>CM053623.1:352578601-352673862 GCA_028646595.1 Phalanger gymnotis
GATGGGAGGAGGGGTTTAGGGAAGTTCTAGAGGAGGAGTCCAAGGAGGAGCTTGATGGGACTGGGATGTGGTCAGACTCCAGGAACCAAGAGAATGGGATTAAGGGTGGGAAGTGGCTGAAGGCTACCTAGAGATAACAGACAATGTAGGGCTGGGTTAGTTTAAGGGTAACAGATCTGGGCATAGACATTTTGAGAGGATCAAGGGTGGAAACTTGCCGGATGATGGAGGGCTAGGCTAGGTTAAGAGTAACCTAGAGATTTGGGCCTAGCAATAGTGAAGGGCTTCTGGCCTCAGGCAAATGCCTCATCTAGAGGGAAGATTAAAGGAGAGTTCAAGGGGGCTCCCACAGTCTAAACCCCAACAAATGGATTATTATCCTTCAGACAACTCAAAATCAGTTATATTCCCCAGGGCTTTTACCTCAAGCTGTAAATTTCACTAATCACAGTTTAGGGAAAACTTTTCCAGGATTTACATCTCAAATTTTATATTTGCCCTTGTGTAAAAGCCAGTCTTTAGAGATCATTTCTATATACTTACAAATTCTCAGCAAGCCAAGTTCATTGTTTAGGAGCTCCATAACAAAAACAAGCTTGTTGGCAAGTTTACACATTAAAACAATAACCAACAATCTTACAATTTCCATAAGTGATAGCCAAGTTGTTTTACCTATAACCAAATTATGAAAAGTTGCTTGACATAACTGATACAAAAGTTCACCAGTTTGAACCTTGAAACGAACCCATTACCAATCAGGTGACTTCAATTTTGCTGAATGCATTTCCAATTTACTTTCCACAGAGAATAGGCATCTCATCATTAACATGTTAAAACTACAGCTTTAAAAGAGTGGCCTTACCCAAGTTCAGAGGCTGGCTGGCTTCTCACCTCCTGCTGCCTAGGTGATATTTCCAGGCTTTCTGGCCCAGGGGCCCAGGGTCATTACCAGCCGGGCCCACTCTGTAGTTGCTGCCCCTCCCCCCTCCTCCCTTTCACGAGGTGGGGGAGGGTGAATTAGAAGGTGATGGGGAAAGGTGAAACTTTCTTCTAATCTGATCTGGGATGAGAGCAGTTAACAGAAACACCTGGGGCTGTTTGCAGTCCCCCTCACTGAGAAATCCTCTTGACCCAAGGGAAAAGAGTGACCAGGGTTGAACAGAAGTGTTTTCAAAACTCCTTGATGATCAATCAAACAACCTCCAGAATCTGCTAAGGTATTTTGAACTGTTCTAACTTTTCACAGCCTGGTCAGAGAGCCAGGACTATGGGAAGAAAAAGCTCAATTTTTCTTTGAACTTTTACGATTTTTCTTGGGCCTCACACCAAGCTTTCTTTTCAAGGTCTTGGAGCTTTTTCCAGTTCTAACCTAGGGGCAAATCTTGGGGAAGTCCCACTGAGTCCAGCTTTGAGGATCTGGTGGCTAGGAAGCTGAGATAGAAGAGGGATCCTGCAGGTGTCCTGGGATGTATAGGGAAGGGAGTAAGCCTCAAGAAACCAAAAAGGAGGAGAGGATTCTGGGAAAATGGCAGAGCAAGTCACAACATTTCAATCTCTCAAGATTTTCCTCCACAAAAGAGATAAAATAGGACCTCTGGGCAAACATAGAGTTGTGAAAATAAATTAGAGTAGGGGCAGAACAGAGGTTTTCTTGGAACAGTTGGAGAAGACCTGAAGAAAAACCCCAGGACTAGATTTCCTCCCTGTGAAGAGTAAACACCTCCAGCCTAGGGTCAGCCTTAACAACCAGAGGCAAGCTGCTGTTTAAACAGTAAGCGCCAAGCCCTGGAGTTAGCTGGTTTGGGAGTCTGCCTCAGCCTCAGCCCCAGCCACAGGAACTTTTGCCCCCGGACAGTGAGGGGAGTTTGAGCCTGGGAAGATGAGGGAACCTCTGCTGATGAGGAACAGCAAACCCAGCTGTGCTGCAGAGAAGCAGCGAGGGCCGGAAGGAAAGAGCACAGACCAGGTGAGTGCAGAAGCAATAGAGCGAGAATGCTTCTGGCTGTGGGCACTAACTGGAGGCTGGAGATCTTGGTCTGAGTTCAAAGTCAGAGGGGAGAACTGAAGATTAGATGCCAGAGGCAGCATCTCCTATATTCCTGGATTAGAGGTGATTGTAAAAACTAAATTATTACCCCCCAAAAAATGCACAGGCAAAGTGAGAAAGGATACAACCATGGAGAACTACTATGGGAATAGAGGAGGACAGTGAAGCAAAGAAACTCTCTTCTACCCCAAAGAGTAATGTCAAATGGTCACCCGCCCAAAAAGAATTCATTGAACAACTTAAAGACTTTTAAAAATCAAATGAGAGAGATGGAGGAAATATTAAAAAGAAAAATAAGAATAATCTAAGAAACACAAGAAGATTATGATAAGTAAGTCACTCAATTAGAAAAGGGGATCCAGAATCTTAAGGAAGAAAATGACTCCTTGAAAATCAGAATTGGGCAGGGAAGCCAGTGAAGTTATAAGAGATGAAGAAATTTAAAAAAAAAATGTAGAGAATGAAAAACTAGAATCTCATAAGAACAACTATGGATCTAGAGAACAGATCAAGAAAAGAAAACAAGAATAATTCGACTACCTGAAAGTTCTGATCAATAAAAAAATCTTGATAGAGTAATATAAGAAATAATTAAAGAAAATTGTCCTGAAGCATTAGAACAAGAGGGAAAGTAGAAATAGAAAAAAAGAAAAAGTCCACCAATCACCACCTGAAATAGATACTACAAGAAAAACTCACAGGAATATTAAAGTTAAATTCTGTATCCCCCAGATCAAGGACAAAACATTACAAGCAATAAGAAAAAAAAATTACATATGACAATGCCACAATTAAAATCACACAAGACCCAGCGTTGTCAACAATAAAAGTTCCCAGGTCTTGGAACACTATATATCAAAGAGCAAAGGAAGTGGGCCTCTGGCCAAAAATAGCATACCTAGTAAAGTTAAGCATAATCCTGAATGGGGAAAAAAAAAGTGGACATTTGATCAACTGGCAGGTTTTCAGGGCTAGGATAAAAAAAAAAAAAAGCCTGAACTCAATAGAAGATTTGACATACAAAAGCCAAAAGAACTACAAGGTACATACCGATGACCAATTACAAGGCACTAAATAAGAATAGAATGTTTACTTTTTTATGTATGGAAAATGAAAAACCTATGCCTAAGATTGTTATTAGTAATTAGGTAGCTTATAAGAAAGATTGGGGTAGACTCGAGTATGAAATGACTTCAAAAAGTAAAACTGTTCAAGAGAAACTAAAAGAGTGATTATTTTATACAAGTGAGGTGCAAGAGGAAGAACCAATATAGAGGGATTAGATGAGAGAGGTGGGCTGTTAGCTTTGGAAACCTACTTTCATGGGGAATGGGTTAAAGGGGGGGGGCATAGAAGGATATTTAGATTTAGAGGAATGGGAGTATGACAGAGGGAGCTGGGGGGGGATGGAATAGGTCAAAGGGGTATAGAAATAGGTGTTTAGATTTAAGGGAATGGGAGAGGACAAGGGAGGGAGTGTCAGAGTTGGGGTAGGTTAAGCAATAGGAGGGCAAGGTAGCAGGTAGAAGAGATAGGAGAAAAGAAACATGCAGAAACACAGCAAGATTAGAAGCAGAATCTTCTATATATGTATATGTATGTATGTATATGTATATATCAATACCTATATATAAATGTATTCATGATCAATTGTAGTCTTTGGGTGGTAGGTGGGGGGAGGAAAGGGGAGAAAAGAACAAAGTAAAAAGTGTACAACAGAGAACACAAGAAAACCTACAAGGAAGCAAAGAAAAGATGGACATCTTTCAACATAATGCACAGTATTTAATACATAGGCTTTCTTGAAATAAGTTATTGCTATATATTCTGAATCCTCTCCTATGTTCTGCTGTGCACATGCATTTTTTTCTTTTCTTATTTTATATTTAAGTTTATAATGTTTCTTTTTCTTATTATGGATTTAAGCTTTAGTATCTGTCTAAAATTTTTTTTAAAAAATTTAAAAAGCAAAAAAAGGTACCTCCAGTTTTCCTGATTCCCTAGTGCTGAGAGAAATGAGAGAATTGATATAATTGGGCATACCCTTCCAATAGGGCCTCCATCCTTGTCCTCTGTGCTGCAGAAGGTGTGCCCAGGTCCACGGCCTTGAACTGAACCAATGGACCAAGAGGCTGAGAGTATCAGGCCGAGTATGAGACAGCCTCATAAATGTCTGCCAGAAAAGCATCTGCAAGCCTTCCTAGGTGCTTGGAGAAAGATTCCAACAGTAGGGTGAGAAAAGGATAGGGAAAGAGGTCGAGGCTTGCATGCCTTGCAATCTTGGCTGGAGAAGAGCTTGAGATTAAGCAGTATCTCTGTGTCAAAGAAGCATAATGTTGAAGTCTAGGGAGCTGGGACCTCAAAATAGTGACACAGGCCCTGCCTTGAATGAATTTGACCCAAGCCTTCTTTCAGCCAAAGACAAGGTTTATTAGAACACCCATCTGGGTGGGTGAGATTTTAAGAATCAGCCATATTTGTGAAACTTGTATTGACAAGGGGGGCAGATTGAATCTGAACTTCGGCCAGACTTAAGGAATCTGAGCGCCTTCCTGGAGGCACTGTTACCACCTAGACCACCACCATACCTCAGATGGCTATGCATCAGATACCCATTTAAGACAAGGTAGGTCAAGAAAATTGGGAGTGATAGCACCATCCTGGTTATTTACCTTGTTTGAAGCAGAGCTCCCAAAACATTATAGTTGAGGCAACCCTTAGGATAAAGGGGCCAACAAACTGCTACCAATGGGTGGGAAAGCTCAAGAACCTTGGGAACAGAAGTACCCTCCAGATCCCTAGCCCTGTTTCTATCCCAACCCTTATATGCATTATTGAAAGAATCGACCCTTGTCGAGATCCAATCGGGCAACTGCCTTTGCCCGTGGTACAATCCCTTGCTTCCTCAGCAGCTATAACTACCGAAGACCTAGGAAAGAGGGCTCTCACCACTTGGCATTGTCAAATGGTTTGATATATAAATATAAATGTGGTTTTACCAATGGAAAGATGCATCCCATTCAGTTTAGATCTAAAACCTCCTAAATGTGTCCTCTCCCCTTATTAGAATATGAACACCTTGAGAGCAGGGACCATTGTGTTTTTCTGCTTAGATTAATATGTTTAGCATTCAGCACAGTAAGCACTGTGTTTTCTTTCTTTTATTCATTCCTTTTCTTGGAAGCTCTGCCTGGATTTAGGAAGCCCAAGATCATGTCAGCTTTTTTTTAAGCTACTACCTCACTTCTGAATCATAATGAGTTTACTATATGCCCCAGGCCCCTTTCAGAACAACTGCTGCTTATTGATTCCTCTCCTCTCCTGTGCTTGTGAAGCTGGGGGGTTTATACCCACATATCACACTTTACATTTATCATTATTAAATTGTATTTTATTAAATTCGGCCTAATTTTGTAGCCTGTCAAGATCTTGTTGAGCCTAACTCTGAGGAGCGGAGATGGTGTCAAAGGATTTTGACATGTAGACTAGGGGAGTTCAAACCCACTAGACTCTATTTTGTCAGTAACAATTATGAAGCTGGAGTGGGGGAGAGAAAGGAGAATGCGTAGGATTCTATGCCCAGGGCTCTTCAATGTGATGAAATAAGAGGTTGGGCTCTAAGACTTGATCAATTCCTTTCAGCCTTTTGGAAGAAAACCTAAACCAATATTGAACCTCTAATGTGAATTATGACATATTGTACTTGAGATTATCTGTTAGTGGGTAGTTGGTGGGGAATATCCCACTTTTTTTCTTCTAAATTATTAAGAAATTAACTATAAAGAGCACATGAAGAAAGAAGCTATCTGCATCTAGAGAAAGAACTGATAAATAGAAGTATATATAGAACAAGGATGGGGAATCTATAGCCTTGAGGCCACATGTGGCCTTCTAAGTCCTCAAGTAGAGCCCTTTGACTGAATCCAAACTTCACAGAACAAATCCCCTTAATAAAAGGGTTTGTTCTGTAAAACTTGGACTCGGTCAATAGGCCACATGTATATTTGAAAGGAATAGCAAATTGTGCATAGTAGATTTGCAGTTTCATGTGCAATCATCTTTTTAGTGTGCTAGATTATGGAAATGCTTGTTTTATTCCATAAAATAAAAATAAAATAAATTTTAAAAAATAAAAGTAAATACTTGCATTTTGTACAGCACAAAACGCAAATAAAATTAAAAGCATTTCTTGAAAAGGAATCTTCAATGTTCTGAATCGTAGTCCTTTCATTGTACTCAGAATAAGTTGGGTCCCCACCCCTTCCCTTTAACCTAGCTGTGCTCACTCTGATGAGTATGGCCTTTTCTCATCACAGTTCTATAAATGCACACAGCCAGGATGCTGTGATCTTTGTTTAAGAGCCACCCTCCATGAGTAATCACTCTCATTTGGGAAAGTGAACCTTTCTCAGCTGCATGCTGGTACAGAAACTAATTAAATTTAATAGTGACCTCTCTTAATTTACAGCCACCGAGGGAAGCCATCACTCTGAAAATAGATGCTGCAGTTTTTCAATGAAGATATACAGCATTTAAGCATCCCTTCACTAAGGACGTCACGAACTCATCCTCAAGGACCACATCAGAGGCATTTTTTCTTCTTTTTTAGGAAAATGAAGGTCTCTACTGAGAATACTACCCTCTTGGCCAAAAAATGGGGGTCCTTTTTTTTTTTTATTTTTTCTCATAGACAGTTATTTTAAAACATGAATATACTCCCATTCATACTTTTTTTTTTCAGCTTTACAGAGAATAGATTGTATTGTCTGGAGTAAGGGTAGTTCTTTCATCTCTGTGAAGGACCCCTTCTGACTCTTCCACCATAACAATCACAGGTTGGGTCACTTGGGGGTGAATAACTATTCTAAGTAAAGATATTCTATGGATCCACATCCCTAAAATTGTAACTCGGGAATACCCAGTGATATTTTTACCTTTAAGAATTAGCCAGCTGTTACATTTAATCTAAAGAAAAGGCATTTACCCAAAATAACAAGACATTCCCACCATAAACCTGGGGTGCATTCCTCAATAACTATGTAAAACATCGCTAGGAAGAGAGGGCACACACATAAACACATTAGTTGAGAGGCATACATTTAAAGAAAATATATCCCAAAGGCAATTTACTCTTCTGCTGCTTCAGGGATCTAATGTCATTTTTTTTCCTCACTTGTCTCTTCACACTGGTACCTGCTGGGTGCAACATTTCTGCTGGGCACATCCCTCAGCTAGGCTCCCTGAATCTTCTCCCTGCTGAACCATTATTGATTTTACTGGGTAAGCAATTTCACTATAAGATGTCATGGCAGATGGGCAGGAGGGGAGAAAGAAATTTCTTCCACTTAAGAGGTCAGGAAATTTTTCCACTTCAGAACAGATTTCTTCTTCCATATTTGGCTTTCTTCTTCACTGCTGAAGCTCACCCTCATCAGAACTCTCATGTTCTCTTCTTCAGTTGGCTATCTTCTTGATTGCCAAACCTTTCTATCAGCAGAGTTCTCTCAGGCCTTGACTCACTCCTTAGACACTGTCTTGCTTTTTAAAAGTGACCAAGGTTATAGCTGATTATTCATCCAGCCAGTAGTCAACTGACCTATAATTCTTTCAAGTCTGATTGAAGAAATTCTTCCCTCTTCCTAAATGAGTAACAAACTGTAAGCACTTCTTTATATGCTTGTTAAGACCTCAACACCTCCAGTGTGTGTTATTTGTGCACTACATTCATTAATTTGTTCGAGTGGGCAAAAGAGAAGTAATTAATTAGCCAGCAGTTCCCTTGTGGAACCGCTTATCCCTTTACCCAGCACACACTCACAAACACACTACACTACACTTCCATACTATTCTCCCATCTGCCCTGAAATGAAACATTTAACTAGCATAGGCTTCTTGGATAATGACATTGATTTGTTTGGATGTGAAAAGATAGATCAGTTACATCTCAAAAGCGAGAGAAGAGGGATGTGCTAGGTAAGTAATTCTTTAGAGAAGCTATGATCTTTCAATGATAATAATAGTAACCTTTCATAAATGAGAGCTAATATGTCATCAATCTTTCTTAAAGGGCAACAGATCTCATGTAATTTCAATGTCCCAGCCTTCCATGGCTCCATGATCTCATACGTGTGGACGTTCCCTGCTCTAATACCATTTGCAAAGTTGGTGTCGTGCTTGAGTCCTAACTCACCCCCCAACAATGTCAAAGCTCAGTTGCTAAATCTTACCTGTTGTACTTCTACAATATTTTCTTCATACATCCTTTTCTCTTCACTCTTGGTCACTATCCCATTTCAGGCTCTAAGCATCTCTCACCTTAAGCATTGAAATACCACCCTAACTGATCTCCCTTCCTCGGGTATCTCCCCTCTCTGGTCCATTCTCCACACAGCTGCTATTTTTCTCCTAAAATTCAGCTCCATTTCTCCCCTACTCAACAAACTCCCAATACTAGTACCCTGTTGCCTGTAGTATCAAACCTGAATTCCTCTTTTCAGCATTGAAAGCCCTTCATAACCTGAGCCCAATCTACCTTTTCTTCCCTGCTAGGCATCATTCCCCTTCACATACTCAATAGCACAGCAAGATTGAGCTATATGTTGTTACTCCCACACAACACTCCGGCTTCCCTTTCTCTGTGCCTTTTCATTGGCTGCCCCTCATTCCTGGTATGCACTCATAACTTTCACCTCTTAGAATGACTGGTTTCCTTCAAAACTGAACTCAAACACCACCTTCTTAATCCACAGAGCTACCGGGGTGTGTGGGGTATTCAGGGAGGACTAGCACCTCTGGCATGAACACTTACTAAGCCTTTTTTCAGATACCTTTGATATCTACCTGGCACTCAATTCTACCTGTGTCTCTAAGAAGAAGTAGCATGCATAGAGGCCGTGCCCTGCTAAAACTGTCTTGGCAAACAGGCTAAATCAAGTTGAGGCTCAACCCATTGTTGAGTTAGAGGGGGGTCTACTTCAAGCATGTGAAGACTTCCCCTGGAATGGGCAGATGAGGACAATTTCTTCCAATGGCCATGAAGGCTACCAAAGCAGGCAATGTAGAAAACCTAGGGCTTTGTCAGACATCAAAGATGCCAAAGTCATCCACTGCATTCAAGGCCATCACAAGTTGTCCTGACTTATGCCTTGTCACTGGACTTGGATGACTCTGGAAGAAGGAGTAAGGAAGATAACTTTATGCAACTTTGCCTCACTTAAATCCAATTCACATACGAATCAAGACATCACCCGTGATGTCATTGGGCCTCTTCAAAAATGAAGGACAAACAACAATAGGTACCTGTGGCATATCTGTTAAATTTTTGTTGTTCTTGATTCTGCATTAATCACTAGTCCCTGCCCCCTCCCCCATTCTAGAAAAGAATTATCAAGCATCTCAAAGAGAAAATACTGAGTTTATGGCTTCTGAGGGTAGAAAGTGTCATGTAGCAATATCAAGTGTGTGTAGAGAAGGACAAACATGAAAGATATAAGTTCAAAAGAACTAAATAAATTTCTTGGGCAGATAAATGGTGCAATAGATTGAGTGTCAAACCTGGAGTCAGGAAGACATCTTGCTGAATTCAAATCTGGCCTAAGACACTTACTAGCAGTGTGACCCTGGGCAAGTCACTTAATTTTGTTTGCTTCAATTTCCTCATCTAAAAAAAATGAGGTGAAAAAGGAAATGGCAAACCACTCCAATATCTTTGCTAAGAAAACCCAAATTGAAGACTGAGTCAGACAGACTGAAATGACTTTCTGGATTCATCCTTTTGTAATAGTGCAGAATTAACTCCATTATCACCATCCATGACTTTTTCTAGTGATGTTGTGTTGCAAAAATTTACAAGCAGTGTCTGTTTGATGTTAGTCTATAATTATGGATTTTAAGAGCAAGTCTTTTGACTTTGGCTATATTTTCCCTCCACCTAATTTCTTTCTTTTTGGGTGGGGGAAGGGGGAGCTGGAATTAATCTTGTGATTTCATTACAACAGGAAACTCTGAGGGAAGGAAGTCCCTTCACCAATACAGCTTGTCTGCAGTTTCCAGCAGTTGAGAGTTGCCTGAATCAGTGAGATGTTAAATAACTTCCCCAGGGTCTTAGAGTTAATATGTATCCAATCCACCTGATTAAACTGAATTATACAATTCCTTTCTTGCTTTGATTCATTTTTTATTGCTTGTAAGCCAAATTGCATGCAAACTAGTGAGAGAGAGAGAGAGAGAGAGAGAGAGAGAGAGAGAGAGAGAGAGAGAGAGAGATGGTAACTCTCTTCATTTGTCAACATTTTCTTTCCCTGAATAGTTTTGAAGCCATTCTTGGGTATTTTCTGTTTTCAAGGATTATTGGAGATATGCTCTTCTTCCCTTTGTCTTTTAACTTCATTTTCTCTCACTCTTCTTTTGTTTAAAAATCCAAAGCATGTGTGTTTCATGTTCTATAAGTAGAAATCACACTTCCAAGATTGTTCATTTTGCTGAAGGGAAATATTTTCTCTGCTCTTTAGAACCAAAGGAGTGTCTACTTCAATACTAACATTCAGTTCAAAGAATGATTCTTGCTCTGTAGCCATTGACTGAAACAAGAAGTGCAGAAAACAATTGCAGCGTTTCCACCACCCAAGCTTTAGAGCAGCCCTGGTTGGTCATTATTTCCATCTCAACTCCCACTTAGAAATTTCTTCCATATGGAATTCCCTGAGAAGTTATTCTCGATTCCGATACTGTGACTTTAGGATCAGGGTCACAAATATATAGACAGAAAGGCTTTCGGAGCCCCTCGACACAAACTCCTTAGCTTATAGATATGGAAACTGGGAATCACAGACATAAAGTCAAGTCAACAAGCATTTATTAAGTGCCTACTATGAGTCAAGCACTATGCTAAGCACTTAGTGTGCTAAGAAAGGCAAAAAATAACCTTTTCTTTCAAGGAGCTCACAATCCAATAGGGGACACAACATGCAAACAACAGTGTATGAAAAAAAATGTATACTCACATATGCACCAGCATTCAGGGAGATTAGAAAAGGCTTTTTGTAGAAGATAAGATTTTGACTGGCACTTGAAGGAAACTAGGGAAGCTAGAAGGTTAGTGTGAGGAAGGAGAGCATCCCATGAATGGGAGACAGCCAGTGAAAATGTTTGGAATTTGGAGATGGAGTATCTTGTTTGAACAACTACAAGGAAGCCGAAATCACTGGACTGCAGGGTACATGGAGAATATGAGTATAAAATTTAAAAAGACTGGAACAGTAGGGAAGGAGGTTATGAAGGGCTTTGAATTCTCTTGCAGAGAATTTTATTTTTGATCCTTTAGGTGATAAGGAGCCACTGAAGTTCTTGAATTGTTTGTTTGGGGCAGGGAGTGGGAAAGATTATTTTGACAGAGAAATGGAGGATGGACTGGAGTGGGGAAAGATGATGAAAGAAGCCTAACCAGAAGCCTATTGTAATAGTCAAGGCATAAGATGATGAGAGACTGTACCAATGTTGTGGCAGTGTCAGAGGAAAGAAAGAGGGTATATATGAGAAATTGGGAAGGTAGGATTAACAGGACTTGAAAACTTGGGGGGTGAGAAAGAGGAGTCAGGTACGATACCATATTTATGAATGTAGGCTCCATAAATACATATCAGAGTCCATTCATTCTTACCCATCCTGTCTAAATCTTGTTCAAGTCTTTCCATAAATTCGTCACAAGGTCTACCCAATGTACTCAGGCACTTGCTTTCTTCTTAAATTGCAAGTCTAGTTCTCTGGCTGCTCATCTGCCATTCCACCATATGACCAACCATTCTTCTTTTCCCATTTTAAATTTCCTTGACTGGTCCATCACCACTTGTCTTGACTTACATTTTGCCACTGGATTCTGATGACTCTGGAGGAAAGAGTGAGGCTGATGACTTTGCACAGCCCTGCCTTGCTTAAATCCAATTCACTTGCAAGTCAAGACATCACCCTTCTGATGTGATTGATCCTCTTTGAGAATGAAGGATGAAACAATAAACAATAACAACAAGATTTGCTTAATGACATATTGTCATTTGTCTTTGGGGATCCTGATTGGCTACATGATGCAACCTACTTACACTATCATGGGTTTCTCCATGGCTCTCCCTGTGGTATTGACTTGTAATTCTTATTCAAGAAAGTATCTTCCATGTATACATTGAAATTATCATAGATTCTTTGAATGACATAATAACAGAAGGAAAACTGTTCAAAATTTCTAAACATCAGTCAAGGAATAAAAGAGGAAGAAATATGCTTAACAAAGGTGTTTGTTCACCACAGTGATGAAGGAGATACAATGCAGGCTCTGAGTCCAAGAGTATTTCTCACTGTGTAATGAAGTCCTCCAGGTGTACCATTTTGCAAATGATATTATATTGGTTTGAACAAATCCTTAAATGTTGCCACACCTCCCGAAAGAAATCCACAACCACTCAAAAGAGGTGGGCTTGATTATTTACTTGGGAAAAAACAAGTAGATAAAAAATATCTATTGCCCACATTATGTTATGCATTTAGATGAAAAATGTATAGAGCCAGATTTTGACTGGGAGAGACAGTACTCGTGGACCAATGGATAATAATTTAGGCTTAGGATTGCAAAAGAGTGGGGAAATGGATCTGTTGACTTTCTTTGAAAATGGTGGAGCTCCTTTAATGGCACTAAATTTTCCATGTTAAAAAAGACTTGCAAAAGAAAATACTAATTGTTTCATCATATACCTTTATGGAATTGTGGAATGAAATGTAAAAGTACCTAAAAGTGGTACTATGTCATTACCAAATCTACTCTCTTAGTAAGGAAAAGGGATCATTATTATTAATATCTTATTCTCATCATTTTCAATGGAGTTCAGAGAGAAGTGGTCATGAGACAAGTCACTATCTGGATGTGTATGTGTGTGTGTGTGTACACATACATACATATATATACATACATATATATTTAATGTTCTACAAAGTACTGCATAGATGAATAAAATAATTGGAAATTTTTTTTTCAATTGAATAAAAGATTTAAAGCCATCCTCCTCAGGCTCACCAAAAGCATCTTTTGTACAGCTATATCAATAGACAGGACAATATAAATGAATCTATCTCATGATCTCCCACATGATTTGATATCTGCTATTAGGTTTCTATATTGTGAAGCTTTTTCTTCCATGTGGCTTAGAGATTTTGAGTATTGACATTGTAACATCTAATAAAATTGTCGTGTTTAAGTTTTTATCTATCACTAATATAATTGTAGACAATAGAGCAATCTGTAAGAGTCTGGTTCAAGTGCAATTTACTGGTGGATTTCTCTGGGATATTTTGAGATTTATACTTGTAGAATAGGGATTTGCCAGCTCTCAGTCCACAAAAGATTGGGAACGTTTTTGTATAGTCCTAGAAACCAGGTCATATCTTGCTAAGTGTGTAGTTAGTGCTACATTTTATAGCTTGAAGTGATAGGCAAGTTCTACTGGTTCCTTGCATAATCTCCATTGATCATTAAGTCTGGGTTCCTCAAGGAGAACTGTTTTATAATTTCTTGTGACTTCATGGATTGCTATAAATAAAGCCACATGACTTAGCCAGTTGATGTTTAATTGCTGATAAGTATTTGGCTAAGTTCATAAAGATGCCACCCATGGAGGCCCTTTTGATTGCATTTTGGGATCTTAGCTATTTTAAAGACTCCATATGGAGATAAGCTACTTTTGGTAAGATTCAACAAATCCACTGGGGAAACCATGCTTTAGTGCAGTTATGTCTAGTTGGTAAAAAACAAAAAAACAAACAAACAAAAAAAACCACGTAGAGTTTTGGCCTGCTTTCTATGTGCTCTACACATGTCTATCGTTCCTTTTCCTTCTGATTGGTGAGGACATGCCAATATTCACATAGCTCCTTAGCACTGGGGCAGCTAGGTGTCACAGTGAATAGAGTACTGGGCTGGGATCAGGAAGACTTAGCATTGTGAGATCAAATCTGACCTCAGATCCTTACTAGCTGTGTGACCCTGAGCAAGTCACTTAACCCTGTTTTCCTCAGTTCCTCATCTGCAAAATGAGCTAGAGAAGGGAATGGCAAGCCTTTCCAGTATCTTTACACAAAAAACCCCAAATGGGGTCATGAAGAGTCAGGCATTACTGAAAAATGACCAAACGACTACACCACCTTAGCATTACAGACTTTGTGCTTCATTAATATTACCTAGGTTTTTGTCAGGATATTTTACAAATCTATTATGGTATATTCTGCAGTTCTCAAAGTGGACATATCCTATAAGATTACATCAGCCGTTGTTCTCTGCCTCATCATTACACTCTGACCCTCTGATAGGGAGAAGGAGCCATGATTGCCAAAACATCCATTTGAGGAAGGAACTCAACTCAGATATTTCATTCCTCACTTTGTTGTACTACTATGGGACTTTTCTGACTTCACCATTCTCCTAGTGTAGGCTACCTTCCCCATCCACCAGTCCCTGGATTTTCAACCTTCTCTATGTTGTTTTCCTCAATTAGACTGGAAGCTCCTTGAGGGAAGGACTATCTTTTTTTTTCATATTTGTATCCTCAGTGTTTACTGTAATGCCTGACACACTTCATAATGCCTGACGTACTTCATAAACATTTATTGACTATTGACACTTAGGCTAATAGTGTAGATGTGTTAATTCCTGTAAACATGCTCCTTCCACTAAGCATTGGTTTCAGGATTCCAAGTAAAACCCAATATATTCAGTCATAGCCTTCTCCTTGAAAAGATTATTCTAGATGTGCTTTGCCTGCAAGAGAATAAGCTATTTTTGGTGTCTATGTCCATAGGTTCAATTTCACCTCCAGATTCAAACTTGAGGCCTCTGATCTCTATCTCACATAGGATAAGTTAAGAATTTCAGATATATTAAGGACAAAATGTGAAGAGAGTCCACAAGTTAGAGCAGCTATTTCATGATTTTTCCTCTTTGTGGCTCTCTGTAGCATGATGTCACCCATGTATATCATTTGATTAATTAGATGTGGTTCAATGACCTCTTTAATTTGGAAGCCATCCCTAGTTCTATTCAAGAGTGATGATGTTGAGGGCCTAAAGTGTCTCCCCCAAAAATGTCACAATTTAGATCAATTGTTTTTCATATTACTGTATTGGCTGCATATACAAAATCGAAAATATTTTCCACAAAGATATTAAAGACTCTCAGAGTTTCACCATACTTTGGCTTTACTTGCCAAAAATGAACAAGACATGAGCACAGATATGAATAAAATGATCTGTGATGATCAAGAAAAATGGTGTGAATGGTATGGAAAACATTTCAGGCAGCTTATTCAGTAATTGCTGAATTTAAAGTAATTTAATCTTTATATCCCTGGGACATTTTGAAACACCCTTTCTATTCCTCAGCCAATACACTGTTTTCTTCTAAATATATATCTATCTACTCACTTCTCTCTTTCCTTCTCTCTCTCTCTCTCTCTCTCTCTCTCCCCACCCCGGCCCCCCATCTTGTGATACAAGTTGTGAATGCTTTTTATAAGTCACATAAAGAAATAATTGACCTATATTGGTGTCCTTACATTTTGAAAATATATTTGCAATGCTTTCTGTTAATAAAACTTGAGTTAGACTTCCATCAGAGAAGAAGTCGGTTAGATTCTTTGCTAAGAACTCAAGTACTACCATGCTTGGTGATAGCTCTGGATTCTATCTGTGCTCACCCCTTCCCCCCAAAACTTTTCAGCTTTGCAGAGATGCTAGAGTTTCAGCCAACATCTTGACAGTTGGTAACAAAGTGAACAGAGAGCTGGGCTTGGCATTAGGAAGACTTAAAATCAAATCTGGCCTCAAACACTTATTAGCTGTAAGACTCTGGGAAAGTCACTTAACCTCTCCTTGCCTTAGTTTCCTCAACTCCAAATTGGGGTTTATAATAGCACCTACCTCAAAAGGTTGTTGTGAGTATCAAATGAACAACCATAAAAAAAATTCTTAGCCAAGTGTGTGGCACCATATAAATACTATTCTCTTCTCTTCCCTCTCTCTGCAAAACTATTCTGTCATTCATTTCTTTAACAATTCCTAAACTCTATGTTTCTCCATTACGCCAACTTGGGTTTTGTTTGGGTTGGGCTTTGAGACTAGAAATTTTCCACATGTTTCTTCTTTGGGAGTTAATTTTCCTCTAATTTCTTTGTTTCTCAAGTTTCTATAATATAGGGTTTTTATGTCAAATGGTTCATTTTTATATTAAGTTGCTTATTTTGTTACCTGCACTGTTTTGACTGCTTTGTCATGTTAACCTTTCAGCTTTAGTGCAGCCAGGTGGCAAACCAGGGTGCTGAAATTGGAGTCAGGAAGACCTGAATTCAAATCCTATCTGAGATCCTTACAATATTTCACTTTAGGAAAATAATTAACTTTTCCTTCCAGCAGTTTTCACAGCTGTAAAATGAGCATAATATTTGCATTTACTTCCCAGGGTTATTGTTACCAAATGAGATAACATATGGAAAACACTTTGCATGCCTTAAAGCACTATATACATGTTAACATAACACTAACATGCATGTTAACCTTTCTTGTCAGTTGTTGATTAAGGGTATCAAAAATTTTATATGCTTCTTGTTAATTTTGGAATATTTTCATTGTGCCTTTATTTCCGTGATTTCGTTCCACATATTGATTTTGTGTGTTATGTTTAATTGGACAACATTGTGCTCAAGTTTTCTACTGTGAATACTGAGTAGATATTGATAATGCATTTTTGTGTAATTGAGTTGAAGGTATCATCAACCCAAAAAAGTAGTATGATTCCATGCCTATAGCTACCAAGATGTTCTAAGTTTTGTTATAATGGAGTAATGTATGCATGTATGCTTGTATTATATGTGTGTGTGTGTATGTGTGTGTGTGTGTGTGTGTGTGTGTGTGTGTGTGTAAAACCAGTCCATTTCACTCATGTTCATATGTGCTCACTTTAAGGAGCCACGGGGACTAAAATGATCAGTAATATTAGCAGAATTCCATTGGCCAGGCCTCATTGCACTTTCAAATTCCCCAGAATGTCCTGGCAGGAACTCTATTATCTTGAAAGGCAGAGTAGTACAATGGATAGAGCTTTGGACTTAGAGTCAAGAATACTTGAGTTCAAATCTTGCTGCAGAGGTTTCTTAGCTGTATGATCCTGGGCAATCCTGGGCCTTCTGGGGCCTCAGTTTTGTTTTGTTTTTCCATATAAAATGAGGCCAGTAGGATCACATCTCAAACCGTATTACAAAACAGTAATCATCAAACCAATCTGGTACTGGCTAAGAAACATAGTGGCAGATCATTAAGAAATAGAGTGGTCGATCAGTGGCATAGCTTATGTACACCATACATGACCATGGTAATCTAGTGTTTGACAAGCCCAAAGATCCAAACTTTTAGGATAAGAAATCACTATTTGACAAAAATTGCTGGTAAAACTGGAAAGCGGTTTGGCAGAAACTAGGTATAGACCAACATTTCACGTTGTACACCAAAATGAGGTCAAAATGGGTACATGACTTAGACAGAAAGAGTGATACCATAAGTACATTAGAGGATCATGGAATATCTTTCTTGTCAGATCTGAGAATAAGGGAAGAATTTATGACCAAATGTGAGAGAGAGAGAGAGAGAGAGAGAGAGAGAGAGAGAGAGAGAGAGAGCATTGAGGTATATAAAATGGATAATGTTAATTATATTAAATTAAGAAGATTTCAGGCCGAAAAAAAAAATGATGACAAGATTAGAGAGTAGAAAACTGGGAGAAACTTTTTACAGCAAGCATGTCTGATAAAGCATTCATTTCTCAAATATGTAGATAAATGAGTCAAATTTAGAAAAATAGGAGTCATTTTCCAAGTAATAAATGGTCAAGGGATATGATCAGTTTTCATATGAAGAAATTAAAGTTATCTGTACCCATATTAAAAAAATTCTCTCATTGACTATCAATTAGAGAAATACAAATTAAAACAACTCTGAGGTACCACCTTGCACCTATCATATTGGCTAACATCATAGTAAAGAAAAAGGAGAAAAGCTGTGAGGCATGTGGGAAAATTGGGACACTAACACTAATGCACTATTGGTGGAGTTTTGAACTAATCCAACCATTCTGCAGAGCAATTTGGAAATATGTCCAAAGGGCTACAAAACCATGTATACTCTTTGACCTTGCAAAATCACTACTAGGTCTATATCTAAAAAAAGATAAAAAACAAAAAGGAAAAAGATCTATATGTACAAAAATATTTAAAGCAGCTTTTTACTGGTGTCAAAAAACTGAAAATTGAGGTAATGTTCATTAGTTGAAGAATGGCTGAACAGGTTGAAGAATGGCTGAACATAGTATATGACTGTGATGGAATATTATTGTGCTATAAGAAATGATGAGCAAGATTCTTTCAGAAAAACCTAGGAAGACTTACGTGAACTGACGCAAAGTGAAATGAGAAGCACCAGGAGAATATCATACACAGTAAAAACAATATTGTGTGATGAACAATTGTAAATGACTTAGCTCTTCTCAGCAATACAGTGATCTAAGACAATTCCAAAGGACTTATGATGAAAAACCCTATCCACCTCCAGAGCAAGAACTGATGGAGTCTAAATACTGATCAAAGCATACTTTAAAATAAAACTTCATTTTTTTTGTTTGTTTGTCTATGTTTTCTTTTACAACATGACTAGCAGGCAATTAGGTTTTGCATAATTGCACGTGTGTATTCTATATCAAATTGCTTGCCTTCTTAAGGAAGGGAGTATTTAGAAGTTAATTTTAAAAATATAGTCAAAATCATTTCACCATGTAATTGGAAAAAATAAAATATGTTTAAAAATAAAATAAAATGAGGCCACTAGACTTGATGACCTCTTAGGTGCCTTCTAGCTGTAAATCTACAATCCATTTCCTCACTCTTACAGTGGAGATGCTAGATTGGGCTTTCAGCAGGGCCATTATTATGTTTCATTTTGTACACTGTAATTTTATAGTAAATCATTTTATTTTCTGTCATAATAACAGTAAGACTCCTATCTGGCATTTATACCACCCTTTTAAGTTTCAAAAAAATCCTTTAAATGGCTCCTAGTGCCCTTAATAAGCCTGAAAAGCTGCTTGAAATATCCTTTACTTTTTCCCATGAAGTCCTAATCCCCTCTGTTCTTATATTCCCAATTGCAGCTGAACCCATCTGGCCAGATCTTCTGAGCTCAGAAGGAAGGGGGATTGCCCTAATGGAAGTGAAGATTGAGCTTCCTTCCTTCCCTCCCTCCCTCTCTCCCCACAAATTTCATGGACTTTCCAGGCAGCATCTGTTTCTGTTGTCAAGGTGTCAATCACCTAGAGACACTCAAAGACAAATGAGGAACTGACAAGAATATCAATTGGAGGCTTTAACCAAGCAGTGCTTTGGAAGATGGATCAGTGCCTGGGCTTACACACACACACACACACACACACACACACACACACACACACACACACACACTCACCAATTTAGAAACCTCCCAACACAAAGTTTAAATGAATAAAATCTAGGAACAAGCAATTATTTGGCCCTCAAATTATCATTCTACCCACTGTCCCTCCAGCCTCCAGGATGCGTACTTCAATAAGTCATCAGCATCCCTGGTGCCTTTGCTTCCAAGTATTACTGGGTTCACTGCATGCTTTAAGCACTCGTGTATTGCTTGGAATTTCCAAGACTTGCTTTAAATACTTCTCAAAACAAAGTAATGAGTCAACTTAAGAGGGACAAAGTGAGACTAAGAGGAGAGAGATCTCAATGGGAAAGGAAAATTGAGTGGGGCGGGGGGGGGGGTCAGAAAGGTAGAGATGGGGAAAGGAACCTAAAGCCTAAGCTAAAAGCAAGTCTATCAAGCCCATACTGCAGCTGGAAATGAGAGCAAATAAGTCATTTTGACCATTATAAATACCTCAATTACCTGTAAAGGACATATGGAGAAAGATGGTATCTGCATCCAGAGAAAAAACTGATAAATAGAAGTTTGTGTAGAATAATCTGTGTGTGTGTGTGTATGTGTGTGTGTATGTACCTATTTGTGTCCAATGGTACTCATATCTAGGTCATGTGGGGAGGGAAGAAAAAAAGGAAAAAAAAAAGAGAAAAAAAGATATGTACATGATAACTTTATTATACATTTTAGAAAAGTATCCAGTTGTACATAATATATTTGCAGTTTCATGTGCAATCATCTTTTTATTATACTATGTTATGGAAATGCTTGTTTTATTCCATAAATTAAAAAAATAAATAAATGACAGGAAAAGAATAGCCAATAGTTAGCATTTACCTAGCCCTTGAAATTTTTGTAAACAATTCATCTATATGAAATCATTTTATTCTAACAACTCTCTGAAGTAGGGTTTACAGGAATTGTTACCCCCATGAAGAAACTGAGACTCAGATAAACTGAGTCACTTACCCAGGGTCACACAGCTTTTAAGTATCTAAGGCAGGTTTCAAACCTAGATGTTCCTGGTTTCACGTACAGCACATTCTCCCCCCAACCAGGTGTTCTCACTAGTTTGGTAGAAGGGATAGAGGCTGGTCTACCAGAAAATGGACTGGTATAACTTCACTTGAATGCTCTTGTTTTTCAAAGACCATTTACATCAGTTATCTTATTTGTCCCTGACATCCTTCAAGGACATCAGGGCAGATAATATTATACTCCTGTTATAGATGAAAGGATGAAGAATTTAGATATTTTGACCAAATGTGTTTGTTCTTTCAGTCAGTCATACAACAGATATCTGTTCTGTGACTCACTTAGGTAATTAATTAGTGACAGATCCCAGAATAGGGCATAGGTTTCCATCATCCAATTCAGTGTTCAACATAACACACTTGCTCCTGTGTTGAGGGAAATCACATAGATAAGAATCCAGATGATTTCATTTCTATATTCATATCTCTATCTCATAGAATCAAGGAATTCAAGAATCAATGGGGAACATAAGGATCGTCTTGTCCAACCTCCTTACTTTGCTTAAGAGGAACATAAGACTTAACTAAGATTAAGTAATTGCCTAAGATCACATCACTGTTAAAGGGCAGAGTGGAGATTAGAACCATCCACCGGGCAGGCAAGCCAGCCTAGCAGAGGCAACAATTTATCCTGAAGGAAAGACAGGAAGCAGCAGATTCTAGACAAGTCAAATCCCTACCACCATCTTTACTACCATTTACCTGTCTCTAATGGAGCCTTGGGAACAGCAAGGATTGTACCCACTGCTCTTAGCCATCATTCTATGAAGCAATCTCTGTGGAGATGCAGCCTTGTCATGCTTACAGCCATGGTGACCAAAGACCCAGAAAGGAAAGTCCTTGTTACTGAAATCCTCAGCAAGATCAAATGGTTCAACATCAGAAACTTACGTGATTTAGTTGGTGGAAATCACACCAAGGAAGAAGCATCTGTCTGCTTTGTCACTTCACCCTAAGGGATATGAGACATGTGTGTTTGATTTTATTTGGCCCATTAGAATGTGAGCTCCTTGAGAATAGGGACTGTGGATTTCCAGTTTGTGTTCTCAGGACTTAGCCCAATGCTTTTCACATAAGTGCTTAATAAATGCTTCATTCATTTCTTCATTAATTCATTCAATCTGGTGCTTTTGGCTCTTATCTAAGATTCTTCCACAATAGACTCTCCCTATGCCCCCATCTTATGTAGGAACAATACACTGTCTTCATTTCTCATGCTTGCCATGGGTCAATGGTAATACTCATCAGTGGTTTGGTTTTTAATTCTGTCTTTAGTGCTTAATTGGTTTAAAAAAAAACACTTTCTCTTTAAAGAGGCAATGTGGCATAAAAACTGGAAAGTTGGTCTCAAGACCTGGAAGACCTGGGTTCAGGTCCTAACTCTGACCTATGCTTGCTGTGTGACAGAAGGTGCATCACTTAACCTCTCTGTGCCCTAGATAAATCTCTAAGACTACTGCTTAGAAAGAGGCTACTGACCAGCTTTGGTAGAGGGAGTTTCCTCACATGTGAGGACCCTATATAATGAAAGCTTTGGTCCAATTCCCATCCCTGTAGGGAAAGGGGAGAAAGAAGGGGCCTAAGTATTTATAGAGCACCTATTATGTGCCAGCACTACATACAAAGCACTAAGGTTTTAAGGTTTTAGTTTAAGCTTAATAAGGTGCTACCTGCCAACAATCCCAAGGACTAGATATTGGGAGTATTGTGGGCCCCATTTAAATGAGGCAGAAATGGGCTTAGGGGTGTGAAGAAACTTACCCAGAGTCATTCACTGAGTTGAGTTTGTTAAGGACTGAAATTCCATGTCCTTCACCCTTCACCATGTTGACCAGGCAATGTTATTCATCGTGGCATCTATAGTTTTTGTTTTTTTGTCATTTTTGTTTTACAGAGAAACTTGAGGATTTCTTTTCCCTGTGGACACCAACATACTTCAAAAGAATCAAGTGAAATGTCAAGTTCTCAAAGCCAGTAAAAACTACTGTTTTGCCATGCTTAAAATATAAAAACATTAGGCATTTTGTCCCTTACAGAGTATGAGTTCCTTGATTACAGGCTTGTTTTTGTTCTTATTTTCCCTTTATCTCCAGCCTTAGTAGAGTTCCTGGCACTTAATAAGTATTTAATGCATGTTGGTTGATTAATGGATTGGTGGCATAGTGAATAGAGTGCCAGGCCTGTAGGCAGGAAGCCTTATCTTTGTATGTTCAAATTTGGCCTCAGAAATTTACTAGCTGTGTAGCCCTGAGCAAGTCACTTCACCCTGTTTGCCTCAGTTTCCTCATCTGTAAAATGAGCTGGAGAAGGATATGGCAAAACACTCCAGTATCTCTGCCAAGAAAAGCCCACGTGGAGTCAGGAAGAGTCAAATGGACTGAAAAAATGACTGAACTACAACAACATAAAAGCAATCTGGGAGGTGAACTAGTTTCTTTCTCAGGTTGTCTACACTTTCCAACCACCTCCAATAGAGAGTGATCTCTTGAAGGCAGAGGCTGCTTCATTTATGTCTTTGTGTCTCCCCTCCCCAGGCAAGTGCCTTGAATAAGGCAGGCTCTTAGTAGGAAATGAAAAGAAATGGCTAGTCCTTGCCCTTTTTTGTAACAAAATGTAATTTAATTCAACATACATTTGTGAGGATCAACGACACCCACTATGTAAAAGGTTCTCTGTTGGGCACATGTGGTACAAGGACAAAAAATAATTTCCCTTGAACTTAACAAGAAGCTATCTTCTTTCTCTTCATCACACCCAAATGACAGAAAATAGTGTTCATCTTGCCCCAATTAGCCATGAGTAAGTACCAGAATTCCTGGCTTAACTGTGAGGATTAGTGCTTAAGCTACTGATAAATCACATTAGACAAATAAAGAGAAGTCCTAAGGTAGAACATTCTTGACAACCTCTTTCTTTGCAGGGAAGACAATAGGATCACAAATTTAGAAATGGCTGCGTCCTCAGAGATCATCTAGTCCAATCTTTTTTTTTTTTTTTTGCAGATGAAGAAACTGAGTCACCAAGAGAGGTTAAGGGGTTTGCTCAAGGTCACATAAGTGACCTTGAGAGGCAGTGACTAGATTGGAGTGAATTTTGTTATTCTTTTTTGTGAATGGGTTGCAAGGAAGAAGCTATTTTGGGGGCAGGGGGAAGGATGCTGTTGATTAGAGATGTTTGTAGTGGCTTTCTTTGTTTCTACTTTCCTCTTCTAGCCTTCTTTGCTCTTTAACCCAGAAGGGAGGTCACTTTGGAATAGAAAACACACACCAGTATCCTAAAGCTCTTCAAATCTGAATAGTATTACTACAATATTAGCTCTGTGGGCTCCTCCAACAAGAAGGCTGGCTGAGGCATTAATCACTGTGTCAGATTGTAGCCCATTTCCAATTATCTGTGCTCCTCTGAGTCAGCAAGTCCTTCAGGAAAGGCACCACATGCCTAGTGTAATAGTAATTAAGGTGGTATTTTTTGTTGTTAACCTTTAATGATTCTGGCCTTTGTTTGAACGGGGCAGATAAAGTGGGATGTTTTTGTATTTCTCAGCACTGAGACAATTGGGAGCCATTGATTTGTATCTGATGTGATATTAGGGGTGGGGAGTTTCTGCATGCCCAGCCTGGGTGAGGTCAGGGCCCCGAACAGGATATGAAAGTACAGAGGTTAGCATTCTCACTCGGAGTTCTGAGTCACAGCAGGAGTGGCATGTGACTCTGGGCCAGCCGTTCTAATGAGCTCCCCGGCTGTACACCCAGATGTTGATAACTGCGAATTGTATTTGATCTGTAATTCAGGGTGCTGGCTTTTCCCCCCGAACTAAGTAAATGATATTTGTATGCTGGATTAAAGTAAGATTGTTAGCCCCTTAACGTTGCTTTCCTTAATAAAGCAGATGAAAACGACCTGGGCTTGCAGAGTTCTGTGAGCTGGTGGTTGCTGTCTTTACACCATCACTGCAGCTGCTAGCAAGATCGTTGAAACCCCTAGCTCTGCCTACAGGACAATGGAAATGGCTCTAGGTGCCATTGACAATTACATAAAGAGGAGAAAGAATGACTTAGAGAAGATCACCGTCCTCCAATCTCAGCCCACTCTGAATATTTATTATTTAGTAATGACAATAGCAACAATACTAACGTTAGTAATAAGGTACTATGATGAGGATGACATTAATAATGAGAATCCCAATTATAGCAATAACTGAAATAGAACTAGAAAGCGCAATGGTTAAGTCGGGTTTGGTACCATGTCTCTTATTATCCCCAACTTGAGGGGAGCCAATGGGCCACAAATTCATCAGTGATTTAGGAGGTGTCCACCCAAGCATGTGAAGACTTCCCCAGTGGAAGGAGTAGATGAGAACAATTTGTTCCAGTGCCCACCAAAGTGGCCGAAGCAGGCACCGTACAGTACTTAGAGCTCAGTTAGACATTGAAGAAGCCAATGTCATCCACTACAGCTGGGCCATGACCAGTGGTACTGACTTTTGGCCCACCACTAACTAGACTTGAATGACCTGGGAAGAGAGAATGAGGCTGATGACTTCATGTACCTCTGTCTTGCTTAAATCCAGTTCACACAAGAGTCAAGACAACCATGGTGTCATTGGTCCTTTCCAAAAATGAAGGACAAACAACAACATCCTTATTTGACAAACGAGAAAAGGTAAGATTAGCAAGGCCAAGTGACCAGTCTAGACTTATATGACTAATACATGTCAAAGACAGGATTTGAAAACAGGTCTATCTGCTTCTAAGTCTAGGACTCCTGCACTGTGGCAGCCCTCTAGCCCACAGCCCTCTATTCTGATGAACCTCTCAAAATAAGATGGAGATCTAGTTACTTATTTGTTTGTAACAGGGGCTTTGCTTTTCTTGCTTTCTCAATGGAAAGATGGAAGAGTTGGGAGGAAGAAAAGGGAGGTAAATAAAATTTAATTTGAAAAACAAGATCTCAACACTCAGTGATGATTTTCACCCAATTAGAACTGCAACAGTAAAGGCTGGTTCATCTAGAGAAATTCAAAAGACATAATGCAAACAATATTTTCAATAGGCCAAAAACTTTTCACAGGCTATGAGGCAGGTTAGTAGAGAGTCAGCCTTATAGTCAAGAAGAGCTGGGTTCAAGAACTGCCACTCATCCAGTCTGGCTACAAGATCCTGGCCAATCACCATACCTCTCAGTGTCCCCAGGTAATTCTTTAAGACTATAAATTGCAGAACACTTGACTATTTGCTTTGATGTGGGATGGAGAGGAGTTCTCATCGGGGGCCAATGAAATCACAGATCCTCTCTAAAAACAAGAAACAACCATAAAAGAAGGCTGAAGATTAAAATAGCACACTGACTAACAGAAATAGACATTGTGATTGGATTCTTATTATGAGCTTAAAAAAGTATAAGAGACAGAATGGATTTTCACTTATCTCTGCATATGAAATTGGTAGCATTTCTCAAACAAATGATTTTGCTGGTATTAGAGAAGGAAGGCACTGAGGAAGATTGTCTTGGCTACTGTTTGGACTCTGTCTTGTCCCAGGATGATTAACAAGCCCCTCCTCCCTTTTTTCGGATCAATAAAGTTCCTTGGCTCATAGATTTTGGGGTGGAAGGATATTAGAGGTCATCTAATCCAACTCTCCTTCTGTGTGGAAACAGGCACAGAGAAGTTAAGGTGACTTGTCTAAGGTAAGTGGCAGAGCAAGGATTTGAACCCAGCTGCTCTGACTTAAAATACTTGTTATTGGTCTTAGTAGTCTTGTTGGAGTTTGTGGTCCTGCTCTTGTTCTTCTGGTCATTATTTTCCACTGTACCATACTTGTGAGTTCTTTTCTAGGGTCCTTCCTTTTGGGGGACAGGTCCAGGCTAGTCGTGCTTCTAGATTTTCTCTTCCTTGATGGGGATTAATGCCCCATGCCTGCAGAAGAGGCAGAGATGACTTTGTGGTAGCAGGGGAGAAGATAGATCCACTCTCTTTGCCATTTGGGGTCTCCTAGCTTCCAGCTTTGAGAAAGAAGATGGATGGTGCCAATCTCCCTTTACATAGCTGAAGGGAGAATAAGACTCTGGGAAGAAGCCAACTTAAGAAGAGCTGGCACTCTCCATCATGTCCTTATCTCCAGTTTGATACACCACACACTTGGGGAGTTTCCCTCTGGATGAGATCAGAGACTCTCTCTCTCTTGGTTCTGCTGACTTATCTCATTCCCAACCAAAAAGCTCTTTCAAGCTGTACTGTCTGGCATATATTCTCACATGTGTACTTTCTCTGATTTCTGTTTTGTAATTGACGTGGATGAATAGGTTTATTTGCTTTTTGCTGTGGGTGTTCATTGTGGAACTGATATTTGGTGGGAAGGAAGTTCGGCCTTGGATTATTTCTCCCATTAATGAATAGTGGTCAACAACTGAGGTTGAATCTAAAAACTACACCCTCTAGACTAACAATATTTAAAGGAGCATATTGATATAATTCTAGCATGGTGCTTCCCTTTTCTGAGGAGAGGAGAGTGCAGCCTCTAGCCCTAACCTCCTTCTTCTTTTCCTGGAAGGAATTAAAGTCTCTCTTGGGATGGGGGAGACACTAGAGAGCATCTATTTCTGCCCTTCAAATGACACATCAATTCAGCCTTTGCTATATGTCATTCCACTCCTAGCTGGGCTGATTCTTAGGACTTTGCTATCACAACTCAGATGCCTTCTCATTGTAGAATTTTCTCTCATTACTTGGGGCT
This sequence comes from Phalanger gymnotis, assembly GCA_028646595.1. Lineage (NCBI taxonomy): Eukaryota > Metazoa > Chordata > Mammalia > Diprotodontia > Phalangeridae > Phalanger > Phalanger gymnotis. The sequence goes on from CM053623.1 coordinate 352,605,940, forward strand.
TTCTCACCCTGGAATATCCCTCCACAATGCCAGATCTCCCTTTAGTGATTTCCTTCTGAGGCACTTCCATTTTTGGAACAGACCCAGACTAGGTATTCTTCATTCCCCTCCTGGCTATGTCCCTGACTCTCCAGATTTTTTCAGCTCACGTTTATTTATTGTTTTCCTTCATTAGAATGTAAACTCCTTGAGGGTGGAGATTATCATTCTTTTTGCTTGTATTTTTTTTTTTAAATCTCCAGCATTTAGCAAAACACAGAAGATACCCCATGAACAAATCTTCATTTTCAATAACCCTTTCCTTTTCCACTCTATCTCTGAGGAAGAAGTGAATTTTCTCCCTGTGCTTGATCACAACCTTTCCAGTGTCTTTCAGGGCCTTGCCTCACCCTTTAATGCACTCAATGTCTCATCTTCTTTGTCTCCTTATCACTACCTCCAAACATGGTCACCTCCCTGAGCCATTTCCTGTTCCTTCTTCATTGCTATCCATCCAAGTATCTTTTTTTTTTCTTTCTACTCTCTTTCAGTTGGCAATCTCATCTGGTCTTAATCATGAAAGCATCCTCCCCAAGTGGAAACCTTTTAAGTCTCTAGCTTTCCCTTTACACACATAGTACATTCTACTCACATGTGTGGATATATGTATACAAACATGGATAGATTGTATGTATTTCTATGGTTGTACATAGATGTAGGTATACACATATATATTTCTAGGCATAATTCTATATGTAAAGTATTGATGTCATTTCATTCTCTATGATGCTCTGATTTAAGAACACTGTCATTTCCCTGCATATCTGCTTTAATCATGTTCTATAATTTCAGCCTCCCCAGCATCTGTCTCCTTTCCATTCACACAGATGCCACATTAGTTCATATCTTTATTACCTCTTGCCTAGGCAATTGTAATAGGACAAGATTTGATCTTGCTGCTTTTTAGTCTAGCCCTCCTGTCACACAGAGCTGCCAATACAATCCTCGAAAGATAGAGCTTTGATCATATACTTTCAAAAGCCCCTTAACCGAAACCTTGGAAACAAAATCCAAACCTTTCACTCTGGCATTTAAGACCCACCTGAATTTCACTCCTTCCCCACCTAATTTCATCCAATTTCATGCCTGTGCCTTCTCTTACTGTGCTTTCTAGACAAATTGGACATTCCTAGACAAATCCATTTCCTAACTGTGCATTGTCACAGGCTGTACCACCATACCTAGAATACACTCCTTTCTCTTAGAATCTTTAGCCTCTTTCTCCCCCTTATTGCTCTACTTAACCATCCCTGGAAACTTCCAAACCATATGACCCCCTCTGTGGCCACCACGCCCTTATATGTGTTGTCTCCTCCAAACAGAATATAAGCTCCATGAGGGCAGGGTCTCTTTTTGCTTTTGTATTTGTATCACAGTGCTGGGTCCCAGTGATTGGCACACATTAAGTCCTTAACAAATTATTTTCATTTAATTGCTTTCAAGAGTTGTACCAGGTACCCCTTCTTTAGTGAATCCTTTCCTGCTTTCCCTTGCTGTTAGTACCCTCTCCTTTCTCAAGTAGCCATATATTATACTTATTTATACTTATTTGTGCACATGTTGTACTACTCCCTACAATAGAATAGAAGTTCCTTGTGGGCAGGGCTGCTTGCTTGCTTCTTTCCTTCCTTCTTTTCTTCTTTCCTTCCTTCCTTCCTTCCTTCCTTCCTTCCTTCCTTCCTTCCTTCCTTCCTTCCTTCCTTTCTTTCTCTCTTTCTTTCTTCCTTTTCTTTCTTCCTTCCCTCCCTCCTGTCCTCCTGCCTTTCTTTCTTCCTTTCTTCCTTTCTTTCTTTCTTTCTTTTTTCCTTTCTTCCTTCCTTCCTTCCTTTCTTTTTCTTTCTTTCTTTCTTTCTTTCTTTCTTTCTTTCTTTCTTTCTTTCTTTCTTTCTTTCTTTCTTTCTTTCTTCCTTCCTTCCTTCCTTCCTTCCTTCCTTCCTTCCTTCCTTCCTTCCTTCCTTCCGTCTTTCATGTCTTTGTATCTACAGCAACTATGTGGTGCCTTCCACATGGTAGGTACTTATTTGTTGAACTAAAGTGGATTGAATAAAGATGTGGAATTGGGAAGATAAAGGATCTTATTTAGAATGCCCTCAATTTGCTCAGTAAAGTAGGAGATTGAGATATCTTTTTTAGAAAGAAATGAAGATGATAAAGGAGAAAAGCTTTGGGATAATCACTGAAGTTAGTGGAATAGAATATCAAGCAAAGAAGAAGAGGCAATGCTGTGTATCATAGTGGTCACAGATGCCATGAAATGTGATCATAGACCAAGTTGGCACAAATATAGGGTCTCCCTCCTCTGCTTTTTCTATTCTTCCAGATTATCCTCCCTGATCTGCCTTATGCCCTTGCTTCCTTCTTCAGCCACTCTTCAAGCCCTTCCCATGGCTGCTTCTGGATCACCCACACCATGGCCTCATGCTGTCTTTCTTTCTTGAATGCAGATGGACACTGATGGTGGCAGTAGTGTGGGTGATCCAGAGCTAAGGATTGACAGGGTTTAAACAGGGGACAATGGGACAAAGAAGCAAATTTCATATATGTGTGTGTTTGTGTGTGCACATGTGTATGTGTGTGTGTGTAGGCGTGGAGAGGTGGAGAGAGAGAGAGAGAGAGAGAGAGAGAGAGAGAGAGAGAGAGAGAGAGAGAACTGGCTAACTTTAGAGTCAAGACTATGAAAAGTGGAAAGTTAAGCTAGAGCTGAGGGTTTGGGGAATGCTGCAGTTAGGATAAAGAATCAGATTAGGGTATTGAGGCAGGTGGAAAAATAGAATGTTGGGAGATTATAGTCAATGAGAAAGATTCATCAAGATGGCACTGTAATGAATGACACTGAGATCTAGCCTATGAGCATCCCTGTCTATGGTGGTGAGGGAGTGGAAGTACAAATCCTTGGGGAGAGAAGGTAGATCACTTAGGAGACTGAGGTGTTGAAAGGGACACCAGTAGGTTTGTGGATGTCCCTAAGTAGACCAGTAACTTTATGGATCCCCAAGGCCAGGTTTTAGAGTAGGATAGAACACTGCTATATAGAAATGCAAATTAAGAAGAAGACAGATTACAATCAGTGCATCTAGGTGGCACAGAGGATAGAACACCAGGCCTGGAGTCAGGACAACTCATCTTCATGAGTTCAAAGGTGGCCCCAGACACTTACTAGCTGTGTGACACTGGGCAAGTCACTTAACTCTGTTTGCTTTAGTTTTCTCATCTGTAAAATGAGCTGGAGAAGGAAAAGACAAAAACCACTCCATTATCTCTACCAAGAAGACCTCAAATGGGGTTATGAAAAATCAGACATGACTGAAGAACAAACAAGAGATTAGCCACAAGGATCTGAACAGTGTGATATAGGTGAATGGTAGAGATCTCAAAGGAAGAGAAATGCTGAATATTGTTGAGAGAGAAAGTATCTGGGAAAGCATTGGGAATGTTCTGATACCTCTTCTTGTACCTTTGAGTTGGGTGGAGAGGGACTGTATGAAAGAAGGCATTGAAGAAGGCATCTAGGCATGTAGTGGCTATTGGAGAGAGACAGATGTCCATCAGCATAAAAAGATGGCTCATAAATTCATTGATGGTCCAGCTCCTTCATTTTATAAAGGTAGAAACTGAGGCTCAGAGATTTGAACAGGTATAAATATGCTAAAAATGAATAGGAGTCAGCTAGAGTAGGAATTCTAGATGAACAATGGCTTGGGAGCGTAAGGGAGAAGTCAAATGGAGAAGACTGGACTGGACTGGAAGAGCAAGATGGTGAGACTTCAGAACATTTCATCTGGGGAAATGGCAACTTTGAATCATAGGGCTGATAGAACCAGAAGGTATAGATTTCCTAGCCATGAGGCAGAGGAAGTAGAAAGCAATTGGAATTCTTCTTTTCAAGGTCCTTTGATGATGGAGGACACTGTTGCTACAAGTGTTTGCTATAAGCATGAATGAAGGAATGAATTTATTAAATGCTTATTATTTCCAATCACTGAGTCAAGTACTGAGGATACAGATAGAAAAATAAAAAAGCCCCTGCTCTCAAGGGTCTCACATTCTAGTGGGGGAGATAACACATGGAGGGACCCAGGAGCTGAGCATTGATGGGATGAGAAGTTCGGGTCAGTCTAGGTCCTGGGAAATACCTGAGACCAAACTCACTGAAGGTCTAAAGTCTGCACTTTGCCCAAAGATAGATGCTGGTGAGATACAACCCGTATACATTCCATATGTCTATCCCATCCTCAGCTCTATGGCAGTCTGGGCAGCTGAAGCCTCCCTCTTTATTTCATTGTTCAATGTGGTGTCTCAGCAAAGTTCAGAGTGAAACCAAGCTTTTGTCTGTCTGAGGCTTTCCATGACATTCTTGGCCTGGTGAGTGGGAAGAATTCTAGATTTAAAGTCAGAAGACCTAAGAGTGAGCCCTGACTCCATCTGTTGCAGCTATGGGTGTTGGGCAATTCCCTTCATTTCTCTGGGTCTCAGTTTTCTCATTCTAGAAATCCATAAAGGTACTTTTGAGTCAATCATTCAATAAATTTTAAGCATCATATAAATGTGAATCATTCTCATTATAACATTATATTGGGAAATTAGAAATAAATCATTTAAGTAAGATCGTGCACTCAGACAAGAAATTAGAAAATCTGATTTCTAGATCCGATTTTGCCACTAATCAGCTGTGTGATCTCAGACAATTCACTTAATCCATTGGGTTTCAGGAGCCTCATCTGTAATATGAGCAAGTTAGGTAGATGACCTCCAAGGTCCTTCTAGCTCTGAAAATCCACAGTTCTAAATACCAATAACATTAGAATTACAGCAGCAATTTATCAAAATGTCACCTAGAGAAGCTCATCATCAATATAGCTCATTGGGCAGCATTCATAAAGAAGAAGCTCAGAATTCTGTTTGATAAAACGATCCAAAGGAGTTTGTTTGGAAAAGTCAATTTGATATTGATTTCTCATTGGTAGGCTTTCTTTTCATTAAAAATTTCTGAAAAGGAAGGAATGACTTTTGTGTTTATCTGACCAATCAGCAGGTTAATACGCCACTCCAGGAATTTTTATGGGTGAATTTCCTTGATCTTAATACAAATCAGGGATCAGTCAACTTCTCTCTTAAGTGATATACCATCATGGTCATTCAGGCCTTGACAGCATTCATAAGAGCTGGTCAATTTCCATTTTGTTTGTAGATAGCTAAATGAAAAATGTAAAACTCAATGTTGTTTCTGGACCTGGAAAAAAATTGCCTGCCTAAATCAATCAACTTAATGGGAAAAATGGACATTATTTTTCCTTCTCCCCCTGTACTTTTTCCTTTCAACTCCCAATGTAGTATAGAAAATAATGACTCATACTAACATGTCACACACACAGACACATACACACTATTTTGTTTGATCCTTATAACATCCTTTGTGCTAAATAGTTCTAGTATTTATCCCATTTTTCAGATGAAGAACCCGAGGCAGAAAAAGAAAAAGGGCTCTGGAAAATGGATCAGAGAATTAGCTCTAGGAGGACTTTTAGAGGCCATTGAGTTCAAAGCCCTCATTTGATAAGTAGGGAAACTGAGGCACACAGAGACAAGTTAAATTATTTTCCTAGGATCATACAGCTCCTATGTATTGGAGTTGAGATCAGAACCTAGATGGTCCTGACTTCTGGCCTAGTGAAAAATGGCATGCCACCTACACTTTCAGATGCCTTATAATTCACAATCCTGTGGCTCAAGGACTTATGAATTCAGACACATAGGAATTAATAATAATAACAACATATATATACATGTATAAAACATTTTGAGGTTTGCAAAGTAGTTTACAAATATTATTTGATCCTTACAACAATCCTGGGATCTAGGTGCTATTATAATCTTTATTTTACAGATGAAGAAACCTAGGCATAAGAAGATTCCATTGCATATATAGCTAATAGGTGTTTGGGGCAGGATTTGAACCCAGATCCTCCTGAGTTCCATCCACTGAGCCACCTAGCTACCTCTGGGATAGTAAGGCTCAAATTTACATCTTCTGACTCTAGGTCCAAAACCCTTTCTACTACAGCACACTTAATCTCCAAAAGATATACATTAGAGACTTATAGACTGTCCAACAGGGCAAAAAGTTTTCTGTGTTCCATACAATAAAATTATCTTAACATAATGAGTAATGGAAAGATGGTCTTAGAATGTGCATGTTCCCTTTAAGGATTCCTACAAGGAAACATTGACTAGAAGAAAATGAGAAGTCCTTGAAAGGGCCATAACAAGGGCCTGGTAATGGGGACTTTGTTCCAGGGCACTGAATTTAGAGAGTGCTGACAACAAGAATTTGTGTTCTTTACCACCATAGAAATGACACAGATCAACTCCTTGTTAACAAGAATAATTCACTAAGATAAGAAACTACCAGATGATGGCCGGGGTTTGCTCCTGTTACTCTCTTGTTCAGCTGTCTTCCCAAGCCTCATGACAGTGCCACTGGTCTTTGTCTCCCACTCTCTGTACCCTCCCCCTTCCTCAAATTGAAGACATTTTTTTTTTTTTACCTGCCCCAGGAATGCTTTCTGCAATAAGAATTCTTTTCCAGGTGAAAGAGATTAACCCAATGAAAACTCACAAAGTGTAGTGTATTTGGGAATATCATACTTACTCATTGTAACTTTCTGAGTTTGGTATACTCAGTACAGTTTATTCCCCAGGAAATTACAACAGTATGAACATATAGAATCACAGACTGTCAGAGGTGGAATGACCTTAGAGGCCATCTAGCATCACTGAACTTTGACAAGAGAGGCAGTGTGGGGTAGTGGATAGAGATTGCTTCAGATTCAGAAAGAGCTGGCTTCAAGCTTTAGCTCCGGCACATACTGTGTATGTGACCTAGGTCAAGTTATTTAACATGTCATTGCTCCCTGTCCTCCTCTGTTTCTCCCTCTGTCCACGTAGGGAGTCATACACTTACATGTGGGTGCTCTGTCCAAAGGAATATAAATTTGGATCACTTCTACTTCTCAAGGTATGTTGGGGTTTGGGAGCTAGATTTTTTTCCTGAAACATACTTCTGAAAAACCAGGCTTTGTTAAAGTCCATTGTGATTCAGATGGAGCTATCTGACTATGCCTTTAAACCCAAATTACTGGGCTCTCACTCATTGTCTAATAGGAGGTCCCAATTCAAGCCTCACTTGCTCAGTATTTGGGTTTTGTTGGCTCAGAGTGAGTGTAAATAGCAATTGTTTCTGTTCTGACCAGATATTCTGAGAGTCTTCCCCTCCTAGATTGAATCTTTTGCAAAGGCAAAGTCCATAGACCACCTTTTGCCTCAACTTTTACAGAGCCTTTAGTCACTGGATAGGTGTTGCCCCAGACAAACTGAGACCTGAGAAAGACCTTAGCTTAAAAAGGCCATCTCCCACTGTATCCAATGCCATCACCAGTCATCTTGACCTATGTCTTGCCACTGGACTCCAGTGACCAGAGGAGAGAGTGAGGCTGATGACTGCATAGTCCTGCCTCATTTAAATCCAATTCACTTGCAAATCAAGACATCGACCTCCTGAAGTCATTGGTCTTCTTCAAGAACAAAAGATGAACAACACTTTTGTAAGTTGACATGTAGGTAGAGACCTCAATTAGTAGGGAGAGTTTCCTCACCAGGAGTTCCTTTTGCCAATTATAGAGCAGATCCCAAAACAAGACAAAATGAAACAAAATGCACACACAATTCAAATGAAGACATCCATTTTCAACTTTGCTAAGGAGTCATCACGGACAGAAACATCTTTTTTTTTTTTTGGCTCATTCACACTTGCCATCTACGAGTCTGGTCCCTTTTATGTTTGAGCCCAATAGATGGCTGTAAAGTTAAAGTCTATTTTGTCTACAAGGTACAGTTAGAAATCTGAAGTCCAGAAACTTGAAACTACGCAGTATGCACGTGGTAACAAATATTCCATAATGAATGAGTTAAGCTTTTTAGCCTCTTGAAAATAGGCAAGCAGCTGAGGACTACAGAGGGCACTGCTGGGCAAAAGCCAGAATCAGTGAAACCTGTCAAGGTAAGACAGTGGGGCCAGGGACACGTCTCTTGGAAAAAAAGCTGTCATGGGGAAAGTTCAAAGCTATATCAAGGTCATGTGAACTTTGGAGATGCTGCTTCTCAGGAGGTAACAGAGTAATCTGAGATCTCCAGCTGTAATAAGAATGATAAGCATATGTTGGCTGGGTTTTAAAATAGGCATTTGGGTAATGCTTGCCCAATCTCTGTTCTGGCATCTAAATACCACTCATTGTTTGGAGAGATGTCAGTGGGAAAATACAATTCTCATCTATAGTATGTGCTGCCATTTATATTTCTAATTATTCAGAAAGGCTACCATACTGGAAATACAACCAGTTTCACTACTGCCTCTCAGGGGTGTGGTACCTGTGGCTTCAAGGCTACCCTCTAGTCCAAGGGCCTCACTTGAGGACCTAGATTTGTTCTTTGAAGTCTGGATTCAGTCAAAGGGCCACACCTGAGGACCTAGAGGGCCACATGTGGCCTGCAGGTTCCCCACCTCTGTATCAGATGGTCTAGTAAAGAATTGCTGTATTATGATCTCTACTAAAGGTGGTTAGAGAGATTGGCGGACAAAGAGCTAAAGGCCTCTGCTGTGGGTTCATTAGACATTCCTCTCTGTACACAAGAAGGTATTTTTAAAGATTAACAAAGTTTCTATTGGGCCATCCATGTTTCAAATGTGGTATGTTTCACCATTAGCATTATTGCACTAAATTATTTAGCCAACAGATAGCCAATTCATGTATGCATGTTTCATGTGAAAAATTCCCATGCTTTTAAAAAAATTCTTGCCCTAATCCCCACATATCTTCTGAATACAATTTATACCGCATATTTAGAATTCCCACATCTATTGGATTGACCCTATTCTAATTAGACAAAGACGTTTCTAATTATTTCTGCCTCAAAGGTTGTTGGCTAAGTGAGAGCAAAGTGCAATAGTTTAAATTCTACATGAGTCCATTTATTTCCCATGGGTGGGCTGTTTTTTCCACAGGAATTCAGATCTTGATTTAAGTAATGGGGTGAATATCTTCCCTAATCTCAGCCACTTAAGTTCTGCTCAGAAAGACAGGCCTGGAAGACTCTTGACTTTATCTCATCACAATTCGTAAAGGGGAAAAAACCTGATCCCCATTAGATGAGAACTCTCTGACTGACTATATAATTAAAGGTAAACTTCTCTGTTCTATTGACTACTGGAGAAACCTGAATGCTGCAAAACTGAGGAGGAGGAAGGAGGCTGGCAAAAAGAATAGAGGAAAAGGGTCTCTTTGTAGATTGCAGAAAACTCTGTGGGTATGAAAAGATATGGGAAATCCCTATTGATTGATGGTGATGCTTTAGCTGGAATAACTAGTCCACAGGACCCAGGGAAGCTAGCAGACAATGGACACTCTCTTTTTCATTAGTCTCTGAATCTGGTCTCCGTGAGTCCAGCCCCTCCATTTTTTACACCACCACTAAACTGATCTCGCTGCAGCACAGCTTGAAATGTGTTATTTCCCTATTCAAGAGACTTCCTATTGCTACTCTTCTGTTTGGCATTTAAACCCATTCATATTGGGCTTGTGACTGTTTCTCTATGCTGATTTCATATTATTTCCCCTCATACACTCCATTTTTTGGATAAACTTAAATATTTGTGGTTGACATTCTATCTCTTGCTACTGTGACTTCGAAGAACTACACCCTCCCCTATGTCTACAATGCTCTCACATCTCCTCTATCTCAAAACATACGTCCCTTCAAAATCCAACATAGGTGGAAGTTCTTCCCATCTGATGGTTAAGACCCTCCTCAAATGTATCTCCACCACTAGAATGATTTTGCATTTGCTTTAAAAATATAAACAAGTTTTCAGTACTAATGCATAGTCATTCTATTGGGGGAAGCAAATTCAATTCCGGCAACATAATAAAAAAAAACAAGCGTATTCATTTATTATTTGGGGAATTGCAAACGAAATGTTTAAAGCACTTTCTAGATGTTGTCTGGCTTAGAACGTTTGGTACAACTCAAAAGATTGATTCAGAATGTTCTCGTAACTGATCTAGCTGAAGTAAAGGAAAGAGTCTGTAAGGCAGAGGAGCCGTGTGTCATTGTGTGCCTTGATGCATTGAGTACATTGCTAGGGCTTGGCACCTTATGCTACCAAACTTCTGGCCATATACGGTGAAATTCCTAAGATACAGATATAGTGAACTTGTTCTATGTTCTCCTACCACAATCCCCAAAGACTTACGACAGTGGAGGCAATGAAGACATTGCCTTCTGGGTAGAACCCTAGCCAAGTGGCATAAAATTGTTGGGCCTCTCACACTACAGTACCGTAAAGGTGTGGGCCAAGCAACTGTCGAAATTTGAGAGAATAAGACAGCTGTAGCATGGATAGTGGCTGCCTTAGTAAATCAGGGTTTGGGACACTCTGGAAATAGCAGTCTGAAGAATTCTGCTTGCCATTCCACTCAGCGGTGAGTAGGTAATGACAACCTCTTTCATAAGGAGCTTTGGCTATAGCTGTACCAATCCAAAGCATTTTTATTACACCCTGAAGGCTGTTTATGGGCCAAAGACCCATGGTGCATCTCAACTATTCAGTGGTGATGGAGCCACATTGATTAGTGATAAAAAATGTGATCCTGGAAACATGGGCTGAACATGTCTATGGTATTTTCAACAAATGACCATCAATGCTGAAGCCCTTGACTGTATACCTCAGGGGGAAGTCAATCCCTCTCTAGCTGAACTTCTAACTGAAGAAGAGATTTTGAATGCCAATAAGCTTCTCTTGTGGGGCAAAGAGTCTGGTACTGATCCTATTCTACTTGAGATTTGCAAGGCAGGGTGGGGGGTCCACTGCTCATGCAAAAGCTGATGGAAATTTTCTGGATCATATGGCAAAAGGAGGTTATTCCCCCAAAATTCAAGGATGCCTCCATTTCCCATCTCTGTAAAGGAAAAGGAAATAGGTTGTCTTGAGACAATCACAGCAGGGCCTTTCTCCTACTCATTGCTGACAATATCCTTGCCTGAGTCCTCCTTAATAGACAGATCTTTCACCTAGAAGATAGTAATGTACCTGAAAGCCAACGTGGCTTCAGAAAAGGCCGAGGAATGGTCAATATGATGTTTGTCGCCTGACAGCTCCAAGAGAAATGCCAGGAGCAGAACAGCGTCTATGCACAACTTTCATTGGTCTAATGAAGGCCTTTGATACTATCAGTTGTGAGGGCTTGTGGAAAGTTATGGCAAAATGTAGTTGCCCAGAGAAGTTTATCAGCATTATATATCAGTTTCATGATGGCATGCTTGCACAGGTTCTGGATAACAGACTATGCTCTCAAGCTTTCCCAGACACCAATGGAGTGAAGCAGGGCTGTGTACTTGTTTCCATGCTTTTTAGCACAACATTTTCTATAATGCTGTCTGATGCACTTCAGTAAGGATGAAAATGGTATCAAGGTCAGCTATCACTGACTGTCAATTATTTAATTTGGAAAGGCTACGAGCCAAGATGGTTATGCACTCAATGCAGACTCTGAGGCTGAGATGCAACAAAGTAAGGATTGATTTTCTGCTGCTTGTGCCAATGTGTGTTGGTAAGCAAAATGGGCTCCTTAGCACTTAGTGCCCTTGAAGAGTTTGGCTTTTGTTTGCTTTGAGCAATGCTAAGCCCCAGGCCCAAACCCCTATTAGGTGTGGAACCTACGTGGGTATGGATTGGTGACTGGGGTGGGGCCAAAGGTGGGGCTGGCTAACGGGAGGTGCTAACTCCAGAGCCATGCCCCATTAGGTATTAACCTAACCTATGTGGATGTGAACATCCCAGGGTCCTAAGGGGAGGGGCTAACTCAAGAACCTATCATAGCAGCCTAAATTCTGGTCATTCAGATGACATTTGATGACATCTGAAGCCCTGTAAGAAGGAAGGACAGAGCCATTTGTGCAGGGCTCTTGAGATGGTGTTGATGAGGAGACTCTGGGCAGCTGTAGCTAAGGAGCCCTCCAGCTTGTAAACCTGGATGCTGAGACTTTGTTGAACTCTGGTAACTATGTATTGGGATTTGAATCAGACAAGGTCTGTCTGTTGATGTTTGTAATTTCTTTGTATTTTGTTCTGAAGCTCAGGGTGCTGGCTTTTTCCTCTGAACTAAGTGAATGATATTTGTATGCTGAATTAAAGTAAGCATGTCAACCCCTTCCCTCTGCTTTCCTTAGTTAAGCAGATCAAAAGAACCTGCAACGTGCTGGCAGCTTTCTAGGTGCTGGCTGTGGGTGGATCTTACACCCCCATAGAAGCTGCTAGCATGATTGTGGAAACACAATGTTGGCCTAACAATTAATACCAACAAAACACAGCCTCTCTACCAGCCATCCATCCATGGAATCATCAGTTACAGTAAACAGAGAAATTTTTAATGTATGGATAAGTTCACCTACCTTGGCAGTATGCTTTCCAGGGATATACACATAAATGATAAGGTTGATGCACATACTGCCAGAGCTAGTTCAGTACTTGGGAGGTTCTAAAGGAAAGTATGAAAGAAAAGAGGAATTAGGTTGCCTGCCAAACTGAAGGTCTACAGAGCCATTATGCTGAATTCATTGTTGTATGCCTGTTAAACCTGGACAGTCTACCAGTGCCGTGCCAGGAAACTGAATTACTTCCAATTGAATTGTCTTAGCAAGATTCTGGAGATCACCTGGCAAGATAAGGTACCAGACACAGAGGTCCTTTTTTGAGCTGAATTGCCAAGCACTCAAACTCTACAACAAAAAAGCAGAACTCTGATGGGCTGGCCACCTTGTTTGAATGCCAAATGTATGTTTGCCTAAAAGACTATTTTATGGAGAGCTCACATAGGGCAAGCACTCACATGGAGGTCAGAAGAAACTATACAAGGATTCTCAAGGTCTTTCTGAAGAACTTTGGAATCAATTGCGACATATAGGAGACCCTGGCACAGGACTGTCCCAAATGGTGTGCCTACATCAAAGAAGGTGCTATGCTCTATAAGCAAAGCAGAATTGTAGTAGCTCCAATGAAACATGAGAAGCGTTTAGAGCCATCTCCATTCCAGATAGTCACATGGACTATTTGTACCTAACCTGTGCTAGTGTCTTCTGAGCTCATACTGGTGTGATCAGCTACAGTGGGACACACTATACCTTCAACCAACATAGCAATGTCATTTTGGTCCCCTTCAGGAATCAAGGACAACAACCAACCAATACCAGATTTCTCCCATACCCAAGCTTAGAGTTGTCCAGCACCGGTGACCAACATTCATAAAGCTATTTAAATGGTGGGAAGTGGCCTAAAAGACCTTTAGGATCCTGCCAATGGGAGGTAGGATGTGAGAGAAGCAACAACTACTACTATTAAAAACAAATTGGAAGGTTCCTGGCACATAGGCTAGCCTTTTTTGACTCTTAAAAAGGCAATGAAACCATTCTTGTGACTTAATTGGTCCATGGAACTAAGGTTCAAATTGTTAGCATAGTTTCTCAGCCACTTAAGGCATAAAAGATCACATCAGCCTTCATAAAAGCTCACTCTTCTGCCTTGTGAGTCCAAACACGTAGGTGCTTTTTAACCAAATGTGAAGGTAAGAAATGTTATTCCCAAATGAGACAACTCTATCTTTGCTGAATATGCTTTTCCATGCAATTGTTAAGCTAGCTTCCTTTTCCCCAAATTTATATGGTCTATGAGTGTCTCATTCCATTCTAATTCTAGTAGTGAATCAGCAGCCTAGTTTGGGACTGGACTGGACCATAAAAAGGGGTTACCTTTAGCTCTCAATAAGAATGAAAAATTATCAAAATTTTGTCCTTGGTATCTACCTTGATGTTACAGATCTAAAATTACTTTAAAAGGATCTCTGTAAACCGCCCAAGAAAACAAGTAAACACAAGGGGATTTTTTCTCAATTTAAATACTTCAGTTTATAATGAAACTCACTAAAATGAACTTACCATGTAACTGTTACAAAAATACCAATTTATCCCTTGTGTTACTTTGAAATTTCCATTAAAAATTTCTAAATCACTGATAGTAAGATAAATGTAAATTAAGGTAACACAGGCTTTGTCTCTGTATGAGGCTTTTTCTTTGTTTTTGTTTTTGTGGGTTTTTTTTTGGTTTGTTTGTTTTTGCTAAGTAAATTGGCAAAGATCACAAAAGATGGGAGCAATCAATGAAGACAGAAACACTGATGAATTGTTGGTGGATCTGTGAAGTGGTTCAACATTTCTTAAAAGCAATTTGGAATTATTCCAGAAAAGGATTAAGTTTTCCAAACCTATTGATCCAGAAATCCCAAGAAAGTCAAAGATGAAAACCAAAGTTTGAATAAATAAAATATGCATAACACCATGGTCTGTTGTAGCCAAAATACTAGAATCAAACTGGGAACCCACTGATTGGGAAATAGATATAAATATAATAGATATAAAAGTTATGGTATGGAGATGTAATGAAAAGTTATTGTGCATCAAGAAATGATAAGGTATCATGGTACAGTGGATGAGTGTCAGAGCATGAAGACTTGGGTTCAGGTTCTGTTTCCCATACATACTGGCCATATGCCCCAGACAAGTGTTCTCTCTAGGATTATAAGTTGAAAAATATCCGGGATTCTGCATTTGCTAGTCCTCACTAATATTTCCCTATAGAAATAAAATCACAGGTCTGGGGTGGGTGTAGAGGGATGAGAAATGATAAATACAAGAATTCAGAAAATGTGGGCAGATTTGTACAAATGAACTTGTATAATAAGCAAAGCCAGAAAAACAGAATCGAGAGAACAATGAAAATGGTGACTAAAATGACACAACTAAAAAGATTACTATAAATAAAAAGAAATCAGTAAAAATCATAGAGAATAGATAATGAAGCATACCTCCTCCTCTCCAGGAGAGAAGTGGGTGACTACTATGACAGAGTACTGCATACATAATGGTTTGCTGTCTCCATATAGGATTTTTTGTTTAATTGGTTTCCATTGAAAGGTTTAGTCTTAGGAGTGGAAGAAATGGCTGTGATATAAAGGGGTGGTGAAGCAGCAGTAAAATGGATCAGATGTTTTACTTTGAAAGGAAATTTCCACTTAAATTTCTTTCCACTGAAAGATGAGTACTATGATTAGCTCCTTGGAAACAGAGCTGTGGGCAAAGCAAAAAATTCCAGATGTAGAGTAAGCTAAGTAAAATGAGGAAAGGTGCACCAAGGAATTCATCTAGGATTAGTCCCCAAAGCTTTTATTTTTTAATTTTCATTTTGCTTAAAACTACTTTGTAATTTTCAAAGATAGTAAAGAATGATAAGCACTCTGATACACTCTGCTGGTTGTCTGTTTTTCCTTCCTTCCTTCCTTCCTTCCTTCCTTCCTTCCTTCCTTCCTTCCTTCCTTCCTTCCTTCCTTCCTTCCTTCCTTCCTTCCTTCCTTCCTCCCTCCCCCTGTCCTCTCTCTCTCTCTCTCTCTCTCTGCTATTCTGGAGAACAATTTTGACTGATGGTAAGAAAATGACTGAAATGTCCATACCCTTTGACCTAGATATCTAACTGCACATAGGTATATATCCTAAGACATATATGATATATCCTAAAGCACCTATACTAGATCCACAGATGAAAGCTATTTTCATAATAACACTGCCTTTTAATTTTTACTATGTCAAATATTGATAGGTATAAGCCAATGCTCTTTGGGGTCCTTGAAAAAATAAAAATTGTAAAGGGATTATGGGAATCTGGGTTTAGGAACCAGTAACCTAAAAAAATCAAAGAGAGAAAGAACACCACTTTTGATATTTCTTTTGGTATTTAAATACCAAAATCTTCATAGCAACATTTTTTGTAGTAACAACGGCTTGAAGACAAAATAGGTGTCCATCGATTGTGAAATGTATAAACAAATTGGGATACATAAATGTAAAGGGATATTACCATGCTATAAGAAACAAAAAAGACAAAGAATATAGAGAATCATAGAAAGATTTCTATGAACTGATGCAAAGCGAAATAAGTAGAAACAAGAAAACAATATTCGTAATGACTACAACAATGTCATAGAAATAACAGGAACGACAATAACAAATGTAGTGATACTGTATTCACAATCCTCAAACTTGGTCCCAAGGGATGTGAGAACACACTGCCTTCTCTTCTTTGCACAACTGAAAGACTACAGGTATAGAATGTTGTATATAATGTCAGACTTGGCATTGGGTTAGTTTTGCTAAACAGCTTCTTGTTTTGTTTGTTTTTCTTTTTCAGTCACTTATTATGAGGAATGTCTGGTTATGGAATTAAGGAGGGGTATATTGGGAAGGAAAGCCATCATAGGGTATAGAACTCTGGATTTGGCATCAGGAAGATGCAGGTTCAAGTCAAGCCTCAGACACGTACTAATTATATGACCTGCCTTAGACTCGGTTTCCCCTCTGGCAAGTGAGGAGGTTGGAATAGAGGACTTTCAAAATCCTTTTTTCTATAATCCTAGGAACAAACACTATCATTTTTTTAACTTTGCAGTTTAGTCTATAAACAGTCTAGTGTTCTATCCACTGCACCACCTAGGTACCTCTGTGTATGTGCACACACGTATGTATGTATACACATATGTCAACATAGATACATATATCTATATGTAGATATATATATATGTTATAGACTTGATCTTTGATCACACCAACGTTGTGAACCCTACAAGGAAGCAGACTAGTCCTGCTCATTTGCACATTTCAAATGCACTTCTATAGCTCACAAAGACATGTCTTTGTCCCAGCTAAGAAGACAATCCTTGGGATCCAGTGTTTGTGCTGAATAAGAAGACTGAGGGTTTCAGGACAAATAAACAGGTGAAGGCTCTTGGTAAGTTCACAGTGTAAAACCTAAAAATCAAGCTAAAAGGGAGATTGGTGTTTGTTGCTTTTCCTTTCTTCTCTGTCCTTTGAAACTGAGGTGTGCTAACAGCCTTCCAGCGGGGATGGTATCATAAAGCAGCAGGTATCCTGAGTTATTTCTCAGGTGAACAGCATTCATTGGGAAAGGGGATTTATGACCAGAAGCTGCCACTCCCCAGCCCTCCACCCTCCCAACCCTTCTCTGTATCAATAACCTGTTTACAATTAGTTGCTGTGACTCATTCCAAAGGATCCTTGACACCTGGTGCATCCCTATTTGTCCTCTCAAGGTTTATAGATGCCTGCCAGGTTGTGTGTGAAATGTGCTTTTATAACAGCTGTTACCCAGCAGGGTTGTAAACAACAGAATGTGAGTGGATGAGTTGGGGGGGGGCAGTGTTGCCAGTCACTATGATCCTTTCAACTCAGTGCCATAGAAGTGGAGCATTTAGAAAATCACTGAACAGAAGAGGAAACAAGCTCAGTGAGGTTCAGTGTTTTGCCCAAAGCAGCGCTGGGACTCAGATTTAGGAGTCTTCTGACTGCTCTCTCAGTCTTCTTGACCCCACATCCCACACTTGGCCTGAGAGTATCATTGGAGAATGTGACATGTGATGTCTCCATGCATGGTACTGAGAAGTTTTTAATGTTAATTTTAAAAGTCAGTAGCCAGAAAGTCACCACTGAGTGCTTTGCAAAATATTGAACAGTAAAACTCTGTCTTTATAAATTTTAAAGTAGGGAAGGAAAAAAAAGAAATTTATATGGTAATTTTGTTGTACATTTGAAAGGAATAGCAAGTTATGCATAGTAGATTTAGAGTTTCATGGGCAATCATCCTTTTTTTTAAATGTACTATGTTCTGGAAATACTTGTTTTATTCCATAAATAAAAATAAAATGAATTTAAAAAATAAAGGAAGACAAAAATTGAAGCGAGAGGAAGTCACTGTCTCAAAGGCCTTCTGTAGGAGACCCATGAGTTCTATTCCTCCCACCCCTGAGTCACTACTGGTTAGTAAAGGAGTCTCATTCTGGCTTTTGCAGGATTTCTCCACTGCGGGGTGGCAAATATTTACTCCTTCACAAACCATCTACAACCAAAGATTCTAAAACCTATAAACTGTTATTTGCAATTTATAGTATTTTTTTCCAATTACATAGTTTTCTTCATTTTTGTAATATTTTGAGTTCCCAATTTTTCTCCCTCCTTCCCCAAGACAGCAAGCAATCTGAGATATGTAAAACCTAAAGACTTAAACATGAAATCTACCTGACTCTTTCTTCTTCCTCTTCCCTCTCCCTATATCCTGCTTCTCACACTACCGTCATCCTTTGCAGTCAGTGATAACCACCTCAGAAGACATCAGGAGGTGTCATAGTGTCCGAGGTTGACTATTTAGAGCTTAAGATAGAAAGCTGGAAGAAACTTAAGCAAGCACATGGCCCAGGGGTGGGGAACCTGTGGCCTTAAGGCCACATTTGGCCTTCTAAGTCCTTAAGGGGGGCCTTTTCACTAAATCTCAGTTTTATAGAACAAATTAAGGCCAAAAATTAAGTCCTTAAGTGTGGGGGCACAGCGAGTAGAGCACCAGCTCTGGAGTCAGGAGGACCTGAGTTCAAATCTGGCCTCAGACACTTCACATACTTATTAGCTGTGTGACCTTGGGCAAGTCACTTAACCCCAATTGCCCTGCCTTCTCCCCTCCAAAAAAAAATGTTAAATCCTTAAGTGCGGCCTTTTGACTGAGTCCAAATTTTAAAAGGAATGGTTCCCCACACCTGACCTAACCCAAACCTATTCATTTTACAAATGAGGGAACTGGTGTTTTGCTGGCAATATAGTTCAGTTTGCTATTAACAGACTTGGGTTCAAATCCTGAGTCCCATTTAGCAGCCTTTGGCAAGTCACTTAATCCCTCTCCCCTCAGCTTCTCCCCTATAAAATGAGAGGGTTGAATTAGCTTCCAAGATCTCCTTGAGCTATAAATCTATGATGTTATTTATAATGAACTAGATTCTCCCATTTCATAAATGATATACAAGCTATAGATCAGGTATAAAGCCAGAATTTGAACTTGGAACTTCTGATTCCAACTTCTCCAGTAAGCTTGGCCCAGAATGGAAGAGCTAAAAGAGACAAGATTGGATAACATTTGGGAAATTGCAGTGTTTACCATGACCCTTCTGACTGCTTTTAGCCACAACTTTTCATTTGATTTTAAATTTGCTATTTGTTTGCTTTAATCCAATTCTGTTCAACAAACATTAATAAAATAGCTGCTATTTAACAGTCAAGGAGGCATAGCAGGGAAAGAGGTAAGTTTGGTGCCAGGAATAACTGAGTTCAAGTCTGGCCTCCTAAACCTACTGCTGGGGGAATGCTGAGCATGTGACGTAACTTCTGACTGCTCTTGGTAACTGTGACGAAAGAAGGCACAGGATATGCCAACATGCTTTGGGGAGGGAATCTCTGTACACCAATACTCATCTCAGTGACATCTCGCTAATAGGAAAGAATTGTTGACTGGAGTGGAGATGATGGGAACCACAAGGGAGAAGTGGCCTCTCCATCCTAAAGTTCATGAGAGAGAAATAGAGGAAATCTAGATATAGTCTGACATCTACCTTAGATTTGGGGAAAGCGAGTTTCAAAAGTTCAGAGGAATGATAGGATAGAAGCCACAGATGAAGATGCTATGGGGCAATGGGGGAAGTTAGCCCAGGAGGGATGAGAGATACTCAACAATGAAATTCTGAAAACAAAAAGAGAAACAATTCCAGCAAGGAGGGAAAATGAGATTTGTCTGAAAAGACTAATGTAAAAGCCCAGAAATCATTATTCGACTTAGGAAATACATAGCAAAAGAAGGAAATGTTAGATAGCAGCCGATGAACATGAGTGTGACACAATAATAGTGTCAGGAAGGATAAAGCTCATTCCAAGCTGAAGCAGATGGGGGAAGACATGGGCAACAAATGATGGTGGTTGTTTTCTTTTTTGTTTTGTTTTACTATTGAGGGAAATGTAAGTGAAGCTCAGACATCCTCACCCTCTTCATCCAGGTTTGAAGTTGGGATGAAAGGAGGCACTGAACATTTAATAAAGGAGGAGGTTTACTTTGCCTTGGCTCCTCTAGATGGGATGTCCTCATCTCCATCTGGAAAATATGGTGGTAGTGGGATACCTCTACCCAAAAGCTCTATGCCCTGAAACGGACAGGTCTGGGACCTTGTAAATCTTGGCCTAATATTAATACTACGAATATAAGTCTATACTTAACCTCACCATTCAGTGCCTAATTTATCCTTAGAGCTTGTGGCCTCATTGACCATATCTGTTTATGAAACCTGTGCAAACTTCAAGGATACTGCCTGCAAAAGTTCAGTAAGTCATTAGTAAATGCTGACTAATGTGATCTCAGGCACTCACCAAGTTGGAGACGCACAGACTATACAGTCTAGGCCTATTGATCCTTCTCCAAGAGGAAGCTGAATCAGGGAAACTGGAGCTCATGGGGTTGTGTGGGGGGAGGAAGCTGGAGCCCTGAAGGAAGCTAGGGTGGAAGGAGGTTGTTTCAGGAAAACATTGGCCCTGTCATTGGAGAAAAAAAGAGGATCAAAGAATATTTTTCTGTAGTAGATGGGACAATGACAAGGTTTCTCCCTAAGATTTTCTCAAATCCATTGTCATATAGCATATATGTGAGTGTCTACATTGTTGGTATTCAGTTGTTTTCAGTCATGTCTGACTCTTCCTGACCTCGGTTGAGGTCATATATTAGTGGAGAGAATTTCCTTAACGGCAACAAATATAGTGGAGTGGTTTGCCATTTCCTTCTCTAGCTCATTATACAAATGAGGAAACTGAGGCAAAAAGGGTTAAGTGACACAGCTAAGAGGTTTATATTTGTTTTTCTGTCCCTCATTAGAATTTAACCTGCCTGAGTTCAGAGACTGTTTTTCCTTTCTTTGTCCCCAAGATTTAACACAATTCCAGGCACATCTTGTCATTTCAGTCATGTCTGACTCTTCCTAATCTCATTTGAAGCTTTCTTGGTAAAGATACTAGTGTGGTTTGCCATTTCCTTCTCTAACTCTTTTTTACAGATAAGGAAACTGAGGCAAACAGAGTTTAAATAAGTTGCCCAGGATCACACTGCTAGTAAGTGTCTGAGGCCAGATTTGAACTCAGGAAGATGAATCTTCTTGACTCCAGGCCCGGTGCTCTATCTACTGTGCCATCCATCTGCTCTTGCTAAGAACATAGTAAGCACATAATAAATGCTTGGTGGCTGATAAACAGCTGAGAATACAGAGAAGGCAGAGTGGCTCGATTTTTGTTCTGCTTGTTTTCTCTGCTCAAGGAAATGAACTTTGTCCTGTAAATGTTTGGAATAAAGATGGTAATGGGACCTGCCCTTTCATTGGTTTAGGGAACTCCCAGGTAAAGAGAAAGAGATACTCTCCACTGATACATGTCAGACCTCCTCTGTAACTTCCAATTTTTAAGCCTAGAGCTTTGAGCAATGAATTCACTTGCCCATCTTCATACTTACAGCAGATATCAGAGGCCACATTTGGAGGCCAGGTCTTCCTGGGTTTGGACTGGCGCTCTATCCTTCATGTCATTGTGCTTCTGGCTACTGGGAATGACTCCATGGAAATGACTTTAAGCATTCCTGACCTCACAGAGCTCTTGGGAAAAAGCCCATTGTCAACCCCAGAGATCAAGGAATGTGTCGAATGTTATCACCGTGTTGCCAAAATTCTTGTTTGGACTTTAAAACGGACCTTCCTTTAGACACCAAAAATATAAATACTAGGATGATTGGCAGATCTGGTATCCCATGAACCCCTCTTCTAATTCTCTGCTTCAGTCGCTGCAAAGA
Source organism: Phalanger gymnotis (assembly GCA_028646595.1). Classification (NCBI taxonomy): domain Eukaryota; kingdom Metazoa; phylum Chordata; class Mammalia; order Diprotodontia; family Phalangeridae; genus Phalanger; species Phalanger gymnotis. The sequence continues at coordinate 352,627,844 of CM053623.1, forward strand.
GGAGCAGAGAAGAATAACATGGTATTCACAGGCAGTTGGATTTATATTGGCTAGCTGGCAGATAGGACTCTGCTCTCTGTGAATCCTATTAGCAGAACAAGGCATTAGGATCCTGAAATGACCACTACCAGGACGTGAAGCCCAAGTTTTGTTTACTTCTGCCACAAGCCAGGGAAAAGAAACCCTTGCAGGCCCACACCTCTATTTACACACATTTGTCATACTTGGGCAGGTCTGAATGGATTTGATGTGGCTTCTTGTCAAGGAAGCAATCAGAAATCAAAGGGTAGTGCAAGGCGCATGAGACAAAATGATAACATTCATTAATGTTTCAGAGCCATGAATCCGTTGGCCCATTCTATTAATTAGTCTTTGGATTTGCCTCCTAATATGTTCTCATAACATGCTGAGGAATCCATGTTTGCTTACTCCACAACAGTGTGACCAAGAAGACTGTTAGAAAATTCTTAACATAACATTCATTTGCTAATGAAATAAGACAATGATCTGCCATCAGTGATGGGTGGCATCACATTAGAGTTGCCAGAGGAGAGCACCATCATCCCAATTGATTTCCTCTAAATATATACTGGTCTCCACACAGCTAGAATCTGATTTTTAAAGGATTCTGAGGAAATAAATCACTCCTGAACTTGAACTTTTTTTTTCTTATTTTCATATTTTTTAAAAAAAATTCACAGTAATAATAGCTAGCATTTATATAGCATCTTGGCAGCTAGGTGGCATACTGAGTAGAGGCCTCAGCTTGAAGTCAGGAAGACTTGTCTTCCTAAGTTCAAATTTGGCCTCAGTTACCTACTAGCTCTATGACCCTGTTTGCCTCAGTTTCCTCATCTGCAAAATGAGCAGGAGAAGAAAATCACAAACCACTCCAGCATCTTTGCCAAAAAAAACCTCAAAAGGATTCATGAAGAGTCAGACATGACTTAAAAAATTTTGACTAAACAACAATATAACATATTAAGGTCTCTCAAATGCATTATATACATTGTCTCATTTTATCCTTACAACAACCCTGTGAAGAAGCTACTATTTTTAGCCCCATTTTGCAGATTGGAAAACTGAGACAAGAGAGGTTAAATGCCTGACCTAGAGTGATACAACTATCAAGTAGGTGAGGGGAGATTCAAACTCAGGTTTCCCTCATGCCAGCTTGCATCCCTTATAGTTAGATGGATAGGATGGAGAGGAAAAATGTCAGCTGATATTTATTAATGAAGCATGTTACAGTTTTCAAAGGGCTTGACATACATTGTTACATTTGGGTTTCACAAGAGTCATATAAGATTGGTACTAGAGATATTATTGTGCAGATGAGGAAACAGAACCTCAGAACGCAGCCTGCTCATGGACTCCTAGATAGCAAGGACCAGAAGTGGGATGTTTAGCCATGGTCTTCCTGACTCCTGCTCATACTGAGTCAAAGACCTTGGGTCAATCTTAGCTGGACAATGTGTTAGAATGGAAAGAGATCTAATATAGCAGTCAGGAGAAACATGGGTTTGAATGATTCTCTGACACTCCAATATAATTCAACAAATGTGCCATGCACTGTGCTAGTCCCTATAGAGTCAAGGATGAAATTTACACAGTTCCTGCCTTCAAGGAATTTTCATTTCACTCCAATAGAAGAAGCTGGCATCCACTTACCTCATCTGTAAAACAGAAGTAATAAAACTTCCTCAGGTTATTCTGAAGAGTGAATTAGGTGATGAAAGTAAAGCTCTTTTTTAAACTTAAAGAACTATATTCATTGTCAACTTTTATTAAAACAGATTAACAGGATTGGTTTACAAGTGGAGGGGGGGCAGGGAAGGCATGGCACAGAATTCTAGCTCTCCATAAGGTTTGAACACACTTCCCACTATCATGTCATTTTCACCCCTCTTGGCTGTCACTAAACTGTCCCTCTGAAGCCTAAAATAAAATAACATAAGATATAGAAATTCTTTCTAAAGTCCATTATTTGGTTTTTCCTTCCTATCTTCTTACTTCTCTCCTTATCTGATCTGTAATATGTTTAATTAGAATCAATAGATAAGTTGGAATCTCACCTTCTCAGCTACCACTGCAATAAGTGTGAGGGGGCATGGACCTAAGCCATAGCATCAAGAAATCAGGACAAAAGTTCCCGGCTTTGCTATTGGCCCCTCCACATCTGCTAGAAGTTATTTGCCTTTTCAAGGTAATTACCATGGCCCTGGCACTAGTTGCCAGGGACCAGGCAGAAATTAAAAGGAATTTATCCATTCTAAAGCTAACTAGGAGAAAAGGGAAAAAGGAAGGCTGAAGATAGTAGCCTTTTAGGTCCTTTTGTATGGCTACTGGGCTTTAGCAGTTAGGCTGAAGACCAAAATCTGTTGAGTAGCCCCAAGCATGTGGCCTAGGCTCATAAAAGATTAGTAATACTCTCTCTGAGGAAGAAGTTCCAGTAACAGATGATAGCTCCACCAGATGGTGGCAGTTGGTATGATCAATATTATGATAAGTAGTAAGTCCAAAAGACTGAAGTTGAAAAATGCAATTTACCCTTTCTAACAGAAAGTGATAAATTGAAAATGTATAGTGACACATATGTTTACAGGCATGTCTAATGTAGGAATTTATTTGGTTATGCTATGAATGTTTATGATGTTTATTATGATATTGTGATATGATATTAATATTTCATTATTCTGTTGTTTTCCAAAGGAGGAACGATGCAGGTGTTATTGCTTTTATTGTTTAGTCATTTCAATTGTGTCCAATCCAATTTGGGGTTTTCTTCTCAAAGGTACTAGAGTGGTTTGCCATTTCCTTCTTCAGCTCATTTACAGATGAGGAAACTGAGGCAAAAAGGTTAGGTGGCTATCCCAGGGTCAGACCTGCTGGTCTGAGGCCAGATTTGAACTCAGGACAAAGAGTCTTCCTGACTCCAAGCCCAGCATTCTATCCACTGTGTCACCTAGCTGTCCATGGGATGCAATGGGACAGACTAAATATAAATTCATGTGAAGAATGAATAAATTTATTTTTAAATATTTGGAAAGTACAAAAAAATGAAACTGAATACTGTGTAGTTATGTCAACCAAATTATACTCTAAGAATGAATTGAGAAATTGTACAACACTTTAATCATTACAAAGATGAGGTTCTACAGACACAGAATAGTATATATATCATCAAACTTTATAGTGGAGTTGATTTGGCAGAAGCATTTTTTTTTCCTTTCTTTTTAAAAAATCTTTACAAAGGGATGACTCTCTGTTTAAGGAAGGATGAAAAAATGAATGTGATGGAAAAAACAAAAAGAACTAACTAAGAAAGAAAAAAACCAACCACTAATTTTTTTAGCAAGTACTATAACTGGCTTCAAAATAACAAGAACAAAAATATTGATGAGTTTGTGTTTATATAGTCCTTTAAGTTCTACAGATCAGTTTGTATATATTGTCTAACTAGACCTAAACTTAGTGAACTTGTCATGGTGGAACTCAATTCTCAGGCTACCTGGCCTAAGATCTCAGGGCTTCATCATCATATTTCACTCATGCATCTCAAAGTTCATAAATCACTTCTGACTCCAAAATTCCTATTATAGGCTATTTGTGGATTATGTAATTTTGAACTCTTGAACTCACTGAGCTAATATGCCTGGAATCTAAATTAGCATTTGAATGTACTTCCAGACACTTTTGTCACCTTACCACCAGACAGAATTTAATTCATGACATAGTCAAATAAAAAGGTGATTTTTTATTGGGCTTCCTGGTAATCTGAGTGTACCAGCCTCGGGTAGATGTTAAGAGAATGCCTTCAGGAATGTTTGGTTTGGGATTCTTCCATTCCTTAAAACCATTCCAAATGGCTTTCTTAGTCTGGATATTTTTTTCCCTTTTTTTTTATTGTTATGTAATTAACAAACATCAACAATCAAAAACATTTCCCCAAAAATCAAAACAAATACTCCCTATGAGATCGTCAATTTTCACTACATACAGCATTGTGTTCTTGTCATTCTTCTTGTTTCTGTTTCAAATATAACACGCTAGTCATGTTGCCTTGTTTGTCACCTTCTAAAGTTCATTTTTCTCCTGTTTATTTTCAATTGATTCCTAAAGCTTCTTTTTTGTTTTTCTTTTTTAGTGTCTCCATCACTATTCCATTACTTTCTTCTAAATTCTCACCCCTGCTATGCTCCAAAATAGAAGTTATCCTTTGTCATCAATCAAACATTTGTTAAGTGCCTACTGTGTTCCAAACACTGTGCTAAGTACTGGGGATACAAGAAGAGGAAAAAGACAGTCTCTGCTCTCAAGGAGCTTACAATATAGTTGGAGAGTCAACAGGAAAACAATAAGAAGCCTTTCTTTACTTCTAGTTTTTCAGGGCCTTGCCAAGGAGTAGAAAGCATAAGTCATCATCAGTCTTTTTTTTTTTTTAAATTTTTGGAGGGGGGAAGCAGGGCAATTGGGGTTAAGTGAGTGACTTGCCCAAGGTCACACAACTAGTGAATGTGTCAAGTGTCTGAAGCTGGATTTGAACTCAGGTCCTCCTGACTTCAAGGCTGGTGCTCTACTCACTGTGCCACCCAGCTGCCCCATCATGATCAGTCTTCTCGACTTGAGATTTGTCATCATATTGGTAAGAATTGTTAAGCTTTTCACAGTTATTTTCCTTCACAAAATTGTGGGCAAAGATAAACTGTTATCCCTATTTTGTTCATTTCCCTCTGTTTCAGTTCATATAAATCCCAGGTTTCTCTGAATCTATCCCTTTGGTCATTTCTTATGGAATGATACTATCAAGAGATATTGGGTGAAAATCCCCAATTAAATATCAAATTAGAAATACTGAAAATCAAAGGAGAGATTGATAAAATTGAAATCAAGAAAACTATTGAGCATAAATAAAACTTAAGAGCTGGTTTTATGAAAAAAAACCAATAAAATTGATAAACTTTTGGTCCATTTCATTAAAAAAAAAAAAGGAGAAAACCAAATTACCAGTATCAAAAATGAAAAAGGTGAATTCACCTACAATGAAGAGGAAATTAAAACATTAGGAATTATTTTGCCCGATTGTATGCCCATAAATTTGATAATCTTGGGGAAATGGATGAATGCTTAAAAAAATATAAATTGCTGAGATTAATAGAAGGTAAATAAAATACCTAAATAACTCTGTCTCAGAAAAAGAAATTAAGCAAGCCATCAATGAACTCCCTAGGAAAAAATCTCCAGGGCCAGATGGATTTACAAGTGAATTCTTTCAAACATTTAAAGAACAATTAATTCTCATACTTTATAGACTATTTGGGAAAATAGGTGGAGTCTTACCAAATTCTTTTTATGACACGAATATGGTGCTAATACCTAAACCAAAAAGAGTCAAAACAGAGAAAGAAAATTATAGAACAATTTTCCTAATGAATATTGATACAAAATTTTTAAATAAAACATTAGCAAGAATAATACACTATGACCAGGTAGGATTTATTCCAGGAATGCAAGACTGGTTCAATATTAGGAAAACTATCAGCATAATTGATCACATCAACAACAAAACTAGCAGAGACCATATGAGCATCTCAATAGATACAGAGACAGAATGTGGGATCAGATAGAGCCAGCCTCATGGTCAAGAAGACATAAATTCAGCCCATGCCTTTCACACAACCATACCACACTGAAGGCTACACATTACAGAAAATATTCTACACATCACTGGTTTAGGGTGTTTGTTCCTCCAGGAGGTTCCCCCAGCCACCTACAAATAACATAGCCAGTCCTATCCCCTATCTAAATAGTGTTTTAAAGTTTTCAGAGTACTTCACACACTTCACCTCATGTGAACCTAATAACAACACTTGAAGTAGGCTACATGGACTTTCTTATCATCCATTTTGCAGATGGGAATACCAAAGTTCAGTGAGATGTTCCCTTGGCCACACAATTCATAATTTTAATCAAATTTAATTCATGTCTTCCTGATTTTAGGGCCGGAGAGATATCTAGTATATCGTTCATCCTCTCACTACCTCCCTTCCCACTCCTTCATTCACTCTAGAGAAACCTAATGCTTGACATTTGCCTCTCTCCTCATAGACTCCTCTATCTTCCCCCATATCTCCAGCCAGCATTGTTCTCTCTCCCCCTTGAGCATCCTGCTTCCCACCATATTTGTACTAAATATTTAAGCAGCTTACAACATTCTGTCTTCTATTGGTCATTAGTAGGTTGGTTGAAGGGGATTAATTTCTTGACAGCAACAACTCTAAAAGACCATCTCAGAATTCATGAAGGAACTGTAATCCACATTGGGACATATAGTAACTAAACCAAGAAAATCCTAGATCTATGAAATAAATATGGTTCTATAATGTTTTTGTTATATAGCTTCAGTTTTAAAGGCAGCTAGGTGGTATAGTATACAAAATGTTGGAGACTGAGTCAGGAAGACATGAGTTCAAATTCTGCCCAAGACACCTACTAGCTGTGTGGCACTGCAAATCATTTAAGCTCTCTCAGACTCAGTTTCTCCATCTCTAAAATGGGGATGATAACAGCACCTACTTCAGAAAGCTGTTGTGATAATCAAAAGAGATAATATATGTCAAGGGCTTGTAAGCCTTAAGGCCCTATATAAATGCAAATTATGTTGCTGGTGTGACATCTTCCTAAGTAAGCTGTAATCGCTTGAGGTCAATGAAATACTCTATATTCACCATGGCCACCAACACCTCTCTCCAGCCACCAGCATGATGTTGGGTATTTGAAGACCATGGAATTTATTGCTTAGAGATTATCTACCTTCCCATTAAAGGAAATTGAATTCCATACATACATATATAGAAGAAATTGAATTCCAAAAATAAAAAATAGCAATAATAAAATGAATTATCTCAGGTCACACAGGTATTATACATAACCCCATTCAAGTCACTTAATACTGTGCCTCAGTTTCTTCACCTGTAAAATGAGCTCAAGAAGGAAGTGGCAAAGGATTCCAGTACCTTTGCCAAGAAAACCCCAAATGGGGTCATGGAGAAACAGACACAACTGAAAAACACCACACAGGTATTAAGCAATAAAGTCAGAATGTGAACCAGAGTCCTCTATTTCCAAATCTGGTATACTTTTCATTGCACGTGCTGTTTGTACGTGCTGCACGTGAGATGTACCCGGTAAGTGGAAGTATACATGGGACTCCCCTCGATGAAGTGACAATTCAACATTTTAGCCATTGAGAAGTTTCAAGGAAAGCTGGGAACTGCCAACCAAGCAATATCCATCAATGTCACAAGAGAGATAAGAGGTGGAAGGGACCATCACCAGATGGGTGTCCATGCTGTGAATCCAACATGGCCAGGTAATAGCCCACCATCCCAACAACAGCCAAGTATAACATTTACCTCCAACACCATAATCACACCACCCACTTCATCTGTTCCAGCCCAATGTCCTACTCAGTCTATGCCCTCCACCTCTGCCTATGCAGGTTCTCAAGCTCCCCACTTCTGCTCAGTGTGGGCTCCTCAGAGAGGTTAGACCCTAATCTTAACCAGGCGCTCCAACATCAGCAGCTTCAACGGGATCATTCAGAACATTTGGACTGCAGAGTACTCTCCTGCTCCACCCTCCAGATCACTTCATAGCTGCAGCAGTCATTTTCTTGTGGTTTCTGCAGTTAAACTGTGAGCTTCTTAAGGGTGGGGAGTATGCTTTCACCTTTCTTTTATCCTTTTGTAACTCCGTTAGGGTCTTCTTGGCAAAGCACTGGAGCGCTTTGCCATTTTCTTTGGCTCTATTTTACAAATGAGGAAATCGAGGCAAACAGAGGTAAGCAATTTATTTGCTTAGGGTCATGCAGCTAGCAAGTGTCTAAGGCCAGATTTGAACTCATGAAGGTGAGTCTTCCTGATTCCAAGCCCAGAGCTCTATCCACCGTGCCACCTAGATGCCCCAAAAATTTTTAAAAGAACTATGTAAATGCTTGTTGTTTTTATTTTTCTAGGCCCTGTTGTAGCTTTGGATATGCAAAGAAAAAATATTAGCAATGGTTTTATTTTGATATATTAATTTCCTGGGGAACTCATTTGAAAGATGGGCATATATCAGAAAGACCTGCATTCAAATCTAGCCTCAATTGTGTGACCCTGGACGAGTCATTTTACTTCTGTCTGCCTCAGTTTCCTCATCTGTAAAATGGAGATAATACTAACACCTACCTTCTAGAGTTGAGAAGGTAAAATAAGGTCATATAAATGTTAACTAATAGTAGTAGTAGTAGTAGCAGTAGTAGTAGTATTGGTGGTCATGGTGGTGGTGCTGGTGGTGCTGGTGGCAATGGTAGTGGTGGTAGTAGTATGAAACTTTGTTTCTAATTACAATTGAAGTTTTTCTCACTTGATCTTCCTAACAACCCCATGAAACAGGTATTGCAGGTGTTATTATCAGGATTTTTCAATCAGGAATACAGAGGCCCAGAAAGTTTAGAGTGTTGTCGATATTCACATAGCTAGTTAGTGTTTGCTGTGGAATTTGAACCCAGCTCTTCCTGACTCCTGTACTAGTACCCTAACCATTATACCAACTGGTCTCACAAAAAAACATGTCCAGGAGAAGTCAGGAGAACAACCTTTGAGGAAGATCATTCTATTTTGTAAACCATCCCAAATATGAACAATAATACATAAAATATCAAAGGCTACATACTCCTAAAATCTAGAAGCAAAAGCTTCTGAGTGACAGCAGTTCCATTTTGACCTTGAAGAAGCCAGCAGGATTTCATCCTCAAGTAAAAGCAAGTCAGTGCAGATAGGAGCAAGGACTAAGGGATCTGACCCCAACCAGCAGGGAAAGCCATTAGAAGCCACTGCCGGATGCTGCCCACTGAGAGTGCTAGCAATAAGATAAAAGCCTTCAGCTGTTACTCCCTGAGGGAACAGGAGAAACTCCAGGTGCAAAGCAGGGTGTGGTGGTGGAGAAGCCCAATTCTGGATTCATTTCTGTTCCCAACTGCCCAGAAAAGTCCTGGAAAACCAGACAGTCACAGATAGGGCCATAGGTCCTTTTAAGGGCTATAGGGCCCATATGCTTTACAAGGGTACTTTCACTTCCAAATTTACAGTTTCCCAACATCATACATGTGGGTATGTATACCTACATGTGTAAATACTTTGGACTTGTACCCTCAATATGTTTGTTTCCTTAACTATGAATTATAGATATTTACCCCTGGACTAATGATTATGAACATTACCAATGTACACACACATTATTCAAACCAAAGGAAAAGCTCATTTCCTCATGTTGGAATGATGTTTCCAGAGAAATTAGATTTATTTTATGTTAGAAATATTAAGGTTTTACTACCTATCAGGTATGGTGATAATCCAGGTGCGAATTGCATTTGAAATCTACATTTTTTCCAGTTCTATAAATATTGGAGTAGTGAATTAAATGGGGGGATAAGTGAGTTCTGACCATGTGAGGGAGCCTGAAATTATCTAGTTTTCTGTATCTGGATAAGAGTAAGCAAAATATCCTTAAAGATTGCCAGGGTCCATTATATTGATAAGTCAAAATTCAGGCTGTTTTAATTTATTTTTTTGTTTTATCTCAAAGGACCATTATGTTAATGTCCTAATCTTTTTTTTTTTTAAATTGATTTTGTTTTGTTTTTTCCTTTCAACCCATTCCTGGAAGCCTTACTGCAGTCACCTAGAGGACTCGAGCTTTTGATGTGAGCTGAGTGGGCAGCTGAGCTAGCCTCATTTCTTTAGACCTCCCTATTTAGAGGACAAGAAAGAACACTGGCAGGAAGCAATTCTAGAAGAGGGGGTTTCATGGAACTGTCAAAGGACAGCACTCTCAGTCAGACTGGGGCTCAGATTGCCCAGATTTCTGTTAACATAAGCAGAGTGAGCAAACACTGGAGCCTCTTACAGGGCTGTGAACTCCTTCAGAGAGAGCAAACTCAGAGAGAAACAGAGAAAAGCTTTTGACCTAGAGGCAGGTGGCCGTCAGCTGGTACTTTGGAAAGAAAAGCAAAGAAAGACTCTTTATGTAAACAGGAGCCTACATTTAGAACAGGAAGCACCCTTAACAGCCACTAGGTCCCATCCCCTCTTCTACAAATTGGAGAACTGAGGAATGGAGACTTTCAATGGTTTGCCTTTGGTCACTTAGATGGCACAGCCAAGATTTGAACCCTAGACCTCAGACTTCATACTTCATGCTTTCCATTGTGTCATTCTTCTTTCCTAGGATTTATGAATTCAGGAGTCCTATTTTCTTAGCTATAGGCAGAGTGATACAGAAGATAAATTAAACTGAGGATCTGGACATCTGGGTTCTGTCTTGCTTGGTTCTCTGGATGACTTTATGGTATTGTACAAATCGATTCATTTTGGGGGGGCTTTCATTTTCTCACTTCTATTGGATCAATAACAGATAGCTAGCTAGGTAGATGATAGATAGATAGATAGATAGATAGATAGATAGATAGATAGATAGATAGATAGACCGATAGACTGATAGATTGGCAGGTAGGTACATAGACAGGTAGATAGAAAAGCAGGGAGAGGGAGGGAAGGGTAGAGAGAAGGAGAGAAGGGAAGAGGGAGGGAGAGAGAGAGGGAGGGAAGGAGGAAGGGAGTGAGAGATAGAGAGAGAGAGAGAGTGAGTGAGAGATTGGTAGGTAGGTACATAGGTAGATAGACAAGCAGATAGATATACATGGATAGATGATAGATAGGTAGATAGATAGATAGATAGATAGATAGATAGATAGATAGATAGATAGATAGATAGATAGATAGATAGATAGACAGACAGATAGACAGATAGATAGATGGATGGATATAGAGCTATGTGCCAAGCACTGTGCTAAGCGCTATGGATATACGTATAAGCAAACATGTCAATAAGCTTACAGAAGAATAGTAGGAACTGAAAAGCGTAACGAATGGGGGCATAGTGTGGAGGTGTCTTAGAAGTGGAATGGGAGCCTCATTTGGAGAAAGATAAGGCAAAAAGCCATCTGTCAGAGCTTGGTGTTTCCAGGACAGAACTGGAGGTTCTGGTGAGGGTGGCATGAGAAGGATGGCTGAAGGGCCAAGTTGCAACCAAAACAAGATGAAAATCTAACCTGGACTCCCAGGGCAGTGGTCTGAATTTATTTTTAATCATCTCCTCATTAGTAAAATATTTGGGGGCATGTACTCCCAATATATGTGTAATTCATTGGTTGTAAGTTAAAGGCAAGGACCACAGAGCATCTAAATGGTTGAGTGGATAGGGCACCAGACCTGAAGTCAAGAAACTTCATCTTTCTGGGTTCAATACAGCCTCAGACACTTACTAGTTGTGTGACCCTGAGCAAGTCATCTAACCCTGTTTTCCTCAGTTTCCTCATCTGTAAAATGAGTTGAAGAAGGAAATGACAAGTCATTCCAGTATCTTTCCCATACACACACACATATGTATATATAATATAGACGTACACATACACACTCACATATATAAATATATATATATATATATATACATGAAACAATTTCAAAAGGACAATTTAAAGATAAAAGGCTAATTGATTTCAATCTAATGGGAGTTGCCTTAATTAATGGGAGTTACTCGAAAAGGGGGGGGGCAACATGAATGGAAAATATTTTGGAAAAGGGAGCAATTTGACACAGGAAAACTAATTAGGAACGATTGCAAATGGTCCAGATAAGAGACAATCAGGGCTTGAACTAATGTGGTGTTTGTGTAAGTGAAAACATGCATGAGATTTGTCATCAAAGTAGAATCAGCAATACTTAGCAGATGATAGACATGGGGAGGGGGATGGCAAGTGAAAGGGAGGAATGATGAGTGATCTTAGGATATTCACCTAGGTGACTGGAAGAAAGGTTAGTGGTCCCAGTGTTCCCTTAGTGGTCTCTTAATAGTAAGGGAGAAGTTTGGAAGAGGAGTGGGTTTGGGGGGAATGAAGATATGTTATGAGATATAGGAGGCACACTGACCCTCATCCATTCTTGCCCATTTTGTTCCGCCGAAAATGCAAAGGGGTCAGGAAAGCTCTTACCAACAGGACACTGCCCTAGACTGTAAAAAAGAAAAAAAAGAAGAAAAAAGAAAGAAAGAAAAACAACCTAGGAACACATCACATTCAGCAGTGACTTAGTCAATATTCTTTTATTGAGTACTTATGTGGCAGGTACTATGCCAATGTGTTTCTCTCTGTTTTAACATGTTGAATTACTGTAAAAATATTCTTTGATGTTAAAAGACTACAGTCAGATTTTAGATCATACAGACAAAGAGGATGTAAAGTGTCCCGACTTCAGAGAGTGTTGACAAGCCTGCCACAGGAACTATCTTTAGGCCCCTTAGTCCTTTTCCCACCTACCTTTCCATTCTTTACTTTCGGAGATTTCATCAGTTCTCATGGTTTCAAGAAACATCTCTACGCACATGACGACCAGATCTGTCCATCAGACCATGCTGCCCGCCTCTCTGGGACTTTCCCTCAATGTCTACAATCACAACTACGTTAAACCTTCCAAATCTGATTCGTGCATAAATTGGATTTAAGTGAGGCTGAGTCACATGACGTCGTCAACCTCACTCTCCTCCAGAGTCATCACAGTCCAGTGTCAGGACAGCATCAAGACGCCTGGTGATGGCACAAGATGCAGTGGATGACCTTGGCATCTTAGATGTCTAAGCTCTAAGTGCTCCACGGCACCTGCTTCAGCTGCCTTCATGGCCATTGGAACAAATAGTTCTTATCTGCCCATTCCACCAGAGCAAGTCTTCACATGCTTGGAGTAGACACCCCTCTAACTCACCAATGGGTTTGAGATCCCTTGGTTACTCTCATTCTGGTTTAGTCTGTCTGCTGAAATGGTTTACTGGGGTATGGCCCCTGAGCATGCTACAACTTCTTGGAGACACAGGCAAGAATTGGGTGGAGCAGGTGGACACCAAATGTGGAAAGCAGCCCTGAAAAGGACTTGCCAGCCATCATACCAGAGGTACCAATCCTCCCTGAGCATACCCTATAGCCCCTCTCAAATTAATCCAATTACATGAGTCATTTTCTAGATACTTTATTTTCAATCAAGAAAAATATATAACAGTCCTAAATGTACCTTCTGATAATGTGTTTTAGATGATTTAGTTAGCAGCTTTCTTCTTTTTTGTTCTAATTGCTTTTTTTACTTGAGACTTTTTCCTGTTTGGGGTTGACCTGCATTCTGTGAACAAATGAATCCCAAAAACATAAGTCTCAGATCATACACATGCATATGTACAGAAATTTCCTTTAGTAGTGTTCACTCAGGCAAAAATAACATTTAGTAAGAAAGGAAGAGGGCTCAGCCTCTGCTCCACAGGGTGGGAAGCTTGGAGAACAGACTGGCAATTCTTCCAGGCCTCTCTGTGATGGGCATCTCCATGTCAACAGAGCAGGAACAAATCATGGCCTGGGATGATTGCTAGTACTGTCAGACCCCACCTAGACTTCACAATCAACGGAGGAAAATTAATTGCTGGGCCATATTTGCCTTTAAATAATGATGAAAAAAAATCTTTGGTTGGAGCCACATTACATCAGGCAGGAGAGTTTCCCGTTCTAAGCATCCTGCCCTGAATCTATAAGGTATAAAACAGGAGTCAATGAAACAGGATGTGAAACTCATGAACTGTCCAAACTTCTTTGTCCAGTGCAAGTTAGCTCAAATGTTTTCATCTTAACCAAATTTAATGGATTTATGTGGAGAGTCTAAGCTCTCTTCTTTCTCTGACCTTCACATGCTTTTGTCATGTAGTACACATTTTTAAGAAGGCCTAGACAGCCTTTCCTGGACGATTCAGTCTAATTAGTATAAAAAGGAATCTTTAATGGCTATCTGTTGAGATTAAAGTGAGATTTATACTTACACGTGCATTTTAAAATTCTACATTTTGAGAATAATTATTTACATTCAAATGTGGTATCTAGAGTTGAAATAAATTTGCATTAACATTAATAACTGTTCAAATAAATCAGAAATACTTCAGGTACTGTGGTTATTTTTATTTCTCCCTGGTTCTAAAAATGATGATTTCACCTTCTTAACTATCTGACAGAACTATAGGAGTATTTTAAAGAAACAATTTAAAATATCATTAGGCAAAAATATACAGACTTAAGATAAGCTGCAGTTTCTATCACCAGGTTATATATGTGTGTATATATATATATACATGTATATACACATATACACGTGTATATATGTGCATATATACACACACATGCATGTATATGTATGTATATATATATATATATACATAAATTCATTTTTTAAAAATTTCTTTGGGGATAGAGACTATAAAATGTGGATGACACTCCCAAAAACCCAATCATTAATCTCTCTCCTGAATTCCATTCACAGGCCAAGAACTGCCTAACAGATGTCTCCTTCTATATGTCCCATAGGACTTAGCATCTCCAAAATGGTACTCACCATCTTCCCTACAAAGCACTCTTCTTCCAATCTCTTCTCTTTCTGGTAAGGGTACACTATCCTCTCAGCCACGCAGGTTCAAAAGCTTGGAACTATTCTTTGAACTCCTCCTTCTCCCATATTCCCTCTCCAGAATTAATCAATTACTAAGTTTTGTCAACTGTCTCTCACTAGTAGTACACTAACAGCCTTCCAGTGGGTTTTCCTGCCTCCAGTCTCCCCCTTCCCCAATCTAACCTCCACATTTCCCTTTTCACTTGTGTGTTTTGAAATCTTTCACAGTAGTGAATAGATCTATAGAGTATAATAGAAATTTCTTAGTCTAGCACTTTAGACCCTCTACTTCCCATCTTTTCAGCTTAATTTCATATTACTCTCCTTTACAAACTAAATATTCAAGCCAAAATGGACTACTAGCCATGCCCAGGGCCTGATATGTCATCTCTCACCTCCAAGAATTTGTACAACCTCCAGAATACACTCTCTCCTCATCTCTGCTTTTAGAAAACTTGTCTTCCAAAAAGGTTCCCTTCAGGTTCTGGCTTCTCTCTGAAGTCCTCCTTCTCTTTCTCTTATCGATATATATATATATATATATATATATAGTATATCCCCACTAGAATTTGAGTTCTTTGTGAACAAGGAATATTTCTTTTTTTACATTTAACTTTACTTTTCTTAATTACATGTAAGTATTTTTTGACATTTGTGTTCTTTTTTAAATTTTGAGTTTCAAATTCTCTCTCTCCTCCCTCTCTCTTCCCCCATCCTTGATAAGGCAAACAAGTGATGTATATTATACACGTGATGTCACACAAAACATTTAGCAAGGCATATTTCAATTTGGTCTCTGTATCCTCAGCCCCATCCCCTATAATAATGATAACAACAACAAATAGGATTTATGGAGCAAATTTGAGTGTGGCACAACACTTTTTCTTGAATTACCTTATTGATTAAATTATCTTTTTACATCCCTGTGAAGGAGGTGATATTCTGATCCTCATTTTACAGATGGGGAGACTGAGGCAGACAGTAGTTAAGTGACTTGCCCAGAATCACACAGCTTTCACTGTGCTCTCTAGTACTGGCTATATCTTCACTCAGTTCTTGCCCATATGCTCCCTATCACCTCCACACACACATTAGTCCTAGATGAGGAGTTAGAATGCTCCTTCCTCTCCAGTGACACTTCCAAGGTCTCCTCCATCAATCAGCAAGCTCTCCTCCCATTAAAAATGTCCATCCTTTTTAGGTCAAGCTGGCTTTTGCATACTGGCACTCAGGTCATTCGTCCTTTCTCAAGATATTCTGCACTAGCCCTCAAATAATTATTTTATTTTAATGTAGCCCTAAGATAACCTAAGGTTGGACAGCCTTGATGTACATGATAACTTTATTATATATTTTTTTAAAATAGAAAATTATATGTAAGAGATTTGCTGTTTCACGGGAAATAAATACTATAATATGGGAATAGTTGTTTTAGTCCATAAATAAAAAATGAAATAAATAATTTAAAAAGTAAAAAAAAAAAAGATATTCTGCACTAGACTCATTCTTTCATCCCCTTCAACTCCTGCCCTTGGCATCCCCTAATTCCTCAGTTTTCTTATACTCCATGACCTACTTCTCCCTCGGCTACAGACATAGATGTTCACACCATGGATTTTACCATTAGTGCATCAATTAACCTATCAGTCAATAAGCATTTATTAAGTGCTTACTATGTACCAGCCAGATGGCGCAATAAATAGAGTTCCTGGCCTGGAGTCAGAAAGACTCATCTTCATGAGTTCAAATGTGGCCTCAGGCACTTACTAGCTGTGTGACCCTGGGCACAAGGTTAACTGTTTGCCTCAGTTTTTTCCTCTATAAAATGATCTAGAGAAGGAAATTACTCCAGTATATATGGCAAGAAAACCCCAAATGGGGTCATGAAGAGTCAGATATGATTGAAACAACTCAACAACACATGTACACAGCAACACAGCAATCATACTAGGCTGGGGATGCAAAAAAAGACAAAAACAATTCCTGGCTTCAAGGTGCTCACTCTGAAGAGGGAGATAGCATAAAAAGAGAAAAACCCTTATAAGGTAGTATCAGAAAGGCACTAGATGCTAGGGTTGGGGGACGTAGAGGGAAGGCTTTCTGAAGAAGGCAGGATTTCAACTGGATCCTGAAGGAAGCCAAGGAAACTAAAAAGAGGCTGAGGTGAGGTAGCAGAGAATTCTGGGCATGTGGTGACAGCCAGTGCAAAGTCAGAGAGATGGGGGCATGGGGGATTCTGCATCATGTTGAAGGAAATACAAGTAGGCCAATGTAGCTGGATGTAGAATTTGCGGAAGGGAGTGAAGTAACCTGAACTTGGGAGCCTGGATGACTGGAAGATAGTGCTACCCTTTATATGATCAGGACATTCAGATGATGAGAGGGTGGGGGTGGAGGCTTAGGAGAGATAATAAGTTCTGTTTTGGACATGGTGAGTTTGGGACATCAAATTAAACATATGCAATAGGCATTTGGATGAAGACATCAAGAGAGAGGTTAGGGCTGGATAAATAAATCTGAGAATCAACTGCAGAGGTGATAAATAAACTTATGGGAGCTAATGAGAATAACAAGCAAGATGATATAGAAGGAAGTGAACATGACACAGATGACAAAATAGCAAAAGAAAATGAAGAATGGGCACTCGGATAATAGGATAACCAAGAGAAGAGATAGTTTACACTGCCAGAGTTTGTAGAAAGGTCACTAAATATAAGGACCAAAGAAAAGGCCATGAGATCTGCCAATTAAAGGTTACTGGTAATTTTAGAGAGAGTGCTTGGGTTGATTAATGAGGCTGGAATCCCGATTGTAGAAGGTTTAGAAAGAGTGAGAGGTGAAGAGGTAGATGCACCAACCATAGGTGGATTTCTCAAGGAATTTCACTGGAAAGAGGAAAGATACAGGAATATAGCTTTCCAGGATCAAGTGAGCAACTTTTTTTTTTTTAAAGGATTGGAGAGACATGAGCTTGTTTTTTTAGCAATATAAGTTGAGAGAAACCAAGGATAAGAGAGAGTAGGGATGACAGTGGGAACAATGCAGAGGAGAAGACGGAATGGCAAAGCTTCACAGGCATATATAGAAGGGTTTGCCTTGGTGAGGAAAAGGGTCAACTCCTCATCCAAGGTTGGAGTGAAAGTGGAGGAAGAGTTATCAGGGAATGATATCTGATCAATGTGGGAGGAGGAGGAGGGGAGAAGGATGAATTCTCAATGAATAGCCTCAACTGTTTTAGTGAAATAGAAGGTAACAGCTCATCTGAGAGCATCTGTGGAGGAGGTACCATGGAAGGCCTAAGAATAGACAAGATGGTTTGGAACTGCTGCTGCAGAGGGTGAGAGATCAAAATAAGTAGGAAGGTTAAAAAAAAAAAAACCTTCTTTCATTACTCTAATATCTCCACTCCTTTTCTCAGCCAAACTCCTAGAAAAAAGCAGTCTTTGCTAATTGCTGCCACTTCCTCTCCTCCAGTTACTCATCAACCTTTTGCAGTCTGTTTTCCAGCCTCATCATTTAGCTGACACTACTCTCACCAAAGTTAGCAACAATATCTTCCTTGCCAAACCCGATTGACTTTTCTCAGTGCTCGCCTTTCTTGACCTCCTGGCTGCATTAGACATAACTGACCACGCACTCCTGATTATTCTCACATCTTTGAATTTTCATCTTGCTCTTCTCTCCTAGTTTTCCTCCTGCTTATCTGATCCTCTGATCTTGAATCTTCTTCTCTGGCTTATTTTTGATATCATGCCCTCTAACTGTGGGTTTTCCCCAAAGCTTTGTCCAGAGCCCTCTTTTCTTCTTTCTCTATACTGTTTTCTGTTCATGATCTCATCAGCTCCCAATAGGCTTAATTATCTCTATAGAGATGACTTTCAGATCTGTATATCCAGCCCCACTTTCCTTCCTGAGCTTCAGTCCTGAATCACCAATTGCCTCTTAAAATTTTAAACTGGATAACATACTCAAAAGAGAACTCATCTCCTGCCTTCACCAACCCCTCCACCATATCCCAATATTTCTATTTCAGGCACCTCCCCTTCCCCTTGTCTACCATGTAACCAACTAGCTGACAAATCTTGCCATTGCTAGTGATGCAGCAGTCTTTGTATCTGATCCCTTCTCTCTATTATGCACACAGCTACCACCATCAGAAGCTCATCAATTCTCTCTTAGACTTTTGCAACAGCCATCTAATTGTTCTCCTTGTCTCAAGGTTCTCTCCCTACATTTCAATCTCCACTCATCTATGGAAGTAATTTTCCTTAACCGAGGATTGGACCATGTCATTCTCCTTCTCAAAAAGCTTCAGTGGTCCCCAAAGAACCCTTTGGTTTAGATTTGAAAGCCCTTTGCAGTCTTGCCCCTAATCTATTTTTACAATCTCCTTGAATAATATTCACCTTCCTGAATTCTACAATATGTCCAAACTGCCCTTCTCTCCGCTTCTCATAAAGGGTTCTCTGTCTCCATGCTTTGTAACTCACCTCCCCACCCCCCATAGCCAGGATGCTCTCGCTCCTCACCTCCACTTCCCTGAATCTCTTACTTCAAAAAGCAGCTCAAGAAAGACTAAGTACATGAAGACTTTTTTGATATCATACTTAAGTACCTTAAAAATAAACAACTTTGTATTGATTTGTCTTTATCCTTGTGTTTGTTGTCTCTTCCATTAGAATGTAACCTCCTTGGGGGCAGATTGCTTCATTCTTTGTTTTTTTATGCCTAGCACTTAGACCAGTGCCTGACATAAATTCAGAGTAACCCATAGGCCTCAGACCTGTCCATGAGTTAGGGGGGATGTTTACCCCAAACATGTGAAGACTTCTCCCAGGGTAAGGGGCAGATGGGGATAATTTGTTCCAAAGGCCACGAAGGTGGCCAAAGCAGGGGCTATGGAGCACTTAGAGCTTGGTTAGACATTGAAGATACCAAGGTCATCCAATGCATCCTGAGCCATTGCCAGTCATCTTGATTCTTGTCTTGCCACTGGACCTTGATGACTCTCTCTTCCAGAGTCTGCCTCACTTAAATCAAATTCACACACAATGATGGCATTATTCCTCTTTGTAATTAAAGGATAAACAACAGCAACAGTTAAAAATAATGCTTATTTCTTGAATGAATAACAAAAGATTCTCGAAGAGATGGATAAATAGGCATGGAAATTAACTTTTTGAGGGACTGAAATGTAATGTAAACAAAACACCAGATACTGAAGTGACCCAGCAGAACCACGCTGCCCCTCCTAAAAAGTATTCAAATCACTCTACAAGGTGCATGTACACTCATGGACTCACACCCAGATGTCTGCAGGAAGGCCTATGAAACAGTAACATACATCATGAAGGCAAGACTCACTGGATTAGGGTCCCCAACAACCTGGCCATCAATGACCAGGCAGCTGGCTGAGGATTTCTTTTTTAGTTTCATCTAATCATACAAGAAGTCATTATGTAGTCTTTCTGAATGATTCCCAGAAGACCTGGCAAAATAGATGTGATTCATCTTTGTTCCTACAAGCAGGGCCCCATGAACAGGACATGCTTTTAAACCATTACTGGCATTAATGCCACCAGCACCTAGCAGCTCTATAATTTTCATGCTTTTTCAAACACATGGTAGTTATTACTTTGCAAAATACCTAAAACAGAATTACGCTAGGGTTAGTAGGCTGACAAATGAATCACTGGATGGCACACAAGTGCCCTTCATATCTCCTTATTCTTATCCTCATCTTTGAATCTTTGTCTAGCTAGCTTTCCCCCCTCTCAAAATATACACAGTACATTTTCTTTAAGACTCATGTAGGAAAAAATAGTCCAGAACCAAATCAACTTTCCTATTTCTTGGACAGTTAAGAGTTTCACTCATTTTTTAAGGAGTCTTGAAAAAACTGAGCATTTAACTATATTCAAGAGAGATTATTAACCATGAGAAAACAGAGAGAAAAGAACCAAGAAAACTTATTTCCTAAGAAAAATGAGTTTTACCCTTATCTTGCAAAGATGCATGAGGAGAATTTTAAAGAGATTTCTTAAAGAAAAAGAGTCATTTCTCTTTCTATCTATGATATGCATACAAAACACGCAATGCTTTCTTGAGCAGAAAGCCAGTTACGTTGGCATTCAGAAACAGCTGAATAGTCGGACACTAACTGGGATGGTTAGAGGTGACTCTGATTGTGATTTTTCTCACAGCTGACACATTGCAAATAATTTATGGTTCTTGTTTTATTGATTAATATACTTTTGATGAAGTAGTGTTTATGAGATCTCAGGAAATTAGAGGGATTAATATGGAGAGATAAGTGAAAGCTTATATGAAAAGAGGTTGTTGTTCAGCCATTTCAGTAGTGTCTGACTCTTTGTGACCCCACTTGAGTGTTTTTTTGTTTGTTTTGTTTTGTTTTTAAGCAAAGATACTGGAGTGTTTTGCTGTTTCCTTCTCCATCTCATTTTACAGATGAGGAACTGAGGCAAACAGAGTTAAATGACTTGCCTAGGGTCATGCAGGTAGTAAGAGTGTGAGATTGCATTTGAACTCATGAACGTGAGCCTTCCTGGTTCCCATCCCAGGACTCTATCTTCTGTGCCACTGTAACAGTAACCAGTGAAGGACTTTTTTTGTTCTCTTCTCTTTTGTAATGCTGAGATAATTAAGTACCTTTGACTTGCCTTTCGAATGCAAGCCAAATGGGATTTTTCACTGTTCTTCCTTTGAGTGCTTCTCAGCACTGAGGTAATGAAGTGCCCCAGGGCCCTGAGATGGGTACATAAGATCTGAGGTTGGCATTTTGTTTTGGAGGTACACTCATTGAAAGAGTGACAAGACTTTGGGCAAGCCATTGAAATAGCCCCCCCTGGCTTTGATAACCCAGCCAGATATTGGTGCTTCTCTGGTAACTTTGTATTGCTATGAATAGACTGGTTTGTGTTATTTGCTCAGTTTACAATGTATGCTTGTAACTTCTGTTTGTACTTGCCCTGAAGTTCAGAAGGATGATCTTTTCCCCTTGAACTAGGTGAATGATATATACACCTTCTCCTTTAGCATAATCCAGAAAAAGTAGTCAAGGGGGCTAAGGTCTGTTTATATTCCAATTAAATCAAATGTTGTGGAAAATTTCATTCATTTCATTTCTTGAAAATATGCATTTTTGCCTATGTGTCCAGACTTTAGGAACACCCTGTAGTATCTTGAGAGTTCAACATCTAGTAACAATGTTGTACAGGGAAGTGTTTACAAAATTGGCTTAATAACTAATTCCAAAGAGTAGTCTTTAAATGGGTCAATGCCAACTTTGAAGAGAGGTGTTTAATGGAATGCCTCCAACACCTATTCTTGGCTCTGGGAATTTTAATATTTTTTTTATCAAAAACTTGGATAAAAACCAAAAGGCATAGCTAATGTATTGAATGACAGAGTTAGTATTCAAATAAATCTTGAAAGATTAAAAAAAATTGGTGGACCTAATAAGACTCAATTTAATACATATAAATTTAAGCCTTTATACTTGTGTAAAGGTGGAGTTCCACCTCAACCCAGTTATGTGATCACAGAAGGCCCAGATAGCTCAAATGAATCAAGCCATCAATATGAGTAGAACCACCATCTGTACAAAAAGGTTGTTGAATTGAGTATCTTCCTATCCTGTGCTATTTTCATTCTTACTTCCTTCAATCCATTCTTCACACTGCTGCCAGATGGGGGGTGGGGCAGATAGACAGATCATTAGATAGATTGATAGACAGAATGACATATAGATCCATAGATCAATAGATAGAGCGTTTATCAAGCACTCACTAGGAGTCAAGCATTGGGTAAAACTCTAGGAATGCAAATGCAAGCAAAAAAGCCCTCAAGAAGTCTGTATTATAATGGATTATACAATACCCAACAAAGAGATGAAACACAGAGGAGGGATAAGGCATCCACATGGGGCAAGGTGGAGGAATCCAGAGATTATTGGGTTGAGCTGGGTTTGATGTGCCCATGGCTGGCATGGGTACTTCCTCAAACGGAAAAAATAATGATGATTGTTTAGTTCGTAATTTTTAAAGGATTTTTGAAAGAGATGGTGCTGCTGTTGCTCAATTGTGCTTCAGTTATAACCAACTCTTTGTGACCCCATTTGAGGTTTTCTTGGCAAGATACTGGAGGGGTTTACCATTTTCTTCTCCAACTCATTTGACAGATGAAGAAACTGAGGCAAACAGGGCTAAGTGACCTGCCGAGGGTCACATGGTGAGTAAACGTCTGAGGCTAGATTTGGACTCATGATGATGAGTCCTCCTAACATCAGGCCTAGGACTCTATTCACTCTGTCACATAGCTGCCCAAGAGAAAGTGCTACACATAGGAAAAAGATAAACTGTACTCTCTTAAATCAAATGAGTTCAAGTGGAACTAAATGATCATTAAATTCTTTTCACTTTCATGTTTTATGAAAAAAACCACCAGGAGTACTGAAATTTCATGTGGGGGGAATACAAAATGGATGAACCAGTGGTGGGGTAAGGAGTTCAGCCTGAGTGAGCCAAGGGTGAAACTGATACTGGCTTCTCCTTTTTTTCCCCTATAGATTCCTAACAATCAATATATTATTAAGAGTGGCCATTGTTTCAGAGCTTTAATGATTGTGAAGCACTTTATAGGCATCATCTTGATTGAACTTTACAAGACTTTGTGGAACTGTTGGCTACAAAGTCAGTGTGATATAACAGATAGGTTCTGGGTTCAAGTCATACTTTTGGGCCCCATTGAATTCCTTTGTCGAATGAAGTAATTGGATCAAATGATCTAGCCAGAAGGGTCTCTAACTTTCTATGACTCTACAAAGGCTTATTCAATGTTTATATATGACTTTCAGCCTCTAAATACATAATTCTTTCTTCATTTTTTAATGACATTCAATCACAGATCAACAATATCATTCTACATGAGACCTTCACTAGACTAGCTCTGACAATCTGAACTGAATTTAAGCTAAGCCATCTTACACCTCTGAGCCTTTGCAAAATTGGTCTCCATTTGGAGAATATACTTTCTCCCCAAGTCCATTGGGTTCCCTTCCAAGTTCATTCAAGTACTACCTCCTACATGACACAGAATACCCTGACATCCTGATACCCTCAGTTGTTGGTACTTTCCCCCTCTTAAATTCACTTTGTGTTATGTTGTATAGAGAATCTGTTTACTTATCTGTCTATTTAAGGTTTTTCATAACATTATCCTTTATTACCCATCTAGGCGCCTAACACTTTACATCCTTCCATTCACTCGATCATCCACTTACATTTTTCCAGTTGCCATTACTGTAACAGGACACTCTATTTCCTGTTTTTTTTTTTTTTTTGCCTCTTCATTGGCCATATTTGGAATGTTTTCCCTTCTCACTACCACCTCTTAATGTCCCTGACTTTCTTTAAGACTCAGTTCTAATTTCACCTGTGCCAAAATGTCTTTTCTGATTGACTCTACCAGCTGCTAATGCCTTCTCATCTCAGATTACCATATCTTCTCTCCCTGTCTCTCATAATGATGTTATATATAATAAATACATTATGATTTATAGCATATATGTGTTTTACATACATGTGTACATATGTGTATGCTTATGTCTATGTGTACACATGTATATATGTATACATATATAAACAAATTAATTTACAAGTTTTCTCTTCTCATTGGAAGGTAAGCTCCTAGAGGGCAGGAACAATGTGTTTGGCCTTTCTTTGTATCCCTAGTGCTTAGTACAGTGCCTAGCACAGTAAGTGCTTTATAAGTTTTGTTCATTCATTCATTTCTCAGTTGACTGTGTCTAAGCAGTTTCCCCACAATTGACTGTAACTTTCTTGAGGGCAGGGAAGATTTCTCTTTTGTCTTTGTAGCATTAGAACCTAGTGCTTTGCTTTAAAAAAAAATATTTGCTGCAATAAATTGAAAGTAAAAAAGGGAAAAAATAAGGTAGAAGGGGTCATAGACACAGAGAAAGTATAGATGAAATTAGATCAAAGGAAGGATAGAGTTGGAAATATCCAAAAGGCAGAATTCGACAATTAGAGGCAATCTGACCTCCTAAGGAAACATGGTTCCTGGATTTACAATGGCAGCAGAATTTGGGAGGATTCATTTTTTATTCCACATGTATACAAAAATGCTTGGAAACAGAAAAGGGGTTGTATAAAGAGAAAATAAAGTAACAATTAAGAGAGAAATTTCACTAATGCAAATGTAGTTGACCATTTACATGCCCAGACTTTGTCAACTCTGGGAGAGGTACTCTGAGGTATGTTGTGGTGAAGTTAGGGGAAATCAAACAATGCAAATTCAGGGTAGGGTGGTGCAGTGGATAGGATGTTTGGATGGAATTAGGAAGATTCATCTTCCCGAGTTCAAATCTAGCCTCAGGTTGTGTATGACTGTGAGCAAGTTGCTTAACCCTGTTTGCCTCAGTTTCTTCATCTGTAAAGTGATCTGGAGAAAGGAATGGCAAACCACTCCAATATCTTTTCCAAGAAAACCCCAAATGGGCTCAGGAAGAGTTGGACACAACTGAAAACAACTGAACAACAACAAATTTCAGGATAATATTTTCATCTATGTGTCCAAATACCAGGCCTAGAAGTTCCTTAAAAGTATTTAGACACAGCTATAATTTGTTTTTTCAATACCAAGTTTCTTCAAGCAAGGTCAAGCAAACATTCCTCATTTAAAATTACCTACCCACCCACCAGGTCTGGAAGCACTAGCAAAAACCTTGTTGAGAGTTATTTAAGCATAAAATGAATCTGATGAATACCTTTCTCCACATATTCAAAGAACATTAAAATAGCTGAGTGGATTTTAATCAAGATTACTGAAAGGCATTTATTTTTGGCTGACATCCAAGCTTACAGAATTTTACTCTAAAAAGTAATATGTTTATGGTAGATATGAGGCAAGAAACCAGGAGACTGGAAAGGAAGTAAAACCTTGATTTTAAACATACTGCATAATGTCATTTCTGTCAAGATCTAGCTGGTTATTCTCTGTTGAATTTGAATTTAGGAAGACCTAAATTCAAATCCTGCCTCAGACACTAGTTCTGTGAACCTGGGCAAGACTCTTAACCTCTCTAAGTCTCAGTTTCCTCACTTGTTAAATTTTGCAGTTAAACTCTATAACTTCTAAAGTCTCATCTGGCTTTAACTCTACGACGTATTTCCTTCTTTTCCTACCTGAGAAATTGCTTGTCTATATCATTACCACTTGGTCTCACCAAATCTGGTTTTCTCCCTTTCTTTTAGCATTTCACATATCTGCTACTGAAGTTGAGATTTAGGAAGTGATGGTCTCTGGAGCTGAAGTGTATCCCACGTGGGTCTAAACAAATGAAAAAGGCAGAGAAGGCTGCACAGGCACATGGGAACCCAATTCTGAAAGACTCTGAATGACAGAATTTCTTTCTTTTATCCTAACCTTAAGCCTGGCATGTAGTAGGTATTTAATAAATACTTGCTGATTGATTGACTAAAGCTTATAAATTGCTTTGTCATTAGCCAAGCTGAAATAATTACGATGAACACCACCAGAACAATCATAATAGCTAGCATTCATAGAGTGAGATTTGCAAAGCACGTTACAATATCAGCTCATTTCATTCTCACAATAACACTGGGAGGTAGATGCTACTATTATCCCCATTTTACAGATGAGAGAACTGAGAGAAACAGAAATTAAGTGGCTTCCCCAGGGTCACATTGCTAGCGGCTGAGGCCAAATTTGAACTTAGGTCTTTCTGGACTGAGAGTAGACTTTTAGAAATAAACAAACAAAATCAAATCTCTCTCAGCTATAGAAAAGTGAAAATGTGTCAAGTTGAAATATTCAGATACTGGCTATGAGGACCCCCCTCCCAACTCTCAAAATTCTCAAATAGGTTCTAGACAAGCCCCCTGCGAGCTATCTGACAAAATAGACATCTGCAATAAAAGAAATGTATAATCTGGGGTTCAAAAGAGGCCAGAGAGAAAAGATATCCTCTGTCTAGGCAGCCTAAGTTTCTTTCCTAGCAAATGAGATTTTTGAAAACCATCATTGATTTAAAAATGCCTGGTTTGTCTTTGCAGCTGTGGCTATCTCAACAGTCAGCCTTGGCCTTGGCTCCTTGGTGAATTCCAACCACCAGACTTGCCTTTATAACTCCGTTTGCACACAGTACTTGCTTTACATGCAGAGTGAATCCTCAGAGATAATCATATTGCCTTGGAAAACCTGTCTTTCTCAAAAATAAATGGATACATGGTCAAAGGAAATGAATGAACAATTCTTAAAGTAGAAATGCAAACTTCAGCAAATGTGAAAGACTACATCAAATCACTGAAAACAAAAGAAATGCAAAGAAAAAATCCTGAGATTTCACTTCACTTTCAGTTAACAGGCAAGGCTGATAATAGAAATAGTCAATGGATGATGGGCAAATGCAAACATTGCTGGTGGAGTGCTTTGAGAGGTGACTGAAATATCACTAAAATGACCCAGAGGTACCATTCTTAGGCAGCATATAGCCCAAGGAGATCAATGATGAGTACAAGGATCCTAGAGGCACAAGAATATTTACTGTATCACGTTTTTTGTGGTAGAAAAGAACTGGAAGCAAAGTAGATGCCGTTTGAGTGGAAGATGGCTAACATTGTAAGACATGAACAAAATGGAATATTAATGCAACATAAGGAATTGTAAATATGAAGATTTCAAAGAAGTGTATATATATATATATACATATATAAACTGATATAGAGTGAAGTATGCAAAATGAGAAGAAATATAAACAATGACTACAGCACTAAAAATGGAAAGAACAATAAAACGAAATGGAATGTTGTATATTCATAATGACTAGTCTTGCCTCTTGGAGAAAAAATAAGAAAATTCACATGCCTCTCTTCTGTGCAATGGTGGGGAACTGGTTGTACAGCTGTTGTCCTTTATTCTCAAAGAAGACTAATATGACATCTGTATGTTGGAGTCAAGGTACATTGTGTTTGACTGTGGCTGATCAGTCCTACCACAGGTTGGACATAAATAGTCTATGTGAACATTTGGAGTGGAGATGTCTCTAAATGTGTGCATCTCACAGTTCTTTTAAGGTACTGCAATTATGCTTCATTCAGAGCACAGTGCCTTCTTTGGGGCAGGCACACTGCACTAAGCGGTCCTTTGCCAGGGTTTCCCACAACCTCATACAATAAGTTCCAAAGTTCTTCAGAGAAATCTTGAAAGTGTCTTTGTATCAGTTCTTCTGACATCCATGTCAGCTCTTGCTTTCTGTGAGTTCTTCGTAAAAGTTTTTTGGCAAACATACCTTTGGCATTCAAAGAACATAGCCAACCCATCAGACTTGCACTCTCCGTGGGAGAATTTGAATGCTTCACAGTTGAGCTTGAGAAAAGACCTCAGTGTCTGGTATCTTATCCTGCCAGGTGATCTTCAGAATCTTCCTAAGACAATTCAAATGGAAGTGACTCAGTTTCCTGACATGGCACTGGTAGACTGTCCAGGTTTCACAGGCATACAACAAAGAGGTCAGCTCTGTAGACCTTAATTTTGTTGGAAGTCTCTCCCACACTTTCCTTCAAAGTCTCCCAAACACTGGCAACGTGTACACCAACCCCATCATCTATGGGGAGCTATAGGTATGGAATAATAATACTATTACCTAGCGATACTTGAAGGTTTGTGATGCACTTTACAATTATCTCATTTTATACTCACAGAACTCTAGGAAGCAGGTGCTATTGTTATCTTCATTTTATAGATAAGAAAACTTGAGGCAGACAAAGATGAAGTGACTTGCCCAGGGTCACACAGTTAAGTATCTGAGGCCAAATTTTAACTCATGTCTTTCTGAAGGTCCAGTGTTCTTTCTACTGAGCCACCTAGGTGCCTTGAGTGTGGAGTCATGGAAATGGAACATTGCATATACTGTCAAGTCAGGAGTGATGCTGGTTTCTTTCGTTAGTTCCCTGACAAGCTTCTCTCTCTCTCTCTCTCTCTCTCCCTCTCTCTCTCTCTCTCTCTCTCTCTCCTCCTTCTCCTCTCTCCCTCTCTCCCTCTCTCCTTCTGTCCCTCTTCCTCCCTCCCTCCCTTTCTCCAACATATACACAAAGGATAGCCTCCTGAGCAGGAAAGTGGGGGGAGTACACATTCAGAAATGATAGTGACCTAAAGGCAAAAGCTATCAATGCTTTTTTGGGGGGGAGGCAATGGATATGGATAAAAGAGACTTACTTCTATATAGAGAACATAAAAAATTGAATATGGCTTTATTAAATGTTACACCAAATTTAGACTCTTCTTCCCGTAGCCAGATGATGTGGTGGCATGTTTATGGGAGAAGTTCCAGACTGAGTCATTCAAGGTGATGTGACTGATTCCACATTCATGCCAATTTATTTTAAAATTACAACACCTTATGGTAAAACCAAGTACCTCAACCAAACCAGACAGACTTCTTATACTTAGTTGTAAAGCCAAGATATATGGGGTGGAGGAAGTGACTTATTCACACCTAGAGGACAATCGAGATATATTCTTGCCTGATAAAGGTATCAGAGCACAGAATCTTGTAGCTTACTGGGACCTGGGCTAATTTGATTTGTTCACTCCTTACACAACTTTTATGAAAATCAAAGCAGCCTGGGGCCATATGGAACAAAATCAAATGCACAAAAGTGCCAAATATAACAGGACAATCACTTCCTGGAGCACCACCATATTACAGCACAGTGTCCTTGTGGCTTTCTGATTCTCTCGTGGTTAACCTGGAACCACCAGGAAAATATAAATTTTCTCAATTTAAATATATTCAGTATAAGATGACAAGGCCATGAAAAATGGTGGAAACTTTAAAATTATGTTTCTCCTAAGACTAGAACTGTGACCCAATAAGAGGCAGTGGTCTTGCCTTGCCTAATCTTCTGACCCTTATGTTCCCTACTCTCTTGTGACAAATCTTATCCAATGACAACATTTACCCAATCAAACTCATCCATCTTCAGACATCCTGATCAATATCTGGCCACTGGACCCAGAGGGCTCTGGAGGAGAAAATGAGGCCTGTCACCTTACATAGCCCTCCCTCACTGAAATCCAATTCACTTGCATCACCTCACTGATATGGTCTTCTTCAAGAACAAAGGACAAACAACAACAACCCAATCAGCCTACTTATTTTCAATCTCTCCTATCTTCAATTCAAACTCCACGTAGCTCAAACAATAATCCTGCAAAGCACAAGTCTTAACAAACCATAGCCTTGATTAAGAATTATTTATATAGCTCCCTGTTACCTCTAGGAGAAAATAAAAATTCCCTATTGTGTCATTTAAAGTCTACTGACTCAAACCTATCTTTCCAGGCTTAATAAATATTATTCCTGCCTACACACTTTGTGTTCCAGCCAAACTGGCCTGCTTTCTATCCTCTTTAAAAGGCTTTCTATTTCTTCCCTTGGTGTTTATATATGGGGTTCTCCTCAAGGTTAGCATCCCTTCTCTCTAGTCTGTCTCTTAACATCATTAGTACCTTCAGGACTCAGTTTAGGTGCCACCTCCAAAGGCTTTTACCATTCCCTCAGATTGTTAATGTGTACCCCTCCCCCATTTATTTTTATTTATTCTGGATACGTTTAGCTGTGTACATGTTGTGCACCTTTACCTTCACCCCTAGTAGATTGGAAGCTCCCTGAGTAAGAGACTATTTCAATTCAGCTTTGTATATCATATGCCTGCTTTGTTTGGTCAAGGAACATACTAAGTCAAGACTTCAGTGTAAAATGATTAGAAAGTCTGCCTCAGAGTCAAGAAGAGTTGGTTGAATTCAAGAACTTCCTCTCACACATACTATTTGTGTGATCCTATCCAAGTCCCTTAGGTCACCAAGCAAATGTCTAAGATGATAGGTTTCTGAATAGGTTTCATCTTGTGTTTGAGAAAGGGGAATTTCCTCAGCTAGGAGTTCTTTATAGCAGAGAAATTATAAACTTAGTTCAAAGAAAGTCCCAGTGCCTTATGTATAGGAAGCACTCAGTAAATGCTTGTCAAATTAGGAAGATTACTTTCAGTTATTTGGCAATTTTGCATTTCATTTTCCCAAAAATGGGATGGTAGAGAGTGATTGTATCTGTGATGGGAGCTCCATGTGCTTCATGGAGCCTGGGCTAGTTTTCCTTTAAACAGCAAGAAGGTCTTCCTCAGGATTCAGTTGGTCAAAGGGGCATTGGGCTTTGATGTGGAAGTTTGACTTCCTTGGTTTTTTTTGTAGCCAATCTACAGAGAGTTGGTGCTGGAGACTTTAACAAAGGTCTTACGATCACCAGTAGCAGTTCTCTATAGATTGGTACTTTAAGGCTACAAAAAAAAAAAAACGCATGACTGAAATGACTGAATAATGAAAATCATAGTAAGAAGAGATAGCTCAATGTGCTGGATATAGGGCCAGCCTTGGTATCCAGGATGACCTGGCTTCACCTGCTTCTGACATAGACTGGCTGGGTGACCATCAATCAGCAAGCCACTCAATCTCTCTGGGCTCCAGGCATGCTCTAAGCATATGAGTTTCAGAGAAGTCATCAACCTTTAACAGTGGAGGAAAATTCAAAACTGGGAGTTTCCCGTCTCAATGAAATAAAAATCTATTAATTCCCCAACCCCTCCCCGCCCAAAAAGGAAGTAGCAAGAATATAGCTGACAAAACTAATGGAAGAATCGTATAAGTAACAGATCTGAGAGCAAAAGTCTGCTCTTCACTCAGGTGATTCCTCTCCTAGACAAATACATCACTAGAAAATGGTGATCGTTTCAGCTGAGACATATTTTCTTAACATTCCCACAGTAACCTGAATTTCCCCCCAGCAGGCATGCATTCCAATTAGGTATGACTACCTTTCGCCTTGTTTTCCGTCTGCTGCTCTCCTACTGATAAATTTCAGCACCTCCTTGACTGACAGTCTTTATAACTAATGATACCTAATCTCCAAATACAATATTTTCGTTAAAGAGTTCAAAGCATTTTTTACAGATACTGCTATCCTATTAACTAACAGCCCTATTGGAGAGTTGGAGGTCAGGGAGTATCTGCATTTTACAGTTCAAGAAATGGAGGGGAACCATTTATTTCAATTTTCACAAGTTGGAGCAGACCCAAGGTTCAAATTAAGGTCTGGTGCTAAGTCATTAGTTACCACCGCACCTCTCTGCTTCTTTGCCTACGGGAGTATGAAGTAGGTGGCTGTTCTTCCTCAGTTCTCTGAAGTAGAACACAGAAATGGTGGATTTGAGGATTTTCCCCAGGCTTTAATGGTACAGTCTGTAACAAACATGAAAATTGAAAGGTATCTGAGATCATCTTGCCCAATGCCCTCATTTCACAAATGAGGAAACTGAGGCCCAGCAAGGTCACTTAAGAGTATTACATAAGGGCATATAGGGCAAGATGACAGCTAGGAATAGCTCCCTATTCCTTGGGCTTCAAATTCAGTCAATTTTGCACTGTGTCACACAGGCCTACAGTGGACAGTCTTCACTGTAATGCCAGCAGAGAATTGTTTACACAATTTTTACATTGTTATTTCTCCTCCTCTTCTTCCTCCTCCTCCTTCTTTTCCTTTGTCTCCTCCTCCTCCTCCTCTTTCTTCTTTCTTCCTCTTCCTTTCTTTCTCTTTCTCCTCCTCTTCCTCTTCCTCCTCTCCTCTTTTTTCTTGTCTTCCTCCTCTTTCTCCTTCTCCGTCCCAAACAAGCTTAGTTCCAAAGAAGGCATGAGAAGACACTTCTCTCACTCTCCTTTGCAGAGATGGTAGTCCATGGATGGCAACATGACATGTATTTTTAGAATTTTCTATGTAATTATCAGTTTTGTTCACTTTTTTCTTTAAACAAATATTCTTTATTCTATGAGATGACTCTACGGCAAGGGAGAAAGGAAAAGATATTGGAAAAAATATATTATGTGAAAACAAAAGGCAAATAAAAACAATAAAATTATTTGCCTCATAAACCTTAAAGAACTATGGAAATGGCGGCTCTAAATACTAAGATGTTATTAAAAAGTAATTCATGCCAAGTAGGGAGAAATCCCCAGAGTTGGAATCCAGGGCTAGGGCTTCAGGAAAGACAGATATGGTATGATTTTAGAAGGCTATCAGACCTGCCTGCCCCACCAAGCAGGCAGCCTTAAAGGCTATCTTCAAAATAGACAGATTCGTCCCAGGGCAGACCTTCTGTCTCTCCACTTTAGCTAGAATCATTTTTATCATCCTAGTTAGGCACTGAGAAGATTAAGTACCTGTCAAAGAAATTCAATGGGAAAAAACCCAGCTGAAAGTGAGAAGGAAACCCAGGGTGCTGGGATTCTTTAGGAGAGGCACTTGGGTTCAGAATGTGAAAGGAGAGGAGAGCATTTTGCCTAGGACTAAGCAGTCCTTGTGGCATCAGTCATTTATGGGACCTACCTTTAGGATGTAACTCAAACAACTACCCCTAGAGAGCAGTCAGTTCTCTCTCTTTACACCTCAATATTTAGGGTAAGAATATAACAGTTCTTTGGTGTCTCTATGAAAATGACATGATAATGGCTACAATAGTAATAGCTAGCATTTACATTGTCCTACTATTTGCCAGGCACTGTACTAAGCTCTTTATAAATATTAACTCAATTGGTCAAGGCCTTTTCAGAATAGCATGATCTCTAGTGAACTGTCCAAGAGTCAAAAAGACAGAATGAATGGTGTGAACTCATTGATAAAACAACAAAAATAGAAACAGACTTCTGTAAGGGCAGGGGCCATTTTCTCTTTTGTGTGGCATGTACAGCACTTAGCACAGTGTTCATTCCAAGTGCTTGGAAGGAGTATTTTGTTTTGGAAAGGATGAGAAAGAATGAGCAGATGCCGAGAGAGACAATATAGTATTGGAAAGGGCACTGAACAGGAAGTAAGAAAACCTGTGAGCTCAACCCAGCTCTGCTCTCAAGGAGCAGCTTAACCTTAGATACATCCCATCACCATTTGGGGGCTCTAAAAAATAAGGCGCTTGATGAAATTGGATGGTCCCTACCATTTCTTTCGGATGCAGTATCCTATCTAAGAACAAAGAACATAGGATCAAGAAATTGAAAAGATTTAGACCAATGGTTCAACTTCTTAGAACCTCAGTTTCCATATCTGTTAAGTAGAAGTGTTTGTCAGGCAGAAGAGAAGAACCTGATGACTTCCAAAGTGTCTTCCAAGGTCTGACATTCTTTAGTTCTATAAGGAAGGCCACCTTTGAGCTATACACAGAAGAAAGAAATGAGAAAGCCGATTGCATATGAAAGCTGAAAATACCCAACCTACCACCACTTTTAGTCTTGCTTGAGATGTTATCAGTTATAGAGCTTCTATTTCACCAATACCAAAGCACTCCAAATCATCCATTAACACCTTATAATAAAGCTGTTGACAAGTATATGGCTAGCCCAGTGAATTAGCACCTGTAAGATCACTGAACAGCACCATAATTACTATTTATTATTGTTATGGGTCCTCTTTGGGCCAAAAACAATCTACCACCACATAAAAGTCTCTGCCTGGTAAAGGAACAAGTCCTTGGATATCAAAAACATCTTTTGGTTTTATATTTGCCAAAGGCTATTCAGGAGAAAACCCTGGTTCCTTTGGGTGTCTCCCAAATCTTTTGTACTCTTAACATATAGTCGATCCATAATAATGATAAAAGTAATGAAACTGATGATGACGACGATGATAATTACAGCTAGCATTTATTGCTTTAAGGTTCATGAAACATTTTTCAAGTTATTATTTAGTTTTTATGACAACTGTGTTGTGAAGTGGGTAATATTAATATTTCCATTTTACAAAAGAGGCTGTGGTTGTGATTCTGAACCCCCTGGCTTCTACCAGAGACAGAGACTCATCTTTGAAACCAGTCCTGATGAGAGCTTGAAAAGTTATGTTCTCTGGAAGTCTTAAATATCAGGGTCCTTTGTTACGTGTATGTGCTGTATGTCACTGAGGTGTCCATGTACAGAGGCAGTATTCCTTCTCTACTGATCTCCACTGATTAATGGGCTATGTCCTGTGAATCCCTGTGTGTGTGTATGTGTTAAAAGAGAAAGAAGGAGAGGGAGAGAAGGAGGAAGAGAGAGAGAGAGAGAGAGAGAGAGAGAGAGAGAGAGAGAGAGAGTTGCATGTTTCCAGAGTAGTTTCTGAAGGCATAACAGATAGAGTGCTGGACTTAGTATCAGAAAGACCTAGGTTCAAATCTTGCCTGAAACACTTGTCATCTGCATGACCTCTCTGTGTGTCTCAGTTTCTTCATATGTAAAATGGGTGTTTTGACCTTTTAGCCCACTATGATCTCAATTTTCTTATTGTAAAACAGACCATAAGATTGCTTTCAACTCTAAACCTATGTTCCTACCACCCAAGTAAGGGAAGTCATGTTGGAACTCTTTGTTTCCAGGGATTCTTAACCAGAAGTCAGTGAAATTCATAGAAAGATAGATAGATAGATAGATAGATAGATAGATAGATAGATAGATAGATAGATAGATAGATAGACAGATAGATGGAAAGATAGATAAATAGATAGAAAGAGATATACACACATGCACAATACATATATACACATATATACATATACTTGTATATGTACATGTGTACATAAATATGAATGTGTAATATATGTGAATATTATGTAATATAAATATACAATGAATCATTATATTCATATAATATACAATATATTATATGAATGTAACCTAAATATATTTATAAATATAATGTCTCTTACTGGGGTTGTAGGAACATAGATTTAGAGCTGAAAGCAATCCTATGGTCTATTTTGTAATGAGAAAACTGAGATCTAGGATCATAGAAGGCCATAAGGTCTATACACACAAACACACACATATGATACATATATATACACATCTACATCTATATATGTATGTATACACACATATAAATATATAATTACATATATACATACATATATACATGTAAGGACATTTTATATATGATTATATATATATGAAAATGTATGTGCATATATACATATGTATATGTATTGCATGCATGCAGGTATACACATGTATACATATTTATGATTTGTTTTCTTTGTACTCTTCTGCATTTTCTTTTATGCATTTCACAACACTATATTTGGAAGGGGTCCATAGGTTTCACTAGACTGCCCAAGGAATCCATGACATGAAAAGGTTAAGGACGCTGAGTCTGGAGTGGCTAGTGTTGTTGCCTTAAGGCCAAAGGGAGGAAATGGGGAGAACCTGGCTCCTTACCCTCCTTACCCTCTACCTTCATGTTGCACCCCTACTTCAGCTCACCCAGAACATCTGAGCATGACCCATGTCAAACAAGTTCCCGCTAGATCCAAAATGACCCCATGAATTTTGACCTGCCTTGAAAGCTTAGAGAACCAACTAGGATCAAAGGGTTGCCAACTGGAAGAGTGAATAGAGCACTGTACCTGGAGTTCCAACGTGGTGCCAAGTCCTAGGTAAGTCTCTCAATCTCTGCCTGCCTCAGCTTTCTCATCAGTAAAATGGAAGGAATAATAGCACCTACCTCCTAGAGTTGTATCAACTGAGACGCTATGTATGAAATGCCCTCAAAGTCTTAAAGTGCTACATATAAATGCTGGCCATTGTTTTTAATATTATTTATATTAATATGATGCACATGCATGTATTTACTACTATTATATTACTTAGGGCTAGCAGCAATCTTGGAGATCATCAAATCCACTCAGCAGAGTTTGTACCTCCTTTGTTCCCCGAATCTGGGGTCTTCCTTGCTCCCTACCTCTTCTGACCCTACAGCACTTTTTCTCTCTGTGCCCATCACCTGTCCATGGAACACTTCCATTGGGAATGAAATCTTTGGCAACAGCCTTCGTTGATTCAGTACAGGTCAAAAACTGCGCGTTGTGAATATACTCTTTCAAGGATCTTGTGTGGAGGATACCTAGGGGAAAGGGGGAAAGGAAGAAAAAGAACTTACTCTCAAAGATGGGCTGAGAAGTATTTACCCTATATTGGAAAGAAAACACAATGTACCCAAAGGAAAGATAAATGATAGACCCTGCCCTGAAGGAAATTAGAGTTGAGGTTCTGCAAATGCTACTGTCAAAGTAGGAAGCAATGACCTTTAATAAGAAATAAATATAGGAATAATGAATTCTGTTCACAGCTGCCCAGGAGTTTAGTCCAATGTCTTTGAAGGCAAGTATAGAAATTCTAGGAATAGGAGCTGGCCTGAAGGATTAAGTCATTTAGAATATATAGCTTCTTCCCATCCCCCATGGAAGTTGGTGGGGTCTAATGGGAAAATCCTAGAACTGTGACCAGAAGCCCCTAGTTTGATGCCCAGCCCCATGGTTTACTGTTTAGTCATTACTCTCTATGCCTCAGTTTACCCACGTATAAAATGATTATCTCTAAGGGCTTTTCTAACTTGGAATCCTATAGCCCTATGACTGATTCTGTGACCATCAGGCACTCTATAAAGCTGACATAACTATAACATCTGTTAATTACCACCATTAATGGAAGTGAGAAGATCAAGAGGAAGAAATCACCTTTCTCAATACCTCCCCTATTGATCCCCTAGCAACCCTACTCCAGCACTGGTCCTAATAAACATGCACCACTTTTCAGATTCCCTTGAGGAGGTGGGGAGGGGAAGAACACACCAAAAAACAGCTAGATGTCTCAGAAGGGTCCAGAGTCAGGAAAATCTGAGTTCAAATCTAGCCTCAGATGCTTACTAACTGCACGACTTCAAAAAGACACTTAATCTCTGCTTGCCTCATTTTTCAATCATACAAATGAAAATAATACTAGCACCTACCTTCCAGGTAAAAGACTTAGCAGAATGTCTGGCACTGTGTGAATGTTAACAATTATTAAATTAATTATTAATATTATTAAATTATTACGACTACCACCTCATCCTCACATCAGGTGACTAATCCAAAGAACAGGTTTAGGAGGATCAGGAGCCACTATGATGTAATGCAACAAACACTGATTGGGAATGAGGATATGGGTGTTAAATTCTCATATAGCCTTGTATAAGCCACTGCAGTTTTCTAGATTTCTGTTTCTTCGCTAGCAAAAATGAGGTGACCCAAAGCATCTCCAGGGTCCCTTCTAGCTTTGGTTCTAAAAGCCTAAGAAAATAAGGATCATACATTTAGAGTTGATGGGATTCTGGTGGTCATCAAGTATAACTCCCTTATTTTATAGATGAGGAAACTGAGGCACAAAGGTTGTAAATTGTCTAAGGCCACACAGATAGTAAGTGGCAAATTTGGATTTGAATCATAGACCTTGATTTCAAAGACAGGACTTGTCCCACCACAGGTGCATTGAATAGAGCAAGTAATTAATAAATATTTGTTGAGGAGGATGGAGACTGCTTCCAAGTACCTTCATGAGATTCTAAGATTTAGGCTACCTGCAGAGGGATAGGAAGGCCACCCACCCCATTCATCTGCAGACTTACCTGCTGGGGAATTATATTATGTGGTCAAGACTGTTTATAGAACCTCCACTTTCTGCCAATTATATGAAATTTTATAAAGGTGGGGGAAAGAAAAGTGTAATGTGATAGTCGAGTTTTGAACATGATTCTAAAAGGCAAGGTTCTGTTCACTTCCACTTAGAAAAGGGCTGAACCATTGGAGTCTACCTGCTCTGGCTCCCTTCTTTATGGTTTGCATTTTTTTTTTGCACAGTTGTGGTTGCTAACCAACAAACTTGATGAAAAAGATTCCTATGCCTGCACTGGGGAAGAGTTCTCCCAGAGAGAAGGAAATAAGAACACTTTAATGTGGTTTTTATATATTTTCCACAACCACATACACACTGAAGACAACGAGTAATCTGTTTAAGCAAAGAAAATCATAACAGCCCTTAGAAGTTATTTGGTAGAGCCCCTTTATTTCGCAGAGTAAGAAACAGGCTAAGAGGAGGGAAAGAAACAATGCTACTAAATTAATATTAATTGTGAAAAAAAAAAGATTGTTTTGGACCTCTGGGTAACACAGTGGATATTGTCTTAGAATTGGGATCAACATAAACTTGAATCCAACTTCTGATGTTGATGATATGTCGGACCTTGGGCAAGTCACTTAATTTCTCTCAATTTCCTTAAGTGTAAAATCAGGAATAGCGGGCCATTTCCAGTCATTCTGATCTATACCTCACCACTGGACCCAGATGGCTCTGGAGGACAAAGTGAGGCTGGTGACTTTGCACAGGCTTCCTTCACTTAAATCCAATTCACTTGCATATCGTGGTGTCACCTCCCTGATGTCATGGTCCACTTTGAGAACAAAGGACAAAAAACAAACCAGGGATATTAATAGTATCTACCTCCCAGGGCCAACAAGAGGATCAAATGACATACATAAAGTTCATCGCAAACTTAAAATGATGCATAAATGCTAGTTGTTGATATTATGTAAAGCCGTGCTCTATTCCATTAGTCTACAAAGTTGGGGCCCATGCCCATGGATGACCAATAGGGGTGGGTGACCTATTAGAGGGGTGGGGAAGATGAACCACAACCCACCAACCTTTACATAGTAATCATTGGGCTTGTCTCCAAACAAGCATACAAATTCTTTCCTCTATTCTTACCTAACACTCCCCTTAATCTCTCATGCTGTGTGAGATTCCAACCTCCCCTCTTCTATGCCAAGGTCAGCACCTCAAAGTAGGTATAATCTAATCATGACCTAAGAACCCACAGCAGCTTTACAGACATGGTTGGGAAAATTTCCTCCCTCCCAAATATGCATACCTTGCATTACAGGTACTTTTGATGTGTGAGTGCTCCCCAGCTGACTCTGAGCCCCAGGGTGGTATCATTGAGTAGCATTTTCTCTCTCCTTTTTTTTTTTTACAGCGTGCAGAGTGAGCCATTCAGAATAATGTATAGATGAGTTGTGATCATCAGTAGAGACATCAGTATCTTTCACCACAAACTTACTTCTTTCTTTCTGTTGTGAGCACCACAAGCCTTTCAGTCACCCAGCTTTACAACCCTGGTGTCATCCTCAATTCCTCCCTCTCTCCCAACCCACATTTCTAATCAGTTGTCAATCATATTCCTACCTCCCCAACACCTCTTACATTAGTCCCCTTCTTTATATTCAAACATCAACCACCCTAGTGGGGTCCTTAGCACCTCTCACCTGGACAGTTCCAAGTCACCTAATTGGAGTCCTGGTCTCCAGTCATTACCCACTCCAATCCATCCTCAATACAGCTGCCAAAAATGATTGTCCTCATGTGTAGGTCTGATCATTTCATCATGCTTTTTAAGAAACTTCAGTGGCTCCATATTGCCTTGAGTATGAAATGTGAACTCTGCTAGGAATTTAAAGCCCTTCACAACCTTGGTCCAAACTTCCTTTCCAGATTTTATTACATGCTGTTCCTCTTCCTGCTTTCTAAAGTCCATTCGAACTGGCCTATTTGCTTTTCCCTTCTATTTGTCATCATTGCCTATCTTCACACTATTAGGTTGGCTATCACCTATCCCTAGAATGCATTCCTTCATCACCACTACTTTATAGAATCTCATTTCCATCAAGATCCACATCAAACACCTTCTATTTGATGTCTTTCCTGATCTCCAACTATCACTCTTCCTCTTAAAATCTGATTTTGGGGGTATATATTTTCTATCTAACATGCTCCCTGGGCTAAGTCTTCTACCAGGATTGTTGGATTGGGTCCTTAAAAGGGTGTTTGGCTATTTTCCTTATTGGGATTCTAGGGGTAACCCTGATGGATAGTTTTTATTTTTCTTCTAGTATTATTCCTTGTAAACCCCTTATCCAACATTATGGATAACCAGATAGCCAGATTTAATTAACTACCTTTTAGAAACAGATAAGAAGAGTGTTTGCAGAAACATTCCTCCCAGAAAATTGGGGCATATTCTTCCCCTCACACACAATAGGTCCCTGGGGAGAATGGGCTCAAAATTAGCAAAGCGAGGTAGTGACTCATAACTTGACCTTTCCACAGTCTTTTCCTCCTTTTGTGGAACGCTCATGTAGTCCCCCTTTTGTGTGTGTAACCACTTCTGGGCTCTGGGAGTTATTGCTTTGTAGAGTCCTCAAGATGCTTTTCTGGGTGTCTAGCTTCTCAACAACTCCTAATGCAGATGCTGCTGTAAGTTACTGATGTCCCAAGGCCATTGCAACTGTCACCAATGGGACATCAAAAGAAAGAAAACCCAGCATATTGTGAACGTGCAAGAAGAGAAACCCTGGACTTCCTCTGATGTCATTTTGATGAAATACACAGTTCTTAAGACCATTGGTTGGCCATTTTATTCACATGTAATGCTCATCAAAAACATCTCCATGAAATACCCGTGCCAAGGAACAAGGCTCCAACTAGCTTTGAAGATTTTCCATGCCTGCAATGCCTCAAGGTAGCTTGTAATCAATAATCACTGAGATCAGTGACTGAGGAGGAAAAGATGTAAACATCGTTATACCTCCAGAGACATGGCTTGACCGGGAATGTATGGAATCATACAGGATTTTGCTTTGGGGTTTTGTCATATTTTAATTTAATATCCACCATTAATATTCCTTCTATCATTTCTTAAGTGTCCATCAATTTGGATTGACAGTCTGAAGTTGTGAGTTTTCATTGCAAAGGAGTAAGGTAGAACCCACTTTGAAAAACTTGACACAGATGAAAGGTTACTGTGATATATGAGGTTCCCATTAAAATGCTCTTTAAACACAAGATCATCTATAATGTAATGAGCTGGCCCACGCCCTTATTCCTTCTCCTAGATTAGCATAACAGCCTCCTGATCGGTATCCTGATGGCCAGACTTGCCTATCTCTAGTCCGTCTTTGGCCTAGATGCCAAAAAAAAAAAAAAAGTTTCTCTAATGTGCTGGACCGACCATGTCAATTCCCTGCTAAAACAAGAACAAAACAAAATCTCCCAGTGGTTCCCTTTCAGGGAAAATTGTAATGTCTTACACTGCCATTTATGGCCCTCCACTTCCTGGCTTAGCTTTCACTTTTTAGCCATATCTTGCACCATTCCTTCTCAATTATTCACCAAATCAAATGCCTACCTATTCGTCGATGTTGTCATTCACTAAGCCACCTCCATACATTTACAGAAGCTTTTCCCCTTGACTGGAATATACTACCTTTTTATTTCTCCCTTTCAAGCCCAGATTAGTATTTAGTATTTGTATTTGTTTTCATAAGTACTTGATTAGTAAGTATTCAGTATTTGTATTAGTATTTGATTAGTAAGTATTTAGTATTTGTATTAGTATTTTATTGGTAAGTATTTAGTATTTGTTTTAGTAAGTATTTGATCAGTATTAGTATTTATATTAGTATTTGATTGGTAAGTATTTAGTATTTGTATTAGTAAGTACTTGATTAGTAAGTATTTTGCCTTAATCACCAGATTTTAGGTCTACCTTGCTACTTTCTGGTCACCACACCATATCACCTATCTCCCATCCCCCATTCCCAGAAAGAACATGCCAATCATATCCTATGTCTGCAATCACCATCCTTATGACTTCTCTGTCCATAAAACTCTCTAACCAACATTGCCCTACATGTGTTGTCTTCCCCCTCTTTAGAACGTAGGTGCCTGTAGGCAGGGACTGACTTGCCTTGTTTGTTTTTTGTCTATATCCCTTGAGCTCAGCATAGTGCCAAGCATCCGATAAGAGTTTAATATATACTTCATTTATTCATTCATTGGTTTGTTCATTGGCTCTGATCAGGTACCA
The DNA here is from genome assembly GCA_028646595.1 of Phalanger gymnotis. Taxonomy (NCBI): domain Eukaryota; kingdom Metazoa; phylum Chordata; class Mammalia; order Diprotodontia; family Phalangeridae; genus Phalanger; species Phalanger gymnotis. The sequence continues at coordinate 352,670,285 of CM053623.1, forward strand.
CTTCTAGAATAATTCTTCCCATATGTATTTGACGAAATGGAATTCAAGTCAACAAATGATATACAGAGTTTATGTAAGACTCAGTCTCTGCCTTTATGAAGCTTACATTCTAGAAAGGGAATGAGACACCCACACAGAACACCTATTATGCATATATAGGATGGGATTGAACCTATGATTTCTTCAGTTCTGGGAGCTCTCAGTGAGTTATTTCCTCTAAAAATGGAGATTGGCATTTTCTTTACAATCTATAGTCTTAGTTACCTAGAACACTCAGAGATTAAGTGATTTCACCAGGGCCACACAGACATACTGCTAGTATGTGTCAGAGACAACCAAGGTCTTCTTCACACTAAGGCTGTCTGTCTGTCTGTCTGTCTGTCTCTCTCTCTCTCTCTCTCTCTCTCTTCCTCTCTCTCCCCCCCTCTCTCTCCCCCACCTCTCTCTGTCACACACACACAAACACAAATAAATATGTATATATATATATATATATATATGTAGATATATATGTATATATGTCAATCATTACTCTCCTCATGGAGGAATGAAGACGTTGAGCTGGAACATCTCTTCAAAACTTGTGAACCTATGAAAGTAACAATTGTCTACACACAATAAATAAAAGTCTCATAATTCTCATGTGATAAAAAAGCCATACTCTGTATCTCTTGCACAATATCACCCTATCGAATATAAGTATTACCTAGTTAGGTACTTTATCAGGCAATAACTAGAGATGTACCAGGCTTTCCAAATAAAATTTGAAAATACCTCAAAGCATGCCTAGTTTCAATCTTGATGAAAACCCATCCAACTGGAATAAGGTTTACTGAGAGTTTTCCTGAGGTTCACAGACCTTTTAAACAAACTTGAGCTGCATTAACCAAGGAGGGACACCAAAATTTTAGCCAGTCCCTGATTAGGTTTCCCGTAAATGTCATTGGCATGCCAAGCCTATTCAGTAGAATTAATGGTTCCCAGGATACACTGGGCAAAGTTCAGGTGTTTCAACAAAGGCTCTCTTGTTTTTTTTTGTTTTGTTTTTTTTATCTCATATTTTAAATACACCACAAGGGGCCAAGCATGAGTTCACTCTCTCTGTCAAAAAGAGGACATAACACAGGCAACTGAGATGAGGGTTATTGATCGTTTGATTCTTCCTTTATAAAACTGACTTGGAAATGGCCACCAAGGGGTGAAGAATTGGAAATTGAGGGGAAGCCCATCAATTTGAGAATGTCTAGATAAATTGTGGTATGTGATTATGATGGAATGCTATTATGCTATAAGAAATGATGATCAGGATGCTCTCAGAAAAACCTGGAAAGACTTTCATGAACTGATGCAAAGTGAAGTGTACTGTGTACAAAGTAACAGCAATACTGTAAAATGATCAGCTATGAATGACTTAGCTATTCTTAGCAATAAAATGATTCAAGACAACTCTGAAAGAGTCATCATGAACAATGCTATCCATCCCTAGAGAAAGAACTAATGGTGTCTGAATACAGATAGAAACAAACTTTTTTATTCTTTATTTTTCTTGAGTTTTTTCCTCTATGTTTTCTTTCACAACATGACTAATATGGAAATGTTTTGTATTACTATATATGTATAACCTACATTGAAATGCCTACCTTCTCAATGGGAGAAGTAGGGTAGGGAGAAAGGGACAGAATTAGGAACTCAAAGTCTTAAAACAGTGAATGTTAAAAATTGTTTTCATATACAACTGTGGAAAATAAAATACTAGATAAAAATAAAGATGGCAGACAAAAATAAATTTTAAAAAATGGCCACTAAAGCTTTGCCCTCATTTTGCAAAAGTAGTTTCTACTTTTTTTCCTACTAAATATTTCTTGGCACCTAACTCAATTTAGTGTATTCCCCTACCATTTTTTTTTCTTTTAAACTCTAAATGTTTTCTCTACCTAATATAATATAGCCAGTATCCAAAGGCTGAACTGGACACAATACAGCTTCCCAAAACAATTCTCTTAGATTCTTATGGTGCCAATTCAGTTGCCCAACATTTGCGGGGGAGCAAGCTAATAGTACAGTATTTTACTAATTTACCCATTCTCCTAACAAACTCTTGAATTTGGGGAGAAATTAGAAAGGAACAAACGGCAGATTTTTACAAGCTGATGAACAGAAATAATTAGATGAAAAGCAAAACTTGAATCCACAGTGGTAAATCTCTTCAAAGAAGTGAAAGAGAATAAAAGTTTGGCAACATAAATATACTGAAGTGAAAAATGATCTGGGAGAAGAGAAGCAAAAGGCAATATTGATAAAAGAACACACAAGCTCTCTACCAGCAAAACAGAGTAATTTGAAAAAAGGGTAAGCTAGAGACAACTTCAGGATCTGAAGACCTGCCCAAAGAATATGATGAGTCAAAACTTTTGAAGCTGTAATGAGAAAAAAGAAAGAGAAGAGAAGTAACAAGAACTTTTGAACATAGAAAATAGTGTCAGTCTAAAGAATAGATTGCCTCCATAGAAACAATAAAAACCATATGCTTCAAATACCAAGACTCATAGAGACTCTCCAAACTTTGCTGCCATTCCACAGCTGCCTCCTCACCCTGTAAGTTCCCTCAGCACCTGTGGCTTTTGGCCCCTGAAGCATCCATCCATCCATCTGTTGCTTTAATCTTTCTCTCCATCCCTATTATCTCCTTCTCCCATTGGTGACTTCCTCCTAGGACCTTCATTTGAGAAAGGAGCCATCATCTTTCATTCCTTTGCCACACTGTCACTCTCTGTCCCCCTGCTTTTCAGCTCTTTTTTATGTATGGTCCTCTCCCGGCAGGAATTGTCTTTCTGCTTATATTTGACTTTTCAGGTGATATGATTTACCTGATACATTATAAATACTTAATAAATTAATATGAACCTTAATAAATTCATATGGTTGTAGTATTAAATTCAACAATCCAACGATAAATAACATCTGCAAGTGGCCAGGTAAAAGACTTTCAAATATAATTGAAAGGAAATTTGAATAAAGATTACATTCTCTCAGAAAAAAAAAGAATACAGGACAATAGGTTATATGGCAGAAGGACAGATTCAAAAGGGGAGAAACATTGAAGAAGATCTTAGCTCAATACAGAAAAGTGGGTAACAGGTATATTCTATAATGGGAGATGGAGACATTATAACAACACTAATCTGTAGTCAGTTGGTAAACAGAGATCACTTTCTCTAAGAATACATTGTGTTTCCTTGGAAAATTTCCCTACTCAGGAAAAGGAAAATCAGACCATCATGAATTGTTACTTCCAAGAGTAAGACACAACAGAAAAGAACAAGAGGAAAGGGGACAAAGGGGTAATTTGTGTAAGGGCAATAACTTAGAAATTGTTTAGGGGGGGCAGAGCCAAGATGGAGGCTGGAAAGCAGGAACTGGCATGAGCTCCCCACCAAGTCCCTCCAAAAACCTATAAAAAATGACTCTGAACCAATTCTAGAGCTGCAGGACACACAAAATAGCAGAGGGAAGCAGGGCTCTAGCCCAGGACAGCCTGGATTGTCTCTGGGTAAGGTCTGTTTTGCATGGAGCTGGGA
>CM053623.1:352674362-352696300 GCA_028646595.1 Phalanger gymnotis
GGACTCAAGCCTGGAGTGGGTTTTAGACTTGGAACTGGGACTGCTCTTTATAGTAACTGAGCTAAACTATGAACCTAATCCCCTTCCCCTTCCCAGAGAATGAAATGGTATGGCAGGAGGGATTATGCCTCCCACCTATTGGGGAAGTAAATTTATATATTTATGATTGTATCTTTTGAAGTAAATATTCATTTGTAAAAGCCAATCTGACTGCAAATGACTAAATGGAACTGGGGGGTGGACAACCCCTATAACTGGAGGGACCACATTGATGAGAACAGGAGACATTTTCAGAGAATCTAGATATCTAAGCTCCCTTAAGGGATCTGGAGAACTCTGAGGGTGGGATGAACTCTATCATGCCTAGCCTTAAGATCAAGATGTTCAGCATTATAGGTGAATAAAATAAAAAACTAATCATAAGGAAAAATACAGACTTAAAAGAGGAAAGAGAACCAATTAAAAAAAATAAACACCTTATTCAGAAAAAAAAGATACAGAGGAAAATATGACTTCAAAGATAAATTAATTAAGCCATCCATTAAAAGTAAAGACACTGACAGATTGTATGAGAAAACAAATATCCAACACCTGTTGCTTAACACATTTAAAAAGCAAGGTCATACATAAAATAAAATGTAGAAGCAGGAATAAATTTTCTGTACATGAGGTGAATCTATAAAAACTCAAGTTGCAATCATTCTTTCATACAAAGCAAAAATAAAACTTAATAATAAAAACAGAGATAAGCAAGGAAATTGCATTATTCTAAAAAGTACCATAGACAAAGAACAAATATCAGTATTAAACTTACATGCTCCAAATGACATATTTGTAAATGCATAAGGAAAAAATGGCTAAAAAACACAGTAACAGAAGAGTAGTAGGATATTTAATATTCTTCTTTTAGGATTGCACTAATAGAAAGAAAAACAAAATAAGAAATATAGAACAGAAAAATATCTGGAGAAATTATAGTTAAAATACTTCTTATTGTACCCTCCAAAAAGGAACACCAAAGCACATACATATTTCTCAGCATCATACGACACTCATACAATAATTGGCCATGTTCACAACATAATGAAATTATAAGTAAAAATATTGAAGTACTAAGTATATTCTTGACAGATTTTATGTAACACAACAAAAAGGGTAGTGAGTTTAGAGAGCACAAATAATGAAATCACAAATTACAGATAGATCAAAGAAAAAGTCGTTAATAATTATATAGAAGAAAATAATAATGATGAAACCTGCAAAAACTTTTTGTGATTCAGCTAAAACAATCCTCAGAGGAAAAAAAGCATATCACTAAAATGTTAATACTAATAACTAGCATTTATACAGCACTTTAAAGTTTCAAAGATTTTTTTTAATTATAGTAAAGAATTGCAGTGGGAGAAGTAGTGGCCATTGTTTGGGAAATAGCTAAACAAACTGTGGTACATGAATGTAAAGGACTATTACAAGTTATAAGAAATGACAAATATGATGAATACAGCAAGACTTATATTGTATGATGCAATGTACATTAAGCAAAACCAATAAACCAATATGTGCAATGGCTATAACAATGTAACTGAGAAGAACCACAAAATGATTTTTAAAAAAATGTTGTGTAATTACAAAGGATAAAATTGGCCATAAAAATAATGAGGTGATGACTTCCTCTACTCGTGTGCAGGGGTGAGTGGTGAGTGGTAAATGGAGTCATCCACCAGGATGGAATATTAGCTCAAATGTCAGAGTTTTTCAAAGTATTGATTGGTTCTGTTGCATTTTCCTCCAATTCCTGTTTTCCCTTCTTTTTCAAAACATCTTTATTATATAGGATAGCTTTCTACAAGGAGAAGAGGATGAATACAAGAGGGAATTTAGGTAATGTTAAAAAATGTGTATATGCATATACATATATATCAATAAAAATCTATTTTGTAAATGACACAATGGCTAGAATAAATATTCTCAAAAACTCAATAAACTGTATTGGAGCCAGACCATTATCATAAACTGAACTTGACTATGGCCCACAATTATTTGCTCATAACAGTGATACATAGAAACTTAAGAACAATATGTTCTAATAAGCATCACCATAAAAATGCTCAATCTCTAAGCTACATGGAATGAAAAGCTTTCAGAATAAAGAAGGGGGGATGTGGGGAAAAAATTTGGTACATGTTATCCCTTTTGTCCAGTCTACCACTAGAATTGTACCAAGGTTGCTTTCAGTGGCCCTGTAGAACATGAGCTTACATCCCAATACTGTTATTAAGTGACAAAAAGCAATTATTTTATTTACCTTAAAAACATCCATAGAACATTCAAAATAAAGTAGTAGAAGAAAATAAGAGACAACTACTAATGAAAGATTACATTTATATAGCACTTTAAAGTTCTGTCAAATAATATATATGTTATCTTGTGTTGTTTTCACCACAAACTTTATAATTGTTAAAGTATTATTATGGTTATTGTCATTGTTCATCACATTTCATAGATTAGAATAGAAGTAGGTTACAGAGCAGCTGGGTGACTTGCCCAATATGTCAGTCGGCTTGGCAGCCAACCATGAGAAAGTGAGGAGACCAAACTAGGCTCAAAATCAGGTCCTGCCACCAGCTAAGTTTGGCAACTCATTCTAAACCACTTTCTGTTCTGTTTTCACCGGTTGTATTAAGTGTGACTAAGTCTATGTTGAGTAAGACAATATCCTCTAATGACAGCTACAAATAGAAAGTACATAAATAAAGTCAAGAAATTGGGATATTTTATCTATCTCAAGAGAAAAGTATTAGTCACATTGAGGTAAATTCAGATTCCAGTGAATGTTACTCATTTTTTTCACTGTCAACTGCATTGCACTGGCCTCTAACCTGTGGGTGGCCAGAGCCGAACAGAGCACGCCAGAGACAGGAGAGTCAGGAATCAAACAGAAGTTTAATTTCAAAGTGAGAAAAATGGCTTGTAAGCAAGGAGAGAGATTAGACACATGTGCTGGGGGCCTCCCCCTAGTGGGGGGGTGGGGGACCTGAAGCAGTGTGGGGAGAACTCAGTGCATATACCAATAGTTACACAGTGAGCTGTAGCCCTGAGAGCAGCAATGAGATACATTTGATTCATAGAAAGGCTTCATGATCAGAACACGGGTACTTCTCCGACCTTGTCCAGTGCTTGACCAAACTCAGAGAACATCTAGTGCTGGTCAAAGCAATACAATAATTACGTGATTTTGCCAGAGGGTAAGATCATCCAGAGGAAGAGTGAAAGGATTGTTGTTATGTCAAGCTCAGCTTGCTGACTGGGCCTTAGCTCTGGAAAACAGGGTGGATTATATATTTTTTTTAAAAAATCATTTGAGATTTCTCATTGAATACCTACAGATTATTGAAACTGGAAGACAAGGAAAACAAATTTCGATCACCCGCTTATGGACCCTGAGTATTCTTATAAAAATATCCTTCCTTTTTCTCCATAGGCAAAGTGAAGTGTGTAACCAGGTAATTTATATGGATACCAATATCTATCTACCTTTCATTCGATAGCTATAGCTATAGATACACACAGGGGTGAGGATTCTCCTCACAACTGTAGTCACACATATAAGTCCAACCTCCTTAACTGAATCAATCAGAAGTGTAAACGAAGAGAAAAATATTCCTTAGTTTGAGAGGAAAGAAATTTGATTATTAAATTTAATCAGGTGCCATCACATAGGAAGTGTTTTGGAATTGATTGAAGAAATGAGATATGTCTCTGGGCCTATATATATTATAGCAGGTCACTTTAGAGTCAAATATCCCAGCAGGATGATAACAGCAAGACAAAATTTGCTGATAACTCCTTGAATGAAGAAAAGAACTTCTGGCATCCAGGAACTGTGACTTAGCCTTTGTTCTCATATTCTCTATGCTTGAGCCCACTTAAATTTAATTGTGGAAGAGCATGTCCTAGACTTTCAAGGGGATTATACTTCATGCCAACCATTCTTACTATACCATCTCAATAAATAGCTCTTTGTAAAGACTGATATCAACTTGTTCATTGTTATTGTGGAGTATATTTCATGATCATGAGCTCCAGGTTCTCTTAGGCCCCTGAAGTGATAAGTAGTTATCGGCCCCTGGGCACCCTGCTTGCCAATGTTAGTGGAAGCTGGGGAAGCCTAAAGTGGGCACTGCATGTATATTTTCTCTGATGCCTAAATATACAAAGGAAAATGTACAACCAAGAAACTCACATTATTTTAGATGATACGTAGAAATTTATTTCTTCATTTGTGTGTGTAGAAGGTAGTACTTGAGTTGACTTTAGAAGGAAGCTACATATATAACTTATGACCAATATATAACAATGTTCTCACCTCCTCCTGCAATGGGGATTAGTTTCTCTAAAAAGCAACAAAGGACCTAGCTATCCTAATTTAGACCTGATACCTGACTCTCACCACAAGTTCTTGGTAGCCACAGGGAATGAAAAGCCCCACATATATGGAGTTTGGGGTGCTTCCAACTTAGTGGATATCTGAAGATCACACAAGTTGCCATGCTCAAACCAGATACATTTTCATAGGAAGACAAGGTGCTTCTGTATCCTTATTCCATATCCTTTTTTGTGTTAGTGCTAAGTAAATCTCCTTTTGCTAACTTTTCGATGATATAACACTATCTCATTTCACCTTCAAATTGAACCTGTGATAGGACAGTGTACTAGAACTTCAAGCTGACCTCTTACAATATGTATATGTATATGCATATGTACATGTATATGTATATGTATATGGTCTCACCTGATTCCACTTTCAGTATTATGTCCACTAGACCAAGCATCTTGTCAAAAATTTACATGACAAATGCAGCTATACATATTGACTATTTACAAGAAATCAAGCAGCTTGTTTAGGTACCAATCTGAGTGATAAGTTGAAAAGTTAAAGTCAAGGTCAGAAAATAGAAGTGGCCTTAGGCAAAAACCTTAATTCAAGGCTTCTCAGTCCCTCAGTCTATGATTTGTTCCTTACTTTAAAGGGATTTTTCCTTTACACACTTCTGACACTTCTTGATCTTTTTTTTTCCTATTAATTCATTCATTTATTAATTCAATAAGCATTTATGATGTACCTACTATTTGTCAGAGACTATTAGGTGCTGAGAATACAAAGACAAAATAAAACAAAACAAAAGCAAATGAAAAAATTCCTGCCCTAAAGGAACTTCTCAAAAGGACATAATACGTACATGTATAATCTTATATACAATAAACACAGGATAATGGGGGAAGGGGATGTAAAGAGTAAATAATGGTGTGGAATCAAGGATAACTCTAAGGTTGTGAACTGATGTTTAGTGACTTCATTGTGAAGGAAGATAGGCATTGGTCAAAGCAAAAGTCAAGATCAAGACAAATTAAGAAGGTAGAATTGAGATAAAAGGATTATACACAGAATTACAGAAGCAATAAGCCTGTCTTTGAATGAAATGGAAAATGGATAAAAGTAAAGTTATTAATTCTAGTTATAATTCTTTCATAGGGAACTTTAACCAGTGTAAAGTAGTCACCATAATGAAGTGGTCAAAAGACTTCAGAAATTGCCTGAGTGAAAAAAAAAAAATTGTCACCTTGCCCAAGGAATCTGAAAAACAAAGGAAACACTCATGTAGAGCACAAGCTCCTTTGCAAAGCAATACATAAGAATTAAAGGAATGATTATGAACTATGTTGCCTCACAAAATATGGAAAAGAAGAAAAAACAAGCCTGTCAAAAACTTGATACGTGAACATTCTAAGCTGGATTATCCCAAGAGCACTCATAAATAAAACTAGAAGGAGAACAGCAAGGACACAAGACATAGCATATAGTTATAGCGTTTCTATCTATTCTCTTTACTGATGACAATAGTACTATCACCTCTGGAATCTAATGCATTAATATCTCATGTGCTTCTGAAGAAGTGGAAATAGTACTTGAGAAGAAATTGGGAAGACCAGCTGGAGATGAACAAATACATACAAGAGAAACTATGTGAATACAATAATATTCTAAATAAAATATGATATAGAATTAATACAATGATCCAAGACAATTCCAAAAGACTTGGGATGAAAAATGTTACCCAACATTGATGGAGTCTGAATGCATATTGAGTCATGCTTTTTAAAACTTTATTATTCTTGTTTTTATTTTTATCTGTATTTTCTTTTACAATATGGCTAACAAGAAAATGTTTTGCATGACTGCATATGCATAATCTATATAAAATTGCTTGCCTTCTCAAAGAGGGGGAAGGGAAGGAGGAAGAGAACATGGAACTCAAAATTTTGATAATTCATTGTTAAAATTTTTGTTTACATGTAATTGAGAAAAACTAAAATAAATTAAAAAGAAACAAAGAAATTATGATACTGAAATTCAAAATACTTCAAAGAAGATTGTTAAAGAATAACAAACAGGATGGATGGGAATTATTTTAAGGACAAGAAGACATAGGACTAAAATATTTACAGACTTCTTCATCTTTATAAAGTCGTTATGAAAAAGGTCCAACACATATCAATGATGAGAATATGGGAAACATCTTAATTCTTATACTAGGGAAGGCTAAAACCAAGAAAGAAAACTATAGACTGATATCACTAATCATATTCATCGAAGAATTTCATTATAAAATCCTGGCACAAAGATTACATCAATTTATCTAAGGAGTCATTCACTGAGATCAAGTTAGATTTTGGCCTAGGATACAAGTATAACTTAACATTAGGGGAAAATAACACAATTAATAATTTTAAAAATAAAAAAAACACATGGATATATCTTTGTATGTAGGAATTTTTTTTTGATAAAGTATGATCATTTATGCTTAGAAAAACTCTACAATATATAGGCATAGGAAGGTCATTTGAAACAAGATTAAAAGTATCTACTCAAGACTAAGTAAGACAAAATATAATAAAAGAAAGAACTTAAGAGTCATGAAGACAAAGAGGAGACAAAACTATTTCTATCTGACAATGACAAAATGGTTTACTTAGAAAATCCAAGGGAATCAGCAGAGAAATTAATTAAGATAAATAATAGCTCTAGTAAATTTTCAGTTTAAGAAATACCTACCTTCCCCCCAATCTACAGAATTTCTACATACCAAGAACAAGATTCAGAAAGCAATAATAGAAAGGGAAGTCTTATTCAAAATAACCATGAAATGCATAAAATAATCAGAAGTTCATATACTGTTCCAAAGAATACTCCATAATTGTATAGATAAAATTGGAAAATGGTCCTAAAAAATAAAGAATACCAAAAAGCTGGCAATATATTTAGTGTTCATGGCCAGGTCAAATCAACACAATAAAAATAATAATATTATTAAAACTAATTTTCAAATTAATGAAATACTAATAAAAAGAGGTTTGTTTCTACAGCAGAACAATATAATAACAAAATTCATTTGAGAAATAAAAGACCTAGAATATCAAGAGAAATATTGAAAAAAGATAGGAAATAAAGAGTAGGAGCCTTCCGAATCTCTAACTCTATTAAGCAATAGTCATTAAAATTATTTAAAACAATTAAAAATATGAAAGCAGTGCAATAGATCAGAGTAGACAAAGATTAATTAAACATAATAACTGGGTGTAAGATAAAAAAGGAAAATGTAAATTACCTAGGAAAGAACTCCCTATTTTACAGGAATTAATGGGGGAAAGTGGAAAGTACAGTGACAAAATAAAAATTTTAAAAATATTATAGGCTGTAACACAATAAACTCAAAAAGAAGAGGTGGCTACAATATTAAAGGTCAAATTACAAAACAATTAAACTAGAAAATGATCATATACCTTTAATACCTATCGCAAAGAAGTGAATTCCTTACCTAAAAAGAGGCAGAAATTGATGAAATAAACAATTAAAATAGATAATTAAGTTGAGGGAAATATGAAAAAGATAGTTTCACTTAATTGAAATTGAAAGCTTTCATATACATAAAATTAATTCAATTGGGACAAGGCAGGATGTGGTCAATCAGGGAAAAAACCAACCCTTTGAATCATATATTTCTAATTAAGGTTTGATACTCGAGATACGTAGGCAACTAATAGAAATGTATAAAAGTAAAAGCCATCCCCCGATAGATAAGTGCTCAAAGGATATAAACAGTTCTCAAGAGAATAATTACAAAATTTAGCAGTGAAAAAATGCTAAAGAATGCTCTATATCACTACTAACAAGGCACATGCAAATCAAAATAACTCTGTGGTTTCACCTCCTAGCAAGAATATAGGAAAAGATCACAAAATAGATTGGCCAATATTGGAAGGATTTGGGAAAGAAGGGCATGTTCCACATTGTAAGTGAAGCTGCAAATTTGCCCAATCAACCTACAAATACTTTGAAATCATGTGTCACAACATTTCTAGTCCTTCACCAAATACTGGACATTTAGCTATTTTGTTTACAGTTTTATGGTGTTACAAAAAGGGATCCTATAAGTATTTTGGTGTTAATGAGGCCTTTCTTTTATTTATAATATCTTGATGCCCTAATGCATAGTCTCTTTTTGGTGCTTATAAATGTTCATATTATTTAAAGTTTCCCTTTTGAAGACATGATAAGTCTTTGAGCTATAAATTCTACAACTGTTTGTTGATGTCTGTATTTTCTGCCTTTTTTACATTTTTGTTAAATTTGTCCAGCTCTGAGAGAGGAGTATTAAACTCTCCTATTAAAAATAAAGCCCTTTTTGAATATTCTGTTATTATGCTAATATATGCATATAAATTTGTATGTGTATTTTTTCTTTGCAGTTTAGTTAATTTTTGTTTTAGGAATTTAGATGTTATATCATTTGATACTTACACACACTATTGATATTGGTTCACTATGTATGTTGTATATAACAAATGTATTTTATTTTTATCTATTAGGATTATTATAACTCTGGCTTTTTAAATTCATTTATTGCATAGTAAATTTTATTTCAGCCTCTAGTTTTGACTCTTTGTGTGTATTTTTTCTTGGTTTTGTTTTAGGTTTTTGGTTTTTTTAGACAGATTTCTTTCATACAGCAATTTCTGTGGCTTTTTCCTTTATTTTTTTTTTAATTTTAGACAAATACTTAACTAAAACTAAAATACATAATAAGAAAAGAAAAAGAAACATTATAAACAAATACAAAATAAGAAAAGAAAAAAAGACTATGTTGTGTGCACAGCAGAACAAATGAGTGGAGGATTCAAAATATATAGCAATAACTTACCATTTCAAGAAAGCCTATATATTAACTATGGTGCATTAAGTTGAAAGCTGTCCATCTTTGCTTCCTTGTAAGTTTTCTTTTGCTCTCTGCTGTACACTTTTTACTTTGTTCTTTTCTCCTCCTTTTCCCGCTTACCTGCCACCCCAAGGTTATAATTGAGCATGGATATATTTTCTAAATAGGTATTGATAGAGACATATATATGTACATGTACACATACACACACACATATACACACACACACACACATATATATATATATATATATATATATATATACATCTATAAAGATATACTTTCCCCAAGAGATTCTGCTCCTAATCTTATTTTTACGTTTTTGCATATCTTTTTCCCTATCTCTCCTAACTCCCCTACTTTACTACTACTTGCTACCTTACCCTCCTATTACTGAACCTACCCCCACACGAGCAATCCCTCCTTTATCCTCCCATTGCCCTAAATCTAAATACCTTTTTTAACTATTCCATTCCCCTCTCCTCTAATGCTCCCTCCCTTGTGCTCCCATTCCCCTAAATCTAAAGACCCTTCTCTACCCCTTTTAACCTATTCCCTTCTAAAATTTCCTTCTTTATCCTCTCCCCCTCCCTATCCCCTTAGAGTTTTATTTCTTTTTTTAAATGAGAAGATTTGTATACTCTTCTACATGTATATGTATTTCCCCCCTTAAACCAATTCCCAATAAAAGTAGGTTTCCAGAGCTAACAGCCCTCTCTCCCATCTAATTCCTTTTTATTGGTTCTTCCTTTTGCACCTTATTTGTATAAGGTAATTACTCTTTTAACTGTTTTTGAACAGTTTTACTTTTTGAAGTTATATCATACTAAGGACTACTCCAATATTTCTTATAAGCTACCTAATTACCGGTAACAATCTTAGACAGGCATTACATTTTCCAAACATAAAAGGTAAGCATTCTATCCTTGTTTAGTCCCTTGTACTTGCTCATTGGCAGGTACCTTATATTCTCTTGGCTCTTGTATGTCAAATCTTCTATTGAGTTCAGGGTTCTTGTTGTTGTTTTTAAAAAAACTCTCAAAAGTCTGACAGTTGATCAAATGTCCATTTTACCATTCAAAATTATATTTAGCTTTGCTTGGTATGATATTTTCAGCCAGAGGCCTAATTATTTTGCTTTATGATATATAATATTCCAAGACCTGTGATCTCATAGTGTCCCCAAAGGTAAGTCTTGTGTGATTCTAAGTGGGGTACCATCATATGTAAATTGTTTTTTTTTCTTGTTGCTCATAATATTTTGTCCTTGATCTGGGGGTTGCAGAATTTAACTTTAATATTCCTGTGAGTTTTCCTTGTAGTATCTATTTCAGGTGGTGATCGGTGGAATTTTTTTTTTCTATTTCTACTTCCCCTCTCGTTCTAATGCTTCAGGACAATTTTCTTTAATTATTTCTTGTATTATTGTATCAATTCTTTTTTTGATCAGAACTTTCAAGTAGTCCAGTTATTCTTATGTTTCCTCATCTTGATCTGTTCTCTAGATCTATACCTTTTCTTATGAGATGTTTCACACTGTCTTCTATTTTTTTTCATCATATATTTTAATTTCTTCATCTCTTATAACTTCACTGGCTTCCCTGCCCAATTCTGATTTTCAAGGACTCATTTTCTTCCTTAAGATTCTGGATCTCAATTCTAATTGGTTGACTTTCTTGTCATAATTGTCTCGTTTTTCTTGTATTATTCTTATTTTTCTTTTTAATTTTTTCTCAATCTCTCTAATTAGATTTTAAAAGTCTTCTTTAAGGTCTTCAATGAATTCTTTTTGGGCAGGTGATCATTTGCCATTACTTTTTGGGATAGAAGAGGGTTTCTTTACATCAGTATCCTCTGAAAATGAACTCTGGTCTTCTCTATTCCCATAGTAGCTATCTATGATTGCATTCTTTCTCCTTTCCCTGTGCATTTTTTTGGGGGAGGGTTCTAAATTTAGTTTTTGTAATCACCTCTAGTGCTGGGGGGTGGGGCGTGGTGCCTCTGACCTCTGAGCCTCTTCAGTTCTCCCCACTGACCTTGAACTCAAACCAAGACCTCTAGCCTCTTGTAAATGCCCACAGTCAGTGGCATGCCACCCAGCTGCTTCTGCACTCACTGGGCTTGTGCTGGTTCCTACTAGCCCCCACAGCACAGCTGGGTCTGGCTTTCCTTGTCAGCAGAAGATCTTCCCCAGGTCAGATGCCCAACTCCCTACACATTCTTGTATGTAAAAGCTCTTGTGGCTGAGGCCAAGCCAGCCTCCCAACCCAGGTACCCTTAGGACTTGTGGCTTGTTGTTAAAGTTGTCCCTAGCCAGGAGGTGTTTACTCTCCACAGGAAAGAAATCTCATACTGGGGTTTTTCTTCAGGTCTTCTCTGACCGTCCCAAGAGGACTTCTGTTCTGCCCCTACTTTTATTTGTTTTCATGGCTCTATATTCACCCAGAGGTGCTATTTTCTCTCTTCTGTGTAGGAAAATCTTGAGAACTGGAAATTTTCTGACCTTTCCCAGAATCCTTTCCCATGGCTTTCTCTTTATAATCCATCCTCCAACTCTTTTCATTGTGTCAGATTATTAATGTACTCAAATTAAAATTGTGAAATTTAGGCCATTTGTTTTCCTCCTTTCCTTTAAGTATTTTCTTTTTTTTTTTTAGAAGTTTTTACTCCCTTCCTCTTTTGTCAATACTTTGTTCTGCAATTATTTTTACTTAAAAATATTTTATTTCATTCTATTATCACATCTTCTCAGTCCCTCTCTTTGACCATTTACTTACCTTCTCTCCAATTTAGAGGCTTTACTAAAATTTATTTTTCTTTCTTTTTTTATTTATTTATGATTCTTCCTTTCTTTTCTCTCTTCTATTTCCCTTCTGAGCTAAATTGTTGGTTAAAATTTTCTCTGCTTTTTCTTCTCCAAATTCTTGTTGTTATCAGTTTCCTTTTCAGGGTGCTTTTTTCTGAGAATTTTTTTAATCTTACTCATTCTTTGGTTTGTGGATTATAAAGAGAAACTTTAATCTCTCTGTGTTGTCATGGGATTAAAGTTTGTTTTTGAAAGAAATTCTAACTCACAAACCTTTAAAATTATGTGTTTTAAATTTGATATTGTCCAAGAAAAGCTCCAAATGGATATACGATATAGTCATAAAAAGATCATATCACTTTGGATTTGTGGAGCAAACATTTCATAACTCAACAAGCAACAGAAAAGATCACACAAGTTAAGGTGGATTTTTGACTTTATAAAATTTTAAAAGTTTTTGTACAGAAAAAATCTAATGCTAGTAAAATTTAGAAGGCAATCGGGTAATAGGGGGAATTCTTTTTAAAAGTTTCTCTGATAAAGTGTCAAATATAAGACAGATTAAAATATAAGGAACTGATTTGAATGTATGAAATATTCCCATAATAGATAAACGGTGAAAGGATACTAATATGCAACCTTCTATGAAAGAAATCCAAGTAACAGCAGCATTGAAAAAAATGTTCCAAACCACTAATAATGAAAGAAGTGCATAGTAAAACAACTTGGAAGTTCTACTTCATACAAAGATAACAAAAGAAAAAAAAATGTTAAGTGTTGGAGAGTCTGTGAATCAGTCTAGTCACTCTGGAAAGCATTTTGAAAAGAAATGCAAAAACTTATTAAAATATGCCTACACTTTGGCCCAGTTATGCCTAATACTAATAAACCTATAAAGAGGGAAAAGACCTGGGTGTGTGTGTGTGTGTGTGTGTGTGTGTGTGTGTGTGTAAGCTTTTTTCATGGTAGTCAAAAATTGGATATCAAGGATATGTCTTCCTATTGAGGAGTAGCTAAACACATTGCTATATTTAATGTAAATAATTTTCCTTTGCTCTATAAAAATATGAAATAGATACTTTTGAAAGAAACTGGGAAGAATTTTATGAATTGATACTGAATGAAATAAGTAGACCTGGGAGAACAATTTTTACAATAATAATAAAGACAATAACATGGAAAGACTAGAACTCTGATCAACAAATGATAAAGCACAAGTCTAAAGGAATTCAGGTTTAAAAAAATGCCACTTACCTCCTATCAGAGAAGTATTGAACTTAAAATGCCCAAGTAAATATGAATTTTCAGATGAGGAAAATATTTCTTGTACTATAGAGATATTTATTTATGTGGTCCATTTTTAATTCAACGGGGGAAGTAGTGGCAAGGACTTTTTTTAATCTTGTTAATTATAAAACAAAAATAATAAATTAAAAAAATACCCAGCAGGGAGCACTAACTCTAGCATAATGCCCCAACTCAGAAACTAGAGCTAGAGAGAATAATAAATCAATAGAAATATGAATCTGTATCAAAAACTATTGTAAATCTTGAGAACTCTGAAAGAAGGATAGAGTAACTCTGTACCAAAAGCAGAAACTCAAAGGGAAAAAATGGATTCTCCATAAAGACTCATGAGTACTTTGAAGAAATTAAATAGGAAATAAAATTGAAATTAATTTTTGGAAGACATAAATGGAAGGAAAATAAATAGCTTAGAAGAGAACGTAATAAATCTTACCAAATAATTGGTTGGCTTCCTCGAAAACTAGAACAGTTTTTTTTTTAATACCAATTACTACATAACAGCAAGAAATATTAGAACAAAATCAAAAGATTAAAAATATAAAATATATCAGACATAAAAAACCCTGACCAGGAAAATAAATTAAAAGGGCTGATTAAACTATTCTTCATGAATATAATGGAATATTTTTATGTCATAAAAATGATGAAGGAGATGGTTTTATGGTTTTAGAGAAAAGAATGAAGCGAGCAGAATCAGGAGAATTTATACAATTCAAAGAACCCCATATGAACAACTTCGAAAGCCAAGAAATTCTGATCAATGCAATGGCGATGTTATATTGAAGCATGCTACCCACTTCTTGACAGAGAAATGACAGAAGCAGTATACAGAATGAGACATATACTCATTGGACAAGGCCAATGCTAGAATCTATCTGGCTTGACTATGCACATTTCTTATAAAGGTTTGCTTTTTCTTTTCTTTTCAGTCGTGTCTGACTCTTCATGACCCCATTTGGAGTTTTCTTGGCAAAGATACTGGAGTAGTTTGCCATTGCCTTCTCCTGCTCATTTTACAGATGAAGAAACTGAGGCTAACAGAGGTTAAGTGATTTGCCTAGGGTCACGTAGCTGCCTCTAGGGAGATAGGGAGGGAGTCAGCAATGGTGATGCCTTCCAAAAGATGACCATTGTAATTTTTTTTTAATGTACAGAAGAGAACAAAGTTCAAAGAAATTCAAAACAATTTTAAAATAATACATAGAATTAATATATACTTTTTTTGTCTTTCAAAAAGTGATAAAAAATCCTGACCTTACCTCAAGGCTCAGCCCAAATGTCACCTCCTACATGAGACCCTTCCTGATCCTTTAAGCTACCCGAGCATTCTTCCTCTCAAAATTACCTTATATTTACTTTGTGCATTTTATTTATTTTCTTATGTGTGTACATGTTATTTCCCCTGATAAAATACAAATTCATCAAGAAGAAAAAAATGTAAATTTAATGTCAAACAGCAGTACAACTAATTAAACTTGCTTAGTAGCTATTTAATTTCAATGCATACATGCATCAATTATTTAAGTAATTTAATTAAAACTAATTGATTTAAATAAAAATAATTCATTAAAATTAATTTCACTGCATGATATGACATAGAAAGGCAGCACTTCATAGTGAATGGTAAGCTGGTCTTGAAATTAAAAAATCAAAGATGGGTTCAAATCCTGTCTTGAGTATATACTTACTTTGTGACCATAGGCCAACTACTTATACTGTTGGTGCCCCAAGGCAACTGTCTAAGATTATAAATTAAAGTATGGTTGCTAGTTTCCATCAGTGGATGCAGGAGGTAGTTTCTGGAGTTAGTTACCAACTCCGACAAAATTACAGGACTAGACGGGAAAAAATTTAAAAAAAAAACTGGTCAGCTTTTTACAGTCATTCTCCCTGGGTCTTTATCATGGTTTGTTTCTTTGTCCATTCATTTTCATTTGCTCCTTTTTGAATATGTTCCTAGCAGACTCTAGTTCTGTTTTCTTACTCTTCTTTCACAGGGGTCTCACCATGTTTCTCTCTGTTACTCAAACAAACCAGTCTTAGTACATGATAGTATTCCATACTATCCATGCCTTGTATTAAAATACATGCCTTATAGTTTACAAATGGAAATATGTTTCAGAGCACAAATACCCAGGATTATGACTAGATGTTAGACATTGCCTTCTCTGACAGAGACATAAATCCAAAGGTTGCTTTAAAAATGTGGTGTCTCCCACAGGCATTCAGGGCTAAAGAGAAATCTCATGTGACTTTTTGGAAATGCATGTTCCCAGGGAAGAGGCCTGTTTCAATTTCCTTGGAAAAACAGTGTAAAAAAATATTCCCATCTTCCCCAAAGCAGAGCTTTCTGAATTCATTCCTTAGAGCTGGGGCATAGCTCTCACTTCCCTCATTTTTGCTATTGCTCACCACTTACTGAATTTTGGAACTCTTAGTTTAAATAATCTCTCATCTCTTTATGTCTCTGTTTCTCTGTCTTTGTCTCTGTCTCTGTCTCTCTTTCTCTGTTTATTTTCCCATCCTTATTTCTCTGTGTATCTCCCTCACTGTCTCAATCTCTGACTTTCTGTTTTTCTTTCTCCCTATATGTATCTCTTGTTCTCTGCCTTTACACACTCACACACACACAAACACACACGTGTATATCGGTCTCTTTGTCTTTCTTTCTCTGTCTCTCTTACTATGTCTCTGTAAGGGACCAATTGTCCTGTAAAACCATCCACTTAGCTATAGACCCCAAGTACAGCATTTCTGGGCCCCATTAAGTACAGAAGAGTGCAGGTGCAGAAAGGAGGAAATCCTTCACAAAACAAAGGGATCTCTTGATTTTGCCCTGATTAGGCACTGACATTCTCCCATCAGACATGAAACATACAGATGCTCTTTCTCTTATCTATTGGATAAGGTTTGCAAATGGTTTCACATACATTATTTCACTTGATCTGTACAACAACCCTCTAGGGTAGGTTTTATGATCCCCATTTTACAGATGAATAAACTGAGGCGCAGAACTTGCCTAGGACCGCACAGCTAACAAGTGTCTGAGGTGAGATTTGAACCCAAATCTTCTTAATTCCCAGCAATCTACCCATTACACTCCATAGCCAGACCCTTCATACAAGCATACAATACTGAAATTCAATGCTCTGATACTGATCCCTGGGCTAACCATGGAGTTTTACCTCCTCAGCGTGCCACAAAGCTCCCACAGCTGTTTCTGCAGCTGCTGTGATAACAAGTTGTCCCAGGCAGGCAAACAGCAGCTTTGACATTGCTGAGGGAGCTGTGAATGACCTGTTGTCATCCCATGTCTGCCTGGTATGCACAGGCACCTTGTATCTTCCATGCTAACAAAGTACAGCAAGTGTGGGAAAATATCTGCCTCTAAGACTGTGCAAATTCAAGCTCTGTAGCCACCTTAGCAGCTGATGTGATTTGTTTCTGCTTTTGCTTACTTGAGACTGTTGTTCTGAAACAAGTGGTTGGGCCCTCTCTACTACCACATTACCATCCAGCCTTCTGAAGTCTGAAGATATTCTCTTCTACCTGAGAGCAGCAAGGTGAGGGAGGGATCTCCCCATCTCAAAACAAAGACTGGTATCATTCTGTAGTGGAAAATCAGGAAGACTTGGTTTCGCCTTGGGCTGCATTACTTACTGCTTGAGTAACCTTATTAATCAATCAGTAAGCCTTTTATGAAGCACCTACTATGTGCCAGGAACTAAGCATGGTGATGATGTTCTAAAGAAAACAATGGCACAGATTGTGGTCTCAAGGACCTTATATTTTAATACAAATGACAAAATTGATCAATCAATAAGCATTTTTAAAGCTCTCACTATGTGTTAGGCTGGGAGTGGGGAACCTGCAGCCCCTGTACCAGGCAGGACCCTCAGTGCTAGGGATACCAAGGCAAAACAAAAACAATCCCTGTGCTTGACAAACTTCCATTCTAACATGGAATACAATATGTGAATGAATCCTTACATGCAATATAGAGTAGAAAGGAGGTAGACTTATAGCGGATGGTGATGGGCACTTATAGCTGAGGCAATGGGCACATGCAGGAAGCAGTGTTTGAGATGAGTTTTTTTGAGGGAATCAGGGGATTTTAAGGGGCAGAGGTGAATAGTATACTGTAGATATGGAGACAGCCTAGGAAAAGCTATGCAGATGGGAAAGAGATTATTGGGTATAAGAAACAGAGAAATGGACAGTTTGGCTGGATCATGGAATATGTGAGAGGAGTCATGTGTAATAGACTGCTTATGAAAGGTTTTGAAGGCTAAACAGAAGAATTTATAATTAATCCCAGAGATAATAGGGAGCCACTGAAATTGATTGAGTAGGAGAGTAAACTGGTAAGACTTGCACTTTGGAAAAATCATTTTGGAAAATGTATGGATGAGAGATTAGAGGAGGCTTGAGTCATGGAGGCCAGTTAGGATGCTACTTCAGGTGAGAGATAATGAGCTCCTGAGCTAGGCTGGTAGGTAGGTAGGTAAGGGGTGAAAAGGGTTGTGGAAATAGAATTGATGAGACTTGATAATTCCTTTGATATGTTGGCTAAGGAAGATCAAGAGTCAAGAATGACTGGGTGACATGGAGTGGGTAACAAGAAGGATGGTAGTACCCTCCTCAAAAATCAAGCATAATGAAGTAGTCAAGGGAACTCCCGATTTGCTGGTCTGGGGCACATCTAATGGAGCCATATGTGTATTCTAGTTCCTTCCTCTAGTACCTTTCTAGATAATACAGCAAGATATGGAAACTCCTTGTTGGACCCCATTGACTGGTAGGCTTGTGGACTGGTGATTAAGTGTCAGAATAGATGAATTCTGCATTACATAAGAAAAATTAAAGAAATAGTTGAGATGATCTTCTTTGTTGGGACTATTTTCTAGAATTTTTCTCCCTTGCATTAGCCAAGGCATGTGTGCATGGGGGAGGGAGCAGTCAGAGTTGAATTTCTCTCCCCTTCCACCACCTTCAACAATGGTGACCAACAAGGACATGGAATTGGCATTGGGAGTTTGTGCTTGTCTAGGAAGAGGCTCTGAGAACAGACCCTCAATCTGTTGCTGCTTTCTTCTGCCCTTCCATTCCTTACCACTCAAAGAAGGGTAATTCTGAGAAATAAAATTTTCCAGTCTTAGAAATAACCTCTTAAAAGATATTTCCTGAATTCATAATTTGGGCCTCAGTCATATGAAGGGAGGAGTTGTTTTTTGTTTTTAATTTTAAATAATATGTTTCTTTGAGGAAATGATCACTCCCAGGATCACCTATAGTTGAAGGGCTAAAGAAAGACTTACACTGGCTTGCTAGAATACCTGGAGTATGTGAGTTGCTTAAATCTTATAAATCTGAGAGGAATGCGAAATATCTATTCAGTAGGCCTATAAAGCTCTCCTTACTTTGCCAGGGAAATATAATGAGTACAATGGGACATTTGAAATATTTTATGCTCGATAATCCTCTGAGCTACTTCCCTAAGTTATATTCTTAGATGCAAGTTGGGTCATCAGAGAGCAGCTGCTACCTTAGGTCCTGTGGTACCCTTTTGATGGAGGTCAGAAGAAGCAATACAAGAAAACTCTCAAGGTCTCTCTGAAAAACTTTAGAATAGATTGCATGACATGGGAGACACTGCACAGGACTACCCAGCATGGTGTGCCCATATCAGAGAAGGCACTGTGCTCTATGAGCAAAGTAGAATGGAAGCAGAGCAAAAGAAATGTGAGATGCACAAGTTTGGAGTCATCTCCACTCCAAATGTTCATTTGGACTATTTGTACCTGGCCTTTAGAGCCTTCTGATGAACCACAGTCAGACACTTGATTCCAACATAGTGATGTCATCTTGGTCTTCTTCAAGAACAAAAGACAACAACCAACCAACCCTTTTGGTGGCTACTCTTAAAACTATAACTCATGAGCCCTCATAGATGTGTTTCCCATTAATAGTCAACCAGTATGCATAAGTTAAATTAAAAGCAAAAGTATTTAGTTACACAAAACAATAAAACAGTAGCTACAAAATATACTACCATAAACCTGGGGCATACTCACCTACAATTACACATTTGGAAAGAATGGGCTCAAATTTAGAGTTTATTGGCACATACAGGATACATATGTGGCTGAAAGCAACTCACAACTCCTGGTGGTATGGTGTCTGGAAGTCCCTCCTGTCTTCATGGCTTCCTCATCCAGCTCTGTGACTGAGCTGCTTACCAGGATTCCCAGGGTCTACTCCTCCCAATGGGCAGTTCTCTTCTCTGCTGCCAGGGTTCTTGTTCCTTGAAGGTACTTCCTCCCTTGAGCACCTGCCTCTTTGTATCTATGTTTGCCTGGAATTGGCTTCTTTGTTCTCTTCTGAATACTTTATCTCTTACTTGTTAAAAGGCTTTACTCCAGAGGGTCAAAGTTAATTCAGAGAAGATGGGGCATATAGGAATGAGAAATTCCCTTTTCCTCCTCTTCAGGGATCTCTTCCCAGTAGCAGTTCCCAGTTAGATAGCTCTCCACTTTCCAAAGATTTATCTATTTAAAGGCCCTAAGGATGTAGCTAATTTCTTTGTGCAGCCATGGAGGTTACTCCCTCAAATTCCTTCAAAGAAAGTGCTTTATACTAAAAAACAAAACAAAACAAAAGACTGGCACTAAGTATTTTAGAAATATTGTCTATGTTGATCCTCACAACTTCTTTGGGAAGTGGGAGCTATGATTATCCTCATTTTACAGAAGAGGATACTGAGGCAGACAGAAGGGTCACATATAGCCTGTAAATGTCCAGGGTAGGATTTGAACTCAGGTCTTAGAAACTCCAGGTCTACTGTGCCACCTCGCTGGGTGTGGGCTATTTTTGTAGTTATTTTAATACCTCATTAATTCTTTGTGATTATGTTACATTCTGGGATGCCTGGGCTATGGCTGTAGAAGGTTAAGGATCAACATTCTCTCATGTTTTTCATATCTGTTCCTGGATGGAATAAATATTTACTACATCTAATATTCATCTTGGATATTGAGTACCTTTTTTTAGAAGGGACCATTTTGGGAACACAATAGGTACAGGCTTTGTTTTGGGGATTCCCCCCTGGGATCAGTCTCCTCCCAGCCCTCATAAATGCAGGTCCATGTGAGCTCATAATTCTTCCCTTGCTTGCAACTTGGTTGGGGGGTATATGTGAGACATGAGGGACTGGTTTGCAATCAGCCTCAACTGCTTAATCCCTTTTGGGGGAGCCCTATTTATATTTGATTTTCTTAAATTGCAGTTCCAACCACATCACTCAGACCTACTCGATAAACCCCAGGGGCTCTCAATTCCTTCCAGGTTTAAATACAAAATCTCCATTGAACATTCAACCCCTTCATACCGAGCTCATGCTACCTTACCAGTCTTCTCATGCCTCTTTGTCACATACTCTTGAAATAACATTGGGCTCCTTGTTCCATAAACAAGAAACTCCATCTCTTGACTCTGGGCATTTCCTTTGGCTATCTCCTCTTCCTGGAATGCTCTCTCTACTCAACTCTACCTCTTGGCTCTACTGCTTTGCTTTAAATTTTCACTAAAACCTCATCTTCTACTGGAAGCATTTCCAGCAGTGATTCACCTCTCTAAATCAGTTCCTATTTATATGGTGACTTGTTTGGACATACTTACTTGTTGCATGTACAATTAGATTGTGAGCCCCTTGGTACATAGGGATAGTCTTAGGTCTCTTTTTGTATCTCCAGCACTTAGCACAGTGTCTGGCACATGAGTGCTTAATACATTTTTATTGACTAAATAATCCCCAGAGATTCTGGGTCTAGTCTCAACTGCCCTCTATTAATTATTTCCTATTTATCCTGTATATAGTTTGTTTTGTATTCATTCATTTGCGTGTGGTCTCCCCTGTTAGATCTGAAGCCCCTTGAGGGCAGGAACCATCTTTTGACTCTTTCTGTATCCCCAGAGTTTAACACAGTGCCTAGCACTAAGTTAATGCTTATTGATTGATTGCCCAGCCAAACATATGTTCTATTGCTATGGTATTGCCAATACGAGTGGGAGGTAAGGAGAGGGGGGAAAGAAATCTCCTTTCCCTCTCCAAGCAAAAGATATAAAGGAAAGAAAGTCCTAGAAAGGAGTTACAAAAAGAGATGATCCGAGATATTTCCACAGCTTTTCTTATGAATCACTAGGATTTTTATTGTGGTATGGAGCATAGAGGAAGATATTCCATTACAAGAGTCTCTACCTCTGATGCTCAGACACCAATCACTTTTTTATAGCATTTTTTAAATTTAATATATTTAGTTTACAGCATTGATTTTCACAAGAGTTTGAATTACAAATTTTCTCCCCATTTCTACCCTCCCCCCTACTCCAAGATGGCATATATTCTGGTTGTCCTGTTCCACCAGTTCTCCCTTCTGTCACCCCACTCTCCTCCCATCTCCTTTTCCCTTCCTTTCTTGTAGGGCAAGATAAATTTCTATGCCCCATTGCCTGTGTAGCTTATTTTCTAGCTGCATGCTAAAACTTTTTTT
>CM053623.1:352696800-352716749 GCA_028646595.1 Phalanger gymnotis
CAGCTCACTAATTCAGGGTGCTAGGGCACACTCTGCCCTGCTCCTGGTCTGGTTGGTCCACACCATCCACACTGGGCTCTGCTCCCTTCCACTCCCAGCTCCATGCAGGATAGACCTTACCCAGAGACCACCCAGGCTGTCCTGGGCTAGAGCCCTGCTTCCCTCAGTTATTCTGTGGGTTCTGCAGTTCTTCTCTGTTGTCTTTGGTGTTTGTGGGTTGAGAAGTCTGGCAACTGCCACAGCTCACTGATTCAAGGTGCTAGGGCCCACTCCACCTGGCTCCTGGTTTGGTTGGTCTGTGCCACCCATGCTGGGCTCTGCTCTGTTCTGCTCTGCTCTGCTCCACTCCCGGCTCTGTGTGTGAAAGACCTTACCCAGCAACCATCCAGGCTGTCCTGGGCTGGAGCCCTGCTTCCCTCTGCTATTTTGTGTGCCCTGCAGCTCTAGAATTGGTTCAGAGCCATTTTTTATAGGTTTTTGGAGGGACTTGGCGGGGAGCTCATGCTAGGCCCTGCTTTCCAGCTGCCGTCTTGGCTCCGTCCCTCAGACATCAATCACTTTTGAGATAGCCTCCTAACCACTGGGGACAAATCAAGAGTTGCTGGGTCATTCCACCAAGATATTAGGATACATCTCCCTCACCATGGAATCAGACCATAAAATGTCCATGGGAGATGCCCTAGCCTACCCAATAACTGTTATTACATAGGTAAGATTTCTTTCTGGGACTCAGTTTCCTCTCATGAAAAAAAGAAATGTTTGGACTCAATGATCTCTAAGGTCCCTTCTAGCACTGAATCCTATGAAAATAACTACATTAACTCCAATCATGATCCTAAATTTCCCACTCCAAAGCCTCATTCTAGGTTATGAAATCTAGAATATGCTAGGTACAATCCCTACTGATACCATGCGCAGGTAGAGATGATTCTTCTATCTCTAGGAAATGATACTGAGATCCAACACATTCTAATAATTCTTAACTCAGGCCCACACCTACCAAGAAAAACCACAGTGGATTGTCTTATGAGTTGGCTAAGCCAAGTGTTGCATTAACATTGTTAGAATATTAAAAAACTTTGAAGAAGATCCCTTGACCTACTAGGTAGATCCTCAATGATAAAGGATAAGAATCCCAGGAGACAAGAAGGCATGACAGGGTTGAAAGCTGCCCTGGAGGAAAGAGGACTCCTTCCAACTCCCTCCATCATGACTGGGGTCATAAATGTATCACAGTACAGAAAGATTAGGGCTGGCCAAGTCAGAACTATCATATTTCACATTCATAATTTAGGAGTAAAGAAAATTGCCACAAACACAAGGCTGCAGCAGCCTTTAAATTCTTAGCCATTTCAATAAATCATAGCTCTTGAATTTCAGATCAAAGGATAAACCTGGAGAGGATCCAGAGTCTAAACTTTAACATGCAGCAATTCACTTACCTATTCATCTTGTGGCATATCTTTAAAAGTTCATTGGTACCAGTTTTGGAGAAAACCTAAGAGCAATGGAAAAAAATGATCTCCTAAATTTCTCCTAACATGCATTTTCAAGATATACACAAAGGTGAGCCAAACTTCTAACTGTATCTCTTAAATGGGGGTGGGAGGGAAGGAGACATAACTATGTCATTCATCAGTCCAGACATTAACGTGATATGAAATTGAAAGAATGCAACATTTTCTAGTTCATCTCCCTTAATGGTAAATCATAATGTAGCTGTCAAATAGTCTATTAAAAGCAATAAAAGATGGTCTTTGAATTTAACAGTGACATAATTTTACAGGCTTTGTAGAAGTTCTACTGGAAATGAACAGAGCTTTGGCAAGTAGAAGCAATTTGCCATTTGGAAGATTCTTAAAATCCTGCTTTAAATGCATGCATATCTGTCTAGTTAGCTAGCTTGCTAGCTAGAGAGTGAGATATCCTTCTGCCTAGCCATCTGTTACATTCATGCATCAAAACAAAAATTCCATTCACTCTTTAGTCTGAAATAGTTACCTTACCTTTCTTTACTATTCTTTCCCTCCTTGAAGGAATATACATACTAGTTTACCTGGAGAAGTTTTGCTTTACTTCTTTTTTTTAATTTCCATTAATCATAACAAACTATATTCCTAACAGGAAAATCAGAAGGCAATTAGCAACAAGTGGAGTTCTGTTCATGGAGTCAGGAAACTTCGGTTCACTATGATGCTTACTTGATATGTTATCCAGGACAAGTCATTTAACCTCTCACTATTCCAAACAACCCTAAGATTACAAGTGGCTGATCTGCAGCAGTACAGGGAGTTTCTGCACTGGGAGATTCCTCTACCAATGAAACCACAAGTCCATCACCATCACAAAGACAAAATCAATAGTCAAAATTTCTGTTTTTCTTAAAATAAATATTTAACATTCAATAAAAGAATGCATCAACTTTAATAAGATCATAGAATTTCAGCATTGGAAAAGATCATCTAGCAGAAATCTATCTTACAAGATAGTTATCCAACAATTGGCTATCTGAACTGAAGCAAACATGGTTAAGGGACTTGCCCAGGGTCACATACCTAGTAAGTGTCTGAGGCCAGATATGGATTCAGGAAAGATGTTTTTTTACCTCCATGTCCAACACTCTATCAACTGTCTTACTGCCTCCTAAGGAAAACCCATCTACTTAGAGAGGGCTCTATTGGTTAGGCAATAACTTCCTGACATTATGCCTAAATCAGCCTCACCAACTTTCTTCTACTGCAACTAACTAATTCTGTCCTTTGGGGCCAAGCTGAAGAAGTATAATACTTTCAAAATTTGAACAAGCTATTTATTATGCCTGTGAAATTATGTTTCATTCACACAAACCTCACTCCATCCTCTGACATCCTTGGAGCTTCAAAATTCTCTGGAGGTCCCACATGGTTGGCCACCCCTCAAGGGAAAATAGATCTCTTTTGTGTTCATCCTTTCCTCCTGAATGTCTACCTACTTCCTCTCCAGCTCTTCTTCTTGAAACCATAGGAACCCTCTTGTAAAAGGTTCTATTATCTTTCTCAAAATGGTGTCAATATGGGGAGGAGCCAAGATGGAGGAGTGTAAAGTCACAACTACCAAAATTCCTAAAAAAACCTCTACCACAAAATGAGCAGAGAAAGCTTCTTAATAGGGAAACACAAAAAAGTAATGTGAATCATGTTTTTAGCCCAGGGCTGATTTGGAAGAGTGTATAGACACCAAGGTGAGGGTTGGCTTAGCATAGAGGAGTGGAAGCAGGACAGGATGTGGGCTGTGGGTGAAGTGGCAGGGAGCAGTTCCCACAGACAGCAAGAAAGTGTGAACTATCTCATCAGAAAAGCAACTGACCTGGAAAATAGGTCAAGGAGAAATAATTTAAGAATCATTAGATTACCTGAAAGCTATGATATGAAAAAGGAGCCTAGATATCATCTTTCAAAAAAATTCTAAAAGAGAACTGCCCAGATATCTTAGCTACAGAAGGAAAATTAGAAGTTGAAAGACTCTACCAATCACCTCCTGAAAGAAATACCCAAATGAAAACTCCCAGAAATATTATAATCAAATTCCAGAATTCCCAGGTCAGGGAGAAAATATTGAAAGCAACCAGAAAGAAACAATTCAAATGTCATGAAATCATAGTCAGGATCATACAAGATTTAGCAACTATCACACTAAAGGAACAGAGGACTTCGAATAGATGTTCCAAAGGCAAAGGAGCTAGGATTACAACCAAGAATAATCTACCCAGTAAAACCAAATAGAACCCTATGGAGGAAAATAGACATTTAATGATATACAGGAGTTTTAAGCACGACTGATGAAAAGACTAGAGCTGAAGAGAAAATGTGACAAACACAAGACTGAAGAGAAACATTAAAAGGTAAACATCAGTGAGAAATTATAAGGAGCTTAATAAGGTTAAATTATTTACATTCCCAAAAGGGAAGATGATACCCATAACTCCTGAGAACTTTAGCCTCATTAGGGCAATTAGCAAAGAGTCTATTTAAACAGAGGACATGGGTGTGGGTCTATTATGTCAGGACGATCTCCAAAGAAGAATGGAAAAAACAAGAAAGAGAGATGCACTTGGAGAAGGTGAGGAGGGGAGGAAGAATGGGAGAAATGTTCTCAAATAAAAGAGCAACACAAGAAAGAGTTTGTTTTTGTTTTTAAAGGTGAACATGGAAAATGAGAAGTCAGCAGTCCTTGAACTCTCTTCTGAACTAGTTTAAGGAAGGACTATACACACACATACATACACAAACATACATACACACTCACACACAGAGTTGAGTGAAGAAATTCATCTTATCCAACAGGGATGTAGGAAGGAAAAGGCCTAAGAAAAAGAGGAGGTGGGACGATTAGGGATAGGGAGGGTAGGTTATGTGGCTGGAAGCAAAACAGACTTTTTAGGAGGGGACATAGGAAGATAAATAGATGAAAAAAGGATAGAAAGTACAGATCAATAAGACCAAATTACAATTAATTGATTAATTAGATTAATAAGATTAAAAGTTTTAAAGATTTAATTAATAAATTAAACTGTAGCTAGTTTCATGGGAAAAATAGATAAATCATTGACTATTTAAAAAAATTTTAGACAAACACTAAAACAAATACATAAAGAGAAAAGAAAAAGAAACATTATAAACTTAAATACAAAATAAGAAAAGAAAAAAACACGTCATGTGCACAACAGAACATTGGAGTGGATTAAGAAGATATCGCAATAACTTATCATTTCAAGAAAGTCTATAGATTAAATACTGCTCATTATGTAGAAGACTGTCCATCTTTTCTTTGCTTCCTTATAGGTTTTCTTTTGCTCTCTGCTGAGCAAGTTTTACTTTGTTCTTTTCCCCACTTTGTTCCCCCTACCTACCACGCGAAGGTTACAACTGAGCATGGCTATATTTATACACAGGTATTGACATATAAATACACATATACATATACATATACACAGACATACTTATATAAGCATATACTTTCCCTAAGAGAGTCTACTCCCAATCTTGTTTTTTTTTTGTTTGTACATGTTTCTTTTCTCCTATCTCTTCTGCTTGCTACCTTGCCCTCATATTACTTAACTTACCTCCACTCCAGCAATCCCTTTCTTGTCCTCTGCCATTACCCTAAGTCTAAACACCCTTTTTTACACCCCTTTGACCTATTCCATCCCCCTGTCCTCTAAAACTATCTTCCTTATCCTCTCATTCCCCTAAATCTAAAGACTCTTCTATATCCCCCTTTAAATCTATTCCTTCACTCTCCCCTTTAAAGATCCCTTCTTTATCCTCTCCTCCCTCCTTATCCTCTTAGTTTTCTTTCTTTCTAAATTTAGAAGATTTTTATACTCTTCTAGATGTACATGTATTTTCCCCTCTTAAATACACTCCAGATGAAAGTAGGTTTCCAGGCCTTACAGCCCCACCCCTTCCCCATCTAATCCCTCTGTATTGGTTCTTACTCTTGCACCTCATTTGTAGAAGACAATTACACTTTTAGTTGTTCTTGAACAGTTTTACTTTTTGAAATCTTTTCATACTCAAGTCTACCCCAATCTTTCTTATAAGCTACCTAATTACTAATAACAGTCTTAGACATAGGGTTTACATTTTCCGTACATAAAAGGTAAACATTCTATCCTTATTTAGTTCCTTGTAATTGGTCATTGGTATGTACCTTATATTTCTCTTGGCTTATATATGTCAAATCTTCTATTGAGTTCAGAGTTGTTTTTTTTGTTTTGTTTTGTTTTACACAGTCCTGAAAGTCTGACAGTTGATCAAATGTCCACTTTTTTTTTCATTCAGAATTATGCTTAACTTTGCTGGGCGTAAGGGCAAGCAAAGCAGGACTTTTTACTGTTTTTTTTTTCTTTTGGCATGCTTCTCAGCACTAAGGCAATCAAGGGCCTATGAGTGAGTCTTGCCTTTGTTTGTAGGAAGGTCCACAATGTTTTGATAATTAGGTCAGGAGAGGTATGAAGCCATTGAGAGGTGTTAAGCCCTTGGGCCCTGAAAAAGGTTATATATACCTAGAGGATAGCCATTGAATTCAGAATCAAGAACTGAGCATTGAGAATTTTCATAAGTGCAGGAAGAAAGGTTTTGCTTTGGGAGCTCACTCACTGGAAGAATGTTAGTGTGATATGGCCAGAAGAGACTGGGTAGCCATTAAGGAGCCCCCTGGCTTTGAAAAACCCAGATGTTAGTGCTTCTCTCTCTGGTAACTATGTATATAATGTCTTGGTCAGACAGCTAGAAGCCCTGACTGTTGATTTGTGTTTATTTGTTCTGTTTATAAAATTTCTGCTTGTAATTTCTGTTTGTGTTTTCCCTGAAGTTCAGGGTGCTGGCTTTTCCTCCTGAACTAAGTGAATGATATATGTATGTTTAATTAAAATGAGATTGTTAACCCCTTAAAGTTGTTTTCCTTAGAAAAGCAGATCAAAAAAAACTGAGCTAGCAACCCTCCTGTGTGCTGGCGTTATTGGTCTTACATCCCCACAGTAGCCGCTAGCAACATCGTTGTTACACTGGGTATGATATTTTCAGCCAAAGGCCCAGTTCTTTTCTTCTTTGACGTATAGTGTTCTAAGACCAGCAATCTTTTAGTGTTGCCAATATTAGGTCTTATGTGTTTCTAATTGTGGTGCCATCATAAGTAAATTGATTTTTTCATGTTGCTTGTAATATTTTGTCCTTGATTTGGGGGTTGTGGAGTTTAACTATAATATTCTTGTGAGTTTTCCTTGTGGGATCTCTTTCAGGTGGCAATAGGTACATTTTTTTTTTCTATTTCTACTTCCCCTTTTTGTTCTAATGTTTCAGGACATTTTCTTTCATTATTTCTTGTATTATTGTATCAAGACTGTTGGTTTTTTTATTAGAAATTTCAGGTAGCCCAATTATTCTTATGTTTTTCTTCTTGATTTGTTCCCTACATCTGTTGTTTTTCTTATGAGATGTTTCACATTCTTTTCTATTTTTTCATTTTATATGTGTGTGTGTGTGTGTGTATGTATGTGTATTTCTTGATCTATTACAACTTTGTTGGCTTCACCTTGCCCAATTCTGATTTTCAAGAAGTCATTTTCTTCCTTAAGATTATGCATCTCCTTTTCTAATTGGGTGACTTTCTTGTCATAATCGTCTTATTTTTCTTGGAGCATTCTTATTTTTCTTTTCATTTTTTCCTCAATCTCTCATTTAATTTTTAAAGCTTTTTTTAAAATTCTTCGATGAATTCTTTTTGGGCAGGAGACCATTTGGCATTGCTTTTTGGGGTAGAAAAGGGTTTCTTTGTTTCAATATCCGCCTCTGAAGATGAATGCTGGTCTTCCCTGTTCCTGTAGTAGCTCACTATGGTTGGATTCTTTCTCCTTTGCCTGTGCATTTTTTTTTGGTAACAACTTAGTTTTTATAATCACCTCTAGTCCTGGGGTTTGGGAGATGGGGCCCCTGGCTTCTGATCCTCTTCAGGTTTCCCCTCTGACCTTAAACTCAAACGAAGACCTCCAGCCTCCTGTAAGTGCCCACAGCTAGGGGCTTTCTGCCGCAGTGCTTCTGTACTCACCAATTGTGTGCTGGTTCCTTCTTGCCCTTCCACAGCACAGCTGGGTCTGGTGTTCCTCATCAGCAGAGGTTCCCTAGATCTTCCTCAAGTCAGACTCCCAACTTCCCTCACTGTCCTGGGGGATAAAATTCCTGTGGCTGGGGTTGAGGCAGCCTCCCAACCCAGCTAAACCCAGGGCTTTTGGCTTGTTGTTTAAGTAGCTTGCCTCTGGTTGTTAAAGCAGACCCTAGCCTAGGGGGTGTTTACTCTTCACAGGTTGAAATCTCACCTTGTGATTTTTCTTCAGGTCTTCTCTGATTGTCGCAAGAGGACCTCAGTTCTGCCCCTACTCTTATTTGTTTTCATGGCTCTGTATTTGCCCAGAGGTGCTATTTTATTTCTTCTGTGGAGGAAAATCTTGAGAGCTTGAAATTTGCTGACCTACTCCACCATCTTCCCAGAATCCTCTCTCCCCTTGATTTTTTTTTAAAGAAACAAAACCAAATTACCATTTTGAAAAATGAAAAGTTGAATGTACAATTAATGAAGATGAAAGTAAAGCAATTGTTAAAAAGCTATTTTGCCCAACTATATGCCAATAAAACTGACAATATAAATGAATTAGATAAATATTTACCAAAATATAAATTGCCCAGATTAACAGAACAGACAATACAATACTCACATAATCCTATCTTTAAAAAGAAATGAATAAACCATAAGTGAATTTTCTAAGGAAAAAACCCCAGGACCAAATGGATTAGCAAGTAAATTCTACCAAATATTTCAATAACAATTAATTCCAGTATCATATAAACTGTTTTTTTTTATCAAATAGGTAAAAAAAAAAAGACTTCTACCAATTTCTTTCTATGACACAGATGTGGTTTTAACACATAAGCCAAGGCATGCCAAAACAGGGAAGAAAAACTATAACCCAACTTCTCTAAGGAATATTGATGCAAAGATGTTACATAAAGCACAAGCAAAGAGATTACAGTAAAGATCACACATTATGATCAGGCTGGATGTGTACCAGGGACGAAGGACTGGTTTAATATTAGAAATATTATAAGCACACCAATAACCATGCCAATAACAAAAGCAACAAAAATCACATAATTATATCAATAGATGCAGGAAAAAAAAACCTTTGACAAAATATAACATAGCTATTTAAAAAACACATGCTAAAAGCATGGTAACAAATGGAACTTTTCATAACAGGGTAATGTCTCTCTCTAATTCGTTCTCCACATAGCTGGCAAATTGATATTCCTAAAATACAATTTTTACCATACCAATTTCCCTTCAAGATCTCCATATTGTCTCTAGGGTAAAACACAATCTCCTCTGGCATTTAAAGCCTTTTATAATCTGTATCCAGCTAATTTCTATAGACTGGGAAGAGAGGGGGAGAAACAAAGGAAGGGAAGAAACAGTAAGCACCTACTATGTGCCAGGTCCTTTCGCTGAATGCCTTACAAAGACTATCTTGTTTAATCTAATCGTGAATCTGGGTGACTAGCAGAATGGTGGCACCTTTGCCAAAAATTGGGAAGACAGCAAGAGGACTGATTTTAACACGCATTTATTAAGACTTACTGTATGCTAAATGGTTTACAAATATTATCTTATTTGACCCTCACAACAACCTTGCATGGTAGGTGCTATTATTATCCCCATTTTATAGTGGAGAAATTAAGGCAGACAGAGGTAAAATGACTCACCCAGGGTCACACAGCTAAAATGTCTGAGTTGGGATTAAAATTCAGGTTTATCCTAACTCTAAGTCCTGGGCTCTATCCATTGCATTATATAGCTGTCTTATTATTCAACAAGGGCCTTTTTTTATAAGTGTTTCTGGTTTACACCAATGAGCTTGAGTCTTCAAGGAAATAAAAAATGTGGGGAGATCACATCTTGTTTTGATACCAAAGAAGTCTCAGGAGAAAAAGGTTGGAGACTCCTGGTCTTTTGTATCTTTAAAGACCAAGGTCAAATTTCAAGAGCAGGCCTTAACACTTGTCAATTTTTTTTTTTTACAATAAAATGTTATTATAATGGGCCTTCATTTTTTCTATCTGGTGAAAGTCACAGTTTAGTCAATACCTCATTTCTAAAACAGAAAACGGAGGCCTTTCCAGCAATCTCTGACCATGAAATCTGGACTAACACCCTGATCTCTCTGTATGATCACGTGTGCATAGCTGACCTCTGGAAACAAAAGGCCATCCTGTTTGATAAAAAACATGTATCTTCAGGGAGGTCCTGAGAGGTCAGATGGCAGGGGGAATGACAGAGGCCAACATTTTGACTTTGATCTGTGTTTTTGAACTCCTACATTTTGACTTTGTTCCTAGCTCATGCTTCCTTTGATATTGCCTGTGTTAACATTTAGGCTGCTAATTTCCCAGGCAGGGTAGACTATACTGAAGCTTTGGCTGAGCATGCTGCAGACCCAGTGTGTTAGACACCAGAGTCATTTAAAAGAATTAATCAACTTAAATTTTTAGGTGTTCATTTTTTTTAATTAAACCGCAATGACTTCTCTCAACCATGACTGTCTCTTTCATAAACCAATGAAACTATTAACAGAAAAAATTAATGAGGCTTTTTTCCCTGCAGAAATAATTGGTTCTTGTATAAATGTAAAGCTGGCAAGAGAGGCCTGAGCTCTTAAAACAACATCCAGTGTGCTCCAGAAGGAGGCATTAATAGAAAAATGGAACTGTATAATGTTTATTGGGGATGATAAAAAATGGAAAGATTTGGGAGAGAAATGACCTTACTAGGACTTTGAGATCTTGGCAAGATTGCCCAGATAAACCTGAAGCACACATTCTCTCCGTGTTTCTCTTCTCTCTCTCTCTCTCTCTCTCTCTCTCTCTCTCTCTCTCTCTCTCTCTTTCTCTCCCTCTCTCTCTCTGTGTCTTTCTCTGTCTCTCCCCCTCTGTCTCTCCCTCTGTCTCTCTATCTCTCATTCTGTCTCCCCCCTCTATCTCTCTGCCTGCCTGTCTCTCTCGCTCTGTCTCTTTTTCTCTGTCTCTCTCTGTCTATGTCTTTCAGTCTCTGTCTCTCTCCCTCCCCCCTACTTCTCTCCCTCTCTCTCTGGTCTGGTCTCCTAGTGGACAGTTCTTCTAGTGGAATGTAGATGGCATTCAGAGGCAGAGAACCTAGGTTCAAATGCCACCTCTGACACTTGTGACCTATGTAACCATGATGAAATCAATGAACTTCTCTAGACTTCTGTTTCCTTATCTGAAAAATGAGAGGATTGAACCTGATGCCCTCTCAGGTCCCTCATCTTCAAATCTATTAGTCAAGCAGTGTGCCCAATTGACTCAAGTCATTAAGCAAAGGGCATGACAAGAAATACCACATGATATCCCTCCCCTTTTGTCCTCCCATTCTTTCCAAAAAGAGGAGATCTGACAAGCCCCAAAATCTGGTGTTGGAACTCTGAAACGTGCTACTGTCTATAGCTTTCTTAGGCCATCTATTTCTCATCTAGGCAATTCCAGAAATCTAGTATTCATTCCTTGAAGGTTACAGAGGAAGGATGGGTAAATAATACTAACTCCCATTTCTACCATTAGAATTATCGTTACTATTTCTTAGGAGCAGAGAGCAAGTTTATTTGGTGGCAACAGAAAGTAAATAGTCCAACAAGGATGGATGGTGAGTGTTGGCAACCCTGAAAATGTAGTTAGTAGGATCAAGGGCAAGAGGATGATTTTCATCCCAAGAAAGTTAGGGGGTTCTTTGTGTAAAGGGGAGTTGTTTTCAGCCATTCAGCAACATCCAGACTAGCTCTTCAGAGCTGATATAACCTTTGCTGTCCTCATGCCCTGACATCACCTCCACCTCTTTCTCTGTCCTCTCACCCAGGTGATAAGGACATGTCAGATTTCAGCCCCCATAACTATGCAGTTCCCTTTCTCATCAAACACCCAAAGCCCTTCTACATGGTCTTTATACAGTCCCTGGTCATTATCCTTTGCAGCATTGGCAGAAAGAGTTCAAAGTCTAGCACCTTCACATTCATCTCATCACTCTTGGAATTCCCTAAGACCTTGAGTGCCTCTGAACTGATAAGGTTCTGGCCCAGGACTCACATCACATCCCTATTCCGGCTGCATAAGATCTGCCCATCCCCAGTTCAGTCAGTCCCTCTGAACTCTACCATCGAGTCCTTAGTGAAGTCATACATCTTGACCATGAAGCATGGTCCTGCTGCTGCTGCTGCTATGGCTACCATAGCACAATTTTTTTTTCATATTTTTAAGGAAGAATAAAGTCATTAATAAGAAATACAAATCAAAAACATTCTGAAGTTTCATTTCTTACCCAGCAAATTAGCAAAGATAGACAAAACACTGAAATAGTTCATGTTGGAGAGGCAATGGGCAGATTAATAGTACCTTATTTGTTTTTAAACCAAGCAACTAGCTTCTTTTCCTATCTGGTCCCTTTCTAAAATGAAAAGAAGACTAAAAACTTGTAATAAATATGCATGGTCAAACAAAATAAGTTACCATATTAGCCATATCCAAAAACGGATGTCTCAGTCTCTCATCTGTCAGGTTAAAACAAACATAAATTCAAAATTATTTCCTACATTAAAACATTTTTGTAGTTAAATTTATCAATGTAGACTCATATGACCCTGTAAGATGGTATATTAGTCACTTTCTCCAAACCAATTCAACTCTCCAACCCTCCAAAAGAAGAAAGGAGGAATTATGTGCCACATGTACAGTAATTCTAGCTAAATTCAAATGATTGTGTGTACGCACATTCATACACACACATATATATCTATATGTATTATGTATGTGTGTGCATATATGTAATACCTACAAGGTAAAATCCTCAGAAACTGACACCAGAGAAGATTAATCCTAAAGTGATCACTCAGTATTCTTTTCTCTATGCCTCCAGAAAACAATCAGTCTTCCTTGTCAGGAGCACAAGCTAATTCAAAAGTTTGTACAGGAGCCCATTTTGGAATTCCTTGGTGCTATAGAAACTCTTTGGGAATACCTCAACTTGTCAAGGAGTGGCAGACTCTGACTAGCAATGTATAGTTGAAATAGAGGGGAAATGTATGGGGGAGTGGGATAAGGGGGCTGAAAACAGTTGCCTTTTGACTGAGGCCTGCCCCTAGGTTAGGTAGTCACAAGGCTGGCGGGACTCTGCCAGGAACCTGCCTTCCCCCTGCCCCCCGCACCCCCCCCCGACTCCTAGCCTCACCCAAAACCACAAAAAGCTGAATCATCCTAGCCAAAAAGGTAAGGATATCAGAGGTAGGAATCAGGGTAGTATGCCAGTATGGGCAGCCGCCCTGGGTCTGAAGGAAAAAGGACAAAAACCTTGCTGGGGCAAGTCCTATCCTCCCTCAGGGTTCTTAAAGTATTAACTTAGGTTTTGTTGTTGAGTCATTTCAGTTGTGTCCAACTGTTCATGACCCCATTTGTGGGTTTTCTTGGTAGAGATAGTAGAGCGGTTTGCCGTTTCCTTCTCAGGCTCATTTTACAGATGAGAAAACTGAAGCAAACAGGCTTAAGTGATTTGCCCAAGGTCACACAGCTAGTGAGTGTCTGAGGCTGGATTTGAACTCATGAAGAAGTCTTTCCGATGTGAAGCCCCTTGCTTTATCCACTGTGCCACCCAGCTGCCCAAAGCTACATTAGTGAGCTCTATATCACTCAATATAAGGAGGCTAAAGGAGTTTTGCAGCACGGCCTCAGAAACATAATGGGAGTAATTGAAGAATTTTTATAAAAAGATTTACCAAGAAAAGCCTCAGCAGAAGCCTAGAGCATAAGCAGATAAACCAATAGAGAAGAATCTAAAAGCAGAAGGAAAGATAAATACAGAAGGAAAGAGAATACAATGTCGTGTTAGCAAATATTATAAGAGGAAGGGATGTGGTCCAAAGTCTGATGAGACACAATACCCTATGGATGGCCAAGAGAGTGTGGGACAACAACCAAAAATAAAAACAAACAAACAAAAAACTCTCCTCTCTTCTGTTTATTTTTCATGTCACTTGATACTATTTTACATTTTTGTTTCTTATTAGCATAATTTTCGCCATCCCTAGGCAGTTAAATCGATCAGTCATCCACCCAGCCGTCCATCAATCCATCTATCCACCTATCCATCCATCTATCTATCCATCCTTCCATCCATCCATCTATCCAATAAACATTTATTAAGTTCCTGCTATGTGCCAGGCACTGTGCTAAGTACTAAGGACACAAAAAGGGGCAAAAGACATTCCCTTCTCTCAAAGAAAGAAGCTTACACTCCAGTGGGTCAGGCAAGAAGATCTGAATTGAATTTTGGCCTCAGACACTTCCTTACTGTCTTCCCCAGGCAAGTCACTTAACTTCTGCTTGCCTCAGTTCTCTCAACTCTAAAATACAAATAATAGTAACCCTTACTTTCCAGGGTTGTTGTGAGGATCAATAGATCTATAATTTGTAAAGTGCCAGGAACACAGTGAGCACTTAAATGCTTGTTCTTTCTTCCACCTTATTTGTTTAAATGCCACTACCCTTCTTCTCCCAACACCTTTACGAATGATAAATCATTAGAGAAGATCCTCCATACTACAGTGTAAGCCCAGCACGTGTGTGTTAAGCTCCCTTCCCCCTTTGCAGAGACTTTCCCGCTTGGAGACTGACAGGCCTTGAACAAAGAACAGGAAACTCTTAAGACAAAGGATAGGAAATAACTCCTCTCCCGCTCCCCTCTCTGGCGGGAAAAACTGTAAAAGTCATCACGTGGGATAGGCACATTTGAACCTCACCCATGGAGAGGATGCTTTGCCTGGGGCTACATTCAGAAGGGACTACCCAAGGAAGCTGCCAGGGGTTCCCCAGCTTTGGATAAGCCTTGGTGTAGGTGGTGGACATATGTGCGTTGTATGTTATATATGTGTCTTTTTGTCAGTATCGCTGCATTTGTAGATGCCTCTGTGTGACTGTATGTCTGCTTTGGTCACTGCATTAACTGTGTTTTTAGGAATTGTTTAATGTGGTTGTGGGTTTGATAGAGTATTTTACTTGTCTTTCAACAAAAACTTTGTTCTGTTGGGAGTGTGTGTTATTGCCAGCATTAATCCAAATCTGATTCTAACTTAGCTTAATCGAACACCCTGCCAATGAAAAACCATTCCTTGTAATAATAAATATATTAATACAAAACAAATTCACACATTGCTTACATGAGAAAATGCATGTCTCATTCTGCACATCTATTCTATCACTCTCTGCCAAGAGGTCCAAGAGGTGGGAAGTATGATTACTCATTGTGTTGATTATAGATCGCAGTTGGATTCCTTGGAAATGTAGAAATTATGGGATTTTTTTCTCTTGATTCCACTCATTTCATTTTGCCTCATTTCATACTAGCTTTCTCAGGTTTTTGGCCCATTCGTTATCTTTTAGTACAGTAATATTTCATTACATTCATACATCTACTGTCTTTTCTCTCTCCTAGTTATTCCTCACCTCTATTTTTCATCGGCCCTGTTCACTACCCTCCCTCTCCTCCTGGATACCTACTCCTCTCTGAGCTTTGTCTCCTGGATCATCTCCTGTTTATCTGATTTCTCCTTCACAATGTCTTCTGTTGATTGATTTACATTTGTTGATTTTTATGGACTTATCTTTCACATTATGTCCCCTTAACTGTAGGCATTCCACCAAGTTTCTGTTTTGGACCCTGTCTCTTCTCCCTTTATTCTCCTTTTTTGTAATATCATCATCTACCAAAGGTTTATTTATCATCTTTATGCAGATGACTCCCATCCAGCCCATCTCTTCACTATCATCAGTCCTGGATCATGAATTGCCAACTAGACATTTTAAACTGAGTGTCCTAGAGACTTCTTCTAACCCTCCCTTCTTTGAACTTTTCTATTTCTGTCAATGACATTACCATCTACCCAGTGATGCAGATTGATAATGCCA
This sequence comes from Phalanger gymnotis, assembly GCA_028646595.1. NCBI lineage: Eukaryota > Metazoa > Chordata > Mammalia > Diprotodontia > Phalangeridae > Phalanger > Phalanger gymnotis. Next base: position 352,712,352 of record CM053623.1, read on the forward strand.
ACATTATTCCTGGACTCATAGCCGACATTCAACCACTTATCAAATCACTTGTCGAGTCTTGTCATTTGTCATCCAAACATCTCCTGCATGTCCACTCACATACACCTCACTTCATGCCCTCATCACCTTCCATCTATTTATTACAATGGCCTCCTAATTGGTTCACCTTCCTCATGTCTTCAATCCATTCTATACACTGATGCCAAAAATGATTTTTCTTAGACACATATCTGACCATGTGACTTCCCTAATGAATAAACTGCAGTGGTTTCCTACTGCCACTAAGATGAAATACAAACTCCTCTGCTTAGCTTTGAAAGCTTTTCACAAACTTGTCCAAACTCATCTTTCCAACCTTATTGTAAACACCTTCTCCTTCCTTACTCTGCCATCTAACCAAGTTGGTCTTCCCTCTGTTGCTCAAACAAAAAACTCCATCTCCTATTTCCTTGCCTTTCCCTGCATATTTCCCATGCTTGGAACTCACCCTTCTCACCTCTGCTTCCCAGCATCCCTCTCTTCTTTCAATAGCCCATCTGGTACTATTTTCTGCACAAAGCCTTTCCAGATTCACCCCATCCCCAGCTGCTAGTGCTACCCTTCAAGAATTAATGTGCAGAAACTGTGTGCACCATCCGGGAGGATGGGGAGTCCCTGCCCATAACCAATAGACTGGACTCAGCACGTACCAGATCGAGAACCTGGGGCTGAGGCTAGACCTGGAGAAACTCAAGCTGCATGAGTTCATGGTCTCCTTGGTCTGCAACTTTCTCCTCTACGTGGCCCTGCAGCGCATCACACCATATATTTTAAAGAAGTTGGATAACATATGAAGATCATGGTTGAAGAGAGATACTAGCATGAGCTTCAGAAGATGGTTATGATTTCTCTTCCCATTCACTAACAAACAGGCACAAAAAGACATCCAAGACTTCTGGTACTGAATAGACATGAAAACTCCACATACTAAGAATGAGTTGGACCATGATGAAAATGCTAGGAACTGGAAGAAAGAATGAAGTGTGTTTCTCTTTGACACTATTTAAAAATGTTAAGCAGACTTCTTTGGTCTCATATTTCTGGTTGACATCATACAACTTTCATAAATTTTGGTTCAGTTGTAAACAGTTTTATCAAACTACATTTCTAGTGAGTATTCATTGGAGGGAGCTGCCTTCAAAATTCTCTCATTACTTTGGTTGAACTCCTGCCTCTGTGAGTAATATGCGTTGTGAAAGATTTTCTTGGGATTATTTTTGTTGAAATTAATACCATTATGATAATTAGCACAGTACTGTTAGTCTTTATTTTTAATAAATGTGCCATTTTTAAAAGTAAAAAAATGAATTAATGTGCAGTTAACTACTTGTGCATATATTTATAAGCTTTATGTTTCTGTTTTATGAATTTTTATGTACTTCTTGTCTCCCCCCATTAAATGTAAGATCATAGGGAGTAAGTATTGTTTCAGTCTTTGCACTTGTAACCCCAGTGCCTAGGCACAGAGTAGGGTTTAATATATAATTATCGATTGATTGATACGCCATTATTTGTTTAACCACTCACCAAATAATGTGAGCCTATTTTATTTTCCAGTTCTCTGCTACAGTGAAATATGTGGCTATAAAGATTTTTTAAGCATGTGGGGCCTTTTCTTCCTTCTCTGGGACATAAAACTAATAGCTGAATGGCTGCATCTAAGGATCTGCCTAGTCGAGTGCCTTTTTGAGTATAGTTCCAAATTACTTTCCAGGATGGCTGTGCTACTTCATAGCTCCACCAGCGATGAATTAGTGAACTTGTTCTGTAATTATAGACCCACCAGCTATTGTGATTTTTCCTGTCATCTTTGCCAGTGAGCTGTTTTCATTTGCATTTCTCTTATTCTTAGTGATTCGGAACCTTTCTATCATACATTGTAGATAATGTGCTTTTATTCTTTCGACAACTTTCTGTTCACATCCTTTAACCATTTATCTATCGAGAATGACTCTTGTTCTTACATATTTGCATCGATTTCCTGTATGTCTTAGGTATCAAACATTTATTAAAAAATTTGTTCTGAAAATGTTTTCCCTGTTTACCTGTTCTCTTGTTTTATCTGCACAATGACGTTGCTATTATTATCCTCATTTTACAGATGAGGAAACAAAGGCAAGCAGTAATTAAGTAGACTTGCCTAGGGTTGACTAGCTAGCAAATATCTGAGGTCAAATTTGAACTCAGATCTTCCTAACTCCAGACCCAGGCCTCTATCCCCTATACCATCTAGCGGGAGATATTGCTCTAAACCTAATTTCTGCTAGACTGTTTTCCAGTTTGGAGGGCTTTCCTCACTGTTCATAGAATATTATGCTACTATGTACAATTGCTTCTGTTTCCTGCTTATGTACTCTATTCCACTGATTTCCTATTCTTTTTTTTTTATAAGTACCATATAGTTTTATGATTCTTAATTTATAATATGCTTTTAAGTTTGGTAATGCTATACCTCTTTGAGATTCTAGATTTTATGTTTTTTGAGTGAATTTTAATACTATTTTTTCTGGGTCCAAAAGGAATTCTCCTAGCAATTTCATTGCAATACACTAAATCTAAATTAATTTAGGGAGCGTTTCATTTTTGTGGCTCAAGCTAGTTTGTTAATGTTCTGTTATTTAATTACGATAAAAGTGTTTTGTAATTATATAATTATAAGTCTTTTAAGGTTTTAACACTAATCTGTTACATATTTTGTAGTTACTTTAAATGAAATTAATTTTATTATAATTTCTACCTGATTTTTGTTAATATAGCACAAAAGTACTGATATATTTGTGGATTTATGTTCTACCTCAAAAGCTTGATGTAGCTAGGAAGCATCTAAGTTATTTTCTTGGATAATTTGCTGGCACTTTATAAGTATGCCATCAAGTCATCTGTAAATGAAGATTGTTTTAGATCTTTGATGATATTTATACCTTTGGCTTTACTCTCCTGTGTTTCTGCTATAGTCAACATTTCTAGAACTATGTCAAAAAATAATGAAGAGAAGAGGAAATCTTTGCTTTATTCCTATTTGTATTATGAAAATTTCTAGTGTTTCTCCATTGCAAGCAATCTTAGCTCTTGATATTAATTATATGCCTGTGGTTATAATAAATAAGGACCTTTTCATTCTTATACGTTTAGAGGCTTACAAAATAAATGTCATGTATTCTGTTAAAGACATTTCATATACATACATATATACATACATACACAATATATCTGTGTATAGTATGTATGTATGTATGTGTGTATGTATGTATAGTATATATGTATATGTGCATGTGTATGCATATATGTGTATACATACATGTATATGTGTGCATTTATGTGTATGTATATATGTATGCATTTATATATGTGTATACGAATATGTACACACTCATACATAGTGTGTATATGTATACACATATACACATGTATATACATATATATATATACACACAAATAATCATTCCACTTAGTCTTTATTTGTATTATTAATTCTAACAATTTTCCTAATATTGTATCATCTATGCGTCCTTGATATGAATCCATTTTGATTAATGTGAATTATTTTCTAGGTATATTGCTATAGTCCCTTTTTATTTTATTTAAAATTTTTGCATTGATATTTTTTAGTGAGCTTGGTTTATAGTTCTGCTTCCTCCCCATCTCCACCTTTGTTGAATATCAGGATCATATTTATCCCATAAAAGAGTTCAGTAGAGTTCATTCTGTCTTTATTTTTGAATCATCTCTCAATTATCAAACTCAATGAACTTTTGTAGTTAGTATGTGTGTGTATGTATGTGTATAAACCTTTCTGCAACTTTTGCAGTGGTTGACCACTCTTTCTTCCTGAATATTCTCTCCTGTCTGGATTTTAATAACACTCTTCTTTCTTGGTTCTCCTGCTTCTTCTCAGTCTCCTTTACCATTATCTATCTACTACCATGAAATTATAAATAAATCACATGACTCTTTCCTCAGTTCTCTTCTTTCTCTTCTCTTCTTCCATCTCAGTGATCTCATCTGCTCCCAAGGGTTTAATGCTTTTATTTTCTATGCAGGTAAGTCCTAAATCTATCTGTCTATCTATCTATCTATCTATCTATCTATCTATCTATCTATCTATCTATCTATATCTATGTCCCTGTATATCTATTTCTGTCTATCCCTATCATCTATGTACTTATCTATTATTATATTTGGCCCTCTTTCTCTCTCTCTCTCTCTCTCTCTCTCTCTCTCTCTCTCTCTCTCTCTCTCTCTCTCTCTCTCCCTCTCTCTCTTTCTTCCTTCCTTCCTTTCTTTCCCCCCCCCACTTAGTCCTGCATCTCCACCTTCCAGGTAGACATCTCTAATTACATGTTAAACTTCCCATGTCTA
>CM053623.1:352724321-352809480 GCA_028646595.1 Phalanger gymnotis
AGGATAATGGAACAAAGCCTTTGGTTCCATACCCACTGTCAAAGCCATGATAATTGGAGAGATAGAGAAAGGGTTAAAGCCTTATTTCTGATGCACCATTAAGGCAAGGTTGTATGGCAATATCAATGGAAGGAAAAAGGGGAGAGAAATGAAAGAGTAAAAGAAAACAAAGGTTCTATAGATGCTGGGCAGGTAATTTTAAGGATCATCTGAAAATTACTAGCACAGAGTAATATGGCTCGAGTTTGATTGTAGGAAAAGTCTCACTGTCTGTTTCCCTACCTATCCAGATGTGTTATTTATATGTCAACAAAGGAAACATCCTTGATTAGTAACTAACATTTGAAAGGACATTTCAGTACCTGCTGCTCCATTTACAAGCTACAGGAACCATAAACATATCCTCTCCTCATCCTTGGCCATAAGTTCATCATCTGTAAAATAAGGGATTTTATCTCTAAGGTCTCTTCCTATCTCTGACATTCAATAATTCAGTTGGTCTATGATTTGATTGTTAAGTTTTCATTCTTTCTAATACCATATCATTGAGTTAATTAATTCGGAGTGTTATTAAGTGCTTACTACGTGCCAGAGTCTGTACTAAGTGCTAAGGATACACATATTTTTAAAAAGAGAAAATCCCTCACCTCTCAGATACTTAAAACTAACAGGGGAAGATGACATCTGTAGTGGTGATGATGGAGGAATATTTTGTTCTGCAGCAGCATAAGGAGATGCTACTGAGATGGCCAGATGGATGGCTGGATGGGATATTCTACTGAAGCATCCTTAGGTAATCAGTATTTAATCTTACAATTGGTAAACCACATTTAGGAATACAATGTTTATTAACTCACGATTGAGTCCCCACTAAAATAGAAAAAAAGTGCTAGTGTAGAAATATAAAGTGAGGCACATTTGAAACAATTAAAGTTGTTGTAAGAATGATTAACAACCTTAATGTTCATCACATTTGATTAACCATGAAATCATTAGGATTTGTAAAAAATATTTAAATTGGGAAAGTCGATAGTGAAGGTCCCCATAAATGATAATAAATCAAATGTAAAAGTTTCTTGGAGCTTAGGGCAAGTTCATTAATTTTATATTAAACAAAATTATCTACTGTCCTGTACCATTACTATTGTTGGGTTGTTTTATAGTGTGTGTGTGGGTGTGAGGAGAAAAAAATAAACTATTTATAATGCTAGTGGCAACTGTAAAATCAATAAATAATTCATTCTTTTCCCTCATATACAAAGTCAATCTTCCCTTAATCAGAACATTTTAAATTTCAATATATGTGAAATAAGAATCTAAACTATGATGAAAAATACTGTTCTTTGTATTTCAAGTATGAGAAGCAATATGGTGTAATGGAATGAATGCTGAACTTGGTGTCAGAAGACACCTAAATTTGGCTTCTATCGTTAATTGTAGTGTGACCAGGTGAAATAGGGCAGCTACGGGGTTTAGTGGATAGAGCACTGGAAAACTCATTTTCCTGAGTTCAAATCTGGCCTTGCTATGTGACCCTCTTTGCCTCAGTTTCTTCACCTGTAAAATGAGCTGGAGAACGAAATAGCAAACCACTCCAGTATCTTTGCCAAGAAAACTCCAAATGGGGTCATGACTGAAACCGCTAACAACAACAAAATGGTGAAATATCAGTTTTCTTATCTATAAAATGGAAAGAATGTCATTAGTAGCCACCTCACACATTTCTTATACAATAAAGACTAATACTGTTGATTTCATTTATATAGAAAACTCCCAGTGAGGAAACTTCCTCTACCAATGTAGGCTACTTTCTCTGCAACTCGCAGTCTTAGGAGAGTTGCCTGGGGTGCTGAGAAAGTGACTTGCCCAGGATCATACAACCAATGTGTTACTTGAACCTAGAATTCATCCATTATACTATGCTGACTTTCTAGTCAGCAATTTCACAGGGCCCATGCAAAGTTCAAAGAAGATTATGCATATAAAGAGCTTTACAAGCATTAAAGTTCTATAACAATGACAATGTTTAATAATATATAGATACCTATGGTGGCTCTATAGCAAAAAAGAGTAGAAGCCAGTACAGGTTTCACCTATGGATCACTCAGGCTGAGTTCCTTGGCCCAACCATTCTGTAATCCTTAAAGGCTCAATATCTGGTGGTTTTTCTTAAAGTATTAATAGCAAAGAGACTTTAATGGTGCTTTAGTTCTCCTTGAAGCCATTCAGTCTAAGAGAACACAGCTTATCCTTTCCCATACGCAACACTATTTCTTTTAAAAAATACTTTAAAAATTAGTAACTAAACAATCATTAACAAATATGATTGATTTCTTCCAAAGCACTGACAAAATTCTAAACACTTCAAGACCAAGGACAGATACCCTGTAGCAGACTATTCCTTCCAAATGGATTATGGATTTCTGAAGTTTCAATCATTCAAGCTGTTTATCTCCACATATGGGTATCATCACTAAGCCCACATCTCTCCATCTTGTTCACAAGGATAGAATAGAGGACTGCCAAATACTTTCCTAAAATCTGGACATACACATCTACATCATTTTCCTGTTCTATGTTGTAAAAGCTGGTCCAAAAAAGTGAAGTGAGTCAAGAGATAGCCTGGTATGACCTGTTATTTTTTTTTCTTTTATTAAGTTTTATTGATGCCTTTCCTTTTTTTGCAGGAAGAAATTTTCTCCTTTATTATCCCCTTTCCCCCTTGTCCCTATTTTTAACAAAGAAAAACAGTTAAGGAGCATGAACAATTTGATAACTATTTTTTTGGAAAATGCCAAATTGTTTGCCAGAAACATTTAGGCCAATTGCAGTACTACCAACACTGTATTTAGTGTATCTTTCTGTAGCTTCTCAAACACTGACAATTTTATCTTCTATAAAAAAATGAGAGGTAAAAATAAATGACTTTTAAGATCCCCTTCAGCTCTAAATCTCTGATCCTATGATTCTTGGTTATTTGTTATAGATCTGAGTTGCTCAATTTGCTTTCCTTATAGGAGATATAAAGCACGTTTCATATAGTTATCAATAAATTACCTTCCTTCTTTTGATGACCTGCACTACTTTTCTATTGGAGAATGGCTCTTATGTTTAAATATTAGTGTCAGTTCCATATCATATACATAGGCTATCACACTTTTATCTGTGATTTAATGAAGATAATTCTTCCCACTTGATATTTCTTTACTTTTTCTAGCTACATTGATTTTGTTCATGCAAAAGCTCTTAGTTGGCTCTTAGTGTCTTCTACTTCCCTTTGTTGATATCAACAAACCATTCCTTAAATAATATCTCCTAGAAGTTTATAGAAATAGAAGTTAAGTTTACAAGATTATGGTTTACATACTGTAGGAATTATAGTGGCAAATTCAATTGCTATTGCTACAGAGGATGTCTAGCATAGAGTTTGCGTAGTGATGTCATTTCGGTCCTCTTCAAGAACAGAAGACAACAACAAGCATACAGTTCAAATGAAAGAGGGATTCCTACAGATGGCAAGGTCCTCCAGATGTTCCCCTTTGCAGATGTCATCATGCTGATTGCATCACACCAAGCCTCCTAAATTAGATGAATATTGAGCCAAGTGCTTTGGTCAATCATTTTCCCAGGAAAACCAGATGAATGAAAGATGATTCTTGTCCAGGCTCTATTGGTTTCTTATTATTAAATATTTGTGGGATCGATGAGATAATGAATAAATGATTACTACAATCTGGAAATTTGTCACCAAGAGAGCATACATCTGTGAATCTCCTTTTTTTTTGGTGGCCTACAACTTTTCCCAGGCCTCTCCTTGCCAAATTAAAATAGATAAAAGAAACCTAACAGCAGCAACATCTCCTGAGCATTGTGGTCCATTAATTTCTTTCCTTTTTGGATTCCTGTCTTCTCTCTTTCAGGGAAAATAAAAACTGATGGGTTGGGGAATGAGAAAAACACATATGTGAAGTCCTACTGTGCTTTCTGATGCTGCAAATATAAATGCCCATGCTTGTGAGCTTCTAACTTTGCTATCCCTCTATTATGTCTAGTGTCAGAGATCACAAGGGGATTCATTCAGGCAGTAAATGAACCCATTCTCTCTCTATAAATTCCCAAGTGACTTGTAGCAAAGATATTCGCAGCCTGTTGAATGAGCAATGAGAAACGTTCCTTGGAGACATTGAGGGTCATTGTTTTGCTCTCCTTTCTGTTTCTTGCTAATGCAAAAGCAAGGCATTTGTTAGTCTTGCTGAAATGGATTGGACAAGCTTTTCCTTTTTTATGTTATGGAAAAGAATCAGAGGAATCTGAGTGACAAAGCTATGAATAAATGTGTGATCTCTCCCCCCTCCCGCTGCTACTTTTCTATATCTTTTCTATCCCTCTTTCATACGCATTCATATTTGAAGCAGCAAAGCCCAAAATACCAACATAGATTTTGCCATGTGAGGTTAACAAGCCCCCTATGCTGTCCATCTGTCTTTTTTCTTTTTTAGCCAGAGAGTAAACAAGATGCAAATATCTTCTTTGCATACTGGTAGCACTATAATTAAAGTCATTCAAGTATAAAAAATTAGCCCCCCAAAGTCTGGCTCCCAAAAGACTTTTAGCTATATTTTATTGCCTGTAACTAAGTATTCAGTATTGGACTAGCAATCTTGAAAGGTTCAGTAATTAATGGATGTATCTCTTGCAAAATTTTCTTCTGATAATGATAATTACTCCAATTTCCATAGCACTTTAAAATTTTCAGAGCATTTTCCTTCCAATATCCCTGTTAGATATTAACTCTATTTCATAGAAGAGAAAATGAATGCTGTGCAGGATGAATTGACTTACATTCAGCAGAGGATTCTGCCTCCATTTACCCTAGTCCAGCTCCTGAACTCTATCCCCAATACCTTGCTACTTGTCACTGCACAAACTTTCCTCCTATCATTTTTTTCCATGAAGAGTAATATCTTTCTAATTTTAATGGGGCACATGGTGAAAGCTGGACGCTCCATGTCATCCTCAGTTATAGTGATTGTCACAGGTGACTCTGGCTGTGACTTTTCTCAGAGCAAAAATAGTCAATAAAAATCCACATCTTTATGCTATTATTGATTCTATTGTTGATAAAATAAATAATGAGTAACTTCAGTATTTGTTCAGTCTTAGGAACTGAGGGGTCTTGACATATGTAGAGACAGGAGCAACAACTAACTGAGAGACACCTCCAGTTTATTAAATAAGCAATATTTTAAAAACTGAGGTGAGGGACCTGAGCTTGGACGGTTAAGAAGAAAAATGTTTTCATATAGTAATTAATGATGAAATATCCAAACATACCCCTAGACCATCCTGGACTTTGAGATGATAAAAGTGAATATGGTGGTAAGTCAAGCAGCAAAGTGAATTTGGTAGATTCCTAAATTCGCTTTCACACTATAGAAAATCTTTCATGTCATTTAACTAATGTATTCATTATGCCCTTATAATAGTATTTGATCTAAAATAATCAAGCTTTGACCACTGTACAGAAAAATGGAAAAAGTCTCCTGTCACAATTATGATTTACATACATAATTACATTCACCCTTCTAAAATTGAGGCAAATTGTCATGAAAATAGGCTCCTCCTAAGCAAGAGCATCTTTCAATTCAGTTCCATTCAGTAAGCATTAATGCTTACTGTGTGCTAGGCACTACACTGATTGATAGATATTGTCCCAGGCAATGGCTTGTCCCCCAACCTCAAACTATCTTTTCTAAACTGCTATCTATCTTCCAGGTGGAATTCATAGACTCAGAAGACTAAAGAAGTTAGAACTATGATTCCTCAGAGGCTACCTAGTCCAATAGATTCAATGAATAGAAGGGAAACAGAACTTAAGTGATTTCCCCAAGGCAACATACAATAATACAAGGCAATATCCAATAATATACAAAGTAATATTCAATAATACAAGTAGCCAAGCCAGAAACTGAAGTCACACCTTTTGCCTCCAAATCAGGGGTCCTTTCCATTAAATAATGATGAAAATTATCATACCATGAGAATACAAGCTATGAACATATATTGAGAATGTTGGTGTCTTAGATTATCAACAAATCCCAAAGGTGTCTGATGGTGGTTCTCCTCAATACTGAGATATTCCATCTAAGTATAGGCAATGCGTTGGTGTGAAAAGCATCATTATACTGTACCTACTTTTATTATTCTTATTTAGGAACATGGATCCATTTTTCCTGCTAACTTTGTCATGACCTGACTCTGGCTCTCAGTAGGAACTGGTCCTGGGAATGTGAAGGTCTGATCTGTCTTCCCTCTACTCTGCTAGATCACTAGGAAACATGTTTCCCCAAATAACTGTCTGGTTTTAGATATTCAGATACTCTGCAGAAAGAATAACTGATCAGCAGCCTGACTGAAGGTGTCATGATCATACAACTCCTTGTTGAGAGACGCTAAATCCTACAACCTCGGAGTTAAAAAGGAACCACAGAGGCTTAGGTGGGTGATCTAGACCAGCAATTCTCAAAGTTTGATTCTAGTGATTCCTTGTTGTTATTGTTGAGACATTTCAGTCATGTTTGACTCTTTCTGATACCATTTGGGGTCTTCTTGGCAAAGATACTGGAATGGTTTGCCATTTCCTTCTCATTTTACAGATGAGGAAACTGAGGCAAACAAGGTTAAGTGACTTTCCCACATCACATAGTTCATAAGTGTCTGAGATCAGATTTTAACCTAGGAAAAGGATTCTTCCTGATTTCAGGCCTGGCCCTCTGTCCACTGCACCATCCAGCTGCTCCAGTGATCCTCAGGGGGCCTGAAGACCCTTTCAGAAGGTCCTAATATCAAAATTATTTTCATAACAATACTAAGATGTTTTCATTCTAATATCTTCACATATATAAACAACATATGACAAAGTCCTTTGGGAGATGTCTTCAACAATTTTAAAAGGGAGTTCTGAAACCAAAAGGTTGAGAATCACAGCTCTAATTCAACCTATACCTGACCAAGAATCCCCTCAAAATCATTACCTAAACTTAATCATTCAGCTTTTGTTTGAAGATCTTCAATGAGTGGCACACTCACTACCAAGAGGGTTTATATTTAAGACTTTTCCTGGCATCAAGCCTAAATCTTCCTCTCTGAAACTTCTACATCATCTATACACGTTTATTAAGTACTATTATGTACCAGGCACTGTGCTAAGTATTGTGGATACAAAGAAAAGCCAAAAAAAGTCTATGCTCTGAAGCTCACAGTCTTAATGGGAGGACATTGTGCAAACAAAATATGTAGAGATGAGATAGAGACATAACAAATTGGAGGTAATCAATGAGGGTTTGCCTGTTGTTTGGAGCTCTATCCTCTAGAGCATAGCTGAACTCTCATCCCTTTTCCATGTAAGCACCCTTATTGATTTGCAGATTTCCAAACTTAATATCCCTTATGTAAAAGATCCATCCTCATATTGCCTCTTTCCAATTTCCCTTACCATTCTGGTTACACTTTTCTGAACATGCTTTGGCTTGTCAATGTTTTCCTGAAATGTGACGCCCGTGAGCGGATGCAATTCTCCAGGTGCTGTTGTTTTTCATCCTTCAATTTTGATGAGAACAATTGACATCATGGGGTGATGTCTTGACTCACCCATGGAGTGGATTTATGTGAGACAGAGTTGCACAAAGGTGAAGCCTTACAATCTCATCCAGAGTCATCAAAGTCCAATGGCAAGACAAAAGTCAAGGCGACTGGTGATGGCCCAGGACACAATGGATAACATAGGGCACACATAGTGCCCTTGATGTCTCACCAAGTTTTAAGTGTTTCACAGTATCTGTTTCAGCTGCCTTCATGACCACTGGAATAAACTGTTCTCATCCACCCACTCTACCAGGGAAGATCTTTGCATGCTTGGAGTTGACATTCCCCTGATTCACCCATGTAGTCTGAGCAAGCAAAACATAGCCAAAGTATCACCTCTGGGTTCTTGATAGAGTCTGAGATTTCCTTTTTTAAAAATGTTGTTATTATTACTATGTCACATTGTTAACCAATGTTCAGCTTGTAGTCCAATAAGAATCCTTGATCTTCCCCTACCCATGTATATACAAAGTTGACTTTTTGAACCCAAGTGTAGAACTGCATTTTATCCCTAGTTACTACATTTCCCCTGACTTCCTTCAGGCTATCACTTAAGTCTGTTGATATCTCCTTGAGATCCTGACTGCCATACCATATGCTCACCATTCTTAGCTGTGACAACTCTGCTGTCCTTGGTCAATTTGTTCACAAAGTGTTAATTAACACAGAGCTAAGGAGAGTTCCCTGGGACATTCCATAAGAGATGTCATTCCAAGCTGACAGAAAACCATAAAAAGAAAGCTAAGTGACTCACTGCATGGAGAAACAGAACTGGAGTCAGGAAGACCTGAATTCAAATCTTGTCGCAGATACTTCCTAGTTGTGTGACTCTGGGCAAATCATTTAACTTCTGTCTGCCTCTATTTTCTCTTCTTTAAAATGAGAATAATTATAACATCTAACCCCTAGGATTTTTGTGAGGATAAAATGAGATAATATTTATAAAGATCTTTGTAAACTCTAAAACATTACAAAAATATTGTTATTAATATTATTAATGACCCATCTGTGAGTCCAGTCATTCAGCTCATTTTAAGTCCATCTCACTTGGCATCTATATATGAATTAAATGAGTAGTTTTTCCTCCCTCCTATATTTTACACGGATCCTACTATCATCTAGGGATGACCAGTGACCATAAATTATACCTTATTTACTTGTTTAGTTTCTCCTAATCATTACTTACTATTTCTGTAACCTTAGACAAATCATTTCACTCCTCAGATCCCTCATCTGTGAAATAATAGGGTTGGACTAGATGTCTTCTAAAGTTCTTCTAGTTGTAACACTTTTTGATCATCTGACCCTATTATTTTCTTCCTCTCTGACAGTGTGTGTGTTGTGTGTGTGTTTGCATATGAGGGAGAAGGAAGTAGGGACAGTCAAATGCATCTGAAATCTCACTGATACAGAAACATCCTTAAATAATCCAGATTGGAGATCATCCATATGACCCTTATTGGAGCACACTGCATATGACCCTTGCCAATGTCTATCCACTTCCTCTTGATAAACCAAGGAGATCAGTGAAATACCCAACTTTCCCAAAAGTTGTCCTCAGATCTTTCCATGTAACCATGCCATCTACGTGTTCTGTTATTCTTTTCTTTGATTACATCCTTTATCCTAGTAGGGAATAGGACTTTTCATTTTTTCAAGGATTGTACTTTTAAGGTAGAAGAAATCCAGTTCTCTCTGAATCATTAATAAATTCTCCTAGAATGGGAATGAAAGGAATCTTCAATAACAGAAAAGGCCAGGATCCTTCTCTGAGAGATACCTCTGCAGTGAGTAGATGTATTGAAATCTAAGGCTAGGACAACTAATCAAAAATTGGGAAAAGAAATGAGTGATGAGAGAAAATTATGAAAAGAGAGTTAACACCTTGGTAAAAGAGGTGCAAAAATATTGAAGAAAGCAACACCTTAAAAGAAAGAATTGGGCAAAGGTTCAAAAAAAAAACCTCACTGAAGAAAACAATTTCTTAAAAATTAGAATTGGTCAAGTGGAAGCTAATTATTCCATGAGACATAGAAGAAAAATAAAAACAAAATCAAAAGAATTTTTTAAAAAATAGAAGAAAATGTGAACTATATCATAGAAAAAAAGAACTGAACTGGAAAATAGATTGAGGAGAGATAATTTAAGAATTATAGGACTACCATGAGAGTCCATGATAAAACCATGGTAAAAACCATGATAAAAAATGATCATATGTCAAGAAATTATCAAAGATAAATTTCTGATATCTGCAAACAGACTGCAAAATAAAAACTGAAAAATCCACTGATCACCTTCTGAAAAAGAACCCAAAATGAAAACTCCCAGGAATATTATAGCCAAATTCCAGAGCTCCCACGTCAAGTAGAAAATATTGCAAGCAGCCAGAAGGAACCGAGTGTAATTCTTCAGGGGGCAGAAATGGATATTTAATGAAATAGGACATGCAAGCATTCCTGATGACAAAACCAAAGCTGAACAGAAAATTTGATATTCAAATACAAGACACGGGAGAAGCATAAAAAAGTAAACATGAAATAAAAATCACAAAGACCTTAATAAGTTTAAGTCATTTATATGCCTAATGGAAAGATGATACACCTAATTCTAAAGAACTTTATCATTAAGGCAGTTAGAAAGAGTCTCCATAGATAGAGGGCATGGATATAAATCATGTTGAGATGATCTAAAAAAATTGAAGGGGTAAGAAAGAAGGATGCACTGGGAGAAAGGGTAATAATGAGAGAAATTATCTCACATAAAAGAAGCATACAGGTGAGAGCTTTTACAGTAGATGGGAAAATGAGGGACTAGTGGCAGGCAATGTTTTAACCTCGTTCTCATCCGAACTTGTTCTAAGAGGAAAGAATATGTGTGTGCATACATACATATACACACACGTGCATACAGGTAAACAATCTGTATTAACCAAAAGGGAAAGGAGAAAGAGAAAGAAGGGAGTGGTAACAAAATATAGAAAAGAATAAGGGAAGGAAAGGTCAGAAGCAAAATGGACTTTTGAGGTGGGACAAGGTAAAAAGAAAGAAGAAGAAAATGGGATGGAATAAAATGACTGGGAATGGGATGAATTTACCTATGAAATAGAAGTGGAACCAGAATGGATTAGAAATCAGAATCCACTAGGTGGCACAGAGAGCAGAGCACAAGCACTGGAGTCAGGAGGACCTGAGTTCAAATCCAGCCTCAGACACTTGACGCACTAGCTGTGTGACCTTGGGCAAGTCATTTAACCATAATTGCCTCGCCTTCAAAAAAAGAATAAGAAACCAGTATCCAACAAAACATTATTTATAACAAACATACTTGAAACAGAAAGACATACCCAGAGTTAAAATAAGGAGCTAGATCATATTCTATTATTCTTCAGTCTGAAGTTAAAAAAAAAAGGCAGCAATCATGATAACCAAACAAAGCAAAAGCAAAAATAACCCTAAATAAAAGAGATAAGTAAGGAAACTATATTTTGCTTAAAGGTACCATAATCAATGATGTAAAAAATACAATAAAACATATATGTACCAAATGGCATAGCATCCAAATTCTTAAAAGAAAAGTTAAATGACTTAGAAGAAGAAATATTAAAATTATACTAGTGGGGGGAACACGATTTTCCCATCTCAGAACTAGTTTAATTTAATGATAAAATAAATAAGAAAGAAGTTAAGGAAGTAAATAAAATTTTAGAAATGTTAGATGTGATAGACTTCTGTAGAAAATGGAATGGAAATAAAAAGAAGTATAGCTTTTTTCCAGTTATACATGACAAAAACTGACCATGTATTAGGGTATAAAAATAAGGGCAAGCTAGGTGGCATAGTGGATAGTGTGCTGGACCTGTGGTCTAGAAGACTCTTATTCCTGAGTTTAAAACTAGCCTCAGACACTTCCAATTTCCTCATCTATAAAATAAACTGGAGAAGGAAATGGCAAACCACTCCAATATCTCTGCCAGGAAAACCCCAAAAAGAAGTTATAAAGAGTTAGACATGACTGAAACAACTAAATAACAGCAGCAACAACAAACAGAAGTATTAAATGCACACTTCTTGAACCTTAATGCAATAAAAATTACATTCATAAATTTAAAATAATTGAAAACTAAATAATTTAATCCTAAGGAATGAGTGGGACAAAGGGAAAAGCTTAGAAATTTCATTAGAGAGAATGACAACAATGAGACAATATAACAAATTTGGAGGATGAAGCCAATGCAGTAGTTAGGGGAAATTTTCTCTTAATGCTAACATTAACAAAAGAAAGAGAGAGAGCAAATTGATGAACTGAAAATGTAATTAAAAAAAAAAAACTAAAAAAGGAACAAATTAAAAATCCCCAACGAAATGCCAAAATAGAATTCCTGAAAATCAAAGAAGAGATTAATAAAATTGAAAGTAAGAAAACCACTGAACTAAAAAATGAAACTAGGAGCTAGTTCTGTGGGAAAAAATAAAATAGATAAAACCCCAGTTATATTTATTTATTTATTTAGGAAGGAAGGAAGGAAGGAGGGAAGGAAGGAAGGAAGGAAGGACAGAAGAGAAGGAAGGAAGGAAGGAGTGAAGGAGGGAAGGAAGGAGAAAACCAAATTACCAGAATCAAAACTGAAAAAAATAAATTTGCCACTGTATCAGTAAGGCAGAATTCATGACTTCAAAGATAACCATGAATATGCCTGAATGGTCCAGAATCGCAGGATATAAGGAATTCTCTAAGTAGAAGACAGAGGAGTTAAAGCATTTATTGAAACTCAAAAGTAGCAGACCCATGGACCAGTGTCCCCAGTTCAACATCCTGGCAAGAATCTTCCAAAACCAGTATGCTCATCTCACAATAGGGACCAGGAGGCCACAGAAAAACATTATGGCAACAAGCCAAGCCATGCTGGTGCTTCCCCGCCCCCACCAATGCCAGGGGTCTCCAGCAAGAAGACCACCCACTGGCCTCAAGCCCCTACTCAGCACTCTCTGATCTCCACGAGGGTCAGTCCTGCTTCTTTGTAGCGCCTGCTGACATTGCCACCACTTCCGCTGCAATCTCCAAGCTGTGTTCCAGCTAGCTGACTGCTTCCTCTCTCCTTCAGCTCTTAACTTCTCTCACCAACTGCCCCACCAACTGCCTCTTAGCTCTGCTCCAAACATTCAGCAAGCTTCTCCTACCACAGGCTTCCATTGGATCTAGTCCTAGCCACTCCCCCCAGGACCCTGAGAGCCCCGCCCCTGGAGCCCACTCAAATGGGTGGGGAAGATCTTCCCATTCACTGTTTGCCTTTACAGCCACCAAGGAAGATGAAATTAAAGCAATTATTAGGAGCTATTTTGCCCAATTATATGCCAATAAGTCTAACAGCCTAAGGGAAATGGATGAATATTTACAAAAATATAAATAGCCCTGGTTAACTGAAAAGTAAATAGAATAAATAACCCTAAGAAAAACAAATCAAACAAGGCGTTAAAGCACTTCCTAAGAAAAAAATCCCCAGAACCAGATGAATTCACAAGTGAATTCTACCAAACATTTAAAGAGCAATTAGTTCTAAAATTACATAAACTATATGGAAGAATAGGCCAAGAAGGAGTCTTACCAAATTCCTTCTATGACACAAATATGGTGCTGATATCTAAACCAGGAAAAGCAAAAACAGAGAGAAACTAAACACCAATGCATATTGATTCAAAAATTTTAAATAAAACACTAGATGAGATTACAGCAATCTATAGGAGTTGCTAAGTGGCTTAGTTAATGGAGCACTAGTTAATAATGAGCACTAATTTGAACTCAGGAGGACCTGAGTTCAAATTTGGCCTCAGACATTTGACACTTACTGGCTATGTGAGCTTGGGCAAGTCACTTAACCCCATTGCCTTGCCAAAAATGAAGGAAAGAAAGAAAGAAAGAAAGAAAGAAAGAAAGAAAGAAAGAAAGAAAGAAAGAAAGAAAGAGGGAGAGAAAAGGAAAAAAAGAGGGGGGGGAGGGAGGGAGGGAGGAAGGGATTACAGCAATCTATCACAAGGATCACATACTATTACTAGGTTGAACTGATACCAGGAATGCAAGGCTGGCTGAATATTGAGGAAAATATCCATATAATTGACCAAATTTAAAAAAAAAAACAACAAAAATCATATGATTATCTCAACAGATACATTAAAAGCTTTTGACAAAATACACCACCTATTCCTATTAAAAACACTAGAAAGCATAGGAATAAATGGGGTTTTTTTCTTAAAATGATTAGTAGTATCTATCTAAAACTGAAAGAAAGTATTATTTGTACTTAGGATAAACTAGAAGCTTTCTCAATAACATCAGAGGTGAGATGAGGATCTGCCTTATCACTATTGTTATTCAATAGCATACTAGATATGCTAGCTATAGCAGAAATGCAAGAAAAATAAACTGAAGGAGTAAGAATGACAATGAGGAAATAAGCTATTATCCTGTACAGATGATGAGGTGGTATATTTAGAGAACCATAGAGAATCAACTAAAGTATGAGCTGAAATAACAAATTACTAAAGTTGACAGATATAAAATCATTAGGATTTATACAT
The DNA here is from genome assembly GCA_028646595.1 of Phalanger gymnotis. Lineage (NCBI taxonomy): Eukaryota > Metazoa > Chordata > Mammalia > Diprotodontia > Phalangeridae > Phalanger > Phalanger gymnotis. Next base: position 352,738,538 of record CM053623.1, read on the forward strand.
ATTTATATTTATTCTATATATCACTAATAAAACATAGCAAGAAGAGATAGAGAAATTCCATTATAAATAACTGCAGACTTTATAAAAACTAGGGTATCTACCTGACAAGACAAACCCCGGAACTATACAAGCACAACTACAAAACACTTTTCATACCAATAAAGTCAGATCCGAACAATTGGAAAAATGTCAATTACTCATGGGTAGGCTAAGCCATTATACAAAAAATGATTATTCTGAATAAAGTACTTTAATTATTCAGTGTCATACCAAATTGACAATGAATTAATTTATAGAGCTAAAAAAAATAAATAAGAAGAAATTCATCTGGAAGACCAAAAGTTTAAGTGTACCAAGTGAATCAACAGAAAACAGTATAAAGGAAGGTGGCCTAAAAGTACCAGCTTTCAAACTATATCACAAAGTAATCTGAAACTGGTTTAGAAATAGAGTGGTGGGGCAGCTAGGTGGTACAGTGGCTAGAGCACTGGGCCTGGAGTCAGGAGGACCTGATTTCAAATCCAGCCTCAGATAGTTGACACACTTATTAGCTGTGTGACCTTGGGCAAGTTGCTAAACTCCAACTGCCCTGCCTTTCCCACTCCAAAAAAGAAATGGAGTGGTATATCAGAAGAAGAGATTTAAGTACAAAATACATAAATTACCATACTAAAGCACTAAATAACCATAGTAATCTGGTTTCTGACAAACCCAAAGTTCCAAGTTTTAAGGGTGAGAACTTAGTATTTGACAAAAATTATTGGGAAAACTGAAAAGCAGTTGGGCAGACTCTCAACATAGACCAATATCTCACACCATAGACCAAGATAATGTCAAAACTGCTACATGATTTAGACATAAAGGGTGATATTATAAGCAAATCAAGGGAGTATGGAAAATTTTACCTGTCAGATCTATGGATAAGGGAAGAGTTTATAACCAAGCAAGAGAGAGAGAGAGAATTGTGGTAAGTAAAATGGATAATTTTAATTGTATTAAATTAAAAAGATTTTGCATAAACAAAACTAATGCAGCCAAAATTAGAAAGAAATCAAGAAACTGAGGAGATTTTTTTATTGCAAGTTTCTCTAATAAAGGCCTCATTTCTCAAATACATCATAAACTGAGCCAATTTTATTAAAATAACAGCCATTCCCCAATTGTCAAAGGATATTTGCTGCAGCTTTATTTATGTTGTCAATGAATTAAAAATTGAGGGGTTGCTTATCAACTAGGGATATCATCTAGGGAATAAACAAGTTGTGGTATATGATTATGATGGAATACTGTTGTGCTATAAGAAATGAAAAGGGGGGTTGTTTCAGAAAAATTTGGGACTATACACACACACATATGCAGAATGAAGTGATCAAAACCAAGAGATTATTGTACATAGTAACAGCAATATTGTAATAATGATCAATTGTAAAAGACTTAGCTACTCTAATCAAGACAATGATCTAAGAAGATTCCAAAGGATACATGATGAAAAATGGTATACACTCCAGAGAGAGAACTGATGAACTCTGAGAGAACAAATTGAAGTGATATATGTGTACATATGTATGTATATATACATATACATGTACATATACATATATGTGTACATGTACATGTGTATGTGTATACATATACATATATAAATGCATACACGTATATAATCTTTATTTTTCTTGCTTTTTTATAACATGGCTAATATGGAAATGTATTTGGCATTATTTCACATGTATAATCGATATCATATTCCATTCTCAATGCAAGGAGAAGAGGCTAGAAGGAGTAAATTTAGAACTCAATTTTTTCTTTAAAATGTTAAAAAAATAAATATTTTAAAAGTTCAAATTTTAAAAAGAAATCATCTAGTCCATTCTTCATCTTAAAGCAGAGGAAAGTGAACCTATAAGAACCTCAATGTTTTGATAAAATGTCAAACAAGCAGCAAGTAACAGAACCAGTTTTCAATCCCAGTTCATCTGACTCCATATCAACTATTCTTTCTACCATGCTACACTGCCTCTCACTCTCTTTCGTGCAAGCAGTCCCAGAGGATGATGCAATGCTTTAATGAAGAGGAGCTCTTTGTTTCCATTCCTCAACTAGGCATAGCCACCATTTCCATCAGGAATAAAAGCCAGTTCTGCTGATATGGTCATTATTATGTAAGAAGAATGGATGTCACTGCTAGGAAGTTAGGTTGCATGTTGATAAGACATTGGAATGGAGTCAGGAAGACATGAGTGTGAATGTTGCTTCAGACACATAACTAGCTACATGACCTTGGTGTAATAATCTAAGACTGGCCAGGTTAGAGTTTGAGACTGGAATGAAATGAGATACTCTTTTATCTCTCTGACAGCCAAAGGAAAGTTACTTAGCCATAGCGGGGAATGAACATTCAGAGGAGGGAAAAGGGAAAGGATTTTCAGCTGAGGATTCAATGTTGATTCAGTCAATTCAATACTCTGCATCAAATTTAAATCTCCATCCCTATAGTTTCTAACTGTATTTCATAGTTATTGTTGGGTTTTTTTTGGTTTTTTTTTTACTTTGAGACCAGGCAGAGCAAACCTCTACCCAGTTTGGGTGGCTAGGCAGAGTGCCAAGCCTGGAGTCAGGAAGACTCATCTTCCTGAACTCACATCTGGCCTCAGACACTTACCAGCTGTGTGACCTTGGGCAAGTCACTTAACCCTCTTTGCCTTGGTTTCCACATCTGCAAAATGAGCTAGAGGAGGAAATGGCAAACTACTCCAGCATCTGCCAAGAAAACATCAAATGGAGTTGCAGAGTCAGACATAATTGAAGCCACTAAACAACAAAGAGTAAACCTAATCCCTCTCCCTGAGGACAGTCCTTCAGATCCTTGAAAACAGCTTTTCTGCTTCTGTGCTAAATATGATGCACCATTTGTCAGTTTTCAGGCCTAAACCAGAACTCTTCAGGAATTTTTGTACTTGGGCTGCCAGGAAACCATATCAGTGGTCTGACCCTTAGTCCTCTTTGTCAATTAGCTCTGTTGTTGTTGTTTTTTAAATTTTAATTTAGAATTTGAGCATGGCACTTGGAGTCAGAAGACCTTGATGGAATCTTTCTTCTGACACTTACTATCTGTGTGACTTAGATTTTAAAATTTAGAATTTTAGAAATGTAGAAAAGAATTGCTATAAATGTGCTCATGTGTATGGATCCTTTTCCTTCTTTGAGCTCTCTGGGTCTCTTGTGAAGGGCAGATAAGATATGTAAAGTGCTTTCCAACCTTAAAGCATTTTAACTTTATGTATTCTATGCATATATACAGTCTATACATATGCATCCTAGCTAGTTTGATGAGGATGACAATGTTATTATTAATCACTTTCTACCTATTTAATCTTGGGCAAATCAAGTCATTTCCTCTCTTTGAACCACTGTAATATTGGGATGGAGGGTTTAAATGATCTCTATTGAGCAGTTCAAATGAGAAAAACGAAAGAAATAGTCCACATGTCCATATCTAGTCTTTATCCCTGTGACACGGTGGATTTCTATGATAATTGTGTGTGTGTGTGTGTGTGTGTGTGTGTGTGTTTTCCCCCCACTAAACACCATGTACAACAATCTCTCCCCACCATGGAGCACAGATGCAGTTGAACACCTAAATCACCAAATGCAAAATCAATGATTTCAGATTCATGCCAGCGTGCTTGTGCTTAGTGTCTCTCTCCACTGAGAAATTCATTCCTCATCAATGATTATCAGCCCTTATATATGGAAGGCTCTATAGTTTATGTTGAATATTTTGCTCAGGGCTTTCCATTCCAGAGCTCAGAAGTACTAGCAACAAGCCAAGCCAGTTCGACAGGCTCAGCAGGCTGCCGGTAGTCCTGCTTCTCCCTGTGGCTACTGACAAGAAACGCTTCTCACCAAACCCATGGGTGCTACTTCCTTCAATGGGCATTTTCTGAGAAATACTGTCAACAAATTGGTGGCTGGTATCCAAAGTATTCAAAGCAAGTAACTGAATAATACTGGAATAATACTTAGGAAAGCTTGCTTCTTACCACTTCTGATCTTGGAGTAACTCACTCCAGAGAACTTTGCTTATCTTACTTTGGGGAAGAAAACCCCCACCTAACATAGTCCAAATAAGGAAAAGGAAGGAATCATGAAGAGCTCCTGTTTTTTGGAAGTGGTAGATCTTGGCAAAATAGGAGAAAAAGTTAAAAAAAAATACATTGATAGTCTGAGAGGCCATAGGAAGGACATTATTTTAATGCACATTCGAGAACAGAATTTGCATCTGAAGGGAATATGAGGCATCTCCATTCTCATTGGTTTCTCATGTGCTTATAGAAATCTAAACATTTGCCACTTTAAGAAAGACTAATAATAACTGACATACGGTACTTTAAAGTAAAATGAGACATGGCACAGTGGATGAAGGGCCGGGCTTAGAGCCAGGAAGATTTGGGCTGATGCCTCCTCCTCCTCATAGCAGTTGGGTGACCCTTGGCAAGTCACCAAACCTCTCTGTTCTACACACAACTCCACAGGACCATAAATTGCAGAAAAGATGCTTCCCTGCATAGGCAGAGGGAATTTCTTCATCCAGAAGTTCTCTCCACCAATTAAATCACAGATTTTGTCCTTACCTAAAATTTGTAAAGAACCTATAGGCATTATTAACTCATTGGAGCCTCACAACATTCCTCTGTGGTAGATATCATGTTATAGGTATGATTATACCAACTTTACAAATGGGAACACTAGAGCTCACAAAAGGTAGAATGATTTTTCCAAAGTCACACAGATAGTAAGTGTCAGAAGAAAGATTCCATCAAGGTCTTCTGACTCCAAGTGCCATGCTCAATCTACTTCCCTCTCAATGAGTATGAATTTTAAGAGGCAGGTGTAAGTAGTAGGAATAGTGCTGGATTTAGAGACAAAATATATCTGGGTATAGATCCCAACACCTATTTTACCAATATGATCCTGGACAAGTCAACTGACCCACCTGAGGATCAGTTTTCCTCTCTGCAAAATAGTAATAATCCTCACACACCTTACAAGATTGCTATGAAGAATGTGTTTTGTAAGCTATAGCAATCAGAACTATTTTATTCTTCGCACTGAAAACATCTTAGATATATCCTTCTGTGCTCTTTCAGGGAGCATGAAAGGAGCACATAGCATTGCAAGATAGAAACACTAGTTACATTTTCTGGGCTTAGAAGCATGGGAGGAATCTAAACATGACGTAACAAAATCAGAAGTCTAATAGCTGTCTGAAGGGGGAGAGATGCCTTCCATATCATGGTGAGTCATGAGCACTGATTGGCACGGGAGTCCTTTAGTAAGCTTAGAAAACTAAGCAAATATGTCAGGCGAGGCTGGAGAAGCAGGAGAGACACTGTTTAAGGTGAATGTGCTTTGGGCTTTATGGCCAATGCAAGTGAGAGATTTGCCAGACTTTCTTAGCAGGAATGCTTTACTATAATCTTCAACACAAGAATCTGGTGTTTATTCATAACAATCATAGACATAATTGAAAATCTTCAAGGCTTGCTTATGGTTCAGAGTATTTGAGCTTTTCCAGTTACCACATATCCTGATGGTCATTTTTATCATATGTAGGTATGATTGGGTCAGAGATGTTTGTGCAATGCAACATGATACCAAGAGGATTCAAGCTTCCAGGATCTAATCAATTACCACTTACATGTAGTTGGTGGGAACCAGGGTAAGACTGTTGTCCTCAACCTGATGAAAGTGGCTATGATCCTAGATAAACTGACAATGTACTTTCTCAACTATTCAGCCACCCTTGGTTCAACCTCAGATTATGTCATAGAATACATGGATTTATAGCCAGTGAAATTCTTAGACATCTTCTAACCCGATGTCCTCCTTTTGTGAATGAGAAAACTGAGGTCCAAAGTGTTATGACTTGACAAAGATCACTCTGGCTATAAGTAAAGGGGATTGAGTCTTTTGGCTCACAAGCTGGTATTCTTTCTTTTGCTATTTTTGACAACTCTGAGACCATATCAGGGTAAGTGCTAAGGATCCCCCACTATTTAGTGGTCATATACTATAGTCATTCAGGGGCCAGACAGGATACATCATCATTAATGTCAGGCATTGTTATTCTAGTTATTATTGTAGTCTAGTCACACCATCACCATCATCAAATATCAGGGTTGTTCCCTACCAGAAAAGCAAGAAGAAGAAAGAAAAACAAAGGTCAGTGAGATGCCAGAGGGAAAAGCTGAGTTTGCAGAATGAGTGAAGCCATTTATAAGTACTATGCATCACTCCATGAAATTATGGGAAGTAACATGGCACTGTGGAATGAGCAAAGGATATGGAGTCAGAAAACCTGGGTTCTAAGCCTGCCTTGACTCTTACTACCTGGTGTACCTCTGGCAAGTCATTTAACTTCCTTGAGTCTCAGTTCCCTCACCTCTAAAATGGAGAGTATGGTGGGTGGACTCTATGGCCTTTATGGTCCTTTCCAGCTCTGGATGGATCCATTGCTTAGTGGTCCAAATTTCAATGTTAAAAAACAATCCACTTTGCATTTGTTCAGAATGATAAGCAGGGCATATCTATTTATGATCCCTCCCTTTTCCTTTCCTCCTTTCCCGATGCTCTAAATAACAGCTCCTAGGGGCACAGAGAGGACTTACAACTCCAGTACTTAACCCCCACTTAACTAAATGGCTTACATCCCTTTTAAAAACAATGCTGATTCCTTTCTGTATCAATAAACAAAGGGGAGCATTATTCAGGGAATGAGTCTGGGCTGTTGAATGGAAGAAACTGTCCAGTTCCCTGGTGTTTTTGTGAAACTGAAGCAGAGTAGCATTATAGATAACATTTCTGGGTGCCAAGGTGACTGTTCAAATAGACTGTGTTTTTCTCTTTTTCTGTAGAAATGAAAATCGCTTGCCAAATTACTACCAAAAGCTCTACAATGTATAATAATGGGTTATTCTCAGCCAAACAGCAGTGGAAGCTGGGTGAGAGACTGACTCGGAGAGACAACAGAAAGAGAGAAAGAGGGTACAGACAGAAGGGTTCAGATGTATATTAGAGAAGGTCAGAAGATTTAGAGCCAGAATATACCTTAGAGGTCATAAAACCAAACTTCTTCACCTTATAGATGAGAAAACAGGTGGAGAGAGTGAAATGGTTTCCTTAGGGCCACACATTAGCAAAATAATTAAGAACTTCATTGAACTGGAGGTTAGAAAGGAACTCACTGGGTGGAGAGTAAGTTCATAAATTGTCTTTTCCAACTGAAGTGGACTCCAAATTGTGTCCCAACATAGGGTCATTTGAATCTCTTCTTGACTACCTTGAATGAGAGGTAACTCAGTGCTCCCAAGGCAGCCTGTTCCATTTTGAATAGCTCTAGGAATTATGAGGCTTTTGTCTTCCCCAATATCTTTCTCTCATGTCATACTGATAAGTCTTTGCAATTTTTCAGCATAAATTCCATATACAGTCACGCATTAGATTATAAGCTCCCTGAGGACAGGGACCATTTTTACCTCTTATTTGTATCCCCAATACTTAGCATAATGCCTGGCACATAGTAGGTGTTTAACAAATGCTAGCTGTTTGGACATGACTAAGGCATTATAAACTACAGGCATTCACTGCACTCACTGGAAGACTGCCTGTGAGTTCCTACATTTGTCAGGAAAGGCCTCTCCAAACGAATGATTACGTGGCAACTCAGCATCTGCATAGAGAACGGGAAAAGGAAGACACCTACATGCAAAACTTTTATGTCTCTAAAGAAATTTCTTAAAGGATATTCTGTACAACTGACCAAGACCACAGGATGACTGGGGATGGAAAGGGAATGTTGTGGTTCTCCAAATCTGGATATTGGAGTGGTGAGATAGTCCAAATGGCTTCCCAGTTTTTCCTCTTTGTGTAGGAAAAGTCCCATCTATGATGTATGCTAGAGCTGATCACTCCTTTTGGGGTTCTAGGATGGTAATTAGTGGGGTATAATCTCTTATCTCCACTTTACTATCTAGGCTGTGATATCTTCAAGAGTAGTAGCCCAGCTATGGAGAGGTGTGACCATGGGATTGGAATGTTGCCCAGTAACTTTCTGCTAGTGAACAAGCAGCATGCTGAGGATCTCCTCTACAGTGGCATATGAATTATTTGGGAAGAGTAATTATTTTGATGTGGCTTCATTTTGTGACAGCAATAGTTATGTGTATGACTAATACTAGGCTGACGGACAGCATCTGACTCTGGCCAGAACAGGTCTCTCAATCTTTAGTTAGATAGATCTATGCCAGGCAAATGTTAGATTTTGTGCCGTGCACACATTTCAATCCTTTCTCTTGTTACATTTTTAACTTTGCATATTTTTTTATAAAAGAATTAATATTACTCCAAGAAAACATGTAAAAGCTGTAGCTCTTAAAGAGCACATTTAGCGATAGTGCAGCAGCCGTCAGTGTGAGGAAATCAAATGTTTTGAGGACCACCCAGGCCACAATGAAACAAGATCAGTCACAGCAAAGTACAAAGAAATGTATAATTGAAAACAAGCAAAAAAAAAACTATCAGAAAGTGACAAACTATTATGATGAAACAGCCTAATTAATCTTAAGAAAGCAAGGAAAGACTTCAGAGGAACTGGGTAGCTGGAGGAGCTTTTAATTCTTCCACAATGGTGTTCCGTGGGCTTCTTGAAGTTAGACTAACAGGAAGAAATCTGGTCAAAATCAAAACAGCTTCCGTTCAATGCTGCTGTAATCTTTGGCTCAGAGGATCAATTGCATAGGACTCTCTCCTCATTGGTGGATACTGATTACTCAATACCCTAAACCTGCATAAGGGGTGGACGGACGGAGTTGGTGAAATCTTGGGAAGTCAATGCCAAATTGCATAAAGCAAGTGACTTCAACCAAAGAAGGGCATAATCCATGTGAAGAATCTTGTAAGATGTAAAAAGCTTTAAAGTTGTATAAGTCAATAAATTTAGTTTCCTTTGTCCCACTCAATTCATTCGCTTCTCTGTTTCTAGATACTTTGGGAAATCTTGGGCCCAGGTGGACACTTATCCATGAAATTATAATTGGGAAACAGAAAGATCAGGCCTTTTAGGCTGGTTTTAGAGGCAGAAAAAAAAGCAAGAGTCAATTGAAGCCACATAGGCATAGAGTATATTGGACGGTTGGTTTGGCATGAGGCTTCCTAGGGAGTTCTTCTTCTAAATTGCCTGCCCAGGGCCAGGAAGAGGGCCTCAGGTGATCTCTAAGAATCAAAGGCTCTCTAATGGAAGTACTTAAAGCTTTTTTCCCTTGGGCTTCTCCATGTGATGGCTAATTCAGATTCTATAGGAGAAGAGGATTTAACTTCCAAGGCCCCAAAATCCTAACAAAGGAAGAAAGGCTTTAATAATTAATAGAGCTATGTATAATTTCTCTCTCTGTGTGTATACATACATACATACATATATGTTTGTGTGTGTGTATATATACATATATACATATATAAACAAGTAGAGGGCTTATTTGCATTCCCCGAAGACATTTGATGTTATAAAACTATAAGAAGCAAACCTATCATTACACACATTGTAACAAAGGTCAGACAAACCTCAAAGCAAACCCTCTGAAATGAATCAGAGTGTTCATAATTTAGCAGCCCCTACAACACATGATCCATAGAGGCTGGGTCCAGAGCAGTGTCATCTGAAAGGTGTAATTAAATCAAATTTCCCTCAGTTACTTGATACTGTTATTTTAAAACAACAGCTACAGAATTCACAATTTCTACTTCACAATATTTTGATGCTTTGACACAATCATGTAGACAGTTGTCTCTCCCTCACTCTCCTCAAAAAAAAGTATCACAGGATCATAAAGTTAGAGTCATGGAGGACCTTAGAGGCCATTGAATCCAAATGCATTTTACAGACGGGAAAACTGAGGGCTAGGAAGGTTAAATGATTGATCTAAAGTCACTCAAGTAGTAAGTGGCAAGATCTAAACTCAGGTCCCCCGATATCAAATCTAGTATTCTTAATTTAAAAAAAATCTTTCTTTATGAATAAAAAAATAATATAATTGTGGATTTAGGGCTGGGAAGGACTTAGAAGTCACTGAGTCCATCCCCATAATTTCTGATGAGAAAACCAAGACCTCAAAAGATGAAATGGCTTCCCTAGGTGACAAAACTATTAAGTTGCAGAGCTGGGATTTGAACCCAGGGCCTTCTTATTCCAAAATAATTGCTTTTCCCTTACAGGCCTTGATCACCTATTCCTTAGATAATTTTGAACCCTTTCCCACTCTTCCTCACTTAAATCCAATTCATGAGCAAGTCAAGACATGGCCTTTGATGTCATTGGATGAAGGATGAGCAGCAGCAGCAGCTGGTTTGACCTCACAGGCCCTCATCACCTCTTCCCTAGACTACTGCAATGGCGTGTAAATTGACCTTCCTGCCTCAAGTCTCTGACCACTCCAGTCCACAGTGGACTAGTTTTCCTTAAGCATAGACCTGCCCACACGACATCTTTTTCTACCTACTCAACCTCTTCCTATTGACCCTGCCCAACCCAATCCCCATCCAATCTTTCCAGCCTCGTTGCAGTTCCCTGTCCCTGCCACACTCTTGAAGCCTGGCAGACTGGCCTACTCTCTGACTTTCCCTCATGACACCACACCCTCCCATTTCTGGTCTTCTGCACTGGCCATTTCCCACATCTGGCATTTCTCCTTACTTCATCTTCCTTTAGGAGAGAGTTCAGGCAATATTTTCTGCTTGAAATCTTTCCCAATTTCCCAACTTTTAGTGCCCTCTACACTTCCCTAACACATATGTAAAACCATCTTGCCTTTAACTATTCTATATGTCTGTAGGGCAGCGAGGTGGTGCAGTGGATAGAGCACCGGGCTTGGAATCAGGAAGACTCAACTTTGTGAGTTCAGATTTGACCTTAGACACAGCTGTGCAACCTTGAGCAAGTCACTTACCCGTTTGCCTCAGTTTCCTCATCTGTAAAATGAGCTAGAGAAGGAAATGGCAAACCACTTCAGTATCTTTGCCAAGAAAACCCCAAATGGAGACACTACTGAAAAGACTTAAATGCAAGTATGGAAATATACACACATACATGCATGCAAATATATACATACATGTGTATATGTGCATGTATTTATAAATTCATTATATGTATTTTTTTGCATATACTTATCTTCCCCTTTAGGAAAGAAACTCATTAAGAATAGGAACTGTTTCCTTCTTTGCATTTGTTTCCCCAGTTCCTAGCACAGTGCATAGCACAGAGGTAATATCTGTTAAATAAATGACCTTGAGAAATACTTCTCAATTGCTTACTGACAGATCAGCCAATTAATAAGGTACAGTTTTAGTGTTTAGAATTGTTGTTTATCCTTTATTCTCCAAGAGAACTGTGACATCAGAAAGGTGATTGCAGATGAATTGGATTTAAGTGGGGAGGGCTGTGCAAAGTCACCACTGTGTTTCTGACTTTGGAGACTACATCAGTCACTTAGAAGATGGTTTTAGAAATGCCAAGTTACTTTTATTATTGATAATATAGAGTTAAAAGGGGTGGTGTTACTTCCAAAAGGAAGTAATCAGCAAACAGTTGAAGATTTGGGACTGGAGCTCAAGAAGCCTGGCATAGTGGGAAACATCCTGATTCTGGAGTCAAATGTCTTTGTTCAGTCATTTCAGTCATGTCTGACTCCTCAGAATTGGAAGATGGGGGTTCAAATCCTGCTTGTAATTCTTCCTAGCCGTATGACCTTGGGCAAACACTTCACCTCCCTAATTTCCTCATCTGTAAAAGGAGTAGATTTGACTTGGCTTCTAAGAGCCCCTTCAGCTCTAGATCTCTGATCCTGAGGTTCTATGAGATAGCTCAGAAACAGAATTATACATCCCCATTGGGTACTCATAAACAAAGATCATAAGTTTCCTGGCCTTCCTCTCGTGGAGAAAGGCTAGCATTAACTCTCCTTCGTGGTTCTGGGATGGGCATCTTTCTCTAATGCTATAAGCTTGATCCTCTGTCCTACTATTGTTCACCCCACGATTAACTGCCAATGACTAGCACTCTCTTTCCATTTAAGCATTGATGCCAATTAGATTTTTTGTAAAAAGTTTTTTACTTCAAAGTTATAGCAAAAAGAGAAATATAAATATCTCCCCTCCAAATACTTTGGAGGGCACACTATCCCCTAGTATCACCTTAAACTCTGGGATGAGTAGGCTCAGACTTCACCCAGTTTCTACACTGCATTGGACCCCAAAGTTCACATCCTAATGCCCCATCGCTGATGACTAAGCTATGGCTGGTCTGGGTCCTAAAAGTTGGGCTTCTTTCCTCAAGATTTCAAACTGGACCAGCTAGATGTCAGCTTTCACTCTTGGACCTCTTGGTGGCTCCCTCTCCTGACCTTTCAAAATTTACAGAGTCTTAACCTTCAACATCCTTCACCTAAAAGGAAAAAGAAAAAAAACAAACAGCAAAATCAAAACCTTTATTAATGAACCACAGACAGGAAGGACATGAGGTCTTTCCTCTCATAACATTGTCTTTCTTTTCTCCTTAAAGTGCTACCATGCAGCAAAAAGTCAAAAAAAGAGAAGAGCGAGTCTCTGAATGGTTAATGCCTTTGGAATGCCCCACCCAGTTCCAGCCTTGCGGGCAATCAAAGAGGCTTTTATTCACCACATGGATAGCAGACAAGCCAGCTCCAGAATTTCTACTGTGCTTCAAAATCCACATGAAAATTTCTTCAGCCAAGCACTCTGCACATGCTCCTAAATATAGGCCTCACTGGCCAATCTCCCATTAGACTCACCATGAATTCTTGGCTTCCTGTCGCCTCAAATTGAATTAAGAAAAGATGGATTTTCTAGGGAATAAAATGTACAGAGAAAATAAATATATTAATAATAAATAACATGCATAAATAATAAAATAAATATGTACTATACATTTAAAAATTCCCACAGTTATGGTATGGGCAAGAGAAGGAAGAGGAGTCAACAAAGAACATAAAGAAGACTCTGAAAAGGCAGGAGAATTAGTACAGAGCTGTGCCATGAAAATAAAGGATGAACTAGTTTGAGGAAGGATGGAGTAGTCATTGCAGTTGTTGTTTCTGAGTCATTTTTCAGTCATGGCCAACTCTTCATGACCCTATTTGAGGTTTTCTTGATAAAGATACTGGACTGGTTTGACATTTCCTTCTCCAGCTCATTTTACAGACAAGGAAACTGAGGTAAACAGGTTTAAGTAAGTTGCCCAGTGTCACACGGCTGTGTCTGAGGTTGGATTTGAACTCACAAAGATAAATCTTCTTGACTCTAGGCCGTAGGTGTCCTCCATGCCACCTAGCTGCCCTATGGGGTAATCAATTGTGCCAAATGCAAGAAAGAGGAAAGAGAACAACTGAGGATAAGGCTATGGGCTTTGGCAGTAAAAAAAAAAAATCATTCATGACCTTCAACAGAAAAACTTCAGTAACAATGTGGTACAAGTCAGACCACAAAAGTAAATTAGGAATAGAAGGGTAGTAAATAAGAGCAAAGAGAGAAGAGGGTGGTAGCTAGAAGAGGCAACACAGTCAAGTGATGGTTTATTTGCTTATTTTCTTTTGCAACAAGTCTTTATTAAGTGCTTTATTATAGGGTGCAGAGCACTATGCTAAGGGCAAGACAAAATACAAAGTTTAGATGCCTAATCTTGTCCCTGCCCACTGGAGCCTCTAATTTAGTAGGAAGATCAGAAATCCATACAGATGACTATAATGTCCACAATTACATGATAAGTACGTTGGAAAGGTTCGAACCAAGTGCTATATGAGATTGAAGAAGAAAGATTTTACTAACTAGTACAATGAGAGAAAGATGTCTGTCTTTGAGTCCCCAGTTCCCAACTATCTATCTTGCAGACAAGAAAATTGAAACAAAAATAATCCGGGTGTTTTGTTGAAGACATTGTGTTTGGTTGATACTAGATGACAGGATTTGCTGGACTTTTTCTTGGAAGTGATAGAGGAAGTGTTTAGCCATAGAGTGACCAGAAGGATCTCATAACTTTGAGATTAGAGACAGAGCTCTATTGAGGTGAAAAAAAAAATTGCTTAACAAGGAAGAAATTAAAAGGAGGACCTCTGAATATCTTTAATGACCAGGTGACCCAAAGCTTCTGCTCACATAATTACAGGTTGAAATGTTTATGGGGTGTCTGTGGGAAAGCAGAAATGCACATCAGCATTCAGAAAGTATGCAGATTCTGCAGGTAAACTCTATACTGAGGAAATGTAGCTCCGATTAAGAAGATACCATCTCACCCAGTCTGGGACTCCATACTTGGATGTCATTTATTACATCATTCATTATTATTAGAGGGTCATCTTGGTGCAGTAGGGAGAAAGGACTAGATCTTCAGTCAAAGGACCTGGCTGGTTGAAATCTTCCCTCTGATACTAACTGACTGCTTGAGCTTGGGGTGAATGATTTAATCTCCCTGGATTCCCAGTGTACTCCATAAAAGACGAGATCTGGACTACATGGCCTCGGAGATCCCTTCCAGTTTTAAATTTGTTATGATCTGAGCTCCACTTGGGTCTCTTTGAAATGCTGAGTGATCCCATGTGAAAGCCATTAAAGCCTCCAGCTCCTCCCACAAACTTGGGACCTTATAAGACTGCCACTGGACAGCAGAGTCAAACCTGAAACCAAATATAAAGACCCAGTAAGAGCTCATTCTGTCCACAGTGAGCTTGGGAGAATTTGATCTTGATGGATTCTAGCAAGAGGTATCCAATACGATGGCACTCTGTAGCTCAACCATTCACCTTCCACTGAGAACTTCCTGTACTTCCATTTTGAGGCAGAAGTTCCCAATCTTTTATTAGTCTCCATAACCCTTGGCTTTCAGTTAACTACCTGAACCCATTCTCCTATATGAAAGACAATAAAATTTACAGTTTACAAGGAACTGGAACATAAGAAATAAGAGACTAATTTCAAAAGGATAATACAGTTACTAAATAGTCCCTTCCCTGGGTTGGGATGCCTTTTTCTAGATCAGTGCTTCTCAAACGTTGTGATCTCAGGACCTTTTTACACTCTTGAAAAACTGTTGAGGACTCCAAAGAGCTTTTGTTTTTATAGGATATATCTACTGAAACCTACTGTATTAGAAATTAAAATGTGTTAGTATTATTAGGAAATAGTTTTGCCTCGAAGATCCCCTGAAAACTTCTTGTAAACATCCATGGGCTCCCAGACTACACTTTGAAAAACAAGGCCCTAGAAGAAAGAGGGAGAAAAGACATTTCCATTGAAGATTATTGCAGTGCAAAGGAGTTTCCAACTGTTACCAAGTATTTACATAGACTGGGTGAGATTGTTATCTACTGCTTATTCTTAGTAGAGACATTTTATTGAAAAACTGTCAGCTGCTTCAGGGAAAGCTGATTGGGCATTCATCAGCTTTGGCTTAGCAAGCACTGTCATCACACAGGACTGTTTAGCCAAACAAAAGAAGTGGGAACTTTCCCATTATATCAATGCCTCCAGAACAGAAGAAGGGAAGAGCCTAGGAGGCCCTTGGTCTTTCCAACAGGTATTTCAGCATCTGCAGACATATCTTCAAGGGTTCTT
This sequence comes from Phalanger gymnotis, assembly GCA_028646595.1. Taxonomy (NCBI): domain Eukaryota; kingdom Metazoa; phylum Chordata; class Mammalia; order Diprotodontia; family Phalangeridae; genus Phalanger; species Phalanger gymnotis. The sequence goes on from CM053623.1 coordinate 352,754,210, forward strand.
TAGATGTTTCAGCTGTAAGCCAAATTACATACATACACACACACACACACTCATCCACTTGTACACAAATAGAAACATAACCTGTGATTCTACTCAAGGGAAAGTGGAATTCCAAGGGAATCACTTGGTTGAGAAGCAATGTCAGGAAAACCAGTCTCACAATTAGAGATGTCAGAAAGGAGAATGAGCTGCCTTGGAGGTAGTGGCTCCCCCTCACTCAAAGTCTTCAGGTAAAAATTTGGTGATCACTGGTGGGTAATTGTAGAGAATATTCCAACGCAGGTGGTGATTGGATGCCATGGAACTGAAGTGCCTTCTTGCTGAGACTCTTATGAGGAAGGAAAAACACAGACAAATCTAAAAACAAAAACAAAGAAATAAAATAGAGTCCTATAAGTAAACCCAAATCTTATAGTGTTCATGAGTAAAACAAAGACAAAGAAAGGGAGAGGGAAAGAGGGGGGAAGAAGGGGGGGGAAAGGGGGGGAAGGGGGGGGAGAAGGGGAGAGAAGGAGGGAGAAGGGGGGGAGAACGGGGGAGAAGGGGGGGAGAACGGGGGAGGGGAGAGAGACAGAGAGAGATTTCCAGTGTTTTGCTGAATTCAATGTATTATCCTTTTCTATAGAACTTAAGCATGAATACATGCTTAAAAAACACAAAAGTCCAAGCAAACCCAATCCTTATTAGAATATTTTATTCTCTAAATTCCAGAATTGTGATTCACAGCATTTAAGAGTTGTTTTCCCCAACCCCCAGTACAATTTAATTTTCATTTGGTGGCAATCCTTTTGAATTTCTGAAACAAAGCTAGGAGAAAAGGAATGATCTGGTGCTGTTTGCTTAAACTGCAGATGTACAAGGGAAGCATGAAAGGAAGAGGAGGAGTTAATTTTCCCCCAGAAACTTGTGAAAATGGTTCTGTTGAAATCATTCTCATATCCAACACATTCATGACATCTTATTATTTTGTCTTTCTAATCCTACTGATAACAGCAAACTATAAATATTGTAATTCACTGCTTTGAAGGAGCTCTGCTGGAGAAGGCTACAAACAGGAGCTTTGTGAGTTCCAGAAGTCAAGTTAAATAAAAACAGGCATGCACACAGGTAAACACGCAGGCAGAGAAGGAAGCAGGCAGGTTGGCAGGCAGGCAGGTATATAGATAATCAGGTAGCATAGAGGCAAATGGACAGGCTGGCAGGAAAGAAGGAAGGTAAAGATGTTGGGGGAATGAAGAAAGAGAAAAAGGAATTTTAAAGATAGTGGAGATGACAAAAATCTCTCCAGAAATACTGCATTATGAGCAACTGTGTGAATATTTTTCCACAACACCTAGCCAAGGACAGCCCCTTGACTAATGCTCTTGGTTCCAAGTCTCTCCATTTACTTCGGGATCTTGAATCCTCCATCCCTTCTCACTTTCTCGTCTTCAATTTCTCCTTGCCTAATGACTCTTTCCTCACTGCTTACAAACATGTCAATGTTCCTAATCTTAAAGAAAAATAAAATAAAATAAAATGACAATATTAAAATAAACCTTCATTTGATTCTGCTATTTTTTCATGCTAAAGTCCCATTTGTCTTCTCCCTTTTTCAGTCAAACTCTTCAAAGTTTTCAAAAACACTCAATGTTGCCATTTTTTCTACTCCCACTTCTCAACTTCTTGCCATCAGGCTTCCATTCAATTGAAAATGCTTTCTCCAAGTATTATGGATGAAACCTTAATGGTTAAATCCAATAGCCCTTTCGTACCCAGCCACTTCTTTGATGTCTCTGAAGTCACTGACATTAAAAAACAAACAAAAAAATCCTTCTGCTGAGTACACTCTTCCTTCCCTGGCTTATGTAATGATGTTCTCTCCAGGGTCCTCCTACCCATTTCATCTCAACATCTGTCCCATCCCACCCTGACCATGACTGCTCTTGAAAGCTCTATCTTGGCCCTTCTCTGTTCTCTCTCTATAATCTACCTTGGGTGATTTTAAGAGTTCACATGTGTTCAATTGCCTCTATGACTACCAAACCTATATATCTAGCCTTTAACTCTCTCTTAGGATGTATGGGAGGTTCAGGGAGGACTAGCCCCTCTGATATGAGGGCTTGCTGACCTCTTTTTCATGGCTGCTCATCCACCTTTGGAGCCCACCTTCACCCAACTCTACCCTACCTCCAAGAAGTTATAGCACGTACAGCAGTCACCTCCCCCCCCCAATAAACTGTCTCTCTAAAGAAGGGCTAAACTAGATTGAGGGTAACTGACAAGCCTTAAATCTGTCAGTAAGTTAGGGGGATGTCTGCTCCAAGCATATGAAGACCTCTTCCTAGGGGACTGGGCTGATGAGGACAATTTCCTCCAATGGCCATGAGGGTGGCTGAAGTAGGTGCTGTGGAGCATTGAAGCTACCAAGATCATCCACTGCATCCCAGACCATTAAGAATCATCCTAAATTTCATCTTGCCGGTGGACTTCAATGACTCAGGAAGAAAGCATGAGGCTGACAACTTTGTACAACCCTGTCTTGCTTAAATCCAATCTATAAGTCAGTCAAGACATTATTTGTGATGTCATTGGTCCACTTCAAAAATAAAGGACAAACAACAACTCTCTCCTGAATCCTAGTCCACTATTTCCAACATTTTTACCTGAATGTTCTATAGGCATCTCAAATTCTCTAACTATTCCTATTTTTCTGAGGGCACCAATATTCTTCCAGTCATTCTGATTTGCAACTTTGTAGTCATCCTCATTTCTTCCTATTCGTTCACTGCCATTAGTTATCAAATATTTTTATTCTACTTTCACAACATTTTTTTTCTACACAACCATGTTTTCTACACAACTACAGTAACTATGACTCACATCTTTATAAAAATATATGGGATAAAGAGAAAATGCCAGCAGGTTGTGATCAACTTCACTGGATACTTAGTGTTTATGGCTGACTTCTTACCCTCTATTATGACCTTTTATTGGCTACTTTCTTCCAGAGCATCTTTCAATGCAATTGTAATTTACAGATTTCTCTACCACAGTGCGGCAGAGTCTCAGCTGAAGTTGTATGTATTTTTTTTCCTCAACATTAGCCTCACTCAGGAAGTTCTCCTAGAACTTTGCCTAGAATTCTCTAACTCTCTTTTTAAGTCCTTTTTTTGTTTTTCTACTATTTCTATTTCTCTTGTAAATTAGCATATTCCTCCTTAATTTAGGTTAGGAATCATTTCATAGCAAGAAATGTTACCCATAATCCTCAAACTATACAAGCTTTCTTTTGCAGATTTATATGGTTTTTACCTTTTCTCCTACGTCCAAAAAATTGATGGGTTCTTCGCTTAATTTGGCAACTGAGGCATCAGATCTGCAGTTGCGAGATTGCCAAGGAAGAGTTAGGATCATTTTCATTTTTCTTTTTTTATTGAGGGAAGAAGGCAAGGCAATTGGAGTTAAGTGACTTGCCCAAGGTCACAGAGCTAGTAAATGTCAAGTGTCTGAGGCCAAATTTGAACTCAGGTCCTCCTGACTCCAGGACTAGTTCTCTATTCACTGAGCCACCTAGCTTCCCTCAATTTTATTTTTCTTCACCCATCTTCTTATCTTATTTAAGTGTACATCTGAACCCTTCCTGACCAGAGTGGTGGCTCTTTCCCTATTTATAATTTATTCAATCAACAAACATTTATTAAGCATTGATTAATTATCAGACACTATGCTTGGCTCTAGGAATTTAGTAGTAGTAATATTAAGGGTGATGGTGATAGTAGAAGTAGTGGTGGTGGTTGTGTGGGTGGTAAGAAGAACAGCAGCTGACATTTATATAGTGTTCTGAGGTTTGTAAAAGCACTTTACAAATATTATCTCATTTTATCCTCACAACAACCCTGGGAGGAAGGTGCTATGATCATTCCCATTGTACAGATAAGGAAAGTAACTTACCTAGAGTCTCACAACTAGTAAGCAAGTATCTGAGGCCAGACTCCAAGTCTAAGATCTATTCACTATACCATTTACTAGCTCTGTGACCATGGGGTAAGTCCGTTAATGTCTCTGAACCTCAGTCTCTTTATCTGTAAAACTGAGATCATAATGTACTTCACATACCTACCCTATAGGTTGTTGTGAAGATCAAAGAAAGAAATACATGTAAGTGCATTTATAAATGTCAGCCACATCTTTGTGGAACCTGTTTTCTCACATTTCTCTATTTTCTTTGTACTAAAATATTTACCTTCATATATGTTATGTACCCCCAATAGAACGGTAGTTCCTTGAGGGCAGGGATTGTTCTTATTTTTATCTTTGCTTCCTCATTCTAATATAGTACCTGGCATGTAGTAGCTATTTAATAAATTCTTGTTGAATTGAGTTCACTATATGTAATTTTTCTTGCAATATTATATATACTTACAAGATATGCCTGAATATATTAAGTTTACAAATGTTATGATAAAAACAATAGACTTTTTTTAGCCAACTGAAACACCACTTTCTGAAGCTCAGCAAATGCCCAGAAGACAGTTGTTACCATATTTTTCTGTCTTAGACAAAAGATTGTAAGTATTCCTTTTAAAATTGTCCTATAATTTTTCTGGAAAAAGCTGGCTCAACAAGGCATTATTCTTCCTACCTCTTTCTCTCTCTCTCTCTCTCTCTTTCTTCCTTCTTCCCTCTCCCTCCCTTTTTCCCCCCCTACCCTCCTCCTCCTCTTCCCCCCTGCCCTGGCTCTGGCACATTCAGTTAGAATTAAAAGCCAAACTTTCTTTTTTCTCAAATATGATTCTTTGCTACTCAGCAGAAATGGGCAGCCCCATAAAAGGAAGAGGAAAAGAATAAAACAAGTCCCAAATTCCAGTCTTTTGCTTTCAGAAGAGGAGTATTTATAGGGAAATTGCATCACCAACTCCTTCTCCAGGAAACATGGATGTGAATGTTCAGGCTATATTTGGAACCATCCATGAAAAAAGCTGAAAAAGCAAACCCCTAAATCCTGCTTTTGTTCTCCTCAGTTGGAGTCTTCCTTTGAGTTAAATCACTACTTTAGCAACAAACAAGTGCTCAGTGCACATTAGAACCCCTAAGTGTCCTGTCATACTCATCTTCTAGGATTGTCAGTTGCCTGAATGAATATACAAGGGGAGTTTTGTCTTCACAATGAAGGTCATTTGCTTATAGTAACAGGGTTAGGGGATGGATCAGAGGGGTCATTTCCTATTTATTAAATGAAAATAATCCTTTGGACTTAAAATGGGGATCTTAGCCTTTTTATGCATCCTCAGCAGTCCTCATGAAGACTAAGCGTACTTTCTCTTGTGATTTTAAATGTAAAAACTAAAATACATAGCATTATAAAGAAAATCAATTACATTGAAAATAAAGATGTATTTTTCCCCTACCCAAGTTCACAGATTACCCTGAAATGAATAAGGGCCCTTGATACAGAGGGACAATTAGTTCCAGTATCTGAGAAAAGTGGTCTCTTGAAAAATGACTCTCTCCAGGGCCCACCTCCACTGAACAGAGACCCCAGTGAATTTCTGTGTAATCTCTCCCAGTGACTGCTTGAGGCAGATGTTTTCCTTTGTCTCTTTCTTTTCTCTTCTGGGCATTCCATATGTAATGATAGAAAGGATAGCACTGAAGAGCTTTGTAAATTCTTTGTACCACGGAATGATCTTATTCTGGAAAGAAAGCTTTGGGGTTTTCATCCATTCCAAAGGTGACCTCTGGCTGAGCCAAAAGGAAGTTTGCTTCCAGTCCCCTTGCAACTATGTTAGGGCTAATGACTAGCTAGAGCACGGCAAAGTTTTCCGAGTGCCTTCCTAACCACATTGTGCGAAGGGAAATACTGTCATCCCTATTTTACAAATGAAGGAGCTAAAATATAGTGAGGGCAAGGGACTGTCTCAAAGTCACACAGTAGTAAGTGTCCATGATAGGACTCAAAGCGAGGCTTTTGAACTCCAGTGTGGTGCTGTGTTTGCTTGTTTGGGTTTTTGATATTTTACTGCCACGAGGAAGCCACATACTCCCAGATGGGATTGTTTAACACTCCCTTGCACACTCCTCTACTCCAAGAACTAACTCTACTACCAGCTCCTATGCCCTTAAACTCTCCTGGGCTGTAGCATAGGACCCAAGTCTCAAGAGCCCCAGGATCTACAGACCACCTGTCTTACTTCCAATCTGGCCCTGCACATATTATCAAGAAAAGTGAATTTTGTGGAGAAGAGGCATACCATCACCACTATCACCACCTCAGGCAATACTACTGAAGGAAAGTTAAACCCAGAAGCACCATGAATTATAGCACTATATAGGCCACTAGTCCTGCTTCCAGAAGTCCCTTTCCCAAGCCATCACCCAAGGGGAAAAAGGAGGCATCATCCTGACTGTCATCAAATGCCAATCAGCTGCCACTACCTGGTCAAATAAGCCTCTAGCTAGAGACAGGAGGCAGCATATGCCATGCTGTGCAAGCAACTGACACCACCTTGACTACCTCCTCCCCTCAAACCTTCATAAAAACAATCCGAGACTCAGAGTCAAAGAGCTCTGGGAATAACAGAGCCTTCCAGTCCAGTGGTCCTGCTTCCAGACTAACCCAAATCACCATCATTAGGACAAGCTCTATTGAGAAGAGAGTTGCCATTCCAACCACCACCAACATTAATCATTAACCAACTATCACAAACAATCAGGTAAGCCAGAGAGCCCTAGAAATAATAATGCCCCCCAAAGAACCCAGCTCTGCTCCCAAATTGACTCCTATAGTCATCATCTATGAAAATAAACCCTGTGGAGGTGTGCCCTGTGAACTGTTTCTACAGGCATCCTCAGAAATGACAATTACTGAAGATCCAGAAAAGATAATTCTCACTACCAGGAACTTTAGCACTGTGAAATGGTTCAACACTAGGAAAAAACGTATGATTTTATCTGGAAATGGTGCTAAGGAAGATAAGTTGTCATCTGCTTTGCTACTGGACCCTAAGGACCATTGGATCTTTCCATCTCCCTTTAAGAAAAACTACATGTGTTGTGTCTCCCATTAGAATGTGAGAGCAGAGATTATTTTGCTTTTCTATTTGTATCTCTAGCATTTAGCATAATGTTTGGCACATAGTGCTTAATAATTTTTTTTTTAAAAATTGATTCATTCATAAGCAAAAGAACAAAATCTCATAGAACTCATAGGATCACAGATTTAAAATTAGAAAGCAACTTAAAAGTCATATTGTCCAACTACCTAATTTTATTGATAAGGAAACTGAGACAGAGAAACTTAAAGTGACTTTCCAGGGTCTGATATATAGTAACTAACAGAGATAAGATTTGAACTCTGGTTTAGATTCCAAATCCAGGATTCTTTCCAGTGCACCACAGCTAATTTCAGTTTACAGCATCAAACTTCTCTTGTTCTTGGCCCTTCTCTGATTCTGTACCATGGGTCTAAAAAGAGAACCCTTGCTTTAGTCCTTCATGAGCAAATAACTCCCTTTTCATCATCCTGTATTCCAATTACAATACCTGTACTTTTATTCTCTTCCCCCATTCTGGAGTTCCCAGAATAGTAGTCCCATTCCATGGATGAATTCTTTTAAATTGGGGCCAACATTTGTTTGAGCCAGTATTCCCATAAGGGAAGAGAATGAAGACTCCATGAGGGTAACGGAGACATTGGGGCTCTGTGGTACCAGACATATGAGTTGTTCTGGCCAAAAGTTTTCCTCATAAGTGAAACCTCATTTCCAATGTCTTCTAGGTTTGTGCCCAATCTTCAGAAGGATGCTCTTTGTATTTTGAGGACAGTGTGTCCCAGGCTTAAGGTGAGAAATGTATTGTAGCCATTGGTCTTACTATGTCATTTTAGTAAATGCCTTTATTCTGAGCTTATTGTATCTAGTAGCTAATTACTAAGAATAAGTGCACCAGTTGGGGCTCTTGAGCTGTATTTTTTTAAGAGTTCTGTCTCAAATTACTCATTGAACCTGTGAGAATAGCTATCCTTTGGAGGACCCAACCCTAGAGAACAGTGAGGAATTAGAATAGATGACATGTAAAGGTCCCTTCTGATGAAAATCTATGATCCATCCTTTCAGAATCAACTACTGAGAAAAAAAAAGCTATCTATACTCCACTTCCTTATCTCTTCTTACTCCCTTCAAAAATGGGATCCTTTGTAAGATCATGCATGTCTATAAAGCTATCTCTTCATCTCTGCCTTACAGAAGCTCAAACTTCCTTCAAAGCACAACTCAGTTAGGTACTACCACCTCCATGAAAACTTTCTGGTCCCTTCAGTTGTTAGTGCCCACTACCCCCTTGAAATCTTGGAAGCTGGTAACTGTTTGTCACCAGCAGTAGCAGCAGGAGCTAGAGTGGTCCCTTGGTCTCCCCCCAGTGAGATCATCCCCAAACCCACTTGGAATGGTTGGGCAGAAAGAACATCAGCATTGGGGGGTTACCTTCACCCCTTGCCTAGGCTGCTTGCCTGTTCAAAAGTTTGAATGAAGTGGTAGCTAACAACTCCCTTTTCTCTGATCAAATGGAACAGTACTAAGCTTTGCCATCTGCCTTATTGTTGTCTTCTATTATCCTCTAGGCTTGGTCATCTACTCTACCTCTATGCCCTGCAATCCCCTGGCATTGTCATCTTAATTGTCTAAGTAACCTAAGGACCTCTGGGCCTTTTTGGAGTAATGGCAATTGTTAATTTCATTATTGTTCCAGCACTTGAAAAGGTAGGGGACTTGCAATGCATCTAGCAAGATGATGTCCAGGGAGCTGAGTGAAGCATGCTTGAACCCACCCAAAACAGGCTTTAAGAGACACATCAATCAGACTCTTGGGGATCGATTGGGAGATGAAAGAGTTATGTTTCTGGTTTTGGGGTCACATCTCTGGTGCCCTAGGAGGAGTTCACCAATCAGATGAGCAGGCCCAGAGAGTGGGAATTCTGAAGATGAAAGATCTCTTAATAGATAATAATAATGCTAATGATAACAATAACAATTAACATTTATATAGCACTTAAAGCTTTACAATTTGCCTTACGAATATTATCTTATTTTATCCTGACAACAACCCTGGGAGGGAGGTGTTATTCTCATTCTTATTTTACAGAGGACAAAACTGAGATGGGGGAAGTTAAGTGACTTGCCCGGAGTCACACAGCTAGTAAGTGTTTGAGGCTGAACTTGAACTCATGTCTTCCCCACTTCAGGTCCAGCACTCTATCCATCATGCCACCTAGATGTCTACTAGAGAACAGAGGAGTTAGAATCTGCATTGATGGAGGCAGTACCTGTATGAATGAAATCATGGAGACATGAAGCACTGTTCTATTTCTCTCCTCCAAATTTCCTTCCCACTAAAAGCTTTCCCCAGTAAGGTTTAAAAGCAAGATGGTCTTGACATATCATTAAATGGGACCTTGAAATTTATCAACTAAGGGTCTTCCCAAAATAGTTCTCCCATCTTCCTGTTGTTCTTTCCTAGCTGAGACTTTTTAAGTATAAGCTTTCAAACTGTCATTAACACAATTCTTAATTCTCCTGGAAACCTTCTAATTCACTCCTAATTCATCCAATTTCCTTCTATGCTATCTTTCCTCATGTACCGTTTTAGGCTAATGCATTAAGTCACTTTTTTCAGTTGCTTGCAATTAGAGCCAGTCAGCTTGAGTATTAAGGAACCATATAAATGCTCACTCTCATTTTAGAATTTCCACCTTCATTTGAAACCTCCAGGTGACTCTCCTTGAAGGTCCAAGAACATGGCAACCTTCCATTCTCTTGGTGAAACTTTAAGGAATATTTTCAAGTAAAGATGAAAAATAGTTGCCAACATTTATTACAATCTATACTTTTCTTAAGGTTTGCCTTTTTAGTATGGCTTCTTAACCAAACAATTTTCTAATGGCATTGTAGTTATCTGTAAATTTTTCTTCAATTCAACTTAGCAAAATTTTATTAAATGTCTGTTTTATATAGTGTGTGTGTGTGTGTGTGTGTGTGTGTGTGTGTGTGTGTGTGTGTGTGTGTGTAAAACTGTGCTGGTACTAAAGATGCAAATTTTAAAATGAGGTAGCCTCTGCCTTCCAAGGGCTTGTGTTCTTCTGATAAGGGTATAACTTTTACACATGTCATGCAGTAAAGATAGAACCCTGGATTTTTCAGTCAGGAAAACCCGGGTTCCAATTCCAAGATACCAACTAGCTCTGAGACCCTGAAGAAGTCACTTATAGATAAAAATGAAGGAGTTGGACTCAGTATCTAAGATCCCTTCCAGTTCTAAACCTGTGATATCAAAATACAAAGTGTATATAAAAGTAATTTGCAGAAGAAAAGGAAGGTAATAAGTGGAGGATTGGGGAAGGTATAGGATAAGAAAAAGCATCTAATTTATGGTTTGAAGGAAGTTGGTGATTCTACCAATCAGAAGGGAGAAAGGAGGGCATTCCAAGTTGGGGGATACTATTGTACCATTGTGCCATGGAATACTAGATGGAACATCATGTACAGGAATTAAAATGAGTGGTAGGGAAAAAAAGAGTTATTGTACTTGTAGAGGGAATAGGGCAGGGTTAGGGATAGCAATTAGTATTGTGTTTTCAAAAGCATAGGGTACTCCCAATGAGGAAATCCCTCTACCAAACAGGTTGGAACATTTTCTGCAACTTGTCATCTTAGAGTATTTGCCTGAGCCACTGAGAAATTGTAATTTGCTCCAGGTTGCGGTTTTATGGAGGAAAATGGGGCTTGGCCCAGGTGTCCCTGGTTCTGAAGCTAGTTCTCTATCCATTATTCCATACTGCCTTTCTTAATGTAGACATTTTCTCATTGGGAGAAAATTCCCCATTTGCACACAATTTCAAGTCAGTAGTATGTATCCATCACTGATTATGCCATATTTACTGAGCTACCGAGGATTCCTCTTATGGTTTTTGGTCAATTTCAGTTTATCAATGTTTTGATTTTATGTTATAACTTATGTATCAATATATTTACAGATTATTCTTGATTTGTGAGAGATCTCTTGTAACAAAATAAAACAGTTAAATGAAAGCTAATAATAATAATAATGTACATCTGTAAGACACAAAATAGACACTAAGCTCTATTTTTTAAATGAACATAAGTCTATTTTCTCTCCCTCTCTCCCCTCCTAGCCCAGTGTTGTTGTTATTATATAAATTATTCTCCTGGTTCTTCTCCCTTTACTCTGAATCAGTTCATAAAAGTTTTCCATGTTTTCATTTTTTAATTACTTTCCTCACTTTTTACATCATAATAATAATTTGTCACATTCATATGTCACACCTTATTCACCCATTCCTCAGTTGTTGAGCAGTTTCCAGTGTCTTGCCACCATTAAAAGAGCTGCTATAAAGATTTCTGTACAAATAGGACCTTTTCCTCTTTCTTTGCCTTCTATTGAATATAGCCCTATCAGTGGTATAGCTTTCCAGAATTGCCCATCCTCAAGTCCACCCACAGTGCATCAATGTGCCCATTTTCCCAGAGCCCCTTTAACATTTCTCATTTTCCTTTTTTGTCATCTTTGTCACTTCTATGGTAGTGAAATGAAACTGATTTGCTTTTATTTCCATTCCTCCAATTACTAGTGATTTAGAAAATTTTTTAATATGGTTTTAAACTCCATATTCCCCTTAAGAATTGTCTGTTCATATCTTTACCAATTATCACCTGGGTAATTGATTTTTTGTTGTTGTTGCTATAATTTGAATCATTTCCTTATGTGTCTTGGAAATGAGGTATTTCTCAGAGAACCTTGTTACAAACTTTTCCCCCAGTTAATTGCTTTTTTTCATGTTAGCTTTATTAGATTTGTTTGTACAAAAACTTCTGTTTTTATTTAATCAAAATTATCCATTTTATCATCTGTGATTCTCTCTATCCCTAGTCTTGTCTTAAACTTTTCATGTTCTCCTTCTTCATCTCCTCTTGGCTTTTACACAGACTAAGCATGGCTTGGGATTTTTTTTTCACCTCTCCTTGTAAACCCTAGCTCTGCTTTCAAGGCTTACTCAACTATAGTGTCCCTTCTTACAAGAGACTTTCCTGACTCCACCTCAATGGTCAGTGCTCCCCATCGTCCACCAAATCGCTTTGTATGTATTCTGTATTCCGTTATCCCTTCCACCTTGTGACTTTCAATGTACTGGGGTTTTGACATATGATGGATAGGCATAAGAAATTAATGGGAATTTTGGGGAAGTTTTGTGTAAGCTGCAGATGACAAGCCAAAGCCAGCAGATGACACAGAAAAAGTTTAGAAATTCAGACATGCATAAAATATATTTATAGTATTATAAATACCCCATAAAAGAAAAATTCAGACTTCTTCTCTGGTAGGTAGGAAGGGCCAAAAAATTTTAAATGGATTTCCTAGATCCTGGGGGCGTCTCACCCCCAACCCTGTGATATCTGCACATAGCTTTTCTTTTCTTTTTCTTTTATTTTTTACTAAGGTATCATTAATACTGGTGTATTATTTCCCCTGTTAGGATGCAAACTTCTTGAGGGTAAGAACTGTTTTGTTTAGATCTTTTTGCCTGTGGTTCACAGCACAATGGTTAGGACTAGCAAGCGGTTAACAGAGCACTAGGCCTGGAATAAGGAGGACTGGAGTTCTAATCTGTCCTCAGACTTTTATTAGCTATGTGACCATGGGCAAGTCACTTAACCCTGTTTGCCTCAGTTCCTCATTTGTAAAATGAGCTGGAGAAGGAAATGGCAAACCACTCCAGTATCTTTGCCGAGAAAACCTCAAATGGGGTCACAAAGAGCTGGAAATAACACAACAACAATAATAAATACTTCAATTGAATTGATTTAAACAGGGGCAAACTCCTGACATTTTTCTCTGGAAGTTAAAAAAAAATAGTTCATTGCCAAATGATAAAAAAAAATTATACTTAGACGAAAAGAATTTCAATTTTCACTATGCTTAAGCTCAAAAGAAAGCAGTCTTTTAATCTGATGTCTTTCTATGCTGCATAGAAAGCCAAAAATTACACATCAACTCTGCACTGGAACAAGCTTGTAAAAGCGAGCTTGCAAGATATGTCAAAACTTAGGAAATGAAAGGCAGTCAGCCTGGTCCAATTTCTGAGCACAGGAGGACCAAACATAATAGAAAAACAAATACCCTCATGGATTTCATCTAGGCCCTTAATAAATATTTGTTAAGTGAAAAGTTTTAGCAAATTATGTGCTGCCTTTTTCTTGGCACTCCTGATCTATATTACATAGGGAAGAAGGTCAACAAAATGTCATAGAATATTTTAATTAGAAATAACCAGCAGCTAAGGTCCTTTGCCTATGGCTTAATAGTCAGTTTATAAATAGGAGGGCAGCTAGTGGTACTGCAGTGGGTAGAGTGCCAGGCTGAGAGTCAAGAAGACTCATCTTCCTGAGTTTAAATCTAGCCTCAGATACTTCCTAGCTGTGTGACCCTGGGCAACTCACTTAACCCTGTTTGCCTCAGTTCCTCATCTATAAAATGAGCTGGAGAAGGAAATGGCAAACCACTCCAGTATCTCTATCCAGAAAACCCCAAATGGAGTCACAAAGAGTCAGACATGACAGAAAATGACTAAACAACAAATTTATTAACTGCTGACTATGGACCAGATACTGTGCTAATCACTGGTAATAGAAATAAAGGCCAAAAGACACCCAGTCCCTTGCCCTCCATGAGGAGCTCTCGTTTTAATGAAGAAGACCACATGTAAAGAATTAGGTATGTACAAGATGCCTAACAGAGTAAATGGAAAGTAAACTGAGAGAAGAAGGCAGTAGGCAGCAGGGGGACAACAGTGACCTCCTGCATAAGATGGGATTTGATTTGAAACTTAAAGAGGTTTAAGATAAGGGGAATATTCTTGGCTGTTTTAACCAATATTGTTTTAAGAACAACTTTGAGCAACTGAGTCATTTTGGCTATGATAAATACCCAAATTAGCTACAAAGGGCATATGAAGGAAGATGCTATCTGCATCCAGAGAAACAATTGATGAGGGATTTTACATATATGTGTATATATATATATATATACATATATGTATATATATGCATATTTGTATCTGATGGTAGCCATCTCTGTGTGTGGGGGGAAAGAGGGTGAGAAATTTACATGATAACCTTATTACATATTTATTTTTAATAGTGTTTTTCCCAATTACATGTCAGGACAATTTTTAGCACTCATTTTTCCAAGATTTTGACTTCCAAATTTTTTCCCTCCCTCCTTCCTCTCCCCTCTTCTGAAAATGGCAGGCAGCTTGATGTAGTTTATACATGTGATATCATGTTAAACATATTTCCATATTTATCACAGTTGTGAAAGAAGAAACCAATTTAAAAAAAAACATGAGAAAGAATAAAGTAAGTAAAAAAAAATCCTCTGATGTGCATTCAGAGTCCACCAGTTCTTTATCTGGACATGGATAGCATTTTCCTTCGTGATAGCTTTGATTACTTCATCTGAAAACTACCTGTTCGTATCCTTCAACTATTTATCAATTGGGGAATAGTTTGTATCCTTATAAATTTGGCTCAGTTCTCTATATAGTCAAGAAATGAGGCCTTTATCAGAGACACTTGCTGTAAAGATTGTTTCCCAAATTTCTGCTTTCCTTCTAATCTCGGTTGCATTGGTTTTTATATAAATATAATCAAAATGGTCTATTTTATATCTTGCAATGCTTTCTTTCTCATGTTTGATCATGAATTTTCCTCCTCTCTATAGATGTGAAAGGTAGACTATTCCTTGCTCTTCTAATTTGCTTATGGTGTCATCTCTTATGTCTAAATCATGTACCCATAAGCTAATAGTATGTGTCATGTATGTATGTATGCGAGTATATGTATGTGTGTAGATGTATATATCAATTGATGTGTGTATGAGAATCCTATATGTGTATATTATGTGATAGTGAATATATATTATATACCATATAAATATATATTTATGTACATGTATATACACATATATACAGATATAGATAGAAATAGACACCAATATACTGAGACATATGCGTGTGTCATATATAATACATACATAATCTATATACTTGTATGTATGCACGTATCGATATGTATATTGGTACATACACAAATGTGTATGTGTATATACATGCACATACATATAAATTATGTGTGTGCATACGCATGCATATATAATATACATATACACGCATATGCAAACATATACACGTGTATACACACATTCGTATACATTTATACATATACATATGTATGTATATATGGGTGTATAAATAATATACATACATATATACACATATACACAGGTATACGTATATGTATGCATATATGTGTATGTATACATATACATATAATACATATACATATATGTCAATCTCCACTCCAGTCTATCTTTCACTCAGTTGTCAGCTGGATCTTCCTAAAACATATGTCTGACCATAATATCCCCCTGCTCCAACAAAATAAAATTCAATAAAATCTAGTAGATCCTGGTTACCTCCAGGATCAAATATAAAACACTCTAGCTTTTAAGGGTCCTTTAAAGAGCTACCTACCTTCCTTTCTAATCTTCTCTTCCCTTGTTCCCTTCAATGCACTCTGAGCCAGTAATACTGATCTTTGCTGTTCCTTACAGAAGACACTCCATCTTCTAATTCTGTGCATTTCTCACTGTTTGTCCCTCCTGCCTGCAATTCTCTCAGCTACACCTCCTGGCTTCCCTGGCTTCCTCCAGGCCCCAACTAAAGTTTCACTTTCTACAGGAAGAATTTCCGGAAAAGGCTAGAGCCTTCCCTTGTAGATGATGATTTCCAACACATATATGTGGGATATATGTGTGTACATATATATGATATATATATATATACATATATAGATATGCACATACTCATACACACACAGATATATATATATATACATATATATATATATATGTACAACGTGTATATATGTATATGTGTGTATACACATAGCATATACGTAACTTGCTGGTACATATTTACTTGCAGATTGTCCTCCCCATTTGATTGAGCCGTTTGAGATCAGACACTATTTTTGTTGCATTTCTTTGTATCTCCCATGTTTAGAACAGAGTCTGGCACAGAGCAATCAGCAGAAGAAATGCTTCAGTTGATTTGTTGACTTGACCAATTGGAAATAGATATTGATTAGGGCAACCTTATGTAGGACATACCTGAACTTGGATTTGCTAAAACAGCTTTTGCCACAGAGTTCCAGCCATCCAATGTGGATCTCTTTTACTCTCTACTGACATCACAAGGATCTCAGTGAAGTACCCACTCACACATGTTATCCTCTGATCTTTCATGTTTACATACTTTTTTCGATAACATTTTTTTCTTTTTGGGGGGTGGGGAAGTAATCAGCTTTAAAAGTGACCAGAGTCACACAGCTAGTCAGTGTCTGAGGTCAGATTTGAACTCAGGTCCTCCTGCCTCCAGGGCTGGTGCTCTATCCACCCTGATACTATCCTCTGCACTCCTTCTTGGTAATTCCTTAACTGTAATCCAATATAAGCTGTTCACAATGAACATGAACTTTTCCATTGCCCTTTGTCTCATTTTGAAGCAACTAGGTGGTATGGCATAATGAATAATGCACTGCACATCGAGTCAGGAAGAACTGAGTTCAAATCTTGCCTCAGAGAATTTATCTATGTGACTCTGGACAAGGCAGTTAATATCTCTCAACTTCAGTTTCTTCTTCTATAAAATAAGGATAATAATGACATAAATAGAATCAAATGAATCATATTTTAAAAATGATTTGCAAATCTTAAAGCTCTGTACAAATATGCCATTCTTTTCCACTTTAATTCTTGGGAGATTATCATAGTGTTCCTTCACTTGTGATCACACAATGTCATTTAAAGAGGGAGACAGACAAACATCACAAAGGATGGCAGGTATGTATGCTTTGGAGTTGGAAAGTGTCTTGATCTATAAAATCCTGTATCTATTTTACAACTGAAGAAAAATGCCTTTTGAAAATTGGGGGAGGCACGGAATCTAAAAGCCAGACACTAATACTACCAACTAAGAGCTTAAATAATCCACTTCATGGTCTAGTACATTCAGAGGGTCTCATATGTTAAAAAAAAAAACCAAACTGCACAGGCTCCTTGATTGCTATTTTCTCTTAGATAGACTGCACACAGTAAAAAAGCATCTGCCAAAGTCATCTTTTAAAACTGTATGCATAGGCAATCCTAATTAGGCTGTGCTCAACACTTTGCATTATACGACATTGTGCTTCCAGCCGGGGCTGATTAAGGATGACTGGCACCCACTACTCAGCCCCAAATTGCTGCAATTATTGAAAATCATTATGATTTCTACACAAGTGTAGTGGACTTTCTCATCTTTTTCCCCCATCCCATCCCTTCACCTTGGACCGTTGTAGGCGACTCCTTCAGAGGAGAAAAAGGATATAATTTGCTTTCTCTGTCCTAAAATGAAAGCAGCCATATTTAGTCCCTGGTGATGTAAAGGGAATGTCATTTGCTCATTATATCATGACTTGAGATGCCATCAGGAGACATGCATTCACGAAACATATTTTCCTTTTCCTCTTTTTCTATTTCAAATTAAAACGTTTCAGCTTTTGAACAAACAACAGCTAATTCTGAAAATCTGACGTTAAAAGAAGAAATAAAGTGATTTAGCCATCAATCTTCTTTCATGAATAGGAAAAACCTCTACTCACATCTCTTAAAGGGTTTCTGTTTGTTTTAGATGAGAGAAAGGTAACACTTAGATTATGAGAATGTGGAAGTAGGAGGATGCTATGGGAATGATTGTCTCTGTCACATTTGGCCAGGACTTTCTAATGAATAATTCTTTTCATCAGGGAATCCTAACAAATAATCTTTTGAAACCAGTTGGCATGTAGTCATAATGAAAAAGATATTTGCAACATACTAAGCTTTGTTAACAAAGATATGCATTATTTTTTCATATGACGCACCAAGTGTGTAGCTGCAAAGAGCTACATTATTCCATTCAAAAGTTTCCTCCTATCTCACAAGACAGTGAGATCCTTGCTAGCCAGTATGGCTCTCTCATTGGAAGAAGTGGATGGAAGGTGAAGGAAATAAGAGAGCGCACAGGGGCCCATGTGGCAGGAGATATGCTACCAAACTCAATTGAGCATGCCATCACTACTGCTGGCATCCTACAATCTAGCATTGAGTGTATCAAACAGATCTGCATGGCCATTTTGGAGACTCTCCCAGTCTCCCCCCAAGGGTATGACTATCTTGTACCAACTGGTTCAGTTCTCCAGTCATCTTTGTAGGTGACTGGGCCTATACCATTCAAGGACGGTATGCCATTCCATACACAGATTTGAGCAAGCTGTACCAGTTGACAATGCAACAGTCTCACTTTCCCATGATGCATGGCATGGCCTGATTCAGCGCAGGTTTGGATATATCTATCTGCTCAGACTACTTCTCATGAACTCACCATTCTAAATTATTTAATTGGCTGCATAATTGGACATCAAGGCACCAAAATCAATGTGATTCATCAGATGGCTGGAATTCAGATCAAAACTGCCAATCCAGTGGAAGGATGTACTGTTAAGCAGGTTGCTCTCACTGGATCTGAAGCCAGCATTAGCCTGGCTCCATATCTCATCAATGTCAGTTTGGAAAATGCTAACTCCTTCTCTTAGGCAGCCTCCATCATGATCTCTGATCACCTCAGCATCAACCACTATTAATCCTCCACTCCTTCTTCCTCCTTTTCTACCACCATCCCCTTACTCACCACAATATGGACCTCTGATGAACCTTCTTGTCTCCCTAACCCTATTGCAACCACCCCTTGGATCGCCAGTCTGCTTGGCATGAAATCCATCCCTCTCTTGGCTCTAAATGCTGTGTCTGCTGCTAAGAGTACCAAAACTTTGGCTGCCACCACCATCTCTGCTGTGCCATTTGTAACTAATAAATAAAGCTGAAAACCAATTTTCTTTCTAATGATTGTAGATTTCTAGGGCATCCCTTCAAAAATTTTTCTGGGTTTTATTTGTGTGTGTGTGTGTGTGTGTGTGTGTGTGTGTGAACGTTGTTGAGAACCAAATAACTATGGGCTTTTGACCTTTCTTGGTGCATTTGTAAGGAAGGAGGAGAGGGGAGATCCTTTCCTAGGTGGAATACAGTTGATCTGAGTACTTGCCTGTTTCAGAGTCTGTGATTTGTTAAATTCCTTATCCTATAGGCTTTGCTGCTTCCCCCCCCCTCTCTCCTACAACTCTTCTCTCCCTCCCTTCTTCCCCTTTTCTCCCCACCCCCAACTTTCTATAGCTTTTTTGCCTTACAAAATGGCATATTAGGGTCTGTGTTTAGTGAATAAAGATTATTTATAACAAAAGAAAAGAAAGGCAATAGACACCTCGGGCGGGAGACTGGGGATGTGTTCTTGATACCTTGTCTCATTACTTATAAACTGACTTTATGGTTATAACCATCTTCTCCTAAATTGTGGTAAATAGAGATGCTAGGCATGCCAAACAGGTATCTGAGCCACGCTTTTCATGTCTATCTTTCCTTAGCTTACACAACATTGAGTAGAAGAGGCAAAGCAGGAAGTCTCTGACAATTCTCTTCTACAGTTGAGAAGTAGGCTTCCATGGTGCCCGAGAGCTCTCCCAACTCTAAAATTCTGTGATGCAGTGAATGTACAGAAAGCAAGGTACTGCAGATGCTGATCTATTTATTACATGAGTATCAGTCAGCAGCTGAATATTTATTGTCAAGCTGGTAGATCCTGTAATATAGGGTGTACCGAGTCTCAGTGGAGTTCAAAACTATTATCTATTATTATGTTAAAGACTTATTTATATTCTCTCAATATTTACACATTATTTTTATTACTTGCTATGTATTAAGTGTGTTGTATACATACATACACATTATTACTATTATTATTAAGCTATTATAGCTTAAAACTGCACTCAGATTTTTGGGACACCCTGTATAGACCACTCATTGCTATTTTCCAAGTGTAAATATTATGACTGTCAGAGTTCATAGGATCACAAATTGAGAGCTGGAAGGGACATTAGAGGTCATCTAGTCCAACCATGTGTTTTGCAGAGGAGAAAACAGAGACTGAGAGAAGGCCCATGAATTGCATAGGGCAACAGTAGAAATAGAACCTCGATCATGGTCTTCCTCCTTCTAGACCCAGCATTCTACCCACTATACCATGTTGCCTCTCCACCTTTAACAAAGCATTAATTTCATTTGAAGGAGCTTCCCCCAAAAATGCAATGACCATATTTAGTTATCTATTTGGCAAAATTCACCATTTGTGGCTCTAAGAGTTTGCAATACCCCAGTGGTCTTTGGGCTGTGCAGCCCAATCAATCATATGCTGGTCCCAGATATCATTCATTTACCCTCTTCCTAGTTGACAGGGGTTTGCTCCTCAGTGAATCTGAAGGAAGCCTGAGGACTATGTGGGTCTTCAATGCCAAGACCCATTTGCATTTCTGAGAAACATCTGGACACCAAAACCAGCGCGAATTTTTTTTTTTTCAGGAAAAAAGGGAGTTGGGGGTTGGAGTTGGGAGGATGGAGGGTGGATTGTGACATGGGGGGGGCATCATTGCCACTTTTAGCACACAATAAAAAACCCGGAGTTCATCTATGTCTGTGGCCTAGCCAATCTGTCCAATGTAACAGAAAAAAAATGGTAAATGAGTTTGCACAAAGGGCCGAGTGGGCGTAAAATCTTAGAAGATAGAATTCTAAACACATTGCCTTTCTAAACTTTCAAAATCACAGCTGGGGCACAGCAGTGATGCCTTTATGGGAGACCAGACTCTCTAGGGTACCTTAGCACAGGCTGATTGGATGCATTGTGTGAGCCTGAATAATTCCTGATTATGCACACTTGCTATAGAATGGCTTTTTGGCTACCATTGGCTTTCTTTACACACCCTGATAAGCATTCACAAATCAGAGAGCATTCTTTATCATATGGAGCTCTTTGGAATTAACTGATTAATTTGCATTATCCCTCCCCCCTCATAACAGTGTGTGTATGTATAGAAATGAGGGAGATGAAATAAGACTAGTTGGCTCTAGCTATATCATTAAGTGCTGTCCCACTTGGTAACTGGGTGGATTTCAGGCCCTGTGAATAATCCTCTAGCTGGGGATTATGGGGTCCTGGATTATTTTAGTACTTGCAGCACTGTCACCTGTGGCTCCAAGAAGCTGTAGCATGCTCAGCAGCCACATCCCAGCAGACAGGCCAAACCAAGGTGAGGGTAACTGACAGGCCTCAGTCCCATCGAGTGAGTTAAGGGATGTCTACCTCAAGCATGCAAAGACTCCCCATGGGGGAACGGGTGGATGAGAACAATTTGTTCCAACAGCCATGAAGGTGGCAAAAGCAGGTGCTGTGGAGCTCTTAGAGCTCTACGAGACATTGAAGATACCAAGGTCATCCATTGCATCCCAGGTCATTGCGAATGGTCATGACTTTTGTCCTACCACTGGACTTCAATGACTCTGGAAGAGAGACTTTGGCCGATGACTGTGCAACTCTGACACACTTAAATCTAATTCACAAATGGGTCGACATGTCATCCAATGATGGCATTGGTTCTCCTTGAAAATGCGGGATAAACAACAACAACCCAGCATCATAAATTTAGAGTGGAGAAGGAACTTCAAAGCCATCTGGTCCTAACCCTCTTATTTTATGGATAAGGACACAGATTTTCTTTTGGGGGGGGGAAGGCAATTGGGGTTAAGACAAAGACATAGCTAGTAAGTGCCTAAGGCTGGATTTGAACTCAGGACCTCCAACTCCAGGGCCGGTGCTCTATCCACTGC
This sequence comes from Phalanger gymnotis, assembly GCA_028646595.1. NCBI lineage: Eukaryota > Metazoa > Chordata > Mammalia > Diprotodontia > Phalangeridae > Phalanger > Phalanger gymnotis. The sequence continues at coordinate 352,776,113 of CM053623.1, forward strand.
ACTACATAGCTGCCCCAACGACACAACTTCCATAAGTGTCAGAGCTTGGATTCAAATCCAGGTCTTCTCGACTCCAATTCACAGGATCCCATATTTGGAGGTAGAAGGGATGTTAAAGACCGTCAAATCCAAGCCTTTCTTTAGACGGAGCCCAGACCTCTCCCCACTAGACCTTTCATAAGGCCTGTCTTTGAGGAGTCAACATCCCACTGGAGAGAGGAGGAAGAGGGGGGTGTGTGACCCACAAAATAGAGAAGTATAAGATGAGAAGAAAGACAGCACGTGGGCCCAGAGGGAATCAAGGAGATGTGGTTCCCCGGGTATTTTCTTGCCAATGCTTTTCTAGACATGTATCAATAAAAGGTTAAGGTTACTTTATGTCATCCATAGAAGCCATGGAACAGCCATGTGGGGACCCCAAGAGATTCTGCATTAAGCCAGTAGAGCCGACATGTCTTTATGTGGCTAGAAATTTATAATTGATTCAAAGGCAACTAGGTGACATTGAGGACACAGCCCTGGACTGGCAGCCGGGGAGCTCTGAGTTTGAATCCAGCTTCAAAACTTTGTTGACTATGGAACCCAGGACAACTCCCTGTGGCTTTCTCAATATTAATTTCCTCCTTTATAAAATGAAAAGGTCAAACTCTATAGCCTTAAGTGTCCTTTCCATGTCTAAATTTATGATGCCATTATCCATATATTACTTGTTCACTTCTAAGACATGAACCAGAGTGTGTGTGAAGCCAGTTTTGAATTCAGGTCTTCCTGATTCCAGGCCCACTGCTCTAACCACTGAGCAACCAGCTACATCCAATACAAATAGAGGTTAAGTGACTTGCCCAGGGTTATACAGTTAGTGAGTTTCTGAGGCTGGATTTGCACTCAGGTCTTCCAAGTAGAGGATTTTATATATAATTTTTTGAGTTAATAGTGAGCCACTGGAGATTACTGGGTAGAGAGGTGATATGTTCAAATCTCTGTTTTAAGATTACTTGGTAGCTGAGTGCAAGATAGACAAAAATAGGGAGAGACACCTGGGAAGGAGACCAACCAGCAAGCTATTGCAATGGTCTAGGAGCTAGATGATAAAGGCCTGCACCAGGTAGTGGCAGTCAGAGGATAGAAAGGGGTATATGCAAGAGATGTTAGGAAGGTAAAAAGGACAGGCCTTGGCAGCAGATTGGATATGGGGGCTGGGGGAGCTGACAGATGGTAAAAAGTCAAGAAAGGAAATCTAGATTGCAAGCCTGGATGGTTGGAAGGGTGGCAGTATCCTCAGCAATGGGAAAGTTAGGAAGAGGGGAGAGTGTGGGGGAAAAGACAGTAAGTTTGATTTTGGACATGCCACGTTTAGGATATCTATAAAATATCCAGTTCAAGATGTTCAATAGAGACGTGAGCAGCAGAGAGGTTAGAGCTAGATGAGAAGATCTGAGAATCCTTAACAGAGAGATGATCATTGAATCCATGAGAGGTGATGAGATCATTGAAACAATATAGAGGGAGAAGAGAAAAGGTCATGGTACAGAGCCCAGTGGGACACTCCCAGTTAATGGGATGCATGAAGATGCAGCAAAGAAGACTGAGAAAGAGCAATCGAATGGATTGGAGGAGAACCAGGAGAAGAGATTATCAAGGAGAAGAGGATGATCAACAATGTCAAAGGTGGTAAAGAGCTCAAGAAAGATGAGGATTGAGAAAAAGCCACTGGATTTGGCGGCTGTGCCATAGAACCTTGGCAAGATTCCTCATGTATTTCAGGGACCATCTACCTCTTCCTGGACGCCTTCCCTGGCCAGAAGTACCCCTTTACTCCGCGTTGCCTCCTTTTTTATCCTCCAGCATTCTTAGTATATATTAAATATGCTTTATATATATATGCTATACCTAGTAAAATATACTATATGTAATTTATATATATATATTGATGTGGGTGTACACATAGAAAGCTTAGTGTGTGTGCATATAAACATATGTATATATATATAAATTATACATATATATATTTGACTTTTACCAGATGCTTCTTGCAATCTATTCAATTGTGTATGTATCTTACCTCTCATCCTGAATTAGAAGATGCTTCTCTCAACTATCTCTGTGTCTGTTTCTGTCTCTTTGCCTCTATCTCTCTCTGTTTTCTCTGCCTGTCTCTGTGTCCATCTCTGCCATTCTTGTTGTCTTTTTCTTTATTCATTCTTTTTCTCCTCCTGTTTCTCTTTCCCTCTCCTATTATTCCTGTCACACCCTCACCCCATCAAAACACTTTACATAAAATTTAAAAAGACAAGAACTATATCTCACGTTTGGCATATTATGCCTTTGGTGCCTTTCTGTAAGACAACTGGGAAATGTGTTGCTGAATGCATTGATGTGTCCAAAATACTAAATAATAACAGAATCTGATTGGATTTTCACTGGAAGCTTTTGGAAATCAGTTGGGCTGTGACATGGGAGGAGAAAGAAGGCTTAGCTAATTTACCCAAGGGGGACATTATGTACTGGACGAGTAGATCATAATATGTAAAAGGGATGGCAGTTGACCAGGACACCATTGGTCAATAGATTTTTCCCCAGACCAACTGATGAAAACACAAAGTGTAAGGTGTACGTATGTAGGAGCAGCCAGGTGGCCCAGGGGACAGAATGCTAGGCCTCATCTTCCTGAGTTCAAATCCACCTCAGACACCTAGTAGCTATGTGATCCTGGGCAAGTCACTTAACCCTCTTGCCTCACTTTCCTCATCTGTAAAATGAGCTGGAGAAGGAAGTGGCAAAGCACTCCACTATCTTTGCCAAGAAAGCCCCAAACGGAGTCATTAAGTGTCAAGCATGACTGAAATGACTCAACAATAACAAAAAGGTGTAGGTGACAAAAATGATGACATGTTAAAGGTGTTAAATGAAGTACAAAGATAAGTCCACTCTCTCTTCCCCTCTTTTGAAATGTGATGGAATTTCAAAGAATGGGTCATTTACCTGGTGGCCCTTTAAAAAGCAAGACATGTTCTTACAGAGTCAGTTGAGGCAGGAGACAAATTTGAGAAGTGAGACAGCTGGCACCTGAGATGAGAGTCAGCTGCAGATGAAACTGTGGAAGAAAAATGGGAGCGCTACATTGTGGACAAGCATTAAGGCTTACAATGTTCCAGGTTCTATGTGAAGTACTAGGAGCACAAAAAAATCTAAAAATAGTCCCTACCCCTAAGAAGCTCATACTCTAATGGGGGAGAGAAAATGTAGGTAACATACAAGCTATATACAGAGTAGATGAAAGCAGATAGTAACAGCTGGGGACATCAGGCTAGGACTCCCAAAGAGGGTGGGGTTTGAGCTGAGTCTTGAAGCCAGAGAAGCTGAGGTGAGGAGGGAGTGCATTCCAGGCAAGAAGCATAAACTTTTCAGAGACAATAGAGTGTCTTAGTTGAGGAATTTTAAGTAAATCAATGAAATTGGATCCCAGAATTAAGGAAAGAAAGGAATAAATTTTAAGAAGACTGCAAAGGTAAGAAGGACCCAAATTTTAATGCCAGTCAGAAGATGATGTATTTGATGCTGAAGATAGCAGGGAGCCACTGAAGCCTATGGTGTGTACATATGTGGGGAGGTAACATGATCAGAATGATGCTTCAGAAATATCCCCTTTGCAACTGAGTGAAGAAGTAGGGAGAGACTTGAAGATGAGAGACCAAAGCAAAGGATATTTCCATGTGTCCCAGTGAGAAGTGAGAAGAACCTGAATTTGGGTGGTAGCTAGGTGAGTGGAAAGGAAAGAATACATTGGAGAGATATTGAGATGGTACAAAAGACAAGATTTGTCCACAGATCTGGATACAGTCCTAGAATTTTGAGCTACAACAAACCCTCTGACAGCCATATTTTACAGAGGAGGAAACAGATCCAGGAAGACCAAGTGGTTTCCTAAAGGTCTCCAAGGAAGCAGGACTCAGATCTTGGTGCTCTGGCTCCAAATTCACCCCCAACCTCCTCATTTTATTATTCTTTAGTGAGAGCACAGAAGAATGTGACAGGGCCAAAATATTGAGGAGGGGGTGGGGCACTCAGCTTCATTACTCCTGCCATTCTTTGATTTATTCGACAAATATTTGTGGAGCTCCTTCAGTCTATTACACTATCCTGGAAAAACAAAAGCCTGAAGTCATGCTCAGGATTGCCAGCTCACCGTGGCTGGGACAAAGCCATTCTGTGTTCCTTCCCCATACCAAGGTCACTGAGATACTGGGCAAAACCACCACCCCATGGGGGCTTGGGAGAGTCTACACAGACCTGCTCATTTAACAATAAATGTGAAAAGGAGACATTAGCTCTTTAGAATTAATATATAGAGCTAACAATTTACATTCCTATGGTTCCTTAAGGTTTATTTTTTTCCCTCACAGCAACTTGGTGGATCAGGCACAGTAAATATTATTACCCCCATTTTATAGAAGGCAAAACTGAATCTCAGAAAAACTGGGACTTTTTGGTGTTTGCACAGCTAGTCAGTGTCTGAGTTAGGATTCAAATCCAAGTCTTCTGTTTCTGAGTGCAATGATCCATCCATTTCACGGTGCCATGTTTCACTTCCTCTATTGTTGCTGAATCGGTTTCAGTCTTGACTCTCCATGACCCCATTTTGGAGGGTTTTCTCAACAAAGATACTGGAGTAGTTTGCCACTTTCTTTTCCATCTACTACCTGAATAACCCTAGGCAAATCACTTAACTTTCTTCCTCAGTTTCCTCATCCATAAATTGGAGGTAATAATGGTACATATCTCACAAGATTGCTGTGAGAATTCCATGAATTCATATATTCAGCCCCCCACTTTAGACAGTATCCAATGTGTGTCCAGATGCTGCCAACCCTTAGAGAGAGAAACCTGAGGACATACAAAGCTTTAGCTCTCAAAGCCTCCTTACTCATTCACAGCTTGTTGACAGTACCCTTTACACTTTGTGCTTTTGTTATGACCTAATCATTTTTATTATTCTAATCTCGTTTTTCTCTACATATTAAAGCTTACAAAGTCAGCCCAGGAATGTGCATTTCCTTGTGGATATTCAGATCTTGGTTGGAAGAAGCTACCAGAGAATAGCTCAGCTTATTGTAACTAGCCAGAAGGAACCTTGGCTAGAAAGATTCCTTCCTAACTTAGGGCAAAGATCCCAGGCTATGACGGATGCTTAGAGGAGAAAGATCTTTTCTCTCCTCTGAGGGAAAATGAACGATGTTGGTTTCATTTGCATAGTTTGTATAATACAATATTTTGTGTAGATATTCCCCAGACTGCTCTGCTGACTCACCTCCACAGGACTTTGTCTGCCATGCCATTAAAAACACCTTTGCCTTGGAAATTTGTTCCATTCCTGAACGATTTCTCATACTGGAAGCACCTTCCATCCCTGCAGCTTTTCCTTGTGTTTGAATGGGATGGATAATTGTGAAGACTTCACAGGGTGTCTAAGGGAGTAGGAGAGGTTTGGGACTTGGTCTTGTGATTCTGGAAGGTCAGGGCCTAGAGCTGTGGGCATGCCCTTCCCCCCCCCCTCTCTCAAATGTTGGAAGATAATGAACTTCCTGTGAACTATCTGTTCTCTGCTCCAGGAAGGTCTCTCCTCCTCCCCCACCTCATTTCTTCTCCTAGACATTCAGACGCCACCCCCAGCAGTTGAGTTCTGATAGGGAAAACTTGAGTGGACCGGATCAACCTTGGTCTTCTGCCTAGTTTTCACACCTAGACAGCAAGCCCACCTCCCAGCCAATGGTGAGAAGGGATAGAGGCAGGTGGGAACCTTTTCATTAAGAGTATAAATTAAGGCAGGTTCCTTTTTACCTTGCCTCCTCCATTATGGAGGTGTGCCCAAATCTTGCAAGGTTTGTAAAATACATTTACTTTGTTTCTCCTAAAGATGTCTCTCCTATTACTTAAAAATCCTGTCTCACACATGTTTCATTGGTTCCTCCTAGTATCTACAATTTAAGGAGGTCTGGCCCAACCATGTCTCCATTCTTCTCCAGGCTTCAATACTTAAGTCACTTGTACCTCTTTTCAGGTACTTCCCCCCACCCTCAATTCTTTCTTTTGCCTTTTATGGAGTTGAGAGCCTCAGTAACTGTCTTCCTTAATTAAAATGTAAATTTCTTGAGGACCAGGACTTTTTCTGCTGGTAATTTGTATTTCCAGTTCTTAGCACTGCGTCTGGTACATAATATGGCCTCACAAAAGGAGTTTTTTTAAACTTTCCTAGACTTTATTTTATTATCCTTTGAACTACCCAAAGAGCAAAGACAGAATTCCACTATCATCTCGCTATATAAATGAGACTATTGGGGATAGGTGATAAAATCTCCAACCTGAACTCCAGTGCAAGACAAAGAGACAGAGAGTTAGACAGACAGAGACAAAAAGACAGTTAGAGATAAAGAGAAAGAAAGAACAAGAGAGAATGAGAGAAGAGGAGAGGGAGAGAGAGGGAGAGAGAGGGGGAGAGAGGGGGAGAGAGGGGGAGAGAGGGGGAGAGAGGGGGAGAGAGGGGGAGAGACGGAGGGAGCGGGAGCGGGAGAGGGAGAGCGTCAGTCAGCCTGCATAGAGCCAGATAACAAGTTTTCATCTCCTGATGGCAAATGGGGAGGGTACATAAAAAGAGAGAGCAATAGACAATAAGGAAGGTCTTGCTCTGAGAAGGATGCCACTACAGATAGGTATGAAGGAACAGAAACCATTCAAGGCTAGTGTAGCAGAAAACGACGATATCATCAGCTCATTGTTTTCATCTTTCTTTGTACCCCCAATGCTTAGCTTGGTGCCTGGCACATAGTGAGTGCTTAATAAATATTTGCTGATGTGAATATCATAGAATACTACTAGTTTTGCTTGAATGTTGCATGCATCAAGGAAAACAATGTGAAATAAGACTAGAAATATAGATGCTATCCTTAAATCTCAAAGAAGAATGAAATAATCCAGCAACATGCTGCAAATACTGCAAAATGACACCACACCAAGCCTCTGGTGCATCCCTTCTACATGTCTCCAAGTGAAAGCTGTATTTATCCATCAGACTGGCACTCCATGAGAGACCCAATAAAAAGCAATGAGGGACAGCCTTGTTCAGTGAAGGTGAATCAATAGGAACCACCACTGAAACAATAGAACACCGTATTCGCTTGACTTTGATTCAGCTGCGTGAGAACATTAGAATATTCTCTTCATTCTTCATTTGACCCCGAATGGCTACATTTAAGAGGGATCAAATGTACAAACATTAATTAGCTTCAGACTTCCCATGCTATGGAAGGGAATCTGTGACTATATTTCCTGTGAAATAGTTTTCCCAATCACTAGAGTTCTCTGACTGTAAAGGTCAAAAACATGATGGGGCTATCAGAGAGGATATATTCTGACTGGCTAGGCATTAATCATGAAGGGCATGGCTCTTCCAGTCTAGACCATTTCCCTCATCTCTGTGGGTCAGAATAGAGAATGAACACAAAGGGAAAAGACACAAATTAGCATTTACTATTGTTATTCCCCAGGCCATCCCTTTATGCCCTTCGCTGCCCCTAAGCAACTTGGAGGCATAGTGAACAGAGTGCTAGACCTGCAGTAAAGAATACCTGAGCTTGAATCCTGCCTTGGATATTTACTAGCAAGTTACTTATCTTACACCTATCTCAATCTTTTTGTCTACAAAATGTGGATAATAACAGCACCTACTTCCCGCAGTTGTTTTTGTGGATAAAATGAGATAGTATTTGTATGAAGTACTGTATTTTTTTTCCAAACTCTTGTTCTATTTTTCCCCCATTTTTAAGATGGTATAAGAAAGAAGTAGACTTTCATGTCAACACGCACATACACACACACATCTGCAAAACTCTACATCCTACACAGATATTTAGCTTAGCTGACAATGTGTGGTGAAGGATCTGGGATGCTGAGAAGCATTTTTTCTTCCTGTGGTGCCAGATTCCTTTTCTCCCCCCAATCTCTTGATCTTATTGTGATTATAATATTAATGGGTATGATATGAATTAATAATATATTAATCAGTTAAGCAGCACAGCATAATTAGTTCTCAGAGTCAGAAAAACCTGAGTCCTGATTTCAACTTGACACAAACTAGCTGGGTAAGTCGCAGCCTCTAAGTGTCCCAAACAACTCTATAAGAGTGTAAATTGAAGGACAGACTAATCTGAATTGGAAGAGGAAATTTCCTGCAGTAAGTTCCCTATAATTAATGAAATCACAGCTCTAGAGCAAATAAAATTAATTAGTTGTAATTAATAACACTAATAATTTGCATTTACATAACAATGAGTCCTCCTGACAGCTGAAACATACATATATGTATTATCTCCTCCTATTAGAATGTGAACTCCTTGAGAGCAGAGACTGTCTTGCTTTTGTTTATCGCTATGTCCCTAGCCCTTAGCCCAATGATGAGCAGTCAGTCAATGTGTCCAGCACTCTGGACGTATAAAGAAAGAAAGACATAGTCCCTGCTCTCAACAAACTCATAGGCTGATGGGGGAGACAACATGTGAAGAGAATCAATGATGTCATGACGTTGGGGTCAGGATACAATGTGTTGACTGTGGTTCATCAGTCCAACGTGAGTTAGGAAGGCTCTACCACAGGTTGGGCACAAGTAGCCTTTAGAACATTTGGGATGGAGATGTCTCTAGATTTGTATAGTTCACATTTCCTTTGTGCTATGGCAATTCTGCTTTGACAACTTTCTGATCGTTAATGTCAAATGAGGTATAACACAGGGAAATGTAGGCTCACCGAAGGGGTTTGTCATTGATGCAACTGATGCAGCATCTAAATGGAAGAAGGGTCTCAAATACATGGTGAAGTCCTCCAAAAATATCACAATTTAAATAATGTGCCTGTTAAAACAGACTCTCAAAAATCCTCACTTTTAAAAGGAGGTTGAAATAGGTAATCTCTGAGGTTTCTTCCAATTCTAAATCTAAGATACTATTATAACAAGATGTGCATTCCATGTTTAAAGGTTCCTTCGTACATTAAGTGAAATCTGCCTCCCTGTCATATGAATTCTAGATCAAATCCTGTTTTAAAATGAACTCTCACTAAAAGCAATTATATTATAAACACCATTGACAATGAAATTGCTTCGTACTGGGTAGGTTAATAGAAACACTTGCAATTCATATCCTCTTATTCCCCTTCATCATGCTTATGACCTCTCCATTTCCAATAAGAAGTATCACTTAAAAACTAACACAGGACAAAGTCTGCATCCGCAGAACATTAAAACACAAAACACTTTCTTGTAATATCTCTGTGAGTCTTTATACACTAAAGATTAAAAAAAAAAACATTTCACAGATCCCAGATCTATGTCTAGATTTGTTTTCTCATTTATAAGTTCAATTAAAAGAAGAAAGGAAGAAACATCCCAAATCTCAGTAGAAACCACACAGTAATTTATTTATTGATTTTTTTTAGTTCCTCCACCCCTGGACATGGCACATCGGAAGCACACTCTGCCCCTGTGGCCTCTTCCTCTGATTGGGTGATTCCTCCCAGGAACTCCATTATAAGGAAAACTCCCAAGTCAACCATGCATTGTTCCTGCCCAGCCTCTACTCACACTCTCTACCCCCCACCTTTTCAGTTTCCTTTTATGTATTGCCTTCCCCTATTGGAATGTAAGCTCCTTGAGGGCAAGGCCTTTCTTTTCTGCTTGCATCTGTATCCCTGCCCCTTCTTCTACCCTCACCTCTCACTCTAAGTTCGTTTTTGACACATAGTAAGTACTTAATAAATGTTAATTTGAGGAAGAATATAGGCTCCTAGAACAGTGGATAGAGAACTTGACTCCAAATTAGAAACACCTGAATTCAAGTCCGTACTCTGACCCCGTATTAGTTGTGTAACTAGGTAAATCACTTAGCCTCTCAATTATGTAGGTAACTAAATTTTCAAGCGTCTCTAAGTTGCAGGGAAGGGGTCATCCAGCATTGGTAGGGTTCCTGGAGTTCCCACCATGAGGAAATATTAATGGAATTCCTTTTTCAAAGAATGAATTATTAAACACCAGTGTACTATCTTAGTTAAAATGAGAAATAATAATATTCTCCCAATCGATGTTTTCCTGTGTGGAAGACTCTGAAGTGTCTGAAAAGTATAATGAAATCACAGGTCTAGTCCTTAACCCTAAGGAGGTGGGGGCAATGTAAGAATTTTTTTTAATGTACTAAGCATTTACAGTATAGTCAATTATTCCTCCCCACTGATCCCAAAGGTTATCTTCACATATTCAAACATGTCTATGTCAATTTGTATCTTGGCAAGTCAATTTTAATGAACACATCAAGACCAAGTAAATCCAAGAAAAAATAGATCCTCCTGTCCACACAAAAATTTGCAATTCATCCAAGTTATAGCACCGTGAACTACACTACAGTATTATCCCTGACAATGCACTGCCTCTCCAATGCATGTATGTAAACACACACACATACATATACATACACACACATATATATATTCTCTTCATTTAAAAAAAATTATAGTCATGTATCAATCATCTGCTCTATGTTCTTTCTGTACCAGATGCTGGGAGAAATACAAAGATGTTTTCTCCTTCAAGGAGCAACCATTACACTACTAATTAATATCTACCTCTACAGCTAGGTTTTGATTAGTTTGAATAATGAATCCCACAAAGTAGTCACTTGCAGTATAATTGCACTATTCAAAGTTATAATTATGCAAAATATGGTAATTGGTTCCAGTCCAGTGGAAATATTCTATGGAAATTTGAATAATGCCACCACTTCAGTGGACTTGCTATTTGTACTAATCAGGTGGCTGTTGTTGTTATTCAGTTTCATCCAACTCTTTGTGAGCCCATTAGGGGTTTTCTTGGCAAAGATACTGGTGTGGTTTGCCTTTTTTTTCCCTCCACCTCATTTTACAGATGAGGAAACTAAAGCAAACAGGGTCAAGTGACTTGCCCAAGAACACATAGCTAGTGTCTGAGGGCGGATGTGAACGTAGGTCTTCCTGATTCCAGGCCCAGTACTCCATCCACCACACCACCAGCTATTTCTTATTCCATTTCTAGTGTATTATATTCCATTTTGATTGTGATAGGATACTAGTTATATTAATGTTGTTTTACGCTTTATGACTAAGTTACTAGGGGGCTGTATTAGGTTCCTCCTCTGTGCCAGGCACTGTGCTGAGCACTGAAGCTACAAAAAAAAAGGTAAAAGATAGTCTCTGCTCTCAAAGAGCTCACAGTTTAATGGAAGAGACAACAGTCAACTAATTATGTACAAACATTCCAAATATAGCATGAATTGGAAATAATCAACTGAGGAAAGCATTAGAATGAAGAGGGGTAAGGACAGGCTTCCTATAGAGAGTGAGATTTTAGCTGAGACTTGAAAGAAGCCAGGAAAAGTAAAAGGCAAAGATGAGCAACAAGAGCATTCTTGGGTTTAAAGACAGGACTTGGCTTGCCCAACTTCGCTTACATGATAAATGATTCAACCCTGGTCCACTGACTTGAGATCCAGATGTCCACTGTATCACACTAAGCACAGAAAATAACAACATTTTTTTGTTTTGACACATTTTTAAGTTCAATCGACATTATTGCCTTTTTCTCCATCATTATCTTAAGTCTGGACAACCAATAAAACAATAGATCAAGCCCTGACACATAGCCTTTGCCAATTTCTGAAGTGTAAATGCCCACACTGAAAGCTTAAGATCATTTTTCTAGAACCAGTAGAAGCTGGCCCCAGCCCACACCTGAAGATAATTTAAAATTATAACCTTTAAGGAAAAAGTTAGACCTGAGCTACAGGACATATAACAGTATCACTTCTTAACTTTCAAAGCATCTAAATAGAACTTGGCTGATCCATCACCTCCTCAAATTGCAATTTGATTCTCATACCTACACTCCCACTCCCTCAAGAAGAGGGCATCCTGTTGGAAAGTGGAGCAAACGATCTTCCTTGCCCTCCTTCTCTACACCTCCAGACTTAGCTCACACACTCTGTGTTGGAGCCAGACTGTCCTATGTGCTATTCCCAAGAACTTGACTTTCCATCTTCTGCCTGTAGGCCTTTGGAAAAGTGTCCTATGTGCCCAGAATCCATTCCCCCTTACCTCTGCCTCCTGAAATACTAAGCTTCCTTCAGGACTTAGCCAAGAGCTACCTCCTTTCTTGATACTCTGAGATGTGAGCACTCTCTCCCCATGCACTCAAGCGAGTACGTGGGTGTGGAGGATTGTGGAGCATTTGGCTGATTGATGCCTGTAGACACTTAGCCAGGAGACAGATTTCAGGTGATAGCCAGCTGAATCTTTGGCTGTTAGAAAAACCTAGAGGATAATCTGAGAATAAAGACAAAATAAAACACATAAAATTGTTTGCTATTGTTGAGAGTAGCCAACATGCTTCAAACCCATCAATAAGTTAGGGAGATGTCTACCCCAAGCATGTGAAGACTTCTCTAGGCTGAATGCATGTCACTTGTTCCAATGGTATGAACGTGACTGAAGGAGGCGCTGTGGAGCACCTAGAACTTAGGCATCAACGATGCCAAAGTCATCCACTGCCACATCCACTAGTCATCTTAACTTTTGTCATGCCTCTGGACTTCAATGACTCTGGAAGAGAGAGGGAGGCTGAGGACTTTGTGCAAGTCTGCCTCACTTAAATCCAATTCATGTGCAAGGCAAGACGTTGTCATTAGTTCTCTTTGGAAATGAAGGATAAGCAACAAGGCTGGAAGCTAAATTGTAAGGGGTTAAGAAAGTAGAAGTATTTACTGTGGATGACCTTTCTGAAGAATTTAGCTACAAAGGGCAGAAGTGATATAGCATGATAGCCAAGAGAGAATCAGATAAGGGTTTGTTCAGGATGGGGGAGACATAGGCATATTTGGAGGCAGTAGAGAATTAGCAAATCAACAGGAAGAGACTGAAAATAAGAGAAAGGGCAAAGATGACAGAGGGAGGCAATATATTAGAGGAGATGGAATGGAATGGTATTTCTTGAAGAAGTAGAGGAGTCAGCCTTGGTAAAGATTAAGGCCACTTCATCATGTGAGATAGAGAGAAGGAGGAGAGAAGGTCAGAAGGTAACTGAGTGGTAGATGAGAAAGACAGGAGAAGAATGAACTCATGGCAGATGGCCTCTGTTTTTCCCTATAAAATATTATACAAGGTTCTCAAATAATAGCATGGGGACAGAGGAGAGGAGCTATGGGAGGTGTGAGGAGGAATAAAAAGGTTTGGAAGAGCTGCAGTAGAGAGTGAGATAGTGAGTTGACAAGGGAGGTATACTAGGATTGCTTAGCAGCAGTGAGAGCCCAGTCAGGATTGTATAACATAAATTTGTTGTGGATTCAGTCATAACTGTTACACGATTTTCTCCATCTTCATTCAGCAGCATGTTGATAGGAACAAATGCCAAAAGTAACCATGGTAAACAAGTAGACCTTTATGCAGATTTCACAAAACCCCTGTTGGTGACCTTGGGAATATGGCAAACCTTATGAAGAGTAAAGATTTGGAGGATATTTTGGAATAGTAAGGAATAGAGGAAAAGGGGAGGTGAAGATAGACTGGAGTTAGAGTTCTTGTTGACTTTCTACAGGGATGCTGTTCAAGTTGCTGTTGTGGATGATAGCAAGAGTTAAGGGAAAGAAGCCAATTCCATGTTCTACCAGCTACAGCCCCAGACATTCCAAAGGAACTGTCTCTCAGTGGTATATTATCCTTTTAATACTTCTAGATTTATTCCCCTTAATATAAAAGGAAGCCCAGCAGCCACCTCACCTTAGCCAAGAGGATGGGGGAGGGAGAGGGTGCTGAGGAAAGTTAAAAGAGAAAAGAGAATTTGGAATAAATATTATGGGTTTCTCAAGAGGAGACTGCTGCTATTGGTTTAAGATATTTTGGGGGTTTATTTTTTTGTGGATTTTGTATGTTTTTATTTATTTTGTCAAATATTTCCCAACTGTATATAAAAAATGTTAACCTTCATTTAAAAAAAAATTAGTTGCCAATTCCTTCCCTCTCTTCCCACAAGCCTTAAGAAGGCAAGGAATATATTGATTATGCATGTGAAATCATGCCAAATACATTTCCATATTATCCATGTTGCAAAAGAAAATACACACAAGAAAAATAAAGGAAGTTAAAAAATGTGCTTCAATCTGCTCTCAGACTTCATCATTTCTCTCACTGGAGAAGTATACAATTTTTCATCATGGGTCCTTTGGAACTATCTTGATCAGATGGCTCCGGAGGAGAAAGTGAGTCTGGTGACCTTGCACAACCCTCCCTCACTCAAATCAAAGTCAACTGCAAGTCATTTCCCTGATGTCATGGATCTCTTTGAAAATGAAAGACAAACACAACCTTTGAGTTGTCTGAGCTGTCTGAATGGGGACCCAGCCAGTTGGGTAACTGAGCTTGTCCTCTCCCTCCCCAAAGGAAGGTAAATTTTGTTGTCTGAAAGCTGCACACTTAACTTGGGGTTTACTTGCTAGATTCCTTCCTTCCTTCCTTCCTTCCTTCCTTCCTTCCTTCCTTCCTTCCTTCCTTCCTTCCTTCCTTCCTTCCTTCCTTCCTTTTCACTTTCATTTCACTCTGGAGCTCATAGATTGGACCACAATAAGTCCCCGTCCAAGCTCCACTTAATGGCTATACTTTGGGCCCTCCTGGCTCAGAGTAAATGTCAAGAATAACTGTTTCTCTTTTGACCAGCAATGCCAAAGGTCTTCCCCTCCCAGTTTGATTTTTGTTAAAGGGGCCATACCTTGACTCACTTCTTAAACATCCTGGGCCATTTCCAGTCATCCTGATGAATATCTGGCCACTGGACCCAGATGGTTCTGGAGGAGAAAGTGAGGCTGGTGACTTCAAACAGTCCTCCCTCACTCAAATCGAAGTTAACGGCAAGTCATGTCATCATTTCCCCAATGTCATGGTCCTCTTCAAAACTGAAGGATAAACACAATGATCAGGGTATCTAAGTCTTTCACAGTTGATCATTGCTACAATGTTGCTGTTACTATGTACAATGTTCTCTTGGTTCTGTTTACTTCACTCTGTATCAGTTCATAGAAGTCTTCGAAGGTTTTTCTTAAACCTTCTTGCTCATCATTTTTATAGTATGGTATATTCCACCACAATTATATAGCACAACTTTTTCAGCCATGCCCCAACTGATGGGCATCCCTTCAATTTCCAACTCTTTGACAAAATAAAAAGTGCTTTTGTAAATATTTTTGTACATATAGGTCCTTTTTTCCTTTTCTTTGATCTCTTTGGAATACAGACCTAATAGTGATACTGCTAGATCAAAGGGTAGGCACAGTTTTCAAGCATTTTGGTCGTAGTTCCAAATTGTTCTCCAGACTGGTTGGATCAGTTCACAACTCC
Organism: Phalanger gymnotis; assembly: GCA_028646595.1. NCBI lineage: Eukaryota > Metazoa > Chordata > Mammalia > Diprotodontia > Phalangeridae > Phalanger > Phalanger gymnotis. The sequence goes on from CM053623.1 coordinate 352,791,566, forward strand.
AGCAGTGCATTAGTGTCCCAATTTTTCCACATGCCCTCCAGCATTTGTCATTTTCTTTTTCTGTCATGTTAGCCGATCTAATAGGTGTAAGGTGGTATCTCAGAGTTGTGTTAATTTGCATTTCTTAGATCAATAGTGATTTAGAGCCACATGATGATTGATAGTTTGATTTCTTCATCTGAAAACTGCCCGTTCATATCTTTTGACCAGTTATCAATTGGGAAATGCCTCTTATTTTTATAAACGTGGCCCAATTCCTTAAATATTTGAGAAATGAGGCCTTTATCAGAGAAATTTTCTCTATTTTTCCTCATAGACTTGTTATTGCTTAAATTTCTTTTTCTTCTTTTATTGCCATAGCTAGTATTTCTAATATATAATAATAGTGTTGATAATGGACATCCTGCTTCTCCTCTGATCATATTAGGAAGACTTTGAGTTTATTCCCATTACAGATAATACTCACTCTGGGTTTTAGATAGATATTACTTATAATTTTAATAAAGATTCCATTGATCCCTAGGCTGTCTCATGCTTAAATAGGAATGATTAGTGATTTTGTCAAAAGTTTTTTTTTTCTGCACCTATTAATATAATCATGTGATTTTTGTTGGTTTTGTTATTGATATGGTCAATTATACCTATAATTTTCCTAATAATGAACCAGTCCTGCATTACTGGTACAGATCCTACTTGGTCTTAGTGTGTGATATTTGAGATATATTGCTATAATATCCTTGCTAGCATTTTATTTAAAAATTTTGCATCAATATTCATTAGGAAAGGGCAGCTAGGTGGCTCAGTGGATAGAGTGCCAGGTCTGGAGTCAGGAAGACTCATCATGAGTTCAAACTGGCCCCAAACTCTCACTAGCTTTGGGACCCTGAGCAGATCATTTAACCCTCTTTGCCTCAGCTTTCTCATCTGTAAAATGAACTGGTGAAGAAAATGGCAAACCACTACAGTATCTTTGCTAAGAAAACCTGTAATAGGGTCAAGAAAAGACAAACACTAGTGTTGAATCCACATAGGCTCCAGGCCAGTCTCCACTTCATGTCACACATCTCTCCTTCTGATCTCCTAAGTTGTCTTGGGTTGGAAACATGTTTCACTAACCTTTTGTTGGCTCTGCCACTCAAGATTTCAATTTGAATAATTATTTTCAAGTTGTTTGGGAGGGAATTTTGGCAAAGCGTTGTTGATTGCCTCCTCTACTCCGCCATCTTGGCTCTGCCCCTTAACATATCTTTGCACAGTCTTGTGGGGGCATAGTTTTTAAAGTTGTTTCTTTTTAATCTCACAAGCTTTCATATAACATTTGAAATTTTTAATGATGAAAAATTCAGAAACAAATAATGAACATTTGGAGAAAGAGATCATAGAATTGCAAGTTAAACTGAAGTTTAGCAATCTGGTAGTCCAACCTTCTTATTTTACAAATGAGGAAAATCAAACCTAGAAATAGGAATAGAAATAGCAGCATCAGGATTCCATCTCCCAGGTTCTCAGATCCCAGATCCAGTACTTTGACAACACACACAGAGAAAGAATTCACATTTTGGGAAGGCACAGCCCAGCATACAAGATATTTCACTTTACAGAATGATTCCACCTCCTTCAGCAACATGGATTCACTACATTGCCAGAGCTTTTTTACTTTCTTACTGATGTTGCTATTTCAGGTTTTTTGTTTTTTTTTTTTTTTAAGAAGGAAGATTGAGGATGAGTTTTTAAAGCTGTTCAAGTAATCCCACTTAGCGATAACGTGACTTCCTCACAATCCATCTTATGGAAAGCCATTTGACAGTAGCTGGAGTCAAATTATTTTCTATTTAAAGAGAAATACCCATCTGTAACTCAGCACTCTGGTTAATAAGGGTATCAGCTGCTTTACATCTGGGGCATGATTAGAAAGGGGACTATAAAATCATGGAATGGAACTTGTAATTGCTCGCTGGCTGACAGAGTTAACAAGAGGAACCAAGCCCTTTGTAGGCCTTGCAAGTCTTCCAGAGAGGAAGCCAAGAGAATTTGGGGCCCACAGGCTCATAAGGTACAGTGCTGTAATAGCTGGAATGCAGGACCTGGAGTCTGTAAGACCTGGATTCAAAGCCATGCTCCTACTTCAGTAACACTTCCTTGCTATGTGATGATAGGGAAGTAATTTGTCTTCTCTGTGCTGACATTTCCTAATCTACATAGAATCACCCTCGTAGTACCAACTTCATAGGGTTGTTGCGAGACCCAAATATACAAAGAACTTTGGAAACCTTAATGTGCTACATGATTTTGATGATGGGACTGGCTGAAGTTGAACCTGGGAATTCATTGCTATTGGGAACTTATAATGAGAAAACTGCCTCTGCCAGTGAAGATTGGCTCCTTCTTTGTGACGTATACTCTTAAAGAGCTAACTGCGCAGGGCATGGAGAGGGTTACTGATTTGCCCAGGGTAACACAGCTAGTATGTGTCAGAGCTAACACTTGGACCCACATCTTATCATGGAATTATGAATTTAGAGTCAGAAAGTACTTTAGAAATGACTGAATCCATCCCCCTCATTTTCCAGTTAAAAAAAGGTGAGCTATTGAGAGGCAAAGTGAAGTGAATTTCCCAGGATCTCATAACCAACATGCAGCTGAGGACAGACTGGAGCCCAGCATACTGACCCTCACAGTAATGTTACTTCTTACTGGTGAATAGTAATAAAGATCATACAAATGGTATATGGGGAATAACCGCTTCCATGAATAACCCAAGTTACTCATCACAAAAGACATCTTTCAAAATGTTGTAAAGAAAGCTCGTTATGAGCAAAGAGAACAACATACGGAAAAGCCAACAGATGGTTTATTGTAGTCCTTGGATCCAAATCATCAAGAGGACACTTGAATTAATTTAAGACCTAAACTAGTCAATTGTCAAAAGGCATGTGTATGTATGTCTTTGGGGAGATTTGGTAAGGCCTGTTTTTAAATGGTTCAACATGAATAAACAAAATGTTGATCTTCTAAAAAAGTATTTATAGACTGCTTGAAACTAATTAATGCCAAAAATCAGTTGGCCCCTTCTGGATTTTTTTTCCTTATGTCTGAGTCAGAACTGTATGCAACCACAGGGATTTCAGTGGATGAAAAGTTGAAAGAGGAAAAAATTGTTTCAGGAGCTAAATTCAACAAGTAAGATAAGTAAGATAGCTTGGTGGCACAGAAAAATTATAAATCTGCTTAATCTAAGTATTAAAGGGGAAGAGAAACTTAGATTTACTTTAATTCACATGGGCCAACTAAGAGTGAAAGGAATTGAGAACATACTAAATACTATTTTTACATTGAGTCCACATTTCAAACCAATTGTGTTGTTGAATATTCTGAAGTAAGTACTCTCTGGCTTCATTCTCTGAGTAAAGCTGCCCCCTCAACATCTTGGTGCTATCGATGAATATTAGAATGTCTTTTTCTAATGCCATTGGATTAAGTTCCCATCAGCTGTAGTCTCTCCATTGTTAGCCACGAGTGACTAGCCTCCCACTTCTATTTAAACAATTAATATCAATTAGGGTTTACAAAGGGATATTTACTTCAAAGACATAATAAGAACAGAACTAGAAACATCCATATACATACAGTCATACACACACTCATACACACACACACTCGTACATACACATACACTCATACACACATATACACTCATACACACACTCACATATACACATACATACACACACACACACACACACATACACATACTTTCGGGTCATTCTCTCATCTGTACTTGCTAGGTCTTTGAGGGAAATGGGCTCAAACTGAACAGTTTCTATATAACATTGGCCCTCTCAAGTTTGTGTCCAAATGTACTATTATTACTCACTGAACCCTTTCTCAGTGACACTGGCCTGGGTGGGTCCTAAAGGTTGTTCTTTAGGACCTGAAAGCTGGGCTCACTGAAAACCCTAGTGTAGACTTGACTCCAAACCTCAGCTAGCTCACTTTCTTAATGTCTCAAAGCTCACAAGATCATAATCATCTCCAGTCTCCTTAACTTAGCCTCTCTCAATTTCTTTGTCTGTTAAATGAAGGCATTGGAATAGATGACTTCTGAGATCCCTCCTAACTCTAGGGTTAGCATCCTACAAATCTATAATTTGACACTAGTTGGAATTCCCCAAACACTTTCTAAGACACAGACAGCAGACAGCATGGCAATATATACTTGTAAGTGCATGTATGTATGGGTATATGTGTGCATGTATATGTAAATATAGAGAGTGTGTATATATTATGTACACATACATGTGTGTGTGGAGAGAGAGAAATACATATATACATATGTGGAAGGAAGGACTGGAACCTTATTTTGTCTATATCAGTAACTCCCAGTATGGAAACTCCCTCCACAATATCAGCAAATGATCTGTAATTTATAGTTGAAAAGAGTTGCCTTGGACAGGTTAAGTAGCTTGCCCAAAATCACACAGGTGTATCAGAGACAGGAGTTAAGCCCAGATCTTCCTTCCTTGGAGGTAGCTGGGACTTTAGTCACTGCTTTCAGAAGACACAGACACTGGAGAGGTCCCAGCATCACCTCTGCCACTCTGCCCTTCATGGCTGGTGGATGGCATTGGATATCACGAAGGGCACACCAGCTTGAAATTATCAGCAATGTCTTCTTCGTGGGCTCTTTGAGATCATCAAAGGCCTCGGAATATGTGAGCACAGCAGAGGTCAGTTGAGGTTTAACCTTGAGTCTACCATTGATGATGGGCATGGCAGCCTTGTTGTCTCTAGCAAATGGGTCAGGTATGCCAAGCCACTCTAATAGAACACCTGCTGCTACACAAATTTGTGTGCATAGCACTTCTCATCTTTTCTCTACTGTGCATAGCCAGGAATATGCTCAGTTGCTAACATGAAAGTGAAAACGAGGTTACTAATAAAATCACTTGAATGCTTGAAGTTGAGAAAGTTAAATGCATAGTTGTTGAGAATTGACTGTACATATAATACATATGTATGTATAAATATATGTGTGTGTATACACGCATACCGAGAGAGAGAGAGAGAGAGAGAGAGAGACAAAGAGATATAGCATAGAAAGTATAGTAGAAAGGTAGCCTTAGAATCATAAAGACCCAGGGTCAAATCTTGCCATGGACAATTACTACCTGTGTCCCCACGAAGAAGACAATCTTGCTAAGTCTCAGTTTTCTCATCTACAAAATGGGGTTAATGATAGCACCTCCCTCCCAGGGCTGTTGTGAGGATCTCATGAGGTAATGTATGTAAAGTGCTTTGCAAACCTTAAAGTGCGCTATAAATGTCAGCTGTTATTAGCTACCTGGCACACGACGATTCTTCTCTAACTACCAACTTTTACATTTTTATTCTTAAATTTCATTAGCTCATAAAAAAAAAACCTGATAACCTGGAATCTGGAGATTGTTTTTGGATGTGCCCTTTATTTACTTCCTGATATCTCTATTCTTTTTTTTGGTTGAAGAAATGGCTTGCAGAGTTCCAGATTTAACAAAATGTCCCAGAGAATTGGGCTTTTTCTCTATTTGGAGAGGCAAAGGCAAGCAGTGATTAGTTGGCATCTACAAGTTATCAATCCAAAGAGGGCCAAAGGATTACCCTTGGAAAAGTGATCCAAAGAAAATTAAGGAAGCCAGGGCTTGGGCACCTTGAGGGCCTGCTTAGTAAGTTGTAAGATCAGCTGCCAAAATCGTTAAGGGTTTCAGCCTATTTTAATAGTAAATTAAGAGAAAAAAAAGAGAAACTATAAAATGGTTAATGATTTTTTTTCCCTTCATTCTGACAGAAGTCTTTAAGAGCTTCATAAGTATTTTCATAGTCCTAATCATTAGCTCTTAGGAAGGGCTACATTCAAGGGATAATATATTTGTAGCAGAATTTCACCTTCACTGAGTCATAGCAAAATTATGACTTGCTTCCTTGGCCAAGTTTGCCAACGCAGCCCAATATGCTATGATATAATACAACATAATACGAGAAGCTAGTATTTATTAAGCACCTACTATGCGCCAGGCACTGTGCTAAGCTATGGACAATACCATGCAATACAATTAACATTTATTAAGTAGTTATTATGTACTAGAGAGGGCTATCACGGCAGCACATAGAGGTCTATCCTAACAGCCAAGATCTGGGTTCAAATTCCACTTTTGACATATCCTGACTATATAACCCTAGACAAGTCACTTAAGATCTCAGTGCTCTATGCAACTCTCTGTGACTCTGAGTGGCAAGGACTGAGCTGGCCACTGGTAGATGGAGTTTCCTCACCCAAGATACCAACGAAGTCTCTGGTCCAGTCAATCCCTGCTATGTGGAAGATTGTGGTGAAACAAATTCAAATGAAAAGCAATCTCTGCCCTCAATGAGTTTACATATCAATTGGGAGGAGGGGGAGCAGGGTTGGGGAAAGATACAGTAGGTGGTGCCAGGCCTGGAGTCAAGAAGACTTATCTTTGTGAGTTCAAATCTAGCTTCAAATACTTATTAGCTGTGTGATCCTGGGCAAGTCACTTAACTCTGCTCCTCTCAGTTTTATCATCTGTAAAATGAACTGGAGAAGGAAATGGAGAACCACTCCAGCATCTTTGTCAAGAAAACCCCAAATGCAGTCATGAAGAGTCACACATGACTGAAGATGACTGAACAACAATGACATAGCATGTAAGGAGATGTGTGCTTACGATTATTTGAGGAGAAAGAGAAACCTAACAGCTAGGATCCCAGCAAAGGAAGAAGAGCCTGCGCTAATCCATGAAGTAAGCTAGAAGTTGAAAGAGGAAGAGAAATGTGATGGGGGTGGGAGAAGGGGTTGGTGATGATAGGCTGTGCAAAAGCAGGCCTCAGGAAGCAGAGAACCTGCCAAAGACACAAAGGGACCTCAAGCACCCATGCAGAGTATCGTGTAAGAAGTATAACTTCCACCTTCTTGGCGTATACATATTGATATACCTACTGCCATTTTAAAAGGGTAACATTAGCACCTGGGACTAAGATGCAGCTATGGAATCCTAAGAGTAGAATTGTCCTCTTTAGTCTGCACATCAGTCCTTACAGTTATCCAGCTTGATAATTCCAGTGGTCATAGAATATCAAGAACTTGTCTAACCTATAAACTAAGAATGCTAATGAAAATTTGTAGGCATTTGTAGGAAGATGATAAACTTCCACAGGACACCTCTGAATACTGACTGTCCAAACCTAAATCAAGCGGCAGATCTGAGGAAATCATCCCTTTTCACAATTGAGATCATCTGAGTTTTTAGGGACCAAAGCTTCTATGTCCTGATTCCCCACAGGGTTTATATTTTGTCTCCTACTTGAGAAAATGGAACAGAGTTCATCAACACCTTATCAGCCCCAGCTTCAGAAAAGGTTCAGAATTGCCCAGGCCAAGAACAGATTCAAAGGAGCGCTGTATTTCCAAGACAAAGATGAATCAAGGAAGAAATGGGAGCATTGTGAGCCGCTCTTTGACAAGAACAGGGTTTCTTATGTTCGTCCAACTTCAAATGTTTTCTCTCATCTTGCTTGAACAGTCATTAACAATGTTGTTTTGAGCATTTCCCTTGGGAAACATGACTAGGTTGATACTTCCACAGAAAATGGAGAACCATGGCTTTGGTCAGTGAATTTGGGCCAGTAAGCATTCATTCAAATCAGAGAGGTTGTGAGGGTTTCCATATGGACTGTGACGATATGTATTCTCAATTGACTCAATACATTGTTAGCCCTCTCTTTTGCTTGGACATAGCGCATTTGTACTAGTCAAGTCAAGTGTACCCGAGTGACTCTGATCTCTTCTATACTACCTGCAAAGTAGACCCGAATGCCAAATAGAAATGTCACCTATTCTAGATTTCTGAAAATGTCCACATCTTTGTAGTTACATAATCATGTTTAACCAAAAGCCACCAAAACCCATGAAAAGACCATCTCCCACTCATGATAAGACTCCTATCTCAGCTTTCTACAGGAAGCCCTTCCCAATCACTCCTAAGCTTAGTGCCTTCCTTCTGTTAATAATTTCCTATCAGTCCTGTGTCTAATGTTTCGTACTTATTTATCTGCAGATTATCTCCCCTATTAGATTGTACGTTTCTTGAGAGAAGGGACTGTCTTTTGCCATTTTTTGTATCCTCAGCACTTAGCAGAGTGTATGGCACATAGTAAGCACTTACTATATATTTACCGACTCACTAACTCACAGAAGACAAGGGTGGGATAGGAAGGAGTGGTAGGAGTATTCGGGATATGGAGATGACTTGGAAACATTTTCGTAGACCAGCTGCCAAAATATTTGGGCATCCCTACAGGACCAACAAATCCTATTAGAAAAGATTTCCAATGAAACAAATGCTCATTTCTAAATCATATGGCTGAATATTAGGAATTGTATTAATTAAGACATTTGTTTGCTTAATATTTATTTTATTTGGAAATTTGAAAAACTCATTAGTGTGGATATTCATGATCAGAATAATCCATGCTAACATGTTTCAAAACTCCCAAATAAAATAAATATTTGTTCTATCCTGGTAGAATAAGTCACCACACCAGTGAAATTAGAGATTTGCTAAAGATAGGAAATCATTAATAGAGACATGGCCTTAAAATTACCAGTCTAGAGTTTTCTTAATAGGCATTCTAATGTGTGAGATTTCTTTTTCTTACTTTCATCCCATTGGTATATTCCAGAAACATTAATATTGAATTTCAAGGTATAGGGACTGCATCTGTGATTTCATTGGCACAGAGAATTTGTAAATGTGGAAACTACCTCTACCAAGGCCGGTCTACACCTTCTTTGAAATTTACAGTCTTAGCTGCCTACATTAAGGGCCTTGCCCAACCAGTGAATCCTTGAATGAGTGGTACACTTATATATGCATCCCTTATCTCTGAACATTGCTTTTCAAATTCTAGACCTCATCTTGGAATTGATCTGCAATAATTCCAGATACCAGGTTGACCAGTTGTTACAACTGAATGATCCAGAATTTTTGATATTGCTTTAGGAAATTAGAATAGTAAGGGTTATGATCTCTTCATGTTACAGATGAAGGAAAAAAATCCAAAGAGATTAAATGGTTTACCAAAGTCTCACATGTAGTTAGAGATGAAGTTGGAAATCTAGCACCTGGCCCCTGATCCCAAGACTAAAGGAGTATCTCTTCCTAGATACCAGTGCACAGGAGCAAGATTCAGTTTCCTCGAAAGTTGTTTTCATTGCTTTCTACTTGCATGGACTCTCTCAACCTGGTGTCATCTTTCTTCCCTGTGGCTGGTCTTCAGGCCCTTGTAGATGACTGTTGTTTGACAGAAATGAGTATGCACTGATCATTTACATTGTCTTATTCTTGAGGCCAGGAAGTTAAAACTTAGCTTACATTCATAGCAAGCTTCTCATGTTTTTCCTCTGCTAACTTCCTTGATTCTCACCTCCCCCATCTCTGACCTCTGAGCCACTGCATGGGCTGGCCTCCAGGCCTGGAATGCTCTCCCTCCTTTCCTCTGCCTCTTAGAATCCCTGACTTCTTTCCAGGCCCAGCTGCAATGCCACTTCTGCTGGAGGCCTTTCCTAGTTCCCTCAGATTTCCGAGTCTTCCCTTCTTCCATCCATCTGCTGTGAATATATCTAATATAAACCTATTTATTCACATGGTATATCATCCATCCTAACGGGAGCTCTTTGAGGTCAGGGATCGATTTTGCCTTTCTTTGTATCTCCAGTACTTAGCACAGTACCTGGCACATAGTAGTAAGCACTTGATGACTGGCCTACAAAACCCTTTAAGTAAAATAGCACAATTTTTATTATGCCCATCATACAGATGAGGAAAAAGAACCTTAGGCAGGTCAAGTGCTTTGCCCAAGGTCACAGGCTAGCAAAGTCAGGTCTTGAGCCTGGATATCTATGATTCATTCTACTATATTGTAATGGTTTCTACCCCACCCATGAAAAGACTTGCTAACATAAATATGCTATTAAATGTGAAGGTTGTTTTTTTTGTTTGTTTGTTTGTTTGTTTAAAGCAATGATCACCTGGTGGTTCTATTTGCGAGTTAGCAAAGACAAAATCACTCCTGGAAAAAACCACACTGACCCCAAATCAAGAGTCCACATTTCCATGGTGGTTGGTTGGGCCAGAGCCCAGGAACTATGGTCTTTAAAAAGAGAAAAGTTAACGAGACTATCCAGTGACTGAAGGCACACTCATGTTATTCAATCATCTTTCTTTCTTTCCCATTGCCTTCCTCTTCCTCTTTGTCTTTTTCCTCCTTTCCCCCACCAGCCCCAAGGCCTGCCATCCATCAAAGAAAGAAAAGCTCAATGTAATAAATTAAAGGCGCTCCTTCACCTCTGGTCTCCAGGCTAAGGTTAGTCACTGAAAGGCTAGCAGAATCTTAACAATCATACACAATGAGAATGAAGGCCCAGTCTTTAGAGCATGGAATGAGTTGACTCATTCTTCCCAACAGGTTATAAAGAGCAAATAAAATATATCATGCCCATTTTCAATGTAATATTTGAAGGCTTGCTGGGCCTACTAGCCATGAATGAACAAGGGACAGGAATACCATAGTCTCTAAATTGCTAAAGGAGCCAGAGTTGAGAGTGCATTTAAAAGGTTTGAACAAGGAATTTCTTGCTGTTTCTTCCATGGCATCTTTTAAATGAGGAAGAGCTGCCATGAGAGCTCAGTAGTTCAGTGGTTTGAGCGCTGGGTCTGAAGTCAGGAAGATTTCAGTTCAAATCTGGCCTCAGTCATATATCCTAGACAAATTACCTGACCCTGTTTATCTCAGTTTCTTCATCTGTAAAGTGAGAATAATAATATCATCTACTTCCCAGGGTTGTTATGAGGATCAAATGAGATAACATTTGTGAAATACTTCGCATAGCATCTGGTACATATTAAGCACTATATAAATGTTAGCTATTATCATGTCCCCATCAAGTAACATGTATCTCTCAGTGCATTGTGTCTGTTTCTTTTTTGCTTATTTTTTTTTGCTGATTTTGCACGAATTAGTATCTGGAGACAACTGACCAGGGTGTGAACTCTGAAAGTTCAGGGGTCCCTTCAGCAATGGAGTCAGCAGCAGAGACACAGGAGCCAAGGCAACAACCACTTGGCAGCTTGGTGATACTGTGGATAATGCACTGGACCTGGAATCAGGAAGACCTGATCTCAAATGCAGCTTGGCAAGCTTACTAGCAAGTCAGCTCATCTGGGCAGCTAGGTGGTGCAGTGGATAGAGTGCCAAGCCTGGAGTGAGGAAGACATCTTCCTAAGTTCAAATTTGCCCTCATATAGGAAATGAATGAATGAAGGAAAAGAAGGAAATGACAAACCACTACAGTATCTTTGCCAAGAAAACCTCAAATGGGGTCACAGAGAGTCATTCACAAATGAAAAATGACTGAAGTGCCTCATCCATAAAATGAAGATAGTAATAGTACCTATCTCACAGAAGTATTGTGAGGGTTAAATGAGATAATATTTGTAAAGAGCTTTACAAACTTCAAAGTGCTATATAAATGTTAGCTGTCATCATCATCATCATCGTCATCATCATCCAACCTTGTTGACCCAGCCCAGCAGTGGATTTACCTGTCACCCAAAGTGCCACATCATGAAAAGGGCTGGTCCAGCTGAGCGAGAAGCAATTCACCTCTCACCACACTGTGCCCTGATGGGGGCTCATGGGGACTCCTTGAAGAGAGGAAGGAAAAACAGCCTTTCAGGGTCCAGGGTCACAAAGCACTTTTCAGCCCAGTGAGTTACCTACATGCAGGCCTTATTACCATCTAATTTAAGCTCACAAGCATTTTTCTGCACCACTCCCTATCGCACTGTGTGTGTGTGTGTGTGTGTGTGTGTGTGTGTGTTAAGAAGGTAGAGTGCAAGCTGAAGGAAATCAGCTTCTTTAAGTTCAAGCTCACTATCCTAAGGGACTTGGTGTATGTTTTAGGGGACAATGCCCTTCCTGGTTTGGGGAGTGATTTTTTTATAACTTCCACCTTTGCTATATCTTCTCAGTAAAAATCCCTGTGTGAAAGGTAAATGATATCAACCAGTGAGCCAATATTGTCAGGTCACAGCACACTGGATGGCATCAGGGAGGAGCCACAAATGATGGTATACAAACCCCACCCTCTCAGAGTTACCCCTAGAACACCTCCAGCCGGGCTACCCTACCCTCTGAGGCACAATCAGGCAGTGTGAGTGGGGGGTTGGGAGAATGAACCCAGAAGAGACACTATGCATATCCAAATGGTTGCTTGCACTTCAGCTATTTTGAAAGGTTCTGGGTCCAGAAACCTAGCAGGGATGTTGTTTTAGGATCCCTAAGCTGTTCATTTGAACATCTGTCCTAGAAGCAAAAATGATCTGTTTTCCTTTGCAAGTCAGCAATGAGATGATCAGCCATGTCAAGCTATGTGTTGACTCTCAAAATAAAACGAAATAAAATTCTTATTGACCAAAACCAATTTTATCTTGAAAACATCTGAAATAGTTTTACATTGGTAATTTTTTTCTTTAAAATTTTAAAATACCAGAAGGAATAAAAGATATTTTTAATTAAAAAGAATCAGTACACATAAAGACTTCACTTATTTCTCTTGCATATGAAAATAAAAGACCTTATTAGATTTAGACCACTTTCCAAGGGCAGGCTGAAGGTTTTATGGAAAACAGCTCCACTGACCAAGGTTAGCCAGATGCCAATATTTGAAACAAATCAAAATTCCACTGGAGATCATCCAATCTTCAAGTAGGAAAAACACGCAGAAAAAATACATTTTTCAGATATTTTTCATAGACTGTGTATTTTCTTTTTTATTGTCATTATTGAACTAAGTTTACCCAATTTGACCCATCATTTCCAAAGGGAACAATGGCTCTCAAAAGGGGGGTAATTTTTATGATGTCACAGAAAGAATTATGAAGTTCTACCTACAGTTACAGAGAACACTGCTGTTCTATGCACCTCTACATGCTATTGTGTTGCTTATTACCATAGCATCCAAATCCTAGGAAGAGCCCTAGTTGATGAAGCTAAGATTCACAGACTCAGAAATTCCTGAGTTCTTGTCTCAGTGGACTTAGGTTCCAGCTGTAAGGCCATATCACACTCCCTGCCCAAACGCCAACACAGCTCTGGAGTAACTAGAAAACCAACAGAAAAAGAATCTCCATCCTCTCTTAAAATATTTAAAAACTCATGGGATCATTCATTTTGGAAAAGGTTAGGAATGTGATATTCATCAATGTAATTCATCTGCAATTTGTGGTCTTAATGACCACAAGTAACTTGTCTATAGAAAAAACAAACCTGTATGTGTCAGAGGCAGGCTTTGAACCTAGTTCTTTCTGATGCCAATGCTAGTCTTCTGCCCTACACTTAACCTCTTGAGTTCAGTTACAGGCAATAGCAATTCCATTAACTTGGAATGATTTCTGTATTGGGGCACTTACAATAGACAATGCTCACTCATTCCTGTTTTAAATCTTCCCATGTGATAGTGTTGCTGACAGGAGGGGGTCCAGTCAAGGAAACAATAACAGATAACATCCTTGGAGAAGAAGTTTCCTTAGTCAAATAAGGACAACTCCTCCCCTATAGCCAACAAAAAATAAACACAGAAAGTTTTGCATTTATTTTTAGAAACATGGAAAATAAAACATAGTAATTAAATTAGTAAATCAATCAAGTAAAAATAACTCTTTTGATTATATCAAGCAGTTTAACCCAAACAGCAAAAAGCCTTATTGTACCAGAAAGAATGCTGGATTTTGGAATGAAAGGAACTGGGCGTGTATCCTGATCACTTGTCCCTGTGTGACCTTAGACAAATTGCCTTCTTTCACTTTCTCATTGGTAAATGGAGGGGGTTGGGCTGGATGACAGACTGAACTTTCTTCCATCTTTATAGCCATGCTTATTTCCTAAGAAGCCTCAGCCACAGCTGAGGATTGTGGTGGTTCATGTCTTGCTATGATTCAGAAGGAGACAAATTCAGCTCTTCCACAATGGCCCATATTTTATTCTAAAACATTAAATGGATGTTCTGATAAATACTAACATGAAGAGAATGTAGGCCACTCCAATAGCATCTTGCACTGTTTGCACATTTCTCAATTTACAGAACACTTCCACATACATTGTTTCCTTCAAGATGATAGTAATAGCAATAGCAACACCAATAATAATTGCTAACATCCATAAAGCACTTTAATGGATGAAAGGTGATAGATATATGCATATGTGTATATATGTAAATGCATATGTGTGTGTATATATATATATGTATATGTGTGTGTGTGTAATCTCATTTGACTCTCACAGCAACCATATGAAGTAGATGCTACTAATCCCCATTTTATAGAGAAGGAAGCTAAGGCAGGAGAAGTGATTTGCTCAGAAAGACACAGCTAGTAAGTATCTGAGACATGACCCCAAATCAGGTCTTCTTGCCCCTAAGTTTAATGCTCTATACACTTTACCACACTGTGTTATAGATTCCCTCATGGAATCTAACAAATAAATGGGAGATATGGCATCAGCTCCATTTTACTGGTGAGGAAACTGATAAAGCAGAGCGGTCAACTTTCCCCACATCTCCTGACTGCCAAGTTATATAATCATGAAGAGACCCGAAGCTAGGCTCTCTAACTGTCAGAGACTTTTTTTGACTCTGCCAGACTGATCCTGTTGCAGAAACACTCACCGGCTCAGAGAAAATTGTATTTAACACAACTAGCATGTGGAGAAAGATACCAAAAGAACCTCGAAAATCTTTGGGAAGAAGATTTGGATCTTGGGTTAGGATAACTCATTAAAGCAAAATACCAAATGGCCATTGGGGAAATGTCAATAGTGACATAGATAATTGGAGAGGATGAGGGCTAGAAGGGACTCAAAGACCCTTTAATCCAATCCCCTCATGTTCTAGACAAAAAAAAACAAGAGACGAAAAATGGCAAACTATAGACTATTAGATTTTCCATTTTTTAAACAAAAATAAATAAAATAGTGAAATTTAGACATTTAGAACTTGAAGGAGTTTGTGAGATCATCTTGTGCACTCCATCATTTTAAAATAAGGATTCAGAGATCCAGAGAAACTAAGTTACTTACCAAAGGTCACAAAGCTAACACATAATGATACTGGGATTTGAACTCAGTTCCTGTGATTCCATTTTTTTGTTTGTTTTCTACTATGCCATAATTCACAGCTTCAGTCAAGGAAAAAAAATCAAGAATTGTAACATTAATCTATTAATCTCTGAAATGTATACTTTTTAATTTTAAAAGGGGAGGGGATGAAGAAACATCTATTAAGTACTTACTATGTGCCAGGCACTATGCTAAGTGCTTTACAAATATTCTTTCATTTCATTCTCTCAACAATCCTGGGAGGTGGCTGCTACCTGCTCATTTTCCAGATGAGAAAACTGAAACCTATAAGGGTTAAATGCCCAGGGTCATATAGCTATTAAATATCTGAGGCCAAGTTTGAACATGTCTTCCTGACTCCAAGGTTGGTGCTGTTATTCACTGTGCCACCTAGATTCTCCCATTTTAAGTGTGAACTCATCCATAATGAATTCACAAAAAAAGGTTTTTGTGACTTATGTTAACCCAAAAATTGCATCTTTTAACTGGTTTCCATTTCGGTTGATTCAAGTAGGCCCAACGAAACTGTTAGAAGGGACCTCAAGAGCATTGAGGTTTTTGCTCAAGAGCAAAGATTATAAAGAACTGGGCAAGAAAATGAAGTCAATCAAGGAATCAGTGGCATTTCTCTCAATGTTATTCATCAAAGACAAAGGATGTAAAAGAAAATGAAAAACGGATTTTGAAAGTTAACAGCTGACTAAGAAAGTGATATCTGAAATGCATTTGTACTCTTGGACAACGGATTGAAATATTGGAAAAACAGGTTCCTGTTCTAGAATAATATATACCTGACAAAGGTTAATAAGAATGTATGTATCGAGTGTCTTGTAAGCCTGATGAAAGAGATTTTTAAAATAAAAAAGGGTGAAGGTAGGAGGAAAAACCTCTAGATACCATAGAGAGCAGTTACAGTGAAAAAAGAACAGCAGTTGAGTTTCCAGAAATTCATAGTAGGAAAAAATCCAAGAAGGAAGGAAGTATTTACTTTACTTGGGTTTTACTTTATATAGATTTTATACCCATGGCCTTGAAAGTTTCTGTATAATCTCAAACAGTGTTTAGATTACAAGTAAGAGGAACTAGAAGCCTTAATGCTAGTATGCAATACGGATCACTGAGGCTTGGTGGGAAGAAACTCATGACAGTAATATCACTCAAACTATTTTATTAAAAAAAAAGAATGATGGGAAAATTGGGATGGGGTAGCATTGTATACTACAATGTGCAAGGACATCCAAGAACCAGAAAGTGGATGCATTTTGGAAAGTATTTGAGTAAAGATCAATTGGAATCAATGGAGTGTCTAGGTAACTGTCAAAACAGAAGTGATATCATGGGAATATGCTACTGATTACAAGCACAGAAAAAGAAGATAGACGAGGAGTTTTGGAAATAGATTACAAGCCTGGCAAAGAAACATAATATCACAATGATGAGTTACTTCAATTTTCCATATTATCTGCTGGGGTGCTCTCTCTGCCAAATGTAGAGCAATTCATAACTTCTTGATTAGTCCTAATGATAATTTCATCTTTCAAAATATGGAGACATCAACAAGGGGAAATTTTATGCTGGACCTGAATATCACTAAAAGAACTGTTTTGTAGAAAAGATTGGGATCTTGGGAAGAAGTAGCCACTCTCTTCTAGGGGAATATTGGGAATGGTCTGATATGCACTCTAGATTTTAGGAAAATAAGTTTTAAAGGGCTCAGAAGAAAAATAAGTATAATCCCATAGAATAAAATTTTATATGGTAAGTTAACCCAAGAAGAATCAGGAAACCTCAAGAATGAAATTTTGAAGATACCCAAAAAATATTCCTGATTAAGATGGTGATGTGAAGCCATGGGACAGCAAGAAATATTACAGCAAAATCAAAAGATTTTTTTAAAAATAGAAGACAATGTGAAGTATCTTTCTACAAATGACTTCAAAAACAGACTGAGAATAGCTGAACAAGTTGTGGTATATGATTGTGATGGAACACTCTTGTACTACAAGAAATGATGAAGGGCGTGGTTTCAGAAAAACCTGGGAAGATATATAAATTGGTGCAAAGTGAAATGAGAAGAACTAGGAAAACACTGTACACAGTAACAGCAATACTGTAATCATAATCAACTAGGAAGGACCTAGTTATTCTAACCAATACAATGATCCAAATTCCAATTCCAAAGGATTTATGATGAAAAAATGCTATACATCCCCAGAGAGCGAATTGATGAACTCTAAGCGCAGACTGAAACATATGCATTTTTTCACTTTCTTTATTATTCTTACTTTTTGATCAACATAGCGAATATAAAAATATGTTTCACATGACTTCATATGCAAAATGGATATTATATTGCTTGTTTTCTCAATGGGTGGTGAAAGGGTTAGAGGGAGAAGGAATTATTTTTTTTAAATGAATGTTGAATTCTAAAAACAAAAAAAGAAAGAAAGAAATAGTTTGAGAAGGCATAATTTAAGAATCAGCAGAGCCTCTGAACACCACGATTTAAACAAAAAACCTGGATGCTATATTGTAAAAGATCAAAAACTGAAATTGCCAGATGGAGCCAAGATGGCAGCTGGAAAGCAGGGACTTGCCTAAAGCTCTCCCCCAGGACCCTCCAAACACCTATAAAAATGGCTCTGAACAAATTCTAGAACTGCAGAACCCACGAAATAGCAGAGAAA
>CM053623.1:352809980-352838060 GCA_028646595.1 Phalanger gymnotis
AAACTAAAAACATGGATATAAGAGCCAAAATCCAGTGTTTTCAAATCAATGAATAAAATATTACAAGCAAGCCAAAAAGAGTACTACGTATGAAGTACCAAGGAACCATAATAAATATCAGACAAGACTTAGTAGCCACTACAATAGATAGAGGGGGCCAGCTAGGTGGTACAGTGGATAGAGCATTAGGCCTTCAGTGACCCTGGGCAGGTCACTTCACCCTGTTTGCTTAAGTTTCCTCATCTGTACAGTGATCTAGAAGAAGGACATGGCACACCACTCTAGTATCTTTGCCAAGAAAACCCTGACAGAATCATGAAGAGAAGGACATGACTTACAGAACTAAATAACAATGGATAGAAACCCTCCTAAGATGACATTTTAAAAGTCAAAAGATGAAGACAATCAACCAAAAACATCTTACAAAATTTAGTGTATAGATGGAATAGATGGATCTTTAACGAAATAGAAGACTTTAAAGTTTTTTAATGGAAAGACAAATCCTGAGTAGAAATTTTGAAATGTAAATGGAGGAGTCAAGAGAAATCTAGAAATATCAATATGTTTGAGCAGGTGGAAAAGTTAAATGATGATGAACTGCTTACATTCACAAATGATGAGAAGAGACAAATCTCCCTTCAGAATCCTCATGTCCTCAAGGGTCAGAGAACTCCTGTTCAATATGACAAACATAAGGCCTAGGTGTGATTTTGTTCTATTGGTTCTAAGAGAAGAAAGAAAAGGTAGGAGGAAAAAAAATCACTCTAGGGAAGTAATGGGGAAGGGGGTACTTACTAATTCACATAAATGGGGTCCTCAGGGAAAGGATTCAGACATGGAGGAATGGATTTAGAAAGCATTTAATGACTTCACTTAATAGAATTAAGGAGAATTCACACACACACACACACCCAGAGTTATAGAAATTCTGTTGTAGAAATGCACTAAACTAAACAGAATTTTAGGCAAAGAGGAGAGGTTTATATAAGAGGCAAAGCACAGCTGGGGAGGAAGTATTCAAAAGCAACACAAAGTTCATTTTTTGGAGGTTGACAAGAGAAAAGGTGTGTGGAGAAGGAACTACGACAGTGTCTTTGCCAAGAAAACTCCAAATAGCTTCACAAACAGTCAGACACAACAGAAATGGCTGAACAACAATGAAGAGAGGAAGAAGTTATGAGACCCAGAAATCTAGGTCTGATCTTGGTGAAGAATGGAGGGCCAAAGGCATAAAAACAGAATACACATTAAAGACTAATAGTGGCTTCCTTCTCTTTCTTGACCCCTTTCTCCTTTTTAAAAGGAGTCAAGAGGAAAAAAGAATAAGAACTTATTATGGGGAAAAACACATAATTCAATCATAAGTGATTATTAATGAAATGCACTGACCCATAAAACAAAAGAAGGAAACACAAGGGATTAGAAAACAGAATTCAACAATAAGTTGTCAAAAGAAATACCGTTGAAACAGAAAGACTTGAACAGAATTAAGATGAAGGACTAGAGAAGAATTTATTTTATTTCAAGCAAGTTCAAAAAATCAGGAGTAGAAACTATGATCTTAGACAAGATAACAATTAAAATAGATATAATTAAAAGTTGATAGGAAAATTGTATTATGCTGAAAGGCAATAATGATCATGAAATTATATCAATACTAAACATTGTACCTGATGGCATCACATCCAAGTACAAAAAGGAAAAGTTAATTTAATTACAGGGAAAAACAGTAAAACTATACTAGTTGACAACCTCGGTTTGAAACAAGTAATAGCTTGAGCAAAATATGATATAAAATAAAACAACAAAAATCATCAGCCTTTCTATACATTACCAAGAAATCCCACCAGAGAGAGGAAAGAAATTCCATTCACAAAAGCTATAGAATGGTTTTACTTTCTGGGAGTACAACTGTCAAGATATATATAGGAGTTATATGATTACAACTACATTTTTTTTAAAAAAAATAAGAGTAAAGGTATTTTCAGTCCACGAAAGAACAAATAACAAATAGGGCCCAGATCTACATATTGTTATTTAGTCATTTCAGTCATGACCAACATTTTGTGACCTCATTTGGGGTTCTCTTGGCAGAGATACTGGAGTGGTTTGCTGTTTCCTTCTCTAGCTCATTTTTATAGATGAGGAAACTGAAGAATCAGGCTTAAGTTGCCCAATGTCACACAAGTGTCAGAAGGTGGATTTGAACTCAGGTCTTCCTGACTCTAGGCCCTATCCACTGTGCCATCTAGATGCCTACAGATCTATATAAACAGAGTCTACAGAACTAAAGTTCAAAATGAGCTGAGGTTGAAGAGAAAAGTGAAAGGTAATGGAGAGGGATTTGTTCTGTTTTGCTTTGTTTTGTTGTCTCTATTGGGAGAAAAAAAGAGGATTAAAGAAAGGCTAATAAACTGATTAGGGTGATAATAATATAGCTCTCACTCACTCTCCCAGAGAAACATTGGCTATGTCTCCCTCTCAGGAAGCTGGGGTAGCCCAAGAGTTGGTATGTCTCCATTGGTTCAAATACCCATCAGGTGTGTTTCCCTCACAGTTAAAGCCAGTGACTTGCCCTAATTCTATTTAGCCATCTAATATAAATTAACTTTAAGATGGGATTATTTACTTTGAATATATAGCAATACCAGAACAAACTTTTCTCTCCTAGTACTGTGGGGACATAGTTTTAGCTAACTTCCAACACAACACTGGTCCCACTGAATGCATGTCCAGTTGAGACAAGAATCCTAGCTGAGTCCTTGTCTCAGCTACCATGAGACTAAATCCCAAAAGTCACTCTGTGCTTCCGGGGAGACTCATACTTCAGCAGCTTCAAAGCAGGGACAACAGAGTACCTCCTGACCTTTCAAATCTCATAAGATCAGAGAACTCCAATCCTTCCTCCTAAAATGGCAAATAACAAATGAAGAGGCCAAAGAACAAGACCTTTTGATAGGGCCACATGATGTGAGAAGAAGGCCCAAAGTCTCTCACCTAAATCCTCTCACATAAACAAAAACGACAAATGCAGAGTCCAAGGACCAAGGCTCTTTGACAGGACCCCATAGCCTGAAAAAGAAAAGGCCCCAAGGCCTTTCCCATATGTGTCTCTCACCAGATGCGGGGAAGCAGTCTAAAGTCATCCAAAAGCAAATCTGAGGAGAATGAGGTATGAAGAGACTAGGCTGAAACAGAATCAGCCTTTTGGAAGACATCCCCAGTTCACAGACAATGAAAAACAGTTCCCTCTGATCACCTGGTTAGGAGAGTAGAACTAGCAACAGAATGTCTCCATGCTCTCCATCATCTCTCTCCAGTCTCTTCCATGTCATCATGACTCTCTTGGAAGCAGATGCCTAGCTCCTCTGCATGGCCACGTTGGATCAGTTGAATGAGCTAATGAACTCAACATACTTCACAGATCTCCATTTCAATAGTAACAAAGAATCCAAAGCTCTTCAATTGTTATTTTCCTTCTCTTTTCCACCAATGCATTGGAAATGGAAGAACAAAAGCGGCTAACAGGGAGTTGATGCCCAAGACGAGCAAGGAGATACTAAGAGAACACCTAGCTTCCTTTGATGTATTCAAGTCTTCTGGTGTAGATAAAGCACATCTTCAGGCACTAAAAGAGCTGGCCGACATAATCACCAAAAAATTATTAGTGAGATGTGAAAGCTTGTGAAACCTGAAAGAGGCACCACAAGATTGGAAAAGGGAAAATGACATACTGACTTGCAGAAAGGGAAGATTTTGCAAACTTTAGGCCAGAGAACTTCACTTTGACTCCTAGGAAAATGACTAATGAACATTTAAGAAGGGAAATGATGATTATTAAAAGCCAGCATAGCCTCATCAAGATAACTTCATGCTGGATTAAACTTATTTCTTTTTTCTGACAGTGTTATTACACTAGCAATTCAGGGGACTGCTGGAGATAGAATATAATCTTTGATAAATGTACTACACTTATGACTAAGAAGAAAAGAAGTAGACTAAATAATAATATAGTTAGGTGGATTAGGAACTCACTAAATGGATGAACCTGAAGAGGAGTCATTAATGATTCATTGTCAAACCAGGGACATGTGCTTGGCTCTGTGATTTTTAACATTTTTATCAATGAATTGGATAAAGATATCGTTAGTATGCCCATTAAATGAAGAGGTGACCCAAAGCTGAGAGAAGAGCTAGCACACTGGATGCCAGAGGCAGGCTCCCAGAGGATTTCAATGGGCTAGGGCATTGGGCTGCATCTAACAAGAAGCAATTCAGTAGACATTGATAATCATAGTCTTGCAATCAGGTTCAAAAAATCAACTTTTCAAAAATATGATAGAGGAAACATGGTTAAATTGTAGTTTGCCTGAAAAAGATCTGGGGGGTTTAGCAGACCACAAACTCAATGTGACCCAGCTGTGTGATGTGGCAGCCCCAAAAGCAAATGGGATCTTGGGTTGCATTAAGGAAAACATAGCTTCCAGGAACAAAGAGATGATAGTTCCCTTGCTTTCTTCTGCCATAGTCATACCACATCAAGAGCACTGTGTTCAACTCTAGGCTCCACCGTTTATGAAGATCACTAAAAAGCTGGTGAGTATGCAAAAGACGGATGGTGATAGCTGGTCATATGAGGATCAACTGAAGGAACTGGGTATGTTTATTCTGGAGAAGAGAGGATTCAGGAGGACCTGATAGTTGTTTTCAGGTATTTGAAAGGCTAGCTATGAGGGAAGAGATTTGGTCTGTTTCACCTCTAGAGGGCAGAATCAGGAGCAATGAGTGGAAATTTAGAATCCACGTCAAGGAAAACTATCTAACCATAAGAAATGTTCCAGGGTAGAATGTGCTACACAGAGCAGTGGGTGATTCCTTGCAGGGGTGTGCTGGGTCAGCATCATTACCTGAATTTTTTCATTTTCTGTGTAAGCATTCACACCTAGAAAATTAGAAAATCTGGGCTTGATGTATTGCTTCATCGATTGTTTAGACTTAGGAAAGTGATAGAAAAACGTTAGTAATGCATATTCAACTTAAAAGTACGTCTGAATACTTTCTTCTTCCCCCAGAGAGTTGGATAAGGGAAAATACTTAGCAGCAGAGTGCTGTTTCTTCTTCACTGACGGCCATCATAGGAGACAGATTTTCAGATTCATTATAGCAAATATTCCTTTCAGATATGAGTTGGACAAAATGGCTTCCAACTCTTAAATCTATGATTTTCTATAACTGAACTAGTAGAGTAAAGATGGAAAAAATATGTAGGCTCTTGCCATACAGCCAATTTCCATACATGAAGATGGGGCTTATGTGTTTATTGCTAATTACATATATTCAGGAAAGAAGAGTCGATTTAACTTCAAAAGGGCAAAATGGATGGGGGTAGGGAACCTACAGATGTTTCTGAGAATTGCCTGGCACCATTGGTTGGTCAAATAGAGCCACATATTTATTAAATTGGGTAGACTTGGGCTATGAGCCACCCCTTTGTGGGTTACATAGCAAATGGTTCACAAAGCTGGACTGAATGCTTAGATCATAAGGGGGATAAATTATTCTGTGGCCCTAAAACCACAACTACAGCAGGCAGTGAGAGCTAAAAATAAACATTAAAGGACACAATGAAGTTATTCAGTACACACAGAGCAAAATTAAAAGCAATATTCATCTTTAGATCTCCCAGAGTGCCAATCAGTGGTTTAGAATAGTTGTTCACTTGTATCTGACTCTTCATGACCCCATTTTGGGTTTCCTTGGAAAAGATATTAGAATACTTTGCCATTTCCTTCTCTAACTCATTTTATAGATGAGGAAATTGAGATAAACAGGGTTAAGTGACTTGCCCAGGAATATAGAGCTAATAAATGTCTAAGGCTGGATTTGAACCATGAAGATGAGCCTTCCTGACTCTAGACCCAATTCTTTATCTACTGCACCACCTAGCTGCCCTTTATAACAGTAGGGCATCATTAAATTGATCATCAAGCATCTCTCCTTCCTTCTACCCTCTCATCTCCCCTCCTCTATCCATACACATACATATATAGGTAAATACACACACACACACACACACACACACACACACACACACACATATACACATATGTATGTGCATATATATATGTATGTGCTTTTTTCTAGCAAAAAAATATAATTTCTCATGGGGTTCTTTTGTTTTTAGCTAAAAATCTGATGGAATTTAATCTTTTTTTCTAGCTAAATCTAGGTAAGTATATTAAGTTTCCATGACACAAGTCACTGGTGGTGGTGGTGACGCATAGGACTTGTTTCATTGAGTCTTGCCCATTTTCAGCAGAACTCAGCCTTGGACATACCTCAACTTGGCAAGAATTATTTCCAACTGTACTTGCCAAGACAGCAGTTTATAGAATTGAGTCAAGCTTTTCCTTTTAAATGTAAATATCCTATATTGCTCTAATCTTTAAATTATCTTTCTCCTAGCATGGTTCTCATGACCTGCCCAATCGGTACTACCTGTGCCATCAGGCATGTCCCTTCTTGAGTGTTACTAGGAACATTTCCTTAAAAGTACATAAAAGATTAAGTGGTTTTAATAAAGTCTTGCTCCCTCTTTAAACTGCCCAATTCTGAGAATGAAATAAATGTTTGCCTACAAATACAGAGTAGAATATGGTGTGCTGTCTTTTTCATAATTTTGTGACAATTTCACCTTGGTATAATTTATGCTCACTTTTTGTTTCCCATTAGGGAGCATATGGAAAGCCAATGGATAAAATTTGTAGCATAAATGAATTGTGTTGGGGTCCACATGAAAGAAGGTGAGGATAGGCTACAATCTACACTGGTGGATGGAGTGCCCATGTTAATGAAATTATGGGAAAATGGATATAGAAGGCACTAGCTCTAGTCACAAAATCTGGGTTCAAATCACACCTCTGACACTATCCTGTGTGACTTTGAGAAAATAACTTAATCTCTCTGGGTCTTAGCTCCTGGTCTACAAAATGAAGGAATTAGGTTAGATAGCCTCTGAGAACCTTTGCTATTTCCAGATCTGGTATCCTTTGTAGCCAAATAGGAACTCAGCCAAGCTTCATACTGTGAAATCTAATTTAACAGAAGTCAGGCAGGTTCAAGATTTAATTTGATAACAATTGTATTGTTTTCAGTTAAGGCTCATTGGGAATAGTTTAATGCAAGGTGCAAGTTTTTTTTTAATGCCATTTTAATTGCCTCTGAAACCAGATGAAAGTGGAGATGTGTGCTCACTCAAATCTGTAGTGTTCAATCCTAGAAGAAACAAAGGGAGAAATTGATAAAAAGAGGTTTGAAACAATTATTTTCTTTGTGATATACATTGAAGCAATTTTATACCTGATTACATAGCATGTTTGTGGCTCTCTAGAGATGAATTTGCAGTATGTTCTCAGATGTTCCTTTCTAAGGTTTGTGAATCAAAGAGAATTTAGACCATCATGTATAACCTCCCTGTGCCTTAGCTTCCTCATCTGTAAAATAAGGTAGTTGAATAAGATCTCTTCTAGCTTGAAATCCCATGATTCCAAGACTAAAGGCTGACTTTAGTGATTTCCAGTAAAATTTTAAAAGAAGTGAAAATATTTTTAATCTCATTTCCAACTCGGTGTTGTGAAATTCTTGGGATAAGTTGAGAATTTTTCACAATCAATGGAAGAGTTAGAGTAGATTTTTGCATAAGTCACTGGTTCTGCCTCCCCTGCTGCTCCCTTGACTCATTTAATTTCCTGCCAACTAAAAGCAGAAGAGAAAGGGTGGCCTAGGAGATTGCCCAACTGTATAATTGCTAATGATAAGAGAATTTAGAAGCCAGGAAGTTTGTACAATGTTAACACATAAAGGAAGAAAAATTAATGTTTTCCTAAAACATGACTAAACTGTTCAGTGACTAAAAATTTAAATAAGAAGAAAAAACAGACTAAGATATCACTCAGAAACACATGTACATCAGGACCTCAAATCATGTCTTCCTGCCTTGTCTTCAGGCCTGATGTTTCTCCAATCCAGAAGTTCCTGACTCTAAATCTTCGACACTATTAATTGTGATAATCTTTGTAGATTTCCTGACTTTGATGCGGTATTCAGATCATGACTGCTCCCCATGCTAGTCTTATGTCTAGTGTCTCCTGGAAAGGGCATAAAAGGTTCCCTGCTAGGACAGTTACTGAAGGTCTAAAATAATAGGTACCTGTTAAAGGACAGCTATTTATTTCCTCTACTGCAAAAGAATTGCTTACAACATAGTCATGAGCACACACTAACAAATCCTGAACACTCCCACAGTAACTTTTACTTCTCTGATGCTCTCTCAGGTAATCAGAAAGACTTCCAGGAGAATTGTGACTCCTGAATCAAAGTCACTTCCTCTCTATCCTATCCCAATCTCTCTGCTGACCTCTGATCTTCCATCTCCAAATTCCTTTCAGACATCTAAATCGGGAAGACCAGAAGGCTCTTAAACTCATTTTGTTCAAAACAGAACTCATTCTCTTTCCCCCAAACTCTCTCCACCTCCTACCTTCCCTGTGACTGTAGAGGGCAACACTACCCTCTCAGTCCTTCAGGCTCACAACCTAGGAGTGGTTCTGGATTCTTCACTATCTCTCACTCCTCAGTATCTATGTCCAAGGCCAGTCGAGTTCACTTTTGCCACAGCTCTCCAATACACTCCCTTCTCTCCTGGGACACTGCCCCAACCCTGATGCAGGCCCTCATCACCTCATGCCTGGATTACTACCATCCTGGCAGGTCTGTCTGCCTCCAGTCTCTCCCCACTCTAATCCATCCTCTGTTCAGCCTCTAAAGTGATTTTCCTAAAGTATAAGCGTGATCATGTAAGCATCCTCTACTCAATAAACTCCCATGGCTACCTCTTGCCTCCAGGATCACATCCAAAATGCTCTGTTTTGTATTCAAAGCCCTTCATAAACTAGACCTCTCCTACCTTTCCAGTCTTCTTACAGCTCATTCTCAGACATATACTCTTCCATCCAGTAACACAGGCCTCCTGGATGCTCCACAGACAAGACACTCCATCCCTTGGCTCTGGGCATTTTCTCTGGCTGTCCAGCATCCTGGAATGCCTCTTTTTAAGTCCCCAGTGCTTAGCATAGTGCCTGACACATTTGTTGTTGTTCAGTTGTTCAGTCCTGCCTGACTTTTTGTGACCTGGTGGACCACAACTTGCCAATGTTGTCCATGGTGCATTCTTGGCAAAGATAATGGAGTGGTTTTCCATTTCCTTCTCCAGTTCATTTTGCAGATAAGGAAACTGAGGCAAACAGAGTAAAGTGACTAGCCCAGGGTCACACAGCTAGAAAGTATCTGAGGCCAGATTTTAGCTCACTCAGGTCTTCTCAACTCCAAGCCCAGTGTTCTAGCCACTGTGCCATCTGGCTGAAACTACATTATACTAAAAGATTCCATAGATAATGAATAAATTTTTAAAAAATTACAGCAAATTTCTCTGACAAAAGCTTCATTTCTCAAATACATACTGAGCATAGAACTGATCAAATTTATAAAAATAAGAGCCATTCCTCAATTAATAAATGGTTAAACAATATAAAAAGTCAGTTTTCAGAAGAAGAAATCAAAGCTACCTATAATCAGACAAAAAAAATGCTCTAAATTACTATTGATTAAAAATACAAATTAAAACATCTCTGAGACAGCACATCACACTTCTCAGAAATAACAAGTGCTAGAGGGGATTAGGGGAAAATGAGTACACTAATAAACTGCTGGTGGAGTAGTGAGCTGGTCCAACCATTCTGGAAAACTGTTTGGAGCTATGACTAAAGGGTTATAAAACATTGCATACCCTTTGACCCAGCAAGACCAACCACTAGGTCTGTATCCCAAAGAGATATCAGAAAGAGGCAGGACCTTTATTATTACATACATACATACATACATATACACACATATATACACACAAGTGTGTGTGTATATATATATATGTGTGTGTGTGTGGGTATATATATATACATATATATACACATATATATGTGCATACCCGCATTCACACATACATATATATACACACATATGCATATATGTGTGTATATGATTTATATATGTATATATATATATATGATTTATTGATTTGTAAGCATACTGTTTGGGGCTTAGCAGATAGATTAATTCATGGTGACACATGTAGATCATATGGCCAATATCCTGAATGACAGTCAGATCCCTTGACAAGGTACAACACTAGGCTGAATCTAATATGGTAAGAGTGAAAAGGGATGAATTCTTTGGGCTTAAAGTATTTTGAGAATATAAGCAGAAGCAATATAAAATAAAATCTGGAAAAATAATGGAGCCAGATCATGAAGAGTTTCAATTACCAGAGGAGTCTGGACTTTATCCTAGAGGCAATAGTGAGTCATTGAAGCTCCTTGGGAAGGGTGTGTGTTTGTGTGTGTGTGTGTGTGTGTGTGTGTGTGTATGTGTATGTGAGAAAGAGAGAGAGAGAGAGAGAGAGAGAGAGAGAGAGAGAGAGAGAGATTGTTAAACTATGCTCAAGAAATGTTAATTTGACAGGTATGTGGACCATGAATTATAGAGGTTAGATCTAATGTGTGTAATATATGACCCCAAAATAATGAATACAGCGATTTATTTTCTTCTTTTAGCAACATGAGGTCAAATGAATTGCAGTTTCCTTCCTTTCAACATAGAACTCAAATATATGAATTCCCTGAATATTCTATGAAAATATAAATATGTGGCTTTTGGAAAAGAAGAAGGAAAGGATATGTCAAGTGGATCTTTGTTCATAGAAGGGGAAGCTGTGTACAAATTTTGACATAATAATAAAATCTAGCATTTTATTATCTAATTAGCATACTGTAAGGTTTGCAAAGCACTTTATTAGTTATTTGGATATCTAAATATTAATATTAAATTAAATCTAAAATAATAGATACTATCTATTTGAGATTTAGATATTGTTTCATTTGCTCCTCATAACAACCTGGTGAAATGAATAACATTATTATCCCAATTCTACTGATGAAGAAATTGAGGCCAAGAGAGGTTCTGTGGCTTACCCAAGGTCATATAGCTAATGGGTAAGTGGGTTGAGTCTTCCTGACTCCAAGATCTTCAGTCTTTCCACTGTGCCACCTAGCTACCTCTGGTCATCCCAATACCCTCAAAAATGTATGAATATAGAGAGGAAATCAGTTCCATTGTGTCTCTTTTTGAGCTGATGTCCTTTGGAAAAAAAATAAATCACCATAATAGAAATGCATTATCTTGGGAGAAAAAAGGGTAAATTTCATTGCAATGTTCTCTGTATAGAACTTTATCTTCTTAGTAGCAAAAAAAAAAAAAAGAAATCTCCCATGCATTTTTCAGGAAATTAATAACTCCCATCAATCTTTTTCTTCTCAAGTTATGAGCTTTAGTTTTCCACTGTAATAAAATTTATGTTCCTCCTACCATCCACTTTAGAAACTAAAGTCAGAATTTTAAATAAAATTAATACAATTAAGTTTTAAAGAGTGAACAATAAGTTAATTATCCCCAGTTAAAATGGTCTCTTCAGTATCCACACACCCAAATCTTTTGCCAAGGACAGCAGAAGAAGTTTGTATTCATTTAAAAAAATGAAAAATGGGATTTTTAATGGAAAAGGCACCCTTGACTTATATTTTCTGAATGGAAAAGCTCTAGTAAAATGCAAAACATGCCTATAAAAGGACAGGGAGCTAACCTAACACTGCAAGAATTCATTCATGTAGGCCTCCAGTGGGTCCCACTTTCTACTGACCAAAGGCTAATCACTTTAGCCTGACACTCAACATCCTTCACAATTCGGCCCTGGGAGTTCGTTTCTGGTCCTACCTCCCATCACTCATGTTATAAACCCTAATACTCCACTGAATTTTAAGGTTGGTAGGAAATTTAATAACTCTTTAGCTCAACCCAGATCCAAAAGAAATTTTCACAATAATACATGAGAAAAATGGTATTGCCACCATGCAAAGAATTTCAATGAGGGGAACTCATCACCTTGCAAAGTGGCTTAATGGTGGAACAGTAGAGAGAGCACTGGATTTGGAATCAGAAAGACTCATCTTTATGAGTTTAAATATGGCCCCAGATACTTACTATCTATGTGACCCTGGGCAAGTCACTTAATCCCGTTTGTCTCAGTTTCCTCATTTGCCAAATGAGCTAGAGAAGGAAATGACAAACTACTCCGGTATCTTTGTCAAGAAAACCCCAAATGGGTCATGGAGAGCCAAACATGACTGAAATGTTACAATTAGAAATGATTTTCCTGACATCAAGTCCGAATTGTTCTCTTTGCAACTTCTGCCTGGTTGTTCCAGCTGCTTGATCCTGCCCTCCAGAGACCAAGAGAACAAGAACAAATCTCATCCCTACTCCATATGACAACCCTTTAAATACATGAAGATAGCTCCTATGTGTCCCTCCCTTAGCCAGTCTCCTCCTCTCCGGGCTAAACACATCCAGTTTCTTGACATGGAATCAAGGTCCTTCACCAGACTGTTTGCCCTCCTTTGGAAACTCTCCCACTTAGCAATATCCTTGTTAAACCCTGGTGTCCAGACCTGACATAATACTCCAAATATTGTCCAACCAGGGCAATAGTACAGGATACATCATCTGCAAATCCCTGAAAGATAGGTTTAACTTAATGCAATAATAGATCACATAAGTCTCTAGCCTCCTAGCACCTGACTAGCCTGTTACCCATGCCTGGAATGCCAGGTTTGCCCCCTCCTCATCTCTGCATCTTGGAATTACTAGCTTTTTCCAGACTATTCATTTTTGGATCCCCCTCTTAGTCTCCACATACTCCACTTCTTCTTACTTTTTATTTATTTTGATTATAATGTTTATTTCCTTCACTCTGTACATGTCCTCCTCTCCTCCATGAATGAATGAATAAAGCATTTATTAAGTGCTTACTATGTGCAAAGCACTATTCTACAAATAGAAAAGTAAGAATGTCCCTGCTCTTAAAGAATCCACATTCTAACTGGGGAGACAAACATAGGGAGGGTTTCAGTTGCAAGTCAGATGTAAAGGGCCCTTGATCTTTAGGATGCAGCGGCAAAGCAGATGGTCATGCCTCTTCCTTAATGACAATTCCACTGATGAAAACATTATATCATATTCTGATGTTGAATCATTTGACAGTGTCCAGGACTTCAGGGACAAGAATTTTCTTTTCTGGTCTTTAGCAGTTGTAACAATAGCACCTGGCACATGGTGCCTCTCTTTTCTCCCTCAGGATGCCTTGGTGCATCAGCTAGAGTGACTTGTCTGCTCTGTGAGCAGTGATCGGTACCTAGTGACAGCTGTGAGAACTGGGCTCGAAGCAAGGACTAGTTGTCTGGGAAGATGCTGTCATTTCTAGAGCTTCTGTACCCATCTGCCTGTGGTAGAAGTTGGCTAGTGGTCATCGCTGGTAGTGAGGAGAAAAGTAAGTCCTTTCGTTACAATGATTTCTCCCCTCAATTATGGCTGTAGGCAGTTGGACTAGAAGCAGGTCTGGTGTTGGGTTTTATTTTTGGGGTGGTGGAGGGTGGAGGTGGAGCTACTCCCAAGGCTCTGGATTTCAGGTTTCTGGGCTATCCCTGTCATGTTCTGAGGGGAGATGGTGGGCAAGGTGATGGTGGAAGTGGTTTGATTTACCTGACCTACACTGCCTTTTTTCTCTCCCTCAGAATGTGTTCCTATTTCAGTTAAAATTAAACGTAAATTTATTTTAAAATAAATTGAATAGAATGTAAATTTCCTAAAGACAAATCGAGTTTCATTTTGGGGTCTTTATCCAAAATGCTTAGCATAATACCAATCATAAAAAGGATACGTACTAAATTTTCACTGAATTGAGTTCTTTTTCAGTGGACAAAAAACAGGTTAATATGATTTTTTCATTGCCCAAGAGATGACCTGAGGATGCCTAAAAGCTACTAAAAATGGTTCCACCTAATGCACCCAATTCATGGTGCTTAAATTTCTAGAGGATTTATAGTGAATAATTAAATACCTACTTGTCTAAAATGAAATTGACATGTTACTTTCTTAATATAGAAAGGGATTTATAAAAGTGACCATGGGCTTCATTGGCTGACGTAGAGTATAGTGTTCATCCATTCATTTCTAGCACTGAGAAGCCAACAGGTCATCACAGGAGTTGAGGATGCTGAGCCCATTCCCTGTTCTTATGTCCAGGGATGCATTTTGAACAACATTTAGTACTCAAGACTTTGGCCTCTGATGAGATTGGAGATCTCTTTTCTCACTCCTTTGCTCATCATGTCACCTACCCCGACATCTGAGGGACAGTTTTAATCATAGTGAATATGACTGAGGGTTCCCCAAAAGTATGGAAGCAAAAGACGATATATGATATCAAGGCATGAGACAGGTAAGTTTTTTCCTACGCACAAAGCAATGCTAAGCATAAGTGAATCAAACACATAGTAACAGAACGATGAAATCATACTGCTAGCTATTTCCTGTTCTCAAACTGGAATCTCTCATCTTTATGCATTTAGGCAGGCTATCTCATAGGCACATGTTACTTCCTTATCTCCCTCTTATTAAAATTACTTTTTTTTCCTTTAAGGTCTCATTTAATGCCTCCTCCACTAAGACTTCCTTGATTCCTCTCCATACATCCCAAATGATGGTGTTCTCTCTTAAATTTTCCTCGAGTACCTCACCTCAAAGAAATCTCGTTTCTCTCTCATTTGACCCACTCTGAATATGCACATCAGTATACACGTCATCACTCTACCCAAACATCCCAGACAGACATTAAGCAACTTGGGGCTAGAAATCATGTCTTGCCCATCTTTGTATCCCTAGTTCCTGGTTTGATGTTTTCTATACAGTAAGTGCTTGATAAATGTTTAATGAATAGAGTTAGGAGTAGCCTGATCAGAGCTGTGCTTTTAGGAAGGTCAATCTGACATAATAGTGAAGTATGCATTAAGGGGAAAAAGACCTTGGATGAGGACACAAGTTAGGAGGGTAATACAGGTAATTAGAGGTTCAATCATTCGTTCCAAAAGCATTTATTAAGCACCTATGAGGTTCTAGAGATTTTTCTAGATGTGTAATCTCAAGCAACTTGCATTCTATTTCAGGAAAAAAATACATGTATACATACAAGTAAATACAAAACATAGACAACATTAAATACAGGGTAATTTTAAAGAGGGTAGGTCCTGGCAGCTTCAAAGATCATAGGATCTTAGGCCTAGAAAGAAACTTGGGGGCACCTAAGCCAACTTTCTTATTTTACAGATGAGTAAACTAAGGCTCAGCAAGGTTAAATGACTTGTCCAAGGTCACACAGGTAATGGATCTCAGAAACATTTTAGCACCAGGATGTATGGATGTCCTAGAAAGAAAATGGTTATGACTAGATACTAAACACTTACAATACTCTATATGTTTATGTCAAAACCACAAAGACATATGATAATGGTGTGGTAGCAAATGTTTAACAACTAACTCTGTATCTGTGTGTGTGGTGGGGGAGGATTTTACACAGGAAACACTTTTAAGTTTAATCTGCATTATTAACATTTTCTCTATCACTTAACATAAATCAAGACAATTAACAAAACAATAAACCAAGGCCTGTTTTGTAATATTTGATAATTTCCAAAGTATAAATGCT
This sequence comes from Phalanger gymnotis, assembly GCA_028646595.1. Lineage (NCBI taxonomy): Eukaryota > Metazoa > Chordata > Mammalia > Diprotodontia > Phalangeridae > Phalanger > Phalanger gymnotis. The sequence goes on from CM053623.1 coordinate 352,825,687, forward strand.
CACATTAAAAATTTAACAATCAGCTTTCATGAGCTAGTTCAACCATATGCCTGAACACCCTTAACTATTACTATTCCACTACCATATGTTGCAACATGGCTACTAGTTACTATATAAAATCATAGTATCATAGATTTAAAGCTACAGGGACCTTAGAGGCCATCTAGTCCAGCCAAAATTCAGATCTAGAAAGGCTTAAGGATCATGTCACATTAACTGTGTTTTAAGAGAGACAGAAATCAGCTGGTCCAACCCTTCTTTTATAGAAAAGAACTGGATCACAGAGAATTGAATAAATAAACATGCAAGTGAACAAACAAATGAATGAACAAATAAAATTAAAAGTAAATAGCAGAGCCTGATTTCAAACCAAGGTCCCAATTCCATATCTCACACTTCTCCCATTTGCTATCCTGCCTACCATATGAGTTTAGATCATTACCATGGCTGTAAAATTCATCACCCTGAGGCCAAACTCATGATGAGTCTCTCTGACTTGAGACTGAAGGGCAGCTTGTTAGGGTGATCTCTGGGTAGGCTGTACTAGAAACTGTGATTCACTGTCAGAACTTTTATGAACGCAGGGTCACCTCTGTGCCAAAATGATGTACTCTCCTCTAGTCAGACAGACCCCACCTAAGAGGTTGTGTTCACTTTTGGCTACTTCATTTTAGGAAAGATACTGACAAGCTAGGGTAAATCCATGGTAGAATAAAGAGAATGGTAAGATGCCTGAGGACCATGACAAATGAGGATTGATTGGTTGGTGAAACATTGGATATTCAACCCAGAAAAGACTGATTCATGTATTCATTCATTTAACAACCTATTAAAATATTTATTAAGGTTTTGTTATGTGCAGAGTATTGTACTAGGCACTGATACAGGAATTAAATGGCATAGTCTCTGCCATCAAAGAGCTTACAATCGATCAGTCTATCAATAAACATTTATTAAGCACCTTCTATGTTCCAGGCACTGTGCTAAGTGTTGGGGATACAAAGAGGCAAAAAGTCCCTTCCCTCAAGGAGCTTACAATCTAATAGATGGCCCTTTTCAACTATGTAAAGAGCTATAATGTGAAAGACTGGACTTAGAACGTGTAGTCCCAAAAGGCAGAAACAGAATCAATGACTAGAATTTAGATTAGCATAGGAAAGGATTTCCTGAGAAATTGGTCCAAAGGTAGAATGAGCTTCCTTGAGAGGTAGTGAATACCCTAACACTGGGTACAATCAGGCTGAAAGAATGGATAACTACTTCTAATAGAAGCTCAAAAGGGTTTCCAGCACCAGGTTTAAGATTAGACTAGATATGCTCTGGAGCCACAGGTGAACATGCACAGTGGCCACATCCTGGCAAAGCCATCTGGGCAGTCGGGCTAAACCAGGTGGAGGGTTACTGACAGTGCTCAAACCCATCAGTGAGTTATTGAGATGTCTACTCCAAGCATGTAAAGACTTTCCCTGGTGGAATGAACGGATAACAATTTTTTGCTATAGCCCCAAAGGCTGCTGAAACAGGCACTAATGGAGCACTTAGAGCTTCGTCAAACATTGAAGATGCCCAAGTCATTCGCTACATCCTGAGCCATCACTTGTCATCCTGACTTTTTTCTTGGAGCTGGACTTTGTTGATTCTGCAAGACACAGTGTGGCTGAGGACTTTGCACAACTCTGCCTCACTTAAATCCAATTCTTGTGCAAGTCAAGACATTACCCCATGATGTCATTAGTCTTCTTCAAAAATGAAGGATGAACAACAACAGATGTCCTCTGAACTCTATTTCATCTCTGAGATTCTCCAATCTTCTTAGATGTGACAGACTGATATAAACCAGAGGTCAAAGACCTGGAAGAGATTTACAGTAAATTCCCTAGCCTCTGTGTAGATTCTCACTCTTTCAACTCTACTTCTCATTTGAATTTACTCAGCTGTGTATGTGCTGTTTTCTCCAGGAGACTGTAATTGAGGGTATCTTTTCTGTCTTTTTATCCTTAGTGATAACCATAGTACCTGGTACCAGGCATTTATAAGACGTGCCCTCTTTTTTGATTGGCTAAAGCATCAGAGAAGGTCATTGGTGAAGGACTCTGCACATAGTAAACACTAAAATTAATATACCAGAATTTTTCAAGCTAGAAAGGACCTTTGAGACCAACAAATCCAAACGTCTCATTTTAAACACAAGTAAACAGATCCAGAAACTCTAAGTAATTTGCCCAGGGCTTAGTAACAGAGCAAGTATTAGAGCATAGGTCTCCTGACACCTAGTCTTGAGGGTTTTTTCCAGTGCATCAAGCTATCTCTTTTATTGAATGACTCATGTGTTGTAGTTTTGATCAATGTTGTTTCTAGATATGAGAATTATGGACATTGATAAATGCTTTACAATAATTCTGTGAAATCCAATTTCAAGCAATGGGGAAGTGTACTCATTAATAAAAAGTAAATTTGAAAAAATTCTTACATACATTTTATCTAGTATTCTATTTCCTGAACTCCACATAAAAGATGATTACATTTCCAAAATTATTTCTTCAAATTAGGCTTTTAAAAATATATATGGAATACTTATCTTTCCTTCAGTGATGTCATTTGGCATAGCTTATGCTCTAATTTACTTAGTTAAAAAATTAATATCTGTTGTTCTTTTTCTTTCTCCTGCCAGTACATAAAAGGAGACATTAGCATTGAGATAATAAACATCTTGTTTCATTTTGGGGGGGGATTTGGTCATATCATACCACCAATATTTGTTCACTTAATCAATATGATCCTAATGCACGATAAAAAGGGGGAGAAAAAAAGCTTTGACAAGATAGTCTAGATATCAGTTATTTGGAGGAGTCAGCTCAAACTGGCTCACATGAGCTGGTTTTTAAATTTTAGTCTGCAAACACTATGAATCAGGGCTTGATTTATTGTTTTATTGATCATCTAGACGTAAGAAAGTAGGGGGAAAGTATTAATAAATACAGTTTAAACTCAAAAGTGTGTTGTGAACATTTTTTTCCAGAGAGCAAGTTGTAAAGCATTTACCAGCATACCCCTCGAAAACGCCCTTAGAAAATATCTTTGTCTAAGCATATCACAGAAGCAACCCAAGTGGAGTCACAAAGAGAACAAGAAGAATCACAGAAATACAGGAATCTTCATGACCCCTTTGGGATTTTCTTGGCAAAGATACTGGAGAGTTTTGCCATTTCTCCAGCTCATTTTATCAATGAGGAAACTGAGGCAAACAGGATTAAATGATTTACCCAGGATCACACAGCTAGCAAATCTCTGAGGCCCGATTTGAACTCAGGTCTTCCTGATTCAAGGGCTGTGCCACCTAGTGGTCCCCAACAACAACAACACAACTCACAAAAGCACCAGATTTAAGGATTGGAAGGGATCTCTTTGGCCATTAGGAACATGAGGACTGCCAATGAAGCATACCACTTACCTCTTGCTAGAGAAGGAGTGTATAATAGGTGCAGAATGTGGCATTTCTTTCTAGACACAGCTAATGTATTTGACTTGTGAGGGTCTGGGCTGTATGTATAAGGCAAGAAGGTAGAGATGGGTCACTGAGAAGTAACAGTGATGCAAAAAAAAAACAGAAAAGATAATAAAACATTTAAAAAGAGGAAAAAGAAAATGTGTTGACTATCATATGCTCTCCTCTATGGAGAAGGTAATTTACATGATATATGTTAGGCATAATAGTAGCAGACATTGCTATAATACTTTAAGGTTTGCCAGGGGCTTAGATATATTATCTCGTTTGACCCTCACAATAGTCCTGTGCTATCATCATTCTATTTTCCACATAGGGAAACTGAGGTTCAGAATTACTGTGTGAAGCAGGATTTGATGCAGTGGACAGAGCCCCGAGACTGGAGTCAGGAGTAGCTGAGTTCAAATGTGACCTTAGATGTCTGCTAGCGGTATGAGCCTGTGAAAGTCACTTATCCTCTGCCTGCCTCAGTTTTCTCAATTGTAAAATGAGGATCATAATAGCATCTACCTCCAAGGGTTGTAGTGAAGATCAAATGAAATAATATCCATCAAGTTCTTACTGCAGCACTTGGCCCTAATAAGCACTTAATAAAGTTGTTCCCTTTCCTTCCCCCGATCTCCCCCCACCCCATGCCTTGCTCCCTTGAGGTCCTCTATACACTTTGCCATGCTTTTCCCATTATGATCCTTCTTGTTCTTCTGAATAAACATGATTATCTTAAGTTTGAAATCATGGGGAATAGAGGGAGGGGAGAGAATGGGAATGAGAATCTCATTCAAATAAATATGTAGCAGTGTTTTTATAAAGTCAACACAAAAGGGCTTAGCCTCGAAGATGGTAGTGGCAGCTTGATGAAGATCAGAACTCTCCTAGAAAATTAAAAACTAAAATGCTATGACACTTGCACCTAGAGACATGCATAAACATTGAACCAGTGTAGATAAAATGATTTCTACAACATTTAGTTCCCAGGGTTGTGGTAAAAGATTGCATGAGATAATGTATGTGAAGTGTTAAGGAAGTGTCAATTACTACTATGCTGATTGACAGCTTTTCATCAGGTGACTGTGATCTTTCCAATTCTGTCCTGAGTCTAAGCGTCTATGCAATTATATTGACAGACGGTTTAAATATTTTATAAAGATGAAGCAGAAGACAAGGAAAAAGAGTGACAGTATCCTGTCACTGGGATGAATTTTTGACAATTTAATCCTGTGTCACATGTCTATTCTTCTCTGTCAAGTTGATTGGGCTCTTCTTGTAAACAGAAGTTGTCATGGAGAACTGTGTTCTTAATTGTTCTGAGCCAGGCCTCTGTCAGGCTGGTCCAGGATTGGAACAAAATGAGACACTCATACATGCACCAACTGAATGTTAATGAAAGGGCCTTTATTTGGCTACAGCATGGAAAGGATATTTAGCTAGGACACAATGCTGGTTCAGATAAACATGGTCCCCATTATCTCCACCTGGATGGTCAGTGGGTATGTTCTTGACTCACAAGGCAATGCATTTGTCAAGTCCAAAGGTAGCTGGCTTCTCTTGGGCTAGTGGTGTTCTATTAAGAAGTCATTGCAACTGGTCCAGTCTTAGTCCTTAAACCAATCAAGTCTGAGGGTCAGCTTCCTGCACTTTGGGGGTGGAGGGAACTAACACCTAAGTGTAGGGTCTCATGAGAAATTTCTCCTACCACACAAATAAAAGGAATTTATTTCACTAAAAACGGAAACTGCTTAAAGGAAGGAAGTCCTCCTTCAGGTTTCAAACTACCCCCCACTCCCACCCCCAACACCAAAGCCTATTTTACGCATGTGCTTTCAGTATTTTTGTTTTTGTTTTTTAAACTGGATATGAGATTTCCTGGGTGTAGAAAGCTTCTAATGAGGAACTTCTCCTTCCAGTGTGGAGTGGCACCTTTCTTGCAATTTGTCACCCTAGAAAGTTATGTGAGGCCATAGAGGAGTGAATAACTAGTTTCACTGAAGTTACGTAGGCAGTATGGTATAGAGGAGATTTTTATTTATAGCTCTTTCTGATACCACAGCCAGCTCTCTATGGACACAGCCACACTCATTGAGATATTGTTCTTTGAACATAAAATAAGAAGGGAGTTCTATTTTAGAAAAAAAATACAATTATGAGCTTGTCTAAAGCTATTTACAGACATTTCTTCTTCCTCTCCTCTCCCCTCCCCGCCCTCCTCTCCTCTTCTTTCTTCTCTCCTTTCTTTTTCTTCCTCCTTTCCTCTTTTCTTTCTCCCTCTCTTCTTCCAACCCCCTCCCTCCCTCCATTGCTTTATATCATCTACCCCTCCCTTTGTCTCCTTTCTTCCTTCTTCTCCTCCCTCCCTCCCTTCTTCCCTCCTTTTTCCTTCCTGTTTTCCTTCCCTCTCTTTTTCCCTTTCTTCTCTATTTATATGATAATCATACTTCCATTGCTCCCTACCTCCTTCCTTCCTTCCTCCCTTTCTTCCTTCCTTCCTTTCTTTCTTCCTTCTTTCCTTCCTTCCTTCCTTCCTTCCTTCCTTCCTTCCTTCCTTCCTTCCTTCCTTCCTTCCTTCCATCCTTCTTCCCTCACTTCCTCTTTTTCATGCTTGACTAAGCAATCATTTAGTAGTCCCCTATTCAGTGCCAAGTACTATACTGGCATTTAAAGATAAAAACAAAGCAGCTCCAATTCTCAAGGACTTTACATTCTACCAGGGGTGGAGGAGGGGGATGCACCAGGTAGGCATATAAATTAATACAAAATAGAATGATAGGATTAGAATTTCATGGGAAGAGAATCCAGGTGAGCACCTTCGGTATGTCTTACGATATTTTGTAGAGCGCTGAGAGATTATGTGATTTGTTCACACAGCCAGTATATAACAGGCACAGTATATATAACAGGCAACTAGTCTTGGCTTCAAGACCGATCTTTATCCACTCCAGCAAGCCTCTACTACGATCCTATGATTCTACTCTGAAAAAAGAAAAAGCACAAGATTTGGAGCCAGGCTCTTCCTGCCTGCAAAGCTAGTTCTCCATCTAGTATACCACAAAGCCCGTAAAATATATACAAATAAATACAAAGTAATTGAAAAGTGGTGGGCAGGAAAGGATTTACTACCAACTGAGGGATGCAGGAAAGGAATCATGGAGGAGACAGCTCTGGAGCTGAACCTTGAAAGACCTTGGTTGTTGTTCAGTTGTTTCAGTTGTGTCTGACTTGTGGGATCCCATGGACAATTCTCCATGGGGTTTTCTTGGCAAAAATACTAGAGTAGTTTGCCATTTTCTTCTCCAGCTCATTTTACAGATAAGGAACAGAGGCAAACAAGTGACTTGCCCAAGATCATATAGCTAGGAAGTTTCTGAGGCTGAATTTGAACTCAGGTCTCCCTGACTCTAAGTGTAGCACTCTATCCACTGAGCCACCTATCTGCCCTATTTGAAGGACCAATAAAGAATGGATGGCCAAAGCCAGGCATAGGGCACAAGAGAAAAGGACATGGAATATCATGTATGGAAAACTGCAAGTAGGTCAGGTTGGTGAAACCCACCTGGGCTCTGACCAGACCTCTGGCTTCCAATTCAGTGCCCCAGGTGGGAGGTTAGATTCTTTCTGATGCTATTTGAGTGAGTCACAAGCGCTCTGCTCTCCATTGCCATCTGGAGCATGTTGCTACTCAATTTTTCCTCAATGAAAGGACCTGAAGTTAAGTCATCACATTTCAGAAATATCAATACCGTGCACAGAAGAGAACTTGGTGGATTGTGTGTCCAGAGTGCAAAGGCAAGAAAGGCCCCAAGGACGTCCAGCTGGCCGTAATCCACAAGCTGGCCAATAACTACTGAACTTTGGATACTCAGTTCTTTCCTTACTGTTTGAGGAAGTTTGTTTGAATATATTTTGTCTATGTTACAAGTCGGGCAACATTGCATTCAAGAATTGGGGGCTTCCTTTCTTTAACTCTCTAGAATATACCTTGTAACCTCTTCTGAAGCTTCCCCCAGGAAAATTCTTCTGCATCTTTTTGCAAAAAGAATGACTATTCTAAGGGAAAGAAAGAAATTCGTGTTGTTCGGGGGCGTGTATTAGATGTTGGGAATAGGAATGGATAGAAGGGGAGATCTTAGCAGCTTATTCACACTCAAACAGATATAAAATACATATTTTAAAAACAACAACAACAAACCAAAAATACCCAAATACTATTTTCTATGGAGAGCCAAGAGAAAATGAAGACAATTTGACATTTGGTCATGACCTATTCCATACTGCTACTGTCTTTCTAATTTAGTTTATCAAGTGGCATATACCGTTTGTATACATTTGTTTGGGGTGCATTGGAATGTCTCAGACTGTTATGGGATACTCTAATGGTACATTGATTTAAATCTCATTGAATTTTAAGATTTTAAGAATTCACAGATTTTAAGCTACTCAACTCTAATCATGGCCTGGCAGTTACATGGGGATATTTAGAAATTTCACATGGTTTACATGCCATCTGAATTGATACATGTAGAGTGAACTTAATATGTTAAATTGGAATAAAAGACCATATATTTGATCAGACACATAGGATCATATGTTTAGAGCTGGAAAATGATGTGTGTGACTTTGAGAGAGGTCCACACCACTTTAACTGATGCATTTTCAACAGGTGGGGGTATTGACATTTCTGATTTGTTTCAACATGTCTTTCTTTTTTTTTTGCTATCAGAATGTTTGCCTTCCATGTTAAATTGATTATCACAAGGCTCTGGGGACAGGTAGGTGGCACAATGGATAGAGCACTGGGCGTGGAATCAGAAAGACTCAACTTCATGAGTTCAAATATGGCCTTAGAAACTTACTAGCTGTGTGACTCTGGTTAAGTCACCTAACCTCTGTTTGCTTCAGTTTCCTCATCTATTAAATGGGGATAACAATAGCTTACCTCTTACGGTGGTTGTGAGGATCAAAGAAGATAATAATTATAAAGTTTTTAGCATAGTGCCTGTCACATAGTAAGTGATGTATAAATGTCATCCCCAATCACCAATCACCAACATCAATACTCTTTGGTATCATGCTCTATCACCTCCACCCTCCATCACAATGACCAATTAACCAGCTGGGAACTACTGCCTGAACATATCCTTGGTCTCTAGTCTTCTGACATAGGAGGCTGAGCTTTTTGCCTTATGATCAGGGGAAATGTCTTTTCCTGACATAAACCTGACTCTCTTTTCCCATTTGGCAGGCCTTGACTGATTATTAGATTTCAACTGTTTTAAGCTGTTCCTTCTCCTCAGACAGTGGCCTGCAGATTAATTCCCAGGTATATTCTACTACCAGTGTTTCAGCAATTTTTTGAATGATCAAATGGGTCTGGTAATTCATGGAGACCTTTTCTGAGTGACTTCCCCTTGCTTAACCTTGCAATCAATTACTCTGCAATCCTCCAAAATTTTACACCTTTTTTCTGAAGCTCATATACACATATGTATATCTATACATATGTACCAAGGAGAGGATGTACATATTCACACATGTGATATGCACACATAACCCTAAGAATAGAATATACATATATGTATAACATATGTGTATATATTTGTATATACTCTGTATAGATACATTTACATACATATTTGTATAGGCCAGGTAAGATAGGACGTATATATATATATATACATATATATATATATATATATATAAGTATGTATGATATATATGTGTATTATGTGTGTGTAGTATGTGTGTGTATGTATACACACACATACACTCCTTAATGTGTATCTATGATGATGGCGATAATTAACAATAACAAATATATAGCATTTACTATGCGCTAAATACTATGCTAAGAAATTTATAATTATTATCTCATTTGATCCTCACAACAACCTAAGAGGTACCCCCATTTTACAGATGAGAAAAGTGAGACAAAGAGAGTTTAAGTGACTTGACAAGGGTCACACAGTAGGAAGTGTTGGAGGGCACATTTGACCTCAAGTCTTCCTGACTCCAGTACCAATGTTCTTATCCACTGTACCAGCTAGCTGTTACATGTATGTGTGTGCATATATGTATGATATATTTACATATATAGTATATATTGTGTATATGTATACACAAAAATCCAATATAGGATGTGTGTGTGGAGGGAGAGACAGAGAAAAGTGAGAGAGAGAGAGAGAGAGAGAGAGAGAGAGAGAGAATTAGCTCTTTTGGATACCCTTTCTATATGCTAAGGATAGTATATAAATAAAGTATATACATATACTATTCTTGGTCTTACACTCTGTATCTTCTCCTAATACCAGGAGGCCTTTATGGGTCTCCATAAACATAAACCAACATGTTGCAATCAAGTCTGCTCCCATTTTCAATTGTTTCATGACAACCAGTACTGTTAGCAGAAACACTAAGCATTCAATATGATATGAAAATAACAAAACTAAGCAATGTTATATACCATGAATGCTGGTAAACTAAAGAAAAAAGCAGATATGTCAAGTAGCAGCAATGTGACAGTTAAAAATCATTGCATTCATATACTAACAATTGGTGTATATCTAGGCAACAGTGTATAATAAATCCAAATCAATTGCACATGCACATAATCTCATCCCAACATGCATAATGTGGTAGTAGCATCAACAAAAAAGCATTCTGCATTCACAAGTGCTCCATGACTGCAACAGATTATAGAAGAAAGACTTGTCACTGACAGAATGAAACATAACAAGACTAAATAAATTTAAATGGCAGAATTTTCCACAGATTGAGAACATAAAAAATTTTTGTGGATAAATAGGTTTTTTTAAATGAAAAATTCTTTAAAAAGAAAACAATATTAAGCAAGCTAGTCTAATATTCTGTTCAACAGAGACAATAGATTAAAATTTCAAAGAGGGAGTTGTTGAAATGTTTCAGTAGAATAAAAAAAATCTCCATAGGAGACAGAAAATGACCTTTACAAAGCAATTTAGAGGATGAACTACTATATATGATGTGTCTAGTGTAACATATCTTCAGTTTTATGGGGGGTGGGGGTATCTGTATTTGATGGTTGATTAATTCTGAAAACAAGTAAGGCTAGTATCAGCTTCAAACTAATTGGCTAAGAGCAGCAATAAGAAAGCCCAGCAGCCTTTGGGCCCTCTGTAGCTGTGATACCAATGCTCCAACCCTCACCTTCAGTTTTCCTTTTCCTCAGTTCACTTTTCCTTATGGGTCTCTCTGTCTCTCCATGTCTAGGGGATAATCCAGATTTATATGCTACCTCTCTGTGTATCTCTGTCTCTCTCTATCTCTTGTTCTATCTTTCTGTGTGTCTCTGTTTTACTGTGTCTCTGTGTCTGCATCTTCTCCTCCCCCACCCCCTCCCTCACCCTCTCCTTCTCTACACCCCTCCTCCCAGTGCCTCTCATTTCTTCCCTAGCTTTTACTAAAGGAGGAAAGATTTCTTGTCTCTTTGAGGGGAAAAAAGATTCTATTCCTAGGCTGACACCATATAAAAAAATTACCACATTAATTATGTAGATGGCCACCAGGTATCTGACAATTAAAATAGTGCAGATGGAAAGGTTACCGGGAAAACAAAAGCTTAGGTAGTGTTAACTTTTGACCAGCAGCAGAGAATGGGCAATAATTGGCTTGTCTTTCCTTTACCCATTCTCCCAGAAGAGAACCAAAAGTGTCATCTGACAACTTTGGGCTAAGTTCCCTTTAAATACAAAAGGGAAAATAAAGAGTATCATCTGTTCCCAGCAGGTTCACTGTAAAAAGTAACTTATAGTCCATTTTCTAAATAAGTGTTATAACATTTATATTGCCTTTACTGGGTATTCTAAGGCTTTGAATCAGTACTTCATTCATGGATTATTCACATACTGAAAAAAACATAAAATAAATCCAAGTATCATGAGAACATGAGTATTTTGTGTCCACATTAGGCACACATATACATGCAACTCTTCACTATGTAAATCATGTGACCAAAATAATGTCAAAAAATAATTAAAATAAGAAGTGGCATCTTTCAAGGAGACTTTTAAAGCTTCTATGGTTCTGCCTAATATTAAATCTATTACCATCTCTACTAAACAGAAAAGAGTATGACTTCCACGTTAATGAGGGAGCTCTACCAAAATATCTAATTAATCATTTGATGTGAATGGAAGACACTAATGAAAAATACACTAATCAGGTTCCCCATTTGGGGAATATTTTTCCATTGATATCAAAATCTGTGGATACAATAACTCTAAAATTCTTAACATACACCAAGGAAAGAAACAGACTTAAGGCTCCAAGTTTGAAATTAAAAATCAAATCAAGCCATTGAATCAGAGGCAATGCATACAAATAAGTAACTTGGTCTCTTCCTGACAGACTAATGAAGTATATAGATACAAGGAGAAAGTTGTGGCTTTACATATTGAGATGTACCTGTAAACCGAAATCAAAACCCAATGTTTAAGAACCAATATCAGTCTCAACTATAAAATTGATCTTAATGAATTTGGGAGGAAGACTGACAAAAACCCAGAAGTATTAATGGAACACAGAGTCCATCACCATGAGGTAGCAAAAGAAATATTAGCACTTTCATCTCCAAAAAGGGGAAGAAAATTGATAGATGTTCTCAGAGCAAATGACAAATAGCTTAAAAACTTTTTTTTACAGATTTCTTTGAAAGAATCCAACCACTTCATCAAGCAATGGTAAAGGTTGACAACAGACAATATGCCTTTAGCTTACTTGAATTTAACAGAAAATGATTTGCTTCTGGGGGAAGCCTATACTGTAGATAAGATTCAAGAGCAGAATCAAAAGGCCCTCCATGGGCAACATCCATATAACCTTAGCCAACAATTCATTGACA
>CM053623.1:352838560-352849400 GCA_028646595.1 Phalanger gymnotis
TTATTGGACTACCTGAAAGCCATGATCAAAAAAAGAGCCTAGATATCATCTTTCAAGAAATTATCAAGGAGAACTGCCCTGATATTCTAGAGCCACAGGGCAAAATAGAAATTGAAAGTATCCACAGATCACCTCCTCAAATAGATCCCAAAAAGAAATCTCCTAGGAATATTGTCGCCAAGTTCCAGAGTTTCCAGGTGAAGGAGAAAATACTACAAGCAGCCAGAAAGAAACAATTTGAGTATTGAAAAAACCTAGAACCTACCAAATGCATAGCAAGATATGACCTGGGAATTAGGATATACATCTGAAGCTTTTTTATCTCATACACTAACAAATGACAAGTCTCTTTGAAACAAATACAGTCATTAAAATATTCTTGAAAATTCGACAAATAAGTTGTAACATAAACCAAACCATAATTACAACAGAACTGTTACCTATAATCACTCAGACAAAAGACTGATTCATAAAAAAATATGGAGAACCATGTTTTTAATAGATGTTTACATACCAAATATTTATAAACCACAAGCTAGATAGAATAAAATTAAATCATGTAGGAAGAAAATAAAGTATATGTCCTCCCTGTCATCTTGTCTATTAAAGTTGTATCTAGGATGCTTTTAGTGAGACTTCCTAGAATAGTCTTACATTCCAACATGTTGATTTAATATTTTTTAAAAAGTAATTATTTTATCCTTATGTGCAATAGACCACAGAACATTATATGAAAAGGTAATATCAGGATGGCAACTTATCCATCGAGATTTTGAATCTGAATTCTACAGAATAAAAAGATGAGAAGAATGAGATAAACAGCAGTAAAAATAATTACAATCTGTTGTGCAGCACATTAAGATTCATGAAGTTTCCTCATACCCGATCTTATTTGAGCCACACAATCACTGTGATGAAAATGGAATTATTATTCCCATTTTACAAATAAAGAAACTGGGACCTAAAGAGATTAAGGGATTTGTCCAGAATCCTAGTCACCTGGATGGCTGAGCTACTTCATAGCTACTTCTCTGAGATAGGATTTGAACTCGCCTTTCATGGCTCCATCCCGACAAGAAGTTTGGATGATGGACTGAATTTTCACTTTTTATCTGGATGATTTTGGTGTCATGTAAATACAGCCTTGTTTTCTCTATCTGTAAAATGGTGATAATATCTGCCCTCTTTCCTTGGTAGAAAGGGTTTAAGAATGAATAAGATTCCCTGGCCTCCTTGATGTTCTTGGATAAAACACCCCATCTCCAGAGTCTAGACATTTTCATAAGTTATCCTCCAGGCCCAGAATTCTCTCCTTCCTCTTCTCTTGGTTTCCCTGTATTCCTTCAAGTTCCAGCTAAAATCCTACCTTCTACAGGAAGCCTTTCCTGATCCTCTTTCGTTCTAGTCTCCTTTCTGTTGATCATCTCTAATTTATCTTTTGTATGTTTTCTTTATTTAAAGTTGTTTTCATGTTCTCTCCCTCATTAGATAGTGAGCTCCTTGAAGTCAGGGATTGTCTTTTGCTTTTCTTTGTGTCAGTAACCCAAGCCTGAAAGCTATTGGTATAGGCTCTCTCCTCACTGGTAGAAATCGAATGCTTTAGGCTTGTGTGAGAGATGGGGCAGAGTTGGTGACAGCAGGAAAAAAAGAGATGGATTCTCTTCATTCTCTTTGGGCTCTTCTTGCTTCCAGCTTTGAGAGAAAAAGTGGACTATTCCATACTTTCTTCATGTTGCTGAAGGGAGAGAAAGACTCAAGGAAGAAGCTGACACAAGAGGACCTGTCAATCTCCATCATGTCTCTATCTACAGCTTGCTACACTAGAGACTTCAGGGAAATTTCCCTTTGGGCGGGATCTTGAACTTACTCCTTTAGTTGAGTTGGGTTATCTAGCCCTTAATTGGAGAACTCCTTCAATCTATGTCATCTAGTATATATTATGATATGTATACTTGCTCTGACTTTTGTCTTGCTATTGACTTGGATAAATTGTTTTCTTTGTTATTTACTATATATTTTCATTATGGAACATTTGGTGGAAAGGAGGTCAAGCTTTGGATTTAAACTTGTTGCCCTTCTTTCTCAATTAATGAATCATGATCAGGAGTTTGGCTTGAACCTTACCCCTAGACTAAGAATACTGAAGGGGTAATAGCTATAATTCTAGTCTAATACCCCCTCTCTGTGAGAACAGAGGAGTCAGGCTCTGGCTCTAACCTCCTGCTTTCCATGCAGGCAGGAATCAAAGTCTCACTTGGAGAAGAATGGAGGAAGGAGATGCTAAATAATTCTATTCTTCCCTCCCTGGGAGCCACATAAAGACAGCCACATTATATATCCTAAGTGTTTAACAGTACCTGACACAGTAGGCACTTAAATGCTTGTTGAGTGACAACTATAAAGCAGTTTAGCTCCTGAGAAAATGTTATCTCTGCATCTTTTGTCATGTAAAACCTTTCATACAGATTATCTATTTGATGAGCATGCCATCGATTTTTTATCCAACATATAAAAATAACCAATAACAGATTACTGAGTTCTCTACTGGAAACTTTTTTCCAAATGGACATTGGTACACTATAAAACTAAACCATTCTGCCCCCAATTAGTATTTGGGACAAGTAACTCTAGGAAAGACTTCAGAGAGTGAATGGATTGCTGTGGGGGGGGGGGGAGGTGGAATCGAAAGACATCATGGGGGTGAGGGAACCCTTGTGGAACCCAAGTATGACATACCAACTTTGTCCCAGAAGATGAGTTCTTGATCTCCTGAATTGACTTTTAACTTGATTATGCAATATATTTTCAACCTTATTCTCTGTAGACTATGGCCATTTGTCCAGTAATCACCAAATAATTCTGGCGTTCAGGGTTCTTCAGTTTTTGTTTTGTTTTTGTTTCTCCTATTGATTTTATGAATCTTAGCAGCTAGGAAACCAAGTGCTGAGCAGTCTATGACCCAGAGGCAAGTTCCATTGTCTCTGCTATTTTAACTGTTGTCCAAAAGCAATTTAAATCCTTACCCTGTATCTGTCCTTGCCCCTCTGCTCCCAAAACTTGCCAAAGTCTGAAAGGGGTTTTTCCCCCTTACAGAAAGAAAAAAAAATGGTTCCTAAAAATTAGAACTACCAAAAAGTGGAATGTGCTACCCCAGGAGGAAATAATTCACTTTCACTAGACATCTTAAAGCAAAGACTAAATGACCACTTGTCTAATTTATTGTAGAAGGGATTTTTGTGCAGGTGCAAGTGAGACTAGATTTGCCACTGAGGTTCTGTAGATATGTGAATCCTTCCTTTCCAGCTTACTTTGAGTGTACCCACAAGTATACTACAGCCAATTCATGAGAGCTGATTGTTAAATGCTACATATCTGGATTGGATTGCTTTGTTGTTGGTCTAGACTTAATAAAGTGATAGAAAATATGTTAATAATGCAGATTAAACTTAAAAGTGTGTCATGGATAGCTTTTTTTTCTTTAAAGAGCATGTAGGTAAACATTTACTCTCGCACCCCTGAATGTACCCTATATATTCCCGCCACTGAGTTTTTTCTACTTTGCCTGGAAGATTCATCTAGTTAGTCTATATTTGCCTTTACTGCCTTCCTCTTCATTCATGGTTATCTCAAGTTCTTCTTCCTCCAAGATGACAGCCCTGGTCACACTGATTCATAACTTCCTTTTCTGAATACCTATGACAACTGCACATACTACTTATTTGACACTTAGTATATGCTACCTTGTGTTGACAGTTATCTTCTAATATATGCATTTTGGAAGCAAGTCACTGCCCCTTTCTGAACTTCTTTTCTCCTTTCTAAAATAAAGGAGTTGGAAAACATGGCCTCTGGGGTCCCATCAACCTCTAAATCTATGATCCTATGATTCTCAACTAGAATGAAGCATTTTAAGGGCAGAGACTGTATCATATGTTGTGGTTTTCCCACAGAGCCTTGTATATTTTCCTATACATAACAGACAGTGTGTGTGTGTGTGTGTGTGTGTGTGTGTGTGTGTGTATAACTAGAATGTCCATGTTATTTTCTATTTTGATTTTCTTATATTCCCCCTTCCTCTTAAAAAAAAAAAACTTCTATTGAAGCATGAATAAGAAGCAGGTCTTTAGTGGTATCACATTTTAATATAATCACACTTACCTGTGACATCCTTTCAAGATTGTTTTCCCCCTAACCATCAGTTTTTCTGCCAGTTAAGTCTTTACCTTGTACTTAAGAAGGCCTACTTCCTATCTGTGTTATAGTCAACAGTTTAGTTTTACGTAGTTAAAATTAAAGCAAAATTTGCATTTAATTGATTCCATAGCAAGCACCTTAGATCATAAATTTTCTATCATAGACTGCCTTCTTCTAAAGAGATATTAGCCCCTTTCCAACTATATCAGCTTAAAGACACTATATGGCACTTTATGGTTGATTTAGGAGACTTTTAGGAGTAATCTTGACAATAGCAAGTTTTGCCTTAATGTTGACTTTAAAACCTAGTAAAACAAGTTCATTGTGTTTGTATATATAACAAAGTTTTAGATATTGATCACCTTCACCTATGTCCTACATGGGGTAGCCACCTTTATTTGCTATTGGGCTACTTTCCTTCTTCCTTCTCATCTAAAGTTATTGAGAGGTATGCTCTGATATTTCCATATTAATTGCTAAAGTTGAAGCATCTCTCTCATTAATGATTAGCTATGAGTCACCATTCCAGTTTATTAAACATTAGTATTTAATAAGCTATATAAAATTATTTTCTCATAAACTTTTACTTATTTCTACCTCTAATCTCTTGAATTTTTAATAAACATCAGTGTTGCTGGGTATGTTTTTTATTAACAATATAACAAACAATAAAACCAAGACATAAACAATTTATTATATATTATCTGTGAGAAACCTTATAGTCAAATTTACCTTTAACTATCACTAAAACTGTTTCTCAATTCAGAAAACACAGTCACCAAATTCAGCACTCTCAAGATGGTGTTCAAAGTTTCCCAAGGATTCTCTTTGTTTCCTCAGGAGACAATTGGAAAGAGAGTTCTCTTAGGAAATAAGTTCTCTTTTCTTCTCTTTATACCTCACTCAGTCTTTCCTTGTGATGTAATCAGTCAACTCAGTGACTGAGTTTGACAACAAAATCAGTATTCTACCCTTGCAGTCAGCTTCCTAACTTTCCAAAGAAAAGGATAGATACACTTTCTCATTTCTTCTCTGGCACCAAGATTTAAGTGACTAAATATTATAGAAAAATCATAAGTATGCAAGACATGCAATCCTGAGTCAGACCTAGGGTCGGAACCATGATAGTTCAGCCAGATGAATCTTTACTATCTGACAACAGCAAAAAAGGGGATCTTGTGAGAGAACATGATAGTTGGTCTTCCAAATTGAGTTTAAGTAAATCCAATTCTTTAAAACAGCATTCATTAAGTACTTATTATATGCCTAACACTGTGCTAGTCACTGAGGATGCTGACAAAAAAAATAACCCCTGTCCTCAAGAAGCTGGTATTCTACTGACCAAGAAAAAGTAGAGATGTATCTTTTCTCTAACTCACATATATATATATATATATACATATATATATATATAGCTTGAACTACTTTTCTAATTTAAATTTAATTTAAAGTTCCAAATTTCTAATTTACATTAGGCATATTCATCAGGTAAACAGCAGCCTGATATAGTGATAAAGGTTTAGCCTCGGAGTCCGGAAAAGAGGGCTCCAACTTTTGCCTCTAACACCTACTGGTATTACACCATGGAAGAGTCAGTCAGGTCCCTAGGACCTTAATCATATTTTTTTTCCCTGCCTAATATGTCTATTTTATGTGAAAATTTAGTCCAATTATTTCTGAATTCAAAATAAGCTTGCCAGATTCATAGTTTTAGATGTTATAACTTTTTTCTGAGTTTGGTCTTTGACTGGTATGATTACACGTGTACATAGAACAAAATCTTGGTGCTCTAGGACACCATTTTATTTTTGTAGCCCTTATTGGTATCAGCGGCTGAAGAGAAGTGGAGTTGTTTTTTGTTTTGTTTTGTTTTTTTTCTAAAACTATAAGAAAAGTCTGAAAGATTGAATGAATGAAAGGTGCATGAATTTCTCCTCTCATAATCCTTCACTCTCTCTATTCAATCATGGACAAGCAAAAGCAAAAATAATATTATGCTTTCCATTGACCTTGGCTACTAATACATGGCTACATTTTCATGGAAATTCATTAATATTCTACTTTTGAGAATGTAGTTTGAATTAAGAAATTAAGTTGATTCACCTCCTATGCTTTCCAAATTTAAATCATTAGGATTCTCATTTTCTTGACGACATGGAACAAGATATAGTATCTCCCAGGTGAAGAGAAACAAATTAAACAGAACCATTTGTTTATAAGATTAAATGTGTAACAAAGAAATGTTCTGTAGTTATCAAATAGTTACAAACAGAAGCTATCAATAATTCAAAGCCCATAGTACTGAGATAATATGCCTCTAATTTAGAGATTTCCCCTTCCCCCTACCATAAGTTAAGTTTGGATCCTCAATTATTAGGAGGCAAAATACTTCAACCAGATGTTTCCATAACAATTGGAAACATGCAGATGCATAGTAAATCCAAGTCTGGAAACTCTTTTTAACTAAAGGCTAATGTAGTATTGTATCTATTGGGAACATGGCTAAAGATTTAAACATTTGGCCAGGCTTGATTACTAATTTATTTTGTTCAATCCAGTCCTTTCGACTGAAATCAAAACAATCCAATAACCATTTATCCTGCCCACTATGGGCAAGGCATTATGTTCAATATTGGAGATACAAAGATGAAACAAAAACAACGCCTGCCTCCAAAGAGCTTACGCTTAACCTTTAACATTATCTCATCTGGCCAATTTTTTATCTGACTGGTGAGGGGAGAGGATTGTGAGATATAAGAAAATTATAAAATTATGTTATGCTTTCGTACAAGATGTTCCAAATGACTTAGAAGAAAGGCATCAAGAAAAGAAGGCCTTAGCATTCCCAGAACACTGCCAGATTTCTCATTTACTTTAGGCATATTCGTCAAGTAAATGGCAGCCTGGTGTAGTAGATAAAGGATTGGCCTTGGAGTCAGGAAAAGAGGGGTCCAACTTTTGCCTCCAACACCTACTGATTACGTGACCATGGGGCAGCCAGTCAAGTCCCTAGACAGGGGTGGGGAACCTGTAGTTTTGAGGCTGATCTAGGTCCTCAAGTGCAGCCCTTCTGAATCCAAGCTTCACAGAACAAATCCCACCCCTGCCCTAAGACCTTGCTTGGCAGAAGAGTTTTGGTAAAAGGTTTCTCCTCACCAGGAGTTCCCTACATACAGGAAATCACAGATCTGAGCTCAAATTATCACTAAGTAGAAGGTCATAAAAACTGATCTGCTTAATTTTGTTCTTTTTTCTTAATATACTTTTTTGGAAGAAAATATTTTTCTGGGTGTAGTATTCAATAGGTGGAACCTATAAAGCCATGACAAAGCATTCAATGTTGCAGCCAGATGACCTGTTGTCGGGTTTTTTTCCTAACAACAAAAATTGGTTTGTTCACATACTTGCTCATGATATCACAATCATCATTCTAAAGGGTGGACTATGAGCTGGTAACACCTGACTTGACTAGTTCATCCTCAGCCCTAGGTTTCACATATTCACCCAGAGATTGGGTGTCCGGCAACTTCCCAAGGTGCTTTTATACTGTGGCACAGTTAGAGTTAATTTTCCTAGCTCCCTGACCTTCATCCCTCATTTCTTACTAGGCAATTTAGAGAATACCTTCATTTCAAAGGGATTAAGGGAACTGTGAGCCATACAGATTGAGGCTGCATACCTATGCTGGCTGCATACCTATGCTGCTATCCATTGAAACCTATATAGCAGTGGTACTCTTTTTACTACATGTATAAAATATGGAGGAAACATACTTGCTGGTCTCATAGATTTATAGGCAAGGTAGAAATTGAAAATAATCCATCTTACTAAGTGATTTTCATTTATCATTCAACTTCCAAAGACATTCTTGAAATCCTTATAGTCATAGCAATTAAATATTTAGCATAAATTTCTCTCTTTTTTTTAATGTATCACATTTAAATTGTCCTAAAAGTTTGAATTTCTCCCTGCTTACCTCCTGGGGAAAAAAAAAAAAGCCTTTTCCATGATTTCAAAACTATCAGTAATATCACACTTGATGAGATCCCTAAGCATTGAAGGAGCCTGATCGACACTGAATGAAAAATAACTAAAAAGATGATCTGTGTATTGGTAGATTAATAATAACACTACTAATAATCATTAGTCATGGTAATACAATGCTCTAAGATTTTCAAAGATTACGAAGGTATTTATCTATCTAAAACACTCCAATAAAGAATGAATGAATCAGCTCACATGCAAAGAGACACAAGATATATCCAATCTAAAAAATTCAAGTAAAATAGACTGAAATGCCTATCATTATGCATGCTAGCGCCCCTGCTGCTACTGCTACTGTCACTGCATTGGCTCTCCCCTACCTTTTCCTTCACATGCCCAGCACCTCTGAGAGAAATGTTTCCCTACCATAGCCAAAGAGAAAGTTCTCTGCTTGGAGGTTCACAGATTTGGAGCTTCCAGGGAATTTTAAGGTTATCTTGTATACTTTTCTCATCTCTCATTACACAAAAGAGAAAATTAAGGTTGGGTAGAGCCAAGATTGTGGCCGGAAAGCAGGGATTTGCTTACTCTCTGCCAAATCCCTCCAAACGCCTGTAAAAATGGCTCTGAACAAATTCTAGAGCTGCAGAACCCACAAAATAGCAGAGGGAAGCAGGTCTCCAGCCCAGGACAGCCTGGATGGTTGCTGGGAAGGGTCTATTGCATAGCGCTGGGAGCTGAGTGCAGCCCAGCATGGGCTGCTCCAGGTCCAACCAGACTGGGAGTCAGGCTGAGCAGGTCTGAGGGCCATGAATCATTGAGCTGTGGCAGTTACCAGACTTCTCAACCCACAAATGCCAGAGACCATGGAGCAGATTAGTGGGAAAACTGCTGGATCGAGGTAAGGGTGGTCAGGCCGAGCCCTGGGGGTGGCAGAGGTGGCACAGCAGTGGGGGCAGCAGCAGCAGGAAGTTCCTGCAGCTGCTTCCAGAGTTCCAGCATCAGCTACTTCCCAAGTCCCTGGCTCCCACAGTGGGAGGAATCTAGCAGCGGATCAGAGCTGGAGTACAAGGAACGCTTTACTGGTACACAGGCAGGTTCTCTTGCTTTGCCCTGCTTCGATCTGGTTCATGATCCTGGTTGGCAGTTCTTGGGGGAGGATAAGCACTGCAGTGGCAGAGCTTGCAGCGATGCTGGAATAGAAGTAGCTCTGAAAAGAGCAACACAAGGCCCTGAAGCTTGGGACAAAGTACTCTCTACTCTACAAGCAGTTTTATGCTGACAAAAAGCTCAAGGGTCAAGTAGTTGGCTGGGAACATGAACAGACAGTGAAAATGAACTCAGACTATTGAATCATTTTCTGGTAACAAAGAAGACCAATACATGCAACCAGAAGAAGTCAACAAAGTCAAAGAGCCTACATCAAAAGTCTCCAAGAAAAATATGAATTGGTCTCAGGCCATGGAAGAGCTCAAAAAGGATTTGGAAAAGCAAGTAAGAGAAATAGATGAAAAATTGAGAAGGAAATGCGAGTGATGCAAGAAAACCGTGACAAATAAGTCAACAACTTGCTAAAGGAGATCCCAAAAATACTGAAGAAAATAACACCTTAAAAATAGACTAATCCAAATGTCAAAAGAGCTCCAAAAAGTCAATGAAGAGAAGAATGCCTTGAAAGGCAGAATTAGCCAAACGGAAAAAGCGGTCTAAAGGACCATTGAAGAAAATACCACCATAAAAAGTAGATTGGAGGCAGCCAGGTGACGCAGTGAGTAGAGCACTGGCCCTGGAGTCAGGAGGACCTGGGTTCAAATCCAGCCTCAGACACACTTACTAGCTGTGTGACCTTGGGCAAGTCACTTAACCCTAATTGCCCTGCCTTCCCCCTCCAAAAAAAATTAGATTGGATCAAATGAAAGCTAGTGACTTTATGAGAAATCAAGATATTATAAAACAGAACCAAAGGAATGAAAAAATGGAAGACAATGTAATATATCTCATTGGCAAAACCACTGACCTGGAAAATAGATCCAGGAGAGATAATTTAAAAATTATTGGACTACCAGAAAGCCATGATCAAAAAAAGAGCCTAGACATCATCTTTCAAGAAATTATCAATGAAAACTGCCCTGACATTCTAGAACCAGAGGCTAAATAGAAATTGAAAGAATCCATCAATTGCCTCTTGAAAAAGATCCCAAAAAGAAAACTCCTAGGAATGTTGTCGCCAAGTTCCAGAGTTCCCAGGTCAAGGAGAAAATACCTCAAGCAGCCAGAAAGAAACAATTTGAGTATTATGGAAACACAATCAGGTTAACACAAGATGGGAAGATGATGTGTGTAATTTATGAGACCTTTCTCAGTGTTAGGGTAGTTGAAGGGAATATACATATCTGTATGTATGTATGTATGTATGTGTATATATATATATGTATATATACATATATATATATACACACATATAGACAGAGGGACAAGGTGACTTGAATATGAAAGGATGACATCTGAAAAAATAAAGTTAAGGAATGAGGGAGGATATTGAGACAGGGAGAAAGGAAGAGATAGAAAGGAAGATATCTCACATAAAAGTGGCAAGAAAAAGCAGTTCTATTGGAAGGGAAGAGGGGGCAGGTGAGGGGGAATGAGTGAATCTTGCTCTCAT
>CM053623.1:352849500-352860894 GCA_028646595.1 Phalanger gymnotis
AAAGTCTTTCACAACATGATTATTGTGGAAATGTTTTACATAATGATACATGTGTGGCCTGTGTTGAATTGCTTGAGACGGTGGATGGGAAGGGAAGAGGGGAGAGAATTTGGAAGTTTTAAAAGCAGAAGCTCAAATAAAAATTTGTTTTTGCATGCAACTGGGAAATAAGATATATAGGGAATGGGGCATAGAAATCTATCCTGCCCTACAAGAAAGTAAGGGGAAAAGGGATGGGGGAGGAGTGGGGTGACAGAAGAGAGAGCTGACTGGGGAATGGGGCAATCAGAATACATGCCATCTTGGAGTGGGGGGAAGGTAGAAATGGGGAGAAAATTTGTAACTCAAAATCTTGTGAAATCAATGTTAAAAACTAAAACATTAAATGATAAAATATGAAGATATATTGAAAAAAAAGAGAAAATTAAGGTCCACGTGGCTCATCCAAGGCCATATAGTTAGATATTCTCAGATATAGGGTTGCAACAATTATCCAAGGTTATCTATTCCTACTTCCTCAGTGGAAAGGAGAAAATGATCTGGGTGAGATTTCTAGCGTTTAAACATCCCCTTTTCCAGAACAAGCCAGGCTTCTGTATCTGGGGGTCTATCCCTCTACTTCATAAGTAAAGTCAGACCTCCACAGTTGAAAATTTTTAAGATTGCTTTTGTGGATATTTATTGTGCAATCCTCTTCGTGATGGTGATGTTCTCGGAGAAGCTACTGAGGAAATCACCTCCTAAAGGGCAGCAAGCACCTGGACCCAGAAACACCTGATCCCATAAGTTTGCCCCCAAAGCTAGAAACACCCATCTCTTTTTTTTTATAATTAAGATTTTTTATTTTTAGTTTACAACACTCAGTTCCACATAATTTTGAGTTCCAGATTTTCTTCCTCCCCTGCCCCCTCCCTCCCCAAGACTGCATGGAACCTGATATATCTTTTACATATAACTTTGCATTGAACTTATTTACACAATAGTCAAGTTGTAAAGAAGAATTATGACCAATGGAATGAATCATGAGAAAGAAAAAAATGTGGAATGCTTCACAAATTTGCATGTCATCCTTGTACAGGGGCCATACTAGTCTTCTCTGTGTCGTTCTAATTTTAGTATATGTGCTGCCGAAGCAAGCACAGAAACACCCATCTCTCGTTATTGCTGTCCTCAGCCTGGGCTCAGGTAAAGGAGAAGTAACTGGGACTTGGAAGTTCAATCTCAGGCTCACATGGGCAAGCACTTATTCTATCTGCTGTAGCCAGAATGCATGTTTCATGGAATTGAGCCTGTTACCTATACATATATACATATATGTATGTATATGCACATATACTTGTAGTTAGATACTTGCTGACCTAACTCTGCTTTCCTCACTTTTCCTCACTTCGTATATTCCAGAGGATACATTTTCTTGTACTCAGCACAGATTTTCTTCTACATCTTTTTTTCCTTGTCTCCTACACCATACCTAGGGTATGTTCTTTACATGCACAGTCACCTTTTCACTCATTGCTTGCTCTTTTGAGATGAGTTGGATCTCTCATTACTTTAGATTAGGGCTGTCCAAAATGTGGCCCATGGGCCACATGTGGCCCTCAGCCTCATGTGGTCAGCTGTGCACGCAGCTGCCTACAAGCATAGAAATTTACATAAATGCTTTAGTAAATGAAGCCAAGCTACTGTGGAGCTCTCACTAAAATGGCAAACCAAGGCACAGCTAGATGACACAGTGAGTAGAGCATGGTCCCTGGAGTCAGGAGGACCTGAGTTCAAATCCCACCTCAGATACTAAACATACTTACTAGCTATGTGACCTTGGGCAAGTCACTTAACCCAATTTCCCTGCCTTCCCCCCTCCAAATAAAATAAAATAAAATAAAGTGGCTAATCAAAATATATTGTCTATTGTTTCAATAAAATCCTAAGGTCAGGCAGCCCTGCTCTAGAGTGTTTCTGTCTTTGTATCCCACTGCCTAATATAACATCTGGCAGATAGTAGGTGGTAATAAATACCTATTGAACTGAAGTAAATGAAACAGGATAGAATAGAAATATCAAGCTGATTTTTTTTTAGGCCTTCCCATGTGTCATATTGATCTTCCACAGTAATCCCATCTGCCTTCTTGAGACTATATTTGCAAAGGCAGGCTTGCCTGGCAAGTAATGGAAAAATTACAAGTGAACAAAAGAAGGTGTGGTTCCAGTAAGAGCCCAGAGCCTGAAGACAACTAACTGAAAACACCTTTCTCTCATTCTTGGGACATAATCAATTTAATGATTTATATGCATTAAATCAGAGGCTTAATTCATCTGTTGTTTTACTTACTCTGAGGCTTAAGCAAAGAATGCAATGTAGGCAGAATTTAGTTAGGGATGTTCATCCTGACAGATGACATTTAACATTAGTTGCAAATTATTATCACATTTACTATAATTATACGTAATTATTGCTATTATCACCCATGACTGTCCAGAGCTAGAGACAGAGCTGCCATATCTCCATGTCAATCTGAACTGTATTCAGATGTTTCAGACCCAGTTTCAAGGAACAAATTTATCATAAGGAGGGGTCAAATGGAAAGGTGGCATGCAAGGTTGAGGAAGTGATGAACACTGGGTGATTCCTTCAGGCATTTATTCTCTAAACCTCTGAAGAATGCACAGAGGCCAGAAGGAGACTAGATATTTTTAGAGTCTTAAGCGGTATGCCTGGGAATATTCTTAAAGGCAAGAAGGTCTTAAAGGTTCCTTTTATTTTACAGAGAAGTAAACTGAGATCCATAGAGCTGAAGTCACTTGCCTAAGGTCCTACAAGTAGCAAAGTTAACATCAAAATCTGGCTTCAAATCTAACATTCATTCCACCACACTATATGGCCTTCCTTAACAAAGATCAGTCAGGGCTAGGATCTGAATTCCAGATGTTGCTAGAGATGTTATTTAAGTATATTTGAAGAGGGCTGCTGTATCTCTGGGATAAATCCAACATGGTCAGAGTGAATAATTTTTGGGACTTAAAACTGTTGGGTTTCTGCTGTTTTCCATTTCAAAGTTTTAGATTTATATTAATTAGTGATATTGGCCTATATTTCTCTTTCTTTGCTTTACCTCTTTTGTTTAGGACCGTAGAAGTTTCACACAAGAAGTTTGGTAAAATATTGTCATTCTCGATGTTTGAAAATAATTTGGGTATGACAGGTATTAATTATCTTTTAAATGCCTGATAGAATTCACCTGTAAATATGTCTGGTTCATAGCCCCCCTACTTCCCATTGGCAATTCTTTTATGGCCTGCTCAGTTTCGGTTTCTGAAACAGGGCTGTCAAAGATCTCTATTTCAAGTTCTATTAATTTGGGTATTGTATATTTTGTACCTAATATTTAATTTAGAAATGCATTGTATAAGTATATAATTGTTGCTATTAGGTTCTGGTCATTTTTTCACCTTTCTGTGTAATTTTTTCTCTCTTTTTTGATCATTTTAGTTAAAGTTTCATAAATGTTGTTAGTACTTTCAGAGAATTAGCTTTTAAGTCTTTTTTTCTAAATACCACTGCCTTTTAAATTTTAAAAAATCTATTTCTCCTCTAATATTAAAGATTTAGTTACTATTTATTTTGGTTGGTCTGTTGATTATCTAATTTTGCTCATTGACTACTTAGTCTCACAATTCTCTCATTTTCTATTTTGTTAATGTATGCAGTGATATGTTCCTTTGAGGACTATTTTAGGTGCATCTCAGAAATTTGGATATATTGTCTCATCCTTATTATTATCTTAACAAAGTTATTAATTTTCTTCTATAATTTGTTCTTTCTCCTCATTATTCAGGATATCATAATTAATTCTCTTCATTTAGGTCTATCTGTTTTGCTTGTATTCCCCATATTCTTGACAATTTTCATCATGTTATTGTCTGAAAAGAATGTCTAGTGGGTGCTTTTTTCAGCATTTATAATTTCTCTATATTCTACTACAGGGCTTCTTAAACTTTGTCCAATTTCAACCCTTTCAGACCTTTTTAAACTGTGGATCACAACTCTACACGTAGCATGATCTATTTTTGTAAAGGTACCTTGTGATAACAAGAAACATACTTTAGTGTTCCCATTCAGAAGATACTATAGCTTGTTCAACTTTAACATTTTGTTCCGCTCTATATTTTCCTTTTAGTTTTTTATTATACTTGTCTAACAATGAGAGAAGAACATTAGAGTCTCCTACAATTTTTGTGTTGCTATTTTATTCCAATTCAGTTAACTTTTACTTAATGAATTTGTATTAAAGAAATGTACACATTTCTCAGCACTACCTAATACCTTTGCAAATATAGAACATGTGCTAGAGCATAGATAATTAATGTAACATTACATTATAAATAAATGTAACATCAGTTTTAGATATTGCCAAAAGATATGTGCATAGCTACTTTGATACATTTTGGAAACGTCTTTTTCCATTTTATTCTGAATTGTAGGAGTTCAAAGGAATGTGTCTAGGATTTGCCATTGTCATCTTGGCAAGAAAGCTGGATGGCATGTGGAAGCTGGCAATACATAGCTCTAATTGCATGCATGCTATTTTCTTGGGGTGTTTAATGTATTTAATGTTGGATTATAGCAATGCTTATGAGAAAGCATCGGCATATGCAATCTTTTGGGGTAAAGAGTTTTGGACATGTTTTGGTTTGCAATTGGTAGCATTTGCCAAATAAACACTTCATGGTGAAATATTTGTATTTTTCTAATACTTGAGTCTGGAACTCTATAAATATTTTTCAATGCATTACATCTTTTCTCAGACCTTTTTTTTTTTTCAAACACATATCTCATTATTCCTCTGCCTTGCTACAGGAATTTGATTTTCTAGCTAAGTTTGAGACTGTTGGAACAAGGAAGGTGAATTTTTCAAATGCTCAAATGGATTTGAGTTTTTCTTTATTTGAAAGTTCCCTCTACTAATTAAGATCACAAACAATTTATGCTTGCTCATACTGGCATGAACTCAAACTCCTTGCTTCTCACTTATAATGACATGCTGAGTCACAAGGTGAGTTCCTATTTAGGGCTTTTACAATAATCACTCTCTATTCCTGAGGATCATAAGGTCAGATAACCCTACCTCTCTACTTCCATTTCCCCCCTCCCCTTCCCTTTCTTAGAGGAGCTGATCTCCCAATGTACAAATTCCCCCCAGACAAAATACATCAGAAATCCCTGTCTCTCGCCATGAGCACCTACCTCACCCCATCCATAAGAATAAACATTCTTTAGTAGTACTCTTTCTTTTCTCCTTTTGGGGTGAGAACCCTCTTTTCCTTCTTCCTTCTCAATCCTGTTTTTGTCCCACAGCTGAGATTTGTGAAACTACTCTGTCCACCTTTGGATTGGGCAGGGGAAAATCTCAAGCTCCCCTTTGTCCATTCTGCCCTGCCCCATTCCCAGATCTTCTTACTGTTCCCCCTCTCAGAAATATGATTCCTTTATAGGGGATCACAGGGTTTAGTTCATGTAATATTAATTCATCTTCCATCTTCCTCCTTCCTAAATCTTTAGCCATTTGGATAGTTTCTGTACCTTGATTGAACCTTTTTTTGTTTTGTTTTGTTTTGTTTTACTCCTTAGTTCATTTTCTCTAAACCATCAACCCAAAGCCTATAAAGAAGAAAGAATTTATTGCATTATTTAGTCTTTTCTTGACAATTGTACTTACTTGCTTTTCTTATTTCTATTATCTAGGGGGATATTTTCAAATTGAATGTTCTGCTTACCTCATTTTTCCCTAGAAATTTCTCAATGCTTTTCTTTCATTGAAGGTCCATCAAGTTGAAGGTTAACAACGAGGGGAAATTAACTCCTGTAGTTTCTCAGGAAGAAGAAGGCCAACAAGAAAATGGGTGTGGAGGCAGGGGAGGGGATTGAAAGAGGGGAAAGAAAAGGGGACATCTTTTTTCACTGGAGGGAGGGGGATTCCACCAAAGAATGCTCCCATTAGGGAGGAGAGATCTTTTATGATGGGAGATGGGGACTTTACGATGGATGTAAACTGTGGGGATTTGTACTTAGAAATACCATTCATCCTATTTCAAAAGAGTAGGTAATCAGAGATCCTGGAGGCAGCTGCCCACCAGAAGAGTAGGAGAGTACAGGCTCAGGGGGGAGACTTGATGGCAAATAGTAAAATAAAATTAAAAATGCCAAATTAGTAAGGAATCTTATGTCATTTTTAATGGAATATGAACAACAGAAGTAATAACAAGAAAGTGGGCGGCTAGGTGGCAAAGTAGAGAGAGCGCTGGGCCTGGAGTAAGGAAGATTCATCTTCCTGAGTTTAACTCTGGTCTCAGACACTAACTGGCTGTGTGACCCTGGGCAAGTCACTTAATCCTGTTTGCCTCAGTTTCGTCATCTGTCAAATGAGCTGGAGAAGGAAATGGCAAACCACTCTAGCATCTTTGCCAAGAATGGGGTCATGAAGAGTTGAACCCGATTGAAATGACCCAATAAAAAGAATGAACTAACATTTATATGTCCCTTTAAGGTTTTGACTATAAAGCCTCATGATGAAATAAATGCTACGTATCTTTTATTGGCTGCAGAATGGTACACTGGGACTGTGTTGAATCTGAAGTCAGACGATATTAGGTCATTTTCTGGCTCTCCTACTTGCTACCTGTATAATCTTGAATGAGTCACCTAACTTTTATGTGTCTTGCGTTCCTTATCTAGAAGATGAAAGGGTTGGATCAGATGATTTCAATTGCCCCGATAACGCTAAATCATAGGAATCACAGTCAGGTGTGTTTTTTTCTTTTCTTTTCTGCTCTTCACTTTATTCCTCACTTCCTCTTTTCCCTTTAAGTCCCTGATCCCAGGAAAACTGAAGGATCTAAATTGGGTTTAACATGACTTTTTTACTTTTATCACCTAGGGATGACCTAAGGGCTCAGAGCTTGCAGGGGAAAGTTCTTAGTTGCAACACTTTTTATCTTAAAGTCAACAACATCAAACGCTATTGACAGGTCAGTAATAAACAATATGGAAGAATAATAGCAATCTCTGGGATTATTGATCCTTCTAGCCACTGTGATCTTTGAACCTTTCAGTGATTAGGACCCAGAGAGGAGGGTGTGGCTGCCCTTTCATCTCCCTGACCTGAGAAAGGGCTAACAAACAGAATTAGGCTTTTCAAGTAGACTCCACAGAATGTCATGTTTTCTTTTTGAATAGTTAAAAGACTTCTTGTAGGTGAGAGCACATTTTTGTTTCTAGTTCTTCTCAACTGCTTTCTGAGCAGAGAAGATTTGAAAAGGTAAATGTGCGTTCCATGAAATAAGCTGGAAAAACATGTTTTAAAATGACCACATTATTTCAGTGGACTGTTAGAAGCTCAGTAGTAATCAGTCAAGAAAGCTAATGAGATCTTGGCCTGCATGGAAAGGCAGGACTGCTAGAAATCACCCTCACCCAAGAAACTCCAGTGGCTCCCTCTTGTCCTTAGGATAATATACAAAGGTCTATATTCAAAGCCCTTAAAATGGGCTTACTGCATTTTCTTTTATAAGCTCTGCATTCCAGACAACTCCCATTGTTCCCAGTACGTGAAGGGTCTTGGGTAACATCTCAGGGATGGGAGACCTTGCACAAGTCCCTAAATCTCTTCTTTAGCTATAAAATGAGGGGCTTGGGCTAGATGACCTTCTAAAACCCTGTTCCAGCTCTGATTTCTGGGTGGTATGACCTTGGGCAATTCACTTCCCATTTCTGGAACTATTCGCTTATGCCCCAAAGAGAATGAATTCAATTATCTATAAGGTTCTTTCCAGTTTGATATTTTGTGATTCTCAATATAAGTTGTAGGGTAGTCATTGTTGTTGTTTTGTTTTCTTGGCAATCAGGGCTAAGTGACTTGCCCAGTGTCATACAGCTAGTAAGTGTCTGAGGTTGGATTTGAATTCAGGTCCTCCTGACTACAAAGCTTGTGCTCTATCTACTCTATCCACTGTGCCCCTGAATATAATATTTTTTAAACCTGGATGGGACCTTACTGAGGGGGTCTAATTTGATTTCCTCAATTTACAGAAGAGAAACTATTTCTTTTCTCAGAGCCCAAGCCCTGAAGTCATCAATACTCCATTGCACGGGTGTGGCTTAATGGAAAGAACTCTAAATTCAGTGTGAGAGGGGCTGGGTTCAAATTGTGGTCCTGCCACCTGCCCACTCAAACTTCAGCTTCTTCATCTGTAGAAGGAGGTTAGACTTTCTCTAAGTTTCCTTCTGGCTCACATTCTTATGAATCAGCCCAGCTTATTCAGATCAGTCAGGTCCTCGACAAGCAGGATCTGAGATTCCCCATCACAGACATTCATTTGAGTACCTACCTCACTTAATTAAGCTTATCATCTTATCACTATTGTATATCTATATATATTGTATGTCTGAAGTCATCTGCTCTGGCTGCTGCCCCTCTCTTATCCTCTGACTTTCTTCTCAAGACCTTTGCTAGCTGGCTACTCACTGATCCCACCACTAAATCTAATGGCCTGGTCTCAGTTCTCATCCTTGAATTCTTGTTGTTTCTCCTTCCTTCTCGGAGAGGTCCAATGACATCATGGGTGACGTCTTGACTTGCTTGTGAATTGGATTTAAGAGAGAAAGAGTTGTGCAAAGTCCTAGGTCTCACTCTCTCTTCCAGAGACATCAAAGTCCAGTGGCAAGACAAAAGTCAAGATGATGGGCAGCTTTGACAATACTCAGCACTCTGTTCTAATAGGTACTTTGTCCTCCCAGGGTTTTCCTAATATTGTCCTTTCCTCATTCTCCTTCAGTATGTCTGAACTGCACCTTTTCAGGCTGGTTGACCATTCATGTTTTGTCCCTTATAAATATAAATGTATGGTTGTACCCTGGAGATACCCCCGGGCCTCCTCTCTTTTTCCCCCTCTTTACATTTTCTATGAATTTGGTCTGGAATCTATCTAGTCTTCATCTCTGATGGTTAGTGGTTGTTGTTCTTCGTTCTTGAAGAGGACCAAATGACATCACAGTGATCAAGATTCGATATGTCCAACTGTGGCTGATCAGGCCAATACGAGATCAGAATGCTCTACCACAGATCGGGCACAAATAGTCCATGTGAACATTTGGGGTGGATACTCCAAACTTTCGCATCCCACGTTCCCTTTGAGCTGTTTTAATTCTGCTTTGTTCAAAGAGCACAGCACTTTCTCTGATGTGGGCACGCCATGCTGAGAGGTCCTGTGTCTCCCGTGTCACACAATCAATTCCAACGTTCTTGAGAGAGACCTTGAGAGTGTTCTTGTATCACTTCTTCTGACCACCAGGTGAAGGCTTGCCTTGTGTGAGCTGTCCATAGAATAGTCTTTTTAGCAAGCATACATTTTGCATTTGTACAATGTGGCCATCCCACCTGAGTTGTGATCTCTGAAGCAGAGTTTGTAGGCTTGGCAGTTTAGTTCGAGCAAGGTCCTCAGTGTCTGGTACTTTATCCTGCCAGGTGATCTTCAGAATCTTCCTAAGACAATTCAAATGGAAGAGATTCAGTTTCTTGGCATGGCGCTGGTACAGTGTCCAGGTTTCACAGGTATACAACAACAAGGTCAGCACCACAGCACCACAGCTTCGGTTTGGTAATCAGTCTAATACCTCTTCTTTCTCATACTTTCCTTCGGAGCCACCCAAACATTGAGCTAGCTCTGGCAATTCGTGCATCAACCTCATTATCAATGTGTACACCCCTGGAAAGTACACTGTCAAGGTAAGTGAACTTATCCACAGCATTCAAAACTTCTCCATCTGCTGTAATTGATGGTTCCATGTATTCATGGTATGGTGGTGGCCGATAGAGCACCTGTTTTCTCTGATGAGTTCATGTTCACATCACCAACTACCTGTTGAAGTTACTCAACTGGATATCCCATAGACATTTTGAGCACATGTTCAAAACAGACTTATTATTTCCATCCCTTGACCCCTCCTAACCACACCCCCACCTTCCAGACTTCTTTATTTTGAACTTTTGTCCTTTATTTTGTACTTCTTTATTATCTTTCCACCCAGGTTCTCTAACTTCTTATCCACACCTTCCACAACAAACTTACATCCCTCCAAATTCAATGAATTAATTGAGCAACAAACATTTATTGAGGGCTTACTTATTATTGTGTCAGGCACGGTGGGATATAAACAAACAAAAAGGAAACAGATTTAGGTTTGGAATGGACATGAGAGGTCAGCTCATCTAACACCTTCATTTTACTCTCTAGCTTGTCTCTCTTACTCCAACTCATCCTTCATGATGCCAGCAAAGTGCTTTTCCCAAAGTGGGTAAATCTCCCTCTCCTCACTCAAAAAACCCCAGTGTCTGTCTCCTAACCTTTAGGATTAAATAGAAAAGTCTTTTTAAAACTCTTTACAACCTGGCCTCTTCCCAGCTTTCCATTTTTCTTATACAGTTCTCCCTTCCCATTACTGGAAAGTCCAGCCTTAGTGGCCTTTTCCTTATTCTACACAGAAAGTTCTGACTCTTTCCCCTGTCGTCCATTTTGGAATGCATTTCCTCCTCATTGAGGCTTCTTGGAATCTCAGACTTCCTTCAAAACTCCACTACAACACCACCGTCTACCCGAGACCTTTGCTGCCCCCACCCCCTCTCCCCACAGAGGTTGGTGAGCTTCCTCACAAACTATGCCGATTCTTGTATTTTTTGGTCTCTATCCTATATGTACACATATCATGCATGTATATGTATATACATATACGCATCTCCCTGCTAGAATGTTAGCTACTTACATATCGTAGATGAATATAGGTGCATACATGTGTGTATCTTAGAATATCTATGAATGTTATGTATTATAACATATGCCATATGTTATAATATTATGTACACATACATCTTGTCACATCGTGCCTGGTGCATTGCCGGTGCTTAATAAGTGCTTGGAGATTGGTGAGGTAACAAGCTTGGGAGCCTGAAAGATTTGCCCAAGGTCACAAAGGGTGAGCAGAAGGGATTCTGACCCAAGTTCTCTGACTCGAGTCTTCAGAACTTGTAGGGGATGGGGGGTGGTGGTGCTGTATGGAGAGGCGCTGGGAAAGTCACCCTGAGAGGGTCTGGAGAGGAGCCACGGTTGGGGGCGTCTAAAGGGATGCTAGGAGGCGCAGTTGGGGGGCTCTAGTGAGAAGCAGAGGGTAGTCACGTGGAAGGGGTGTGGAGGGGCTGGGAGGCGCTTCTAGGCAGGGCTCCCGTCCTCCCCTTCCTCGGCCCTCCCTGGGCCAATGGAACAAAGACGGGCCTGCGGGCCCCGGCCGGGTGTGAATCCTCGGAGGTTCAGCGGAGCGCTTGCGGGAAGGGGGTGGGGGGGGAAGGG
>CM053623.1:352861394-352923686 GCA_028646595.1 Phalanger gymnotis
TGTTAACTTCTTCTGACTGTATGTTTTGGTCTTCTTTGCCACCAAAGGATTCCAGAGTCTGAGACTGAATCTGGGTGTGTTTTCGCCGCCTGGCCATGTTCCCAGCCAACTTACTTAACCCTTGAGTTTTTCAACGGGGTATGACTAAAGAGTTCTGTGTTCTGAGCTTGGGTGGATGCCTCACCAGCACTCCTCCTTCCCCAAGAACCCCCTACCTGGACTGGGCTTAAATCTTCAGCCGGCCCTTCACTCCTGCTCTGCTCAGACACTTAATTCTTCCCACCAGATGGGCCTGGGGCCAGAAGCAACTGCAGCTGTAGTTCTGAAGCTGCCCCGCCTCTGCTGCCCCAGGGGCGGTAGCCGAACCGCAAACTCCGTCCTGTCCCGCAGCTTTTCCCACTAACCTTCTGTGTTGTCTTTGCTGTTTGTGGGTTGTGAGGTCTGGTACATGTCACAGCTCAGTAATTCAGCATGCTAGGGCGCTCTCGGCCCCACTCCTGGTCTCGTTGGTCTGTGGTCTGTGGTCCGCGCCTCGCCGTGCGTGCTGGGCTCTGCTTGGCTCAGATCCGCTCCCCTCCCCTCACCTGGGAGCTGGGAGTTCCGTTTGGGACAGACCTTACCCCGAGACCATCCAGGCTGTCCTGGGCTGGAGCCCTGCTTCCCTCTGCCACTTTGTGGGTTCTGCAGTTCTAGAATTGGTTCAGAGCCATTTTTTTATAGGTTTTTGGAGGGACTTGGTGGGGAGCTCACACCAGTTGCAGCTTTCCAGTCGCCATCTTGTCTCTGCCCCCCCCAGCAGACAGTTCTTGCCAACAAGACTTATTAACTCTTGATGGCCCAGGAGAACAATGGTTAACCAAACTACTATACTGAAACACATGGAGACAATCTTCACGTATGCAATAGGGTATAACTACAGTGTCTTAGAAAATCACCGGCAGATCCTTTGTGGACCACCTTGGTGATTATTAGTGAACTGGACCCAGGGACTAAAATGACAGACTCTTCAAAGTAGCTAAAATAGATACAGAGTGAAGTTTCAGAAAATACAAGGGGCTAATTGTCCAAATCCTGGACTGAGGCAGGTCTAAAAACAATTTGCTTTTCTAGTAGTCCTAGCAAATAAAAGTTTTAGTTACTTTGTGTTGGAAAATTTTGTCAATGATATCTTCGCCACTGTTATGAAGAATGATTTTTGATATTTTTGATTTTTTTTTGATATTTATTTTTGATATTCTCTAATCTAATTTAGTCAAGTTGGTCTAATAATATTATTTCAAACTGAACACTAGGTCTTCTGTATTTTTTTTTTCACTTTAATATTAACACATTAAGTGTCTTAAAAAGGATAGAATTGGTTCCTGGCATTGTGCATTGAAAGGAGCACTGGATTTGGAGTTAGGGGTCTTGGTTTCAAGTTTGTCTTTACTCCTCCCTGGAAAAAGTTACTTCACTTTCTGAAATGGAGTAGGAATAGAATCATTTTAAGATTCTTTACAGCTCTGAATCTATAATCCTTAGAACTGAATAGCACATTTCAAATACACATTGAATTTCTTTTTTATTTATTTTTAATTTTCAACATTTACTTCCGAAAGTTTTGAATTTCCTCCCCATTTCTCCCCCCTCTTTCCCCAAGACAGCATGCAATCTGGTATGGTCTCTACACATACATTCCTATTAAACACATTTTCATATTAGTCATGTTGCATAAAAGAATTATAATGAATGGGAGAAACCATACACATGGTGAATTTCAAAAACAAATGTTAATTATGCTCCCAAGCTGACATTAAGGAAACTTACTTTAAAAAAACAAAAACTATTTCTTGTGTCATGATCTACCTGTTAATAACATTTTCCAGACATATTTCAACTATCAGTGTAGTTTTTTTCTTAGATGAGTACAGAGAAATTTTAAGCATGATTTTGAGTTAGGAGGAGTTAAAAATATTGACTTGACAGGAGGATGGGGAATTTGTCATATCTTCTGGTTTCAAATATATAGGCATATGTAATTTTGACTTGCTGACTTTTTTCCCCTTTTTTAAATGACCCAATTTCCTGCTCCAGCTACCCTCCCAAATATTTCTTTTGGTGGGGAAAATGTGTGTGAAGAATGCTGCTACCTATTTCTAATTGCATTATTTTGAATTCAGTGTAGTCAGCCTTTGACTTAAGGGCCAATGATTGGAGCAGTATTGCTTTGATCACTGTTCCTGTGTGGTGAGTTGCTGTGGCTAACTTATTTTGAGCAGAGCCTCGGGAGGATTAAGAATCAGAGCAGTTTATAAGAGTTGTGAACTGTCATGACTAGCTTTGACCACTGTGTAATTAGATTTTCAAAAGTTCATAAGATCATGAATATAGAGCCAAAAGGGACTTTGGGG
This sequence comes from Phalanger gymnotis, assembly GCA_028646595.1. Lineage (NCBI taxonomy): Eukaryota > Metazoa > Chordata > Mammalia > Diprotodontia > Phalangeridae > Phalanger > Phalanger gymnotis. Next base: position 352,863,785 of record CM053623.1, read on the forward strand.
CTTACCTCGTCCAGCCTTCTCATTTTCCAAATGAGGGGTCTGACGTGCATAGGGGTTAAATGATTGGGCATTCAGTTAATAAATGGTACATGCTTCAGGGACCACACCTAGCAACCTCCTAATGCTGCTTTCTGTTCCGTATTGTGTGGTAAAAGTGGCAAACTAGGCAACCCCAGGGATATATGTTCAGTGTCTGGTTCCATCATTATATGCTGACAACTAACCTGAACAAGCTTGCTTATTATATTAGTTGGTTTATAATTATACTTGTTTGCAAGAAACTTATATTTTCATGATCTTGAATTTAAAATTATTCCTTCTGGTTCTTGATACATGAACCTTTAATCCAATTTTATTAGTCTCTTTAGATATACCAGATATATAAATTAAATGTGAAGATAAACTATATGAAAATACTATGAGAAGTTAGAATATGTAATTAAAATGCAAAATTATGATTACTGATGTTAAACTGTCTTTATCAGTAACATACCATGATTTAGATTGAAAAGTGAAAGAACGTTTGGCACCTGTTTAGAATGACTAGAGGGTGAGGAATTTTGAACTAACAAGTTAATCTGGGAAGATTTTCAGAGCCATCTTAACCAGAACAAAAATTTGCATAGTTTTTTAAGTTTTATGGCACTTTAAAAGGAAAATTGACTTCCTAAGCAAGAGGCATTAAGTAGACTTATTATGTGTTTAAAAAAAAAAAACAGTGGATGGCTTTTATTTTAAAATTACTCTAATAGGCTTGCAGCTGCCTTTCTGCCTGCTAACTAAAGGGCCAGCTGCTCTGGAAGAATATTGGCAGTATTCTTATATTTAAGAGGATTTTGAACAAAGGGGAAAGAGGGAGGTACATTTCTATGGGATCCAGGCCCATGCTTTTAATGAACATAATAAGAAACCTTAGGATGAAATATACAGTTGTTACTTTTGAAAAAAGAAATTATCAAAGCAAGCAAATGTAAGATACTTTTGCATTCAGACTTACAAAATAAGACACTGCTGCATGCTGCTTCTGCTTTTGTTCATGGTGATGTAACTTTGGTCTAATCTTAACTAGTGAAACGTTTTTATCACTCTTGTGTCAGTGTAGCTAGAAATGAAATATTTTAGAATGTCTATCTACTAAGCATGTCAAAGTTCTCAAATATTCCCTTTTAGAATATTGTATCCTTTATTTTTACAAGTGATTCTTAATATACAAAAATGAGAATGTACCTGATCATTTGAGTTCAGGGCCTTCACACCTGGAAGTATTGACAGGTGAGAGTTTTGAAAACTAGACAATCTTTTCCCCATTTCTAGCAAGTGGTGTACTTGTCTGTCCCGGCCCAGAAGTAGGGCCACAGCATCAACAAGTATTATAGGATTACTAAGTGGTGGGTGAAGATTTTTAAGTAAAATGATGATTGTTAGTGAACCATAGGCTTCTAGGGGTGCTCAAGACCCCAAAATACCTATGCCAGGTCCTGCCGAAAGAATTTAACTCAAGCCTTCTCAGCCAAGGGAAAAGAGAAAGTTTATCAGGGATTCACCATAATGGGTTGTCTTAAGAAATCCCACCCTCTGTGATGCCTGTTTCCACAGGCTGGCCAGATTCAACCTACTGAGCCAGATTGAATCTGAGCACCTTCATGGAGGCAAGATGGAGATTACATACACAAAGATTGTGGGAGGGATTGAGTGTGGTCTGGGGTGACTAGAGGAGGGGTTTAGGGAGTGCCTTGACAAGTCTAAGGAGGAGCTCCATGCGACTGAGATGAGGTCTGACTTCAGGGTGGGAAATAGCTGAAGGCTACATGGAGACATACAGACAATAGAGGCCTGGGGTAACAGAGCTAGGGTATAGATATTTTGATCAGGATTAAGTGTGGGGAAACTGCTGGACTGTAGAGGGCTAGGCTAGGCCAAGACTTGGGCCCAATGACAATGCAAGGCCTATGGCCTTAGGGGAAGGCCAGACCTAGTTGGAAGACTCAAGGAGAGTTCAAGAGGGCTCCCAGAGACTGTACTCCAGGTTCAAGGGGTTCCCAGAGATTGTGCCCTCATCAGTGGATACTTGCAGTAAAGGGGAGTGTGTGTGTAAATAGTAACAAGGAAAATTTTGCTAATTTTTTTCCTTTAGCAGCACTTCTGTCTTGCCCATATTTGATTAATATTTTTTGTACATTAAGTACATCTGTGGGTTTCCCATCCTACATATCTGCTCCTTATCTTCCCTCACTCTGCATATGTAATTAATTATAGATCTTGCTTAAAATGATTATCTCCACAGCCTCTCTCAGATCTGCCATCTCTCACTTGGCCACCTGACTTCTGGGCCTCATCACCTCTGCCTCTTGCCAGAGGCTCATGTTTGGTCTCCCTGCCTCAAGTCTCTTCCCACTCCCACTCTGTCCTCCACACAGTGGCCAACTATGACTCTCTCCTACTCAGTAAACTTCATTGGCTTCCCGTTGCCATTAGGATAAATATAAACATCTCCTTGCCTTTTAAGAAACTTTACAACCTAGCCCCAGCCTCCATTCCCAGTCTTAATCTAGATAATCCTCTTTCACACACTGTACACTATTCAGACTGGCCTCCCTGTTCCTCCCACACAGCAGTCCCTGTCCCATCTCTTTGTCTTCACACAGACTGGCCCCCATCTTTAGAGTGTATTTGTGCCTCCCTTCAATCTCGGAGAATTCTTTGTTTCTTGAAGGCAGCTCAAGCACCCCACCTTCTATATGATGAATTTCAGTTTTTCCATCTGCTAGTGGGAGTTTCCCCCCCCTTCCAGTTACCTCGGATTTATTTTAGATATATTTTGTGCCTACTTTTGTACATCCATTTTGTATTCTATTGAATATAAGCTCTCTGGAGGCAAAGATCATTTCCTTTTTGTCTTTGTACACTCAGTGGGAATATGCAGTGCCTGGCATATTATAAAAAATGTTTGTTGATTAATAAAGTCTACAGAGACAAAATTCATTTGGGGGAGTTTAGAAGTATAGAGGAAATCCAGAGTTGTCAAACTTCTCCTGACTTGTGGGTGTTTAGTTTTAATAATTATTTTACACTGTGTAAAGGTAATTTATGAATTTAGGGATTTATTTATTGCCCTCTGTTGGCTTTGTTTAGAGAGTACTGCTAATTTGTAGGGGAATCAACACACATCTGTCATCTTTATCCTGAGTATTCTCTAGTGTAGGCTTTTACTTTCTAATTTACAGTTTTATTCTCACTTAAAGTATTATATGTATTCCACATATTTAGTACTTTAACATAAAATCCTTGGAAATTATTTATAGCCCATTAAATTCATTCTTCTTTTTTTCCCCCATGTTTTATATCCACACACTGAATCCCAAAGATTCTAACTTTCTGGTTGCTTTCTGTTCTATTCTTGCTGCTACCGTACTCTAGCCCCTTATCACTACCTCCTTGATTCTGAAAGTAGAAAAACGTTGTTAGAGGGAAAGGGATTATTAGTAAGGTGATGGCATGTTTAGGGCAGTGAATGGACGGGTCTGTGTGGGAAGGTGGATTTGTGTTCAGAGAGGTATAACAGATTAAGTTGTATAAATGGACTTCTCAGACTATAGAAAACTTTGAATGGTAGGCAGAAAAGTGTAGAATACAGGCAATGAGAAATTACTTAAATTCTTAAAATAATGCCTTGATGTTCTGAGCACAGAATTGGGGCTTTTTAACACTAGTTGTCAGTTGTATCATAGAAAGGGAAGATCGCGCATATCTTCTTACTCTGCAGCATTGGGAGGCAGTGTGGTACACTGGTAAAAGTGCTGGACTTTTAGTCAAAAAGAACTGAGTTCAGATTTTTGCCTCTAGCATTTGCTAGTTGTGTGGCCTTGGGCAAGTCATTGATCTTCCCTAAGCTTCAGCTTCCTTATCTGTAAAATGTGAAGGTTGGCCTCAGTGACCTCCAGATCTCTTTCCACTCTAATTCCATGTATGGTCCCAAGCACAGACAAGGTCAGAGAGAGGGATGACAGCCTAATTACTTTATCATCACCCCAGGGTTGCACTGATACCTGTGAAATGTTAAAGGAAACCAGGGATAGCCTCCAGTGTTTTAAGTCATCTTTGGAGAGTCTCAAGGAGGATATTAAACAGGAATTACACTGCATGACAATGGGTGGTTGTGTTGTGATTTACACCGTTGGAAAGAAGGAATCCCTGCATCAGTCAGACTGGATTCATTGAAGTACTTCTGAAGAAGCAATGATCATTAGTGAATGGTGAGATCAAGGAATGCTTCAAGGACACAGTGATATTTGAGCTGTACAGAATTTCTGCAGGGTGGGGATGGGATAGAATTGAGAAGTGGAACGCTGGCTTGATAGGAAAGGTAAGGTTAGAAAAAGAAGAAAATGTGAAAACCAGAGTTTCAAATCTGAGAGATTGTTGAAAGGTGATACCATAGACCAAAAATATGAGGTCAGAAGGTGGAGCAAGTTTTGGAGAAAAGATAAACTTGATTTTGGAAATTGAAGTTTCCAGATTGATGATTTGCTAAAGGCAATTGAATGAACTGAAAATCATTTATTGTCTACTTTACCATGTGACCAATTCTGTGCTAAGGACTAAAGATAGAAATTTTAAAATGAGACAACCTCTGCTCTCAAGGAGTGAACACTCTAACTGAGGAGAGAACACATATAGGAAGGCTCACATTTAGAAAGTTTAGAAGGACTTGGAAGTGAGAATATGGCAAGGCCCATTAGAGTGCATTGGTAGGTCATATGGCAATTCCCTGGGGAAATGGAGTTTGGTGCAGATAGTAAAGTCTGGTGACAATGATGATAATGGTGATGACAATGACGATGGCTAGCCATCATTTATTTATATAGCACTTTAAGGATACTGTCTCTTTTGGTCCTCACAACAATTCTGAGGTAGGTGTTATTATTTTTACAGGTGAGAAAAATGAGCCTGAGGATGGTTAAGTGACCTTCTTAGAGTCACAGAGACATTTAAATAACTGAGGCAGGAACTGACATTTTTTGGACCCCAAGCCCATCCTCTGCCACTTAGCTGCCATGCGATGCTCCACTTCCCTGGAAGGATTAGATTTGGTGATTCTCTGCTCATTTAAAGCAGTGTGACATCTGTATTCACTCTTCAGGCTTCTAGCCTTTCACCCTTTGGAAGAGGACCAGAGGGTCTCAGTGGAATGCAGATGCTGGGTTTTCCCAAGCGGGGCTAGGGATTGGGGGAAGGGGAGTGTCTGTGTCCAGGCAGCAAGGGGTCCCGGGGAAAGGGGACATTGGTAGGAACACGGGAGGAAGAGGGGAGAAGAAAGTGCTAGAAATAGGAAAATTGGCAATTTATATATTTCTGCCTATTCAATCATTCTCTATTTTGTGTTTGATCAATTTTTTACTTTCTGAAATTTGCTACTCTGCATTTTTGAACTTGATTCCATTTATTTGGGGCCTTTTTCAATTAACAATTTGAATTTTAATATTCTATCAAAGACGTTCTGGCAGCTTAATTTTGTCTCCAAGCTTAGTTTTCATTTTAGTTGGAGGAAGCAGACTCTGAAAGTCAAATAAGTGATTTGAGTAAAGGCTCTCCTGAATTCCCCTTCCCCTGAATTACTGCACTAGCTTCCTAATTGACATTTCTACTCCAGTCGGGTCTTTACAGAGCTGCCAAAGCAATCTTCCTTTAGCTTACACAAGTGTGGCTGGTCCTGGCTGCGAATCTTCAGGGCCTCTGATTGCCTCAGCCTGGCCTTTCAAACTCTTTGCAGTCTAGCCGGTTTATCTCACATCATTCTCCTTCACACACTCCACTCAGTGCCATCTAAATTGGCTTGCTCTTTCCCGAACTCGGCATTCTGGCTTTCCACTTGGACCTGGGTTTTATTGTCCATTCTCTGGTGAGTGTTGTTTGCCTACTTTCTTTTTCTCCATAATGGTTCAGTTTAAAACCCCACACATAAAGTTTACCAGCATTAGGAGGAGTCTCTGGCATTGTTTGGGCTCTCCCCCCTGCATCTCTTCTCTGAAACTTCATTCCCTAGGCTTTTGGGTCTATTGCCTTAGACTCCTGCCTGATTTTCTCTTGCTATCTTTTCTAGAAGTTTTCAGCAAGTTCTGAATTGCCTCAGGCATATCCACTGGAAGTCTTTGTCCTTTAACCTCTCCTCACTGCCCCCAGCTCGTTGTCTCCACCACGTAAAAGCTAAGTTTCTTCTTTCTTATGTCTCTTCTTATGCATTCAACCCTGCCTAGTGTTTTATGCTCTCCTGAGGATTTCTTTTTAGAGAGGATTTGACATCTTTTGGATTTTCTGCACTTAAAATACTCAAACCTCCTGTTTGACTTTCTGGGACTGCTCCTTACAACTAAAATGATAACTTAAGTTTGGAGACAACATTAAGCTTAAATAGATGCCAGAACTTGTTGGATATAATTTTAAAATTCAGGTTCATTGAAAAAGACCCAAAACAAATAGAATCAAATTCAATAAATGTAGAGTAGTAAATTTTAGAAAATATTGCGCAGAACCAAAATAGAGAATGTTTAGATAGGTAGAAACATATAAATTGCCAATTTTCCTATTTCCATTGAGCCCTGATAAAACCCTGAAGGCACAATTAAAGTGAGATGTAGAAAAAAATCTGGAAGGGCTTCAGAGAAGAACTATTTATGTGATTGATGGGCTGGAAAATATTTAAGATAAACTTCAAAAAAAAACCATATTGATTATCACAAAAGAGAGGATGCTGAAGGGCAGCTTTACGATAGTCTTTAAATATATAGAGGATGAGCTATGCCAGTGTTTCAGAAGCCAGCTTACTGGGGATTGGGGAGCTAAGCGCTTGGATTTGCTGCCTTTTCAAGACCTGATAGTGAAGGAAGGTGAGAAATGGCTCAGTTACCAGATCACTTTTTTTTTTAAAAGTTAGATCTAGAGAAGGAGCCAGTAAAGGCGGAAGATGCTACAAAGAAGGGTTAATGAGGCAAGATCCTAGAAGTGGTAATGGGATGAATGAATGAAGAAGCTTACATTAAGCTAAGTGCCTGCAATGGTGCTGGACCAGGGGGATATAAATAGAAAAGAGAGCTTGTATAGAGAGAAAAGAAAAGAGGGCCCAGGATAGAGCTTGACCAGGGTGAAGATCCAGCAAAATTGACAGAAGAGATAGGTCTGGTGGGTTGGCTCCGTACCACTTTGAAATCTCCCCAACCCCCAATGTCCGTACCCTGTGACCAGCCTTCTAGATGACATCCTCACCTTGTATCATTAGGCTTTAGCTGTGGGCCTCTCGCATCACACCACCAAAAGGATCTGTTTGTACAGAAATATTTGTAGCAGCTCTTTTTGTGGTGGTAAAGAATTGGAAATTGAGGGGATGCCCATTAATTGGGAAGTGGTTGAACAAATTGTGGTATATGATTGATTGAATACTATCATGCTATAAGAAATGATGAGCAGGCAGACTTTAGAAAAATCTGGAAAGACATACATGGACTTATGCAAAGTCAAGTGAGCAGAACCAGGAGCACATTGTGTACAATAAGAGCAATATTGTAAGGATGATCAATTGTGAAGGATTTAGCTACTCTCATCAAAACAATGACCCAAGACAATTCCAAAGGACCCGTGATGACAAATGCTATCCACCTACAGAGAGAGAGGTGATGAACTCTCAGTGAAGATTGAAGCATATGTTTTTAACTTTATTTTTTTTTAGTTTTTTTGTCTGTGTTTTCTTTCGCAACACAGCCAATATGGAAATAGGTTTTTCATTACTTCAAATGTATAATCAATATCAAATTACTTGACTTTTCAAGGAGGGAGTGAGGCAGGAGGGAGGGATATAATTTGGAGCTCAAAATTTAAAAAAAATCAATGTTAATTTTTTTACATGTAATTGGGAAATATTTAAAGATATATTTTTTTAAAAGGACTGAAGTGGTCCAAGAGAGTAAGACTCAACCTGTTGGGATAACTTCCAAAGTCATAAAAACCAAATCCACAAGCAGTCAGGGCTTCTGAGCTTCAATCCACATCCTTTGCTGTTAAAGTTCAGCATACCCTTCTAACCAAGTGGGCTGTTATGGCAAATACAGAGGTGCTGTGCCCAAATGAACCAGTGCTGCATCTTTACTAAATGTCTTTTCCATTTTTACATTAAAGATTTTATGGTTTCTAAATCTGAGCTCAGACTGTTACAAGCCAGCCCTGGCATGGAATACCTTGGTTTTGACAGCTTCCTTATTTATCTCTGTTCGTGTGTGTGTGTGTGTGTGTGTGTGTGTGTGTGTGTGTGTCTGTCTCTCTAAGTAATGGATGCAATTACAAAATACTTTTTCTTTAAAGCGGATCCTCAGAGTTTCTGCTAAGCACTACTTTTAGTAATAACATTTCATATCTATGTAACATTTTAAAGTTTTCAAAATACTTTCTATCATAGCTACTTTGTTACTACTGCAAGTGTCATTGTCCCCGTTCTACAGATGGAGAAAATGAGGCTTCCAAGGTCAATAGCAACTGACAAGTGTATAAGGCAGGATAAACTAGTTCAGCTCATGCTGTAGTTGCCATTTCTTGAACTTAGTTTAAATTGCAGTATGTACTTAAAAGTATTAAAACTGCATTTCTTTTGAAAATTATTTTCTAATTCAGGCTCTTCAAATATGGGATCCTAGAATATTGATATTGGAAGGGAATATAGTGGATTTTGTCTGTTCTTACATCCTGTGTTCTATACTGACTGTCCTCTTTGTTATGTTGAATTTTATTGTTGAAATGGTTGTTTTTGGAAATATGAAGCACTTATTTTAGCTAGAACACAAATTTTTTTTGAAAGTATTCTTTCTTAAAATCTTTATTTTCTTCATTTTATAATTTATTTCATGGTAATAATTGCATAATATTAGCTTTGCTTTAATGGAATGATAAGTATTAGCAAAAAAAGCTCATAGGTGTATGTCATGTCTTTTATAGGTGTGTTCTCCTTCCTCTTTTGGGAATGAAGCCTCCACAACAGAGTCTATATCTGCTTGTTGATTCTGTGGATGAAGGTTGTAATATTGCTGAAGGTGAACAGGTTTCAGGCTTATCTGGGACTGTGGCAGAGCTGTTAGCTGGTCACCATGAATTCTTCCCACCTTGGCTGCTACTTCTCTGCTCTGCTCGCAAACAGAGTAAGGCTGTTACCAAAATGTTTACAGGTGAGTCATTGTATTTTGATTTGTAGTTATATATGTCTTAATTTCTTAATAATTTGAATTCAGAGTATAAACACTGATTTATTATATATTTTGTTGACACCAAAATTATCCTCTGGTGCCTTACCTGGCATGGAAGGGTGACCCTGGATTCCCGAAGAATGTATGAGTAGAAGAGAAGCTTTGCTAGATCTTAGCAGGGTGGAGGAGCTTCATGGTCCCAAGCTGGCTAAATTCCTAGGGTTTTATTGCCAGTTGAGCCACAAGACAGCATAGTGTAGGGGGTGAGGGGAGAGTACTGTGATTGAAGTCAGTATTGGTGTTAATCATCCTCCAACTTAATTACTACCCCTATGACCTTTGGGCCTCTCTTCTCTCTTTTATCAAATGAGGAGGTTGGACACTGTTATCTCTCAGGTCCATTTCAACCATAAATATATATTTTCAAATAATTAAGGATGTAGTTTTCATCCTCAATAATTCTTGAAGATGATAGTAGAGGAGTTTGTGATTTGCATTGATGGAGAGACTATGAAAACTGTTAAAGTGTCCCTTAAAAGTACTAACAATTTTTATGTGAAATGAGCATGTAGGTACTTACTCATACCTATCCATGGTATCTGTATTGATGTTAACCCTCAATGAATGTCTCTTTCATAGAAGCAAGTACATGTTCGAAAATGGTCTGCTGTTCAGGCCATAGTCAGCTGTCATTTCTGTCTCATACAGCTTTTAGCTGTACCAGAGACAAGAAGAAATCAACCAGCATTTGTTGAATGGCCGTTATTTGTGCTGTCGAGGATGCGGAGTTCTAAGACAAAAGTCCCCCAGTCTAGTTGGGTATGGAAGGCATAAAACCTTACTAGTTCATCATGTGTTCCTTTGGGGGTTTTGAGGAGTTAGACTGTGAACCCTCTAAGATCAGGGACTAGTTTTTTTGTTTTGTTTTGTTTTGTTTTGTTTGGTGTCTGCAGCACTTAGAATAGTACCTGGAATATAGTAGGCACTTAGAAAATGCTTGTTGACTGGCTAATGAGGGCAGGAAATCACGTGTATCACTTGTTCATAATACCTTTCGAAGTAGTTGGTCAGTCAGTAAGCATTTATTAAGCACCTCTCTGTAGCAGGCACTATGCTAAGGGCAGTACAATGCAAATTTAATAATGTTCATTGGTTGCTGTTCCCAAGGAAAGTGTTAACTATTCTTTGACATGTGAGATCATAGGACTAAGTTGAATGGGATCTAAGAAATAATCTGACCCAATCACCTCATTAGGAAAGGAAATGCAGTGCATGGACTGAGTGGAAGTGACTTGACCAAAGTCATATAGCATGAAGAATCTTTATTTTAATTCAAGTCTTCTGATCCCAATTTCAGTGTTTTCATCTAGGAAAACCTCTTTGATAAAATCACCATCTTTCTACAGCACTTATTGCTGTTTTAAAAAACAAAAAAAAGGGACAGCTAGGTGGCACAGGGTGTAGAGCACCGGCCCTGGAGTCAGGAAGACCTGAGTTCAAATCCAGACTCAGACACTTGACACGTGTACTAGCTGTGTGACCTTGGGCAAGTCACTTAACTCTGCACCCCACCACCACCAAAAAAAACCAACTAGAAAGCATAGGAGTAAATGGAGCTTTCATTAATATGAAAAGTTATCTGAAACCAAGTGCCATCCTTATCTATAATGAGGATAAATAAATGTGAGGCCTTACCAAATAGGTCAGGAGTAAAATAAAGGATATTCATTTTCACTAGTACTATTTATATAGTGGTAGGAATACTATTTGTAGCAATAATAGAAGAGAAGGAAATTTAGGAAATAAATATAGGAAAAGAAGAAATACATTGATAACTGTGCAAATGATAAGATAGTTTACTTAATGAACCCAAAGTGTAAACTAAAAAAAACAGTTGAAATAATTAGTATCTTGAGCAAAGTTGCAGACAATAAAGTAAATCCATACAAATAATAAACATTTTTGTATATTAACAAGAAAATCTGGTAGGAAGAGATAGAAAAATTCCACTTAAAATAACAGCTGATAGTATAATGGGAGTCCTCTTGCCAGGACACACACGGGAATTGTATGAAGATGGTTACAAAAACATTCTACATAAATAACATTTAAATAATTGGAGAAATATTAATTGTTCATGGCTAGGCCAAACCAATATAATAAAAATGATAGTACCTCCTAAATTACCTTACTTATTCAGTGTTTTGCCAGTCAGACTATGAAAGGATTATTTTGTAGAGCTAGACAAAATAATAAGAGAATTCATCTGGAGGGACAAAAGGTTAAGAATATCAAGAGATTTAATGGGAAAATAAAGTGGGATAGAAGGGGGTCTGACAACACCAGATTTCAAACTATAGTGCAGAACCATAATCATCAAAACAGTTTGGTACTGGATAAGGAATGGAGAAATTGTTTGATTGAACAGATTAGTTACCCAATATATAGAAGCAAATGAACGTTGTAGCTTTGTGTAATATCTCAGCTTTTGGATAAAGAACTCATTTTTCAACAAAAATGTTGGGAAAACTGGAAAGCAATCTGGCAGAAACAAAGTATAGACCAACATCTCACACCATGTACCAAGACACCCTCCAAATGTGTATGTTTTTTAGATGTAAAGTGACATTGTAAAACAGACAAAAAAGAGCATTGAAGAAACTACTTATCAGATCTGGAAGTGCCTGATAGAAAGAATCAGAGGAAGTAAAGTGAACAATTTCAATTACATGAAATTAAAAAGTTTGTAGGCAAACAATACCATTTTAGATAAAATTAGAAGCAGGAAATTTAGGGGGAAATATCTTTGCCCCAAGTTTCTCTAATAAATGTGTCATTTCTAAATTTATATAAGAAATTAATTCAAATGTATAAGAATAAGAGGTATTCCTTGCGAAATGGTCAAAGATGTGACATGAACAGGCAGTTTTCAGAGGAAGAAATTAAAAATATCTATAGGCATATGAAAAAAATGCGCTAAATTACTATTGATTAGAGAAATGCAGATCATAACAACTCTTAGATACTACATCTCTCCTGTCAGATTGGCTAACATGACAAAATAGGAAAATGATAAATGCTGGAGAGGATGTGGGAAAATTGGAAAATTGTTACATTGTTGGTAGATTTGTGAACTGATCCAGCCATTCTGGAGAGTAATTTGGAACTATGCCCAAAGGGCTATAAAAATATGCATACTCTTTGACCCAGAAATACCACTTCTAGGGCTATATCCCAAAGAGATCACACAAGTGGGAAAGGGGCCTGTATGTACAAAAATATTTATAGCAGCTTCTTTTGTGGTAGCAAAGAATTGGCAATCAGGGGGATGCCCATCAGTTGGGGAATGGCTGAACAAGTTGTGGTATATGAATGTAATGGTATACTATTGTGCTATAAGAAATGGGGAAGATAAGGACTTCATAGTAACCTGGAAAGACCTACATGATCTGATGCTGAGTGAGGGGCAGAACCAGGAGAACATTGTACACAACCACAGACCTATTGATTCTGTGATAACTAACTTTGATAGACTTGGCTCTTCTTAGCAATACAAGGTTCAAAGACAGCTCCAAGGGATTCATGATGGAAAGAGCTATCTACATCCAGAGAAAGAATTATGGAATCTGAATGCAGATTGAGGCAAACTATTTGCTCTCCCATTTTTTTCCTCTTCTTTTTTGGCTTTGTTTCTTCTTTCTCATGATTCATTCCATTGGTCATAATTCTTCTTTACTACTTCACTGTTGTGTAAATAATGTGAAGGTGTATGTAGAACATATATAGGATTCCATGCCATCTTGGAGGGAAAGGGGGAAGGGGAAGGAGGGGAAGAAAGTTTGGAACTCAAAAATTTGTGGAACTGAATGTTGTAAACTAAAAATAAAAAAATTAAAAAGAAAAGAATAAGGAGTATTCCACAATTGATAAATGGTCAAGGGATATGAATAGCAGTTTTTAAAAGAAAAAATTCAAACTATCAACAGCCATGTGAAAAAAGTGCTTCACATCACTAACAGTTAATGAAATGCAAGTTAAGACAACTCTGAGGTTCCACCTCACCACACTCATCAGATTGTCAGAGATGATAAAAAGGAAAATGACAAATGCTGGAGGGGCTGTGCTCCCACAAGGGGAGTCAGGTAGGGGGGCAGGTACTAGCAACCAGCTACAGGTTACAATAGGTACATGGATGCACTGCTAGTGGAACTGTGAACTGGCCCAGCCATTTTGGAAAGGAATTTGTAATTATGCCCTCAGACTTATTAAATTGTGCATATCCTTAGACCCAGCATTACTGCTATTGGTTCTGTACCACAAAGAGTTCAAAGAGGAGGGAAAAAGACCTTTGTGGTGGCAAAGAATTGGAAATTGACGGCATGCCCATCAGTTGGGGAATGGCTGAACAAGTTATAGTTTATGAATGTGGTGGAATACTGTTGTGAGGTAAGACATGATGAAAGGGAGGATTCACAGAAGCCTGATGAGACTTGTATGAACAGAATGAAACGAACAGAATCAGGAGAATAATTTATTCAATGACAACAATATTGTAAAGACAAACAACTTTGAAAGACTAAGTCTCTGACTTAAAACTCTGATCAGCATATTGACCAACCACAATTCCAGAGACCTTATGATGAAGCATGCTATTATCTATCTCCAGATAGAAGGCTGATAGACTCAAGAGTGCAGTTTGAATGTTGTTTTATTTGGTTTTTGGCATGGCCAGTGTGGACATTTTTACGTTTTTAACTGGTTTTATTTCTTTCTTATTGGTGGAGATGGGAAGGGATTTGAAACTGAAAATAAAATAAAATTGAATTAGGAAAAAAAAAAGAAAGAAAATCACTATCAGAGTGGCAGCTATTCAATCCTAACACATACTAAGAGTTGTCCAGGAGAGTTCACATGCCAAGGGACATAAAGTTTACTCTAGACCAAGGATTCCTGGCCCCGGAGTCTGGTGCCAGTGATTATTCCCTTTTTATGTGCATTTTACCTGTTCAAGTTGAGTGGTACTGTACAAAGATGTTGGGTGCAATTTTAGTAAACAGAAAGTAATGCTTTATTATCCCATATCCATTTACTTCTGATGAGCAGTAGTCATTCTTACCATTAGTATGTGCTTTTATTTGTTTCTTTTCTTCAAGAGTGAGTCTTGAATAGACTTTGTATTCTTCTCTTAATCACTAAAACCACAGTATTATCATCATACATTTTATAATTGGATAACAAAATTAGCCCTAGTGTTCTCCAGCCCAGGTATTCTCTGATTAGATATGGGGAATAATATTTCATTGTACCCTTCCAGAACTATGTCATTCTCCTTCTCTCTCCCTCTCCCCCCCCCCCCCCCCCCCCCCCGGTCGCTCTCGCTCTCTCCTGGGACTTTACCTTGTAGTTGGTCTAGTGGAAAAAGTCCTATTTTGTAATCCAATCAGGAGACTGAATTCAAATCCTACTTACATTACTTGCTGTTTGCGTGAACTTAGACAAGACATTTAACTTCTCTGGAGTTGGTTTTACTCATCATTAAAGTAAGGAATTTGGTCTTTGATCAATCAACAAGGCTTTTTAAGTGCCTGCTGTCTGTATACCAGGCACGGTGCAAGACTCCGAGTGTGCCAAGAACAAAATAACATCGTTGTCGTCCTCAAGGATGTTCTGTCAGAGAAACAACATATAGGTTATGAATATAGGATAGTTGGGAGGAAAGGCACTAGCAGCTAGCTGCAGGAAATCAGGAAAGGCTTCATGTAGGAGACGGTGTTTAGGTGGACTTTAAAGGAAGCTAGGAGTTTGTTGGGGTGGGAGATAAGGAGGAGGTGCATTTTGGCTTTGGTGCAGTCTACAAAGGAATAGAAGTGGGTGATGAAATGTGTATGAGGAACAGCCAGCCAGCAAGAAGACAAGTTTGGCTGAGGTGTTGGCCGTGCAAAGGGGAATAATTTATAAGCCAGATAGGTAGGTTGGTGCCAGATTGTGAAAGGCTTCGAATGAACAGAGACAATTGTATTTGACCCTCGAGGTGGTAAGTAGGTGGACACTGGAATTTATTGAGCAGAGAAGTGACATAGTTGTATCTGTACTTCAGGAATATTAATTGAGCAAGGAGACAGATTAGAGAACTTTTTCAGTGTCTGTGTGAGAGGTAACATGGTCTTGGTTGTACAAAGGGAGACCAGGAGATCAATGTTAGAGGTGATGGTCAAAGAAGACTTGGTGACTGATAGTAAATGTGTGGTGAGGGAAGGTGAGGACTTGGTTGTGACTCTGAGCTTGCAAATCTCTGCCTATGGGATCTCTATTTTTAAATGCCCGCTGGGCATTTGATGACAAAGGATTGGATTTCAGTAAAGATTGGCTGGATACACAGAGCTGAAAGCCATCTCCTAGAGATAACTGAATCCATGAGAACTGATGAGTTCCCTGAAAGAGACTGTAATGAGAGTAGAGAAAAAGGCCCAGAGCAGAGCCTTAAGTTGCATACAATTAGGATGTGGGATGTGGATGAAGATGATGATGATGAAGATGGTGCAGCAAAAGAGACTTGAAAAGTAGTGGTCGGATAGATAGGACTTGAGTAGGAAGGGACTCGAATCAGGAAGACTGAACTGCAAGCTCTTGAGAGTCTGTACCAGGGTGTTGGCAGTGTCCAAAGGAGAGAAAGGAAGATACATGAGAAATTTTGTGAAGGTGAAATCTATAGGACTTCTCCAGTGTTTGTATATATGGAGAGTGAGAGAGAGTGTGGAGATGAAGATGACACCTGTGATGTGAAGCTGTGTGACTAGGAGAATGCTGGGATTCTCAACAATAGTCAGGAAGTTAGCAAGAAGGGAAGGTTTTGGGGGAAAGATAATGATTTCTCTTTTAGACATGTTGAGTTTAAGATGTCCGAAAAGCAGTTGGAGATGCAGGACTGGAGGCCAGCAGAGAGGTTAGGACTGCTTAAGTAGAATTGAGACTCATCAGCATAGAGATGATGATTGAGTTCATGCGACCTGATGAGCTCCCCAAGTGAAATAGTATAGAGGGAGAAGAGAAGAGCAGAGAAGAGAAGAGAAGAATACCCACCTTTACTAGGCAAGGTTTGGATGAAGACAAACCAATGGAGACTGAGCAGCGGACTGATAGGGAGGAGGAGCAGCAGGATATGAAAATCTAGTGAGAAGAGAATATCAAAGAACTTAGCCCATCAGATTCTAGAGGTGGCCATGGCGCTGAGGAATATGAGTATGGACAAACATCAAGCCCAGACAGACACGGCAAAACTTTATAGTGGAAGTGACCATTTTGAAGGCATTGAAGAATTGATTTATTTTCAAAATATCTGATGGAGGGAAGATACTGAATGATTGGGGAAGAAACAAAACAAACAAAAAAACCAGATGGTATCATTTCCCAAAAAGACAATCCAAGAATATTGGTAATTACCTACTTTTAGGATTACTTTCTTATCCCTGTACATCTTTTTGTTTCCTTTTCACTTTTGTTAAATTTACTATAAATTTAATAGTAAACATCTATTAAGGTTAGTGATTGTTTACTTTTAAATGTTTTCATTGCATAATATATATGCTACAAACTTGACAGCTTGAGATGAAGAAAGTCCTTTCTAAAATGTAAAGCACTATATTGGAGTAAGCTAATGGTAGGTAACTAGAGTTGTTTTTTGAATGATCCAAAAAATTTTGGGGGATGAATTTGTTTACTGAGCTCCTAGAAAATTTCCATTGGGTAGGAAATATCTGTGTCAAATTAAAAAAAAAAGCACAGTGCAGAGCTGGAGGAGAGGGCTAGATTAGTAAAAGTAGTTTGTTTGCCCCTCTTGTTTCATTGAGCTGACATGGGGATATCAGCAGTGTAGTCACCAAGCATTGAAGTAGGAGCTGCTTAAGAACAGAAATTGTCTTGCTTCTTGACTTTGCTTCCCAAGAGCTTGATATAGTCTTGGCATCTAATAAGAGCCTAACAAGTGCTTTTCCATTCAATCAGTCCTTCTTTCTGTGTATTTATATTGATTGACAATCATGTTCTGCTCTGGTCTCCTTGGGTGTACACCCAAGGCAGATGGAACCCCTTTGGCTGAGGTCTGATTCTCCTGACAAGCCCTCTTGCTTCTACTGTGAGCTCTCCTATCTACAGGCTTAATGTTTATCCCAAGTTCATAAAACCCTTTAAGAACTCAAGAGATCCATTGCTCTTTTGTGCCATCCATGTAAAGGATATTCGGCTTCTTTCATCTATTACCATCTTTCCTTTTGGCTTATTCCTTTCTGCTATGACATAGTAAAGTGTTAAGTAGCAGAAACCATCCTGTGCTATTTTCATGTTGATTTCAAATGTACTTTTCACATAAACAATTACTTAAATTGGATTTCATTTGATTCTACTTAAAAGATTTTGTTTATAGCCATACTTAATGAGAACTAAAAAGTAATGGTAATTTTTTTTAGTGGTAAAAGATAAATCCCCTGGCCCCATCCACTTGGGGGAATATTCTAGACCCTCTCCCCTTACACAACTCATTGGATCAGTTTTCCTTATTGATTCCACTGTCTCAGTGGAATCTCACTGTTCATCTCAGGAAACTCACTTGATCAATGATTATCTTCACACTTTACCTTGGAAACATAGTGGACAGTATGAAATCATTATTAATTCACTTGACTTGATTACAGAAAAAAATTTATGTGGTATTAACAGAGGAGGAGAGATACTACAGGAGAAAAATATAAAAACTAGTAATAGTGCAGCTGGGGCTGGGATTGGTGTAGCATATCTGGAATCCCTGCTTTGGGAGGATTGGTAGCCAGGAACCTCTTGAGGTCAGGAGTTTTCGACTGCAGTAGGTTTAAAAGCCTATAGGGTGTCTGCACTAAGTCTAGCACAAATACGTTGAGCCTATGGGAAGAGAGGACCACCAAACTGCCTAAGGAATGATGAGCCTGCCTCAGTCAATAAAACGGCAGTTTCATAAAGCTGGATCATCAGCTTTGGGGTTGGACCTGGGAGTGGCCATTGAACTTCTATTGTTGTTGTTCAGTTATGTCTAACTCTTCATGACCCCATTTGGGCTTTTCTTGGCAAAGATCCTGGAGTGGTTTGCCATTTCCTTCTCCAGCTCATTTGACAAATGAGGCAGCTGAGGCAAACAGGGTTAAGTGACTTGCACAGAGTTACAGTTAGTAAGTGCCTGAGACTGGATTTGAACTCAGATGAGGAGTCTTCCTGATTCCAAGCTCAGTGTTCTATCCACTGCACCACCTAGCTGGCTTATTGCACTTCTAGCCTGAGTGAAATTGGGAGCTCCTGCCCCTTGTTAGGCTTCCGAAGGAAAGGAAAATGGAATAGTAGTAACACAGTATATGTAGGAAGACTACATATTTTCTAAGGTCTCTTCTAGTCCTAAATCCATGGTCCTTAAACCCACCCAACGTATACCAGGTTAGTGATGAAAGTAAGAAAGCAAAAGCCTTGTATGTTAGTGGCATAAATATGTGTTCTCAGATCAAACGTTGTACAGAGTGAAGCTCAATTTATCTTCTTACAGTTCCCAGTGAATTTTTACCAAACTCCCCTGCCTAAATACACCCTCCCACTGAGGCCTTGGTTAGGTTCTTCTTGTCCATATGGCAAGAAATAAACCTAACTTTCCTATATGTTGCATATTATAGACTTTGATAAATAACAGATATTCTACCATAAATTTAGTCACCAAAGGCAAATATCTCCTGTAAGGTTTATTTACATATTTCTGAAACGTCTCCCATGTAATATTTAATACTATACTAGATTTGCCTGGCAGCATGATGATGGTTTGAAGGTCGGATTACTCAATTCTAGGCCCTGACCTGCCACTAGCTTTATAATCTAAGGAAATCTAATTGTCTTGAGATCATTGATTGAGAGCTGGGAGGGAAATATTCTCATACAGTGGTTTTGGACTTTGGGGACTAGGGTTCCACTGCCAGCTCTTCTACTGAGTGACCTTGGGCAAGTCTTTTAACTTCTCCCCATTTTCCTCATCTCTGAAATGAGGAGGTTGGATTAGATTGGCTCCAAGATCCCTCCCAGCTCTAGATCTGTGACCCCATTAGCTTGTCTCATTGCTCATTTTGCAAATGACTTGGTCTTGTTGCTGCATGTGTGATGGAGATGTTAATGATACTTATGTTTGTGCCAGCTGCCTCTTACTTATAAAGTAAGGCAAAATGATATGAAAGTATCTTGAAAGTCTGAGAATACTGAACAAAGGTTTTTTATTGGTGTTTATGCTGTTACTAACTTCAGCTTGTTTCAGAAGTTCATCTTCAATAAAGATTTATTAAGTTCCTGCCCTTTGCCAGGCAGTGTGCCAGTGACTGAGGCTACAGAGATAGAAATGGGATAGTCCTTCCACTCAAGGAGCTTTTGCAGTATTCTGAGGGTAAAGAGTAAAATGAATTTAAACAAGTAAATGCAAAATAAATGTTAAGTAAAGAAAAAGGAATGGTGAGAGTGAAGAGGAGAGGGAGGACAGAGAACATTTAACAATTGGGGGAATAGAGAAAGGCCCTTATGGAGGAGGAGGTGGCATGTGGGCTCAAGCTTCCAAGCTGGGCGAGTGAGGAAGGAAAACATTTCAGGCATGAGGGACAGTCTGGACAGGCATGGATTTGAAGAAAAGAGTGTCCATTATAGAAAATAGCAAATAAGCCAGTTAGACTAAAAGTGTGTGTGTGTGTGTGTGTGTGTGTGTGTGTGTGTGTGTGTGTGTGTGTGTGTGTGTGTGTTGGCCAAGTGGGATAATCAGTGTGGGGCTGTAGAAATAATCTTGCTACTGTGGCTGTGTAAAACCAACAACAACTAGCACACAGAAGGCTGCTAACACAGGCTCTTTTGATCTGCTTTACTAAGGAAAGTAACTTTAAGGGGTTAACAATCTCACTTATTAAACATATAAATATAACTCACTTAGTTCAGGAGGAAAAGCCACCCTGTACTTCAGAGCAAATACAACAAATTACAAACATACATTATAAATAACAGACCAAATACAAACCAATATCTGGATTAGCAAAGCTGGGGGTGGGGCAGGAAGCAGTTACAACAGCTTGCCCAGAGTCACATGTCACTCTTCCAGTGAATGAGAGCCCCCAAGCAAAACATCTAGATTTCTTCAAAGTCAGGGGGCTCTTAACGGCTGCTCAGAGTCTCCACATCAACACTCCTCCACGAGCAAGCCCCAGACAAAATGCTAACCTTTGGGTTTTTAATACCTTGTTCAGGGCCCAAAGGATTCCTACCTAATCAGCAAAAGGGTGTGAGCCTGGGGCTTAGTACCTAGTAAGGCTTAATCAAAGGCATTTGATTATTTTAGCACTTCTAAAAGAGAAAACAGTAAAAAAAAGTCCCACCTTAATTACCAGTACAGAGACAGTTTATGAAGGGCTTTAAATGCTGTAGGATCATGTAATGTATCCTGTGCCTTTGTTTTGAAGGCAATAGAGAGTCATAGGTGTTGCTCAAATTGGACAGTGACATGGTCCAGACGTGTGTTTTAGGAAAATCAATTTGACAACTACATGGAGAGGACAGAGAATGGATGCACAGCCATTTAGTTGAATTGTTGTGGTAGTCTGTACAGGAGATGATGAGAATATGACCAAGAGTGGTTGTAGAATAGACATAGAGGAGATGCAGCAAGACATGTGGATGTGGAGCTCATAAAACTTGGTACTAATGAAGGGTGAAGGGGAAGGAAGAGTCAGAATTGACTTTGAAGTTGTAAACCTGGACGATTTGAAAGATGCCCCGATAGAAATGGGGAAGATAGGAAGATTAATGGGTATGGGGGAAGGGAGGGAGGTTGTGAGAATGAGTTCTGGTTTGGACAGACATTCAGTTTGAGATGGACTGGGGAGTATCTTTGTGACATTGTCCAGCAGGCAGGTAGTGGGTTATGCAGAACTGAGCTCAGAAAAGATAAGGAGCAGCATGTAGATGAGTAAGCTATGTGCAGAAAAATGATACTTAATCTCATGATAAGGTAAAAAAAACCACACTTGAATATAAGATTCATTGGAGATGATATACAATGCTTCTTAGCCTGACTTTTTTGGGTCACTGATATTTTTTATTGGTTTTAGTTAAGTTTTTATTTAGTATTTATTAATTATTTTGTAGTTTTCCTGAATATATTGGATATGTGCTTTCTTTGTATATATGAAACAGTATGCATGTTATTCATGATTTTTTTCTCCCTATAGAATATAAGGTTATCGATGGATCTTTAGGTGATTCTCACAGAAGGTGGGTGTTCCTCGGGTCTCTGTCATGGCCCTTCTCTTCTGCAAGTGGCCCTGGAGAACAATGAGTATTCCAACTCCCCCTCCTTGACCAGTTAGCCCAGGGCAGTGAGTGAAGGTACAACTAGTAAAAGTGGAAATAATCAATGGAAGGAAGTCACTAGAATTAAGGGGAGGTTGGGAAAGTCTTCCTATAGAAGGTGAGATTTTAGCTGGGATTGAAAGTCACTGAATCCAGGAGGTGGAGATGAGAGCATTCTAGGTATGGGGGGCAGCCTGGGAAAATGTCCTGAGCTGAGAGATGGAGCATCTTGTTTGTGGAACATCCCGGAGGCCAGTGTTACTGAATCAAAGAGTATGTGGGAGAGAGAAAGATACAAAAAGGCTGGAAAGCTAGGAGGGGCCAGGTTGTAAAGGGCTTTGAATGCCAGATATAGAATTTTCTATTTAATCTTGGAAGTGATAGGGAGCCACTGGAGTTTATTGAGTAGAGTGGGCTGACATGGTCAGATCTGTACTTTAGGAAAATCCCTTGAATAACTGAACGGAGGATGGACTGGAGTGGAGAAGTACTTGAGGCAGGAAGACCAAGCCTCACAGGCATGAGGGGATGAGGGTCAGACTAGGTAAGATTTGTCTATAAGCCCTTGTGTTCCCCTGGAATTGCCTTCATGAAATTAGAAGCAACAATTATATAAATCTGTAAAATTCTAGTGGCTAATAACATGGATATTAAAAAAATAGCAGGTGAGCTATAGATGCTTCGTTTTTGAAACATCAAAATTTAAAAAAATTCCAATCTTAACAAATACTAAATAAAATGGATATTTTTATATACATAATAGAATAGACAAAGGGTTATTAATGAAACTGCAAATCTATTATGTAGAGTTGTTTTCCTTTTAAACTTAAATATTCAATATGTCACTTTCAAATATGTCCTTTTTGTGATTCTTTCTAGGTTTCTTTTCAGTGTATTTCATATATTTTTAATTCTGTAATAAACCTTTCCTCCCTCCCTTCCTTCTTTCCTTCCTTCTTTCCCTCCCTCCTTCCCTTACTTTGTTCCTACATCTTGCCTCCCTTCCCATTAAAGTAGAAAAATAAAACCCTTGTATCAGACATGCAGATATTTTCATGTGGGACAAACACAAGAAATTTCCATATATGTACAGTAAAAAAAAACCAAAACAAAAAAACGTAAACTAAGAACTCTACTTTTTCAGTCATCTGGAAAAGGTAAGGCTTTTATTCCTAAAGAGAAAAAAAATCCTTACATTGATTAATAGCAAACAAACAGGTATGGGGGGCACGGTTAGTGATAACAAGGAACTAAAGATGAATGGTACAAAAGAGTCAGAAGAAGGAGGAAATAAAAAACTGAATTAACATTTTCTCGATAAAAAAAATCGATATTATCTCATGTGTATGTGTGGTAAAGGACTGGGTGAGAAGAAGAAAAAACAACTGATAGGAAGAAGTCATAGTTGCAGTTCTCCTCAGCCTGACTTGGAGAGGAGAGGGAGAAGTGATCTGTCATCTCTGGGGGGATATGGAATGGTATGGAAAGAACATTGGAGGGAAGGCATGTGACATAAAGTAGTTGGAGGAATGTCTCACTCATCCTAGGTTGGGGGTTGGGGATAGGACACGAAAGCACTTTCATAACTATTTTGTGTTGGGACAGGCCCTTACAAGCAGCAAAGCAGATGTGAACTATAGGAACTTGGTAAAACTTTACTTGTCGAATTTGTTTAATTATGTGTTTGGAGGTGAGTGTAATCTTCAGGCCCACCTGCTATGGAATGTTTGTGCTCTCATGAAAAACCATTAATTTGGATTGTCTTAAAAACTGTGCCTAATGAACAATTGCTAATGTTTAACTAACCAATTTCATGAGCTCCCTAGTCATCCTAGTGAATTTAGGACCTTTGAAGACATCTGAGCAGCACCTCCATTTGGGACCCCTCTCCACCTTAGTGGATACAGAATACTTCTTTGTTTGGAGATACGTCTAAAAAAGATATTTGAACTCAGGTAGATTGGCTTCAAGCCGTCCTTTTAGTGATCCGGAAAATGAGCTCATAATATTTTTCCTGTGCTTGTATACCGTCTTCTGGATTTCAGTAAGGGTTTTCTGGAAGGGCATCTCCTCCATCCCCCTCCTACTCTAGGAATGTCAACTTGTGGCAGAAACACATGGCAGAGATAGACATGTGCTTACATGTACCCTGAGAGAGTCGTTCCAAATTCTAACCTACTGTGGAGAGGAGGGGTGGGCGTAGGGAGTGGGGGATGGGGGATGGGACTTTTAATTCCCTATGTAGTGTCAACCTGGAATCTAGCCTTATAGCCAGAGAATTGAGATATCCTAAGCGTCACCTCCTTATGGGAAACAACCAGTTTCAAGATTTCCGAAGATGGAGAGAAAAAGGGCTTTCCTAATTGACTAGCCTCTTTGGAGAAAGAAGTAGATAGAACACATACTGTTACTTCATTTTATCCACCTGGAGAACAAAGCCCTTACTTACTTGAACAGTATAGGTCTGGTAGGAGAGGGCATGGCTTGTCCAGCAGTCCCCCAAATATGCTTAGTTTGGGGGAAGGGCAAACTCCAGAGTGGATGTGGCTAGTGTTAGGGTGAGGTGCTCAAAAAGAGGAACTTATAGGAATGTCCAAAGGGTTGTCTGAGCCTCTGAGTCCCCTTTTCCATGGCTTTAGTCCAGGACTGTTAATCCATTTGCATACATTTTGTAATTTCTGTTTATTGGTTGCTGTGACTCCCTTTGCATTTAGTACTTTTCTATAGGCTAAAATAAAGACTATTCTGTACCCAAGATGTATACACTCCTTTATGTCCCTATTATACATACACAGAAAGGGGCCTCCTCTGGCCATATTTGGTGTCGACACAACCTTTATCCCAAGTGTGTTGGGTATTCCTAGAGTAACTCCAGGTAGGAACAAGGAGTCAGAGAGGTGACCCTTGGAGTCTACCTTGGAGTGCGCTGGGTCCTGTCATATTTGTGTTGACTGTATGTAGATTATTTCCCAATAGAATATAAACCTCCCAAGGGCAAGGACTGTTAACATTTTTTTTTCTGTCTCCAGGACCTGGCACTTAATGCTTAATAGATGCTTAATAGTAGGATTCCCAAAGTTTTGCTTAGGTAGGTATTTCAGGAAGCCTCTATCCCATCCCAGGGGGCAACCAGTGTCCAGGGTGGCTAATGAGTCATAAGTGCAGAGTTAACATATATTGCTCCTAGGATAGCTAAACAATGAATGTAGGGGCCCGGAATTAAATCAGGGCCTTATGATTCTGGAATGAGAGTGTCTATCAGTATATCCAGTGAGTCCTTCATGAATTTGATTTGGGGGAATGAGGCTTATCAAATAAAGACCCTGGACAAAATGATAAGAAAGGGAGGAGTGGTTGTCATTTCTGACTGTGCTGATAATGAGACAGAAGAGAACTGAACTGAGCTAGTTTTTTCCCCCATCCCAGAAGGCCTTGTTTCATATGAACAGTATAGAAAGAATAAAGGGGAAAAAATAACTGAATAGTCTGAGAGTGGTGATGAAATTTCAGAAATTAATAGAAAGAGAAAGAAGAAGGGAGCTGAAGTATATTATCATTTCATTAGAGGTACTAGAATGGAATTGACTTTGAAGGTTGATGGGATTTGGGGGCATGAAAGATGCTGTATTGTATTCTCACTTGGGCATTAAAAAGCAAAGAAGAGGAGAAGGAGCATCTGCTTCCAGTTCTAATAAGTAGTGATGAGACTAGAAGCTTGGGTGGAGATGAGGGATGGTGCTGTGAATACTTAATTCAGATTAGCATATGTGAAGCTAATTTTGGGGACCAAGGGCTGACTTAAACAGAGAGAACAAACCTAACAATAATAGCATGTGGGACGAATGAGGAGTTGTAATAGTTTGTGTCAGGTGATGTCAAAAGAATAAGTGTTTTAATGACATTTTCAGACAAGGAAAAAGTAAAGTCATCTAATTAAGCTTGACAATAATACCACTTAAAGACAACACACATAGTGCGATGATTCTCTTACTCTATTAGTTCTGTTAGCTTATTGAGGTGAATTAATGAATGAAGCATTTATTAAGCATTTTATTATGTACCAGGTACTGTGGGTTAAACCGAGAGAACAAGCCTTGAAGTGAGCTTGAGGAGCTAACCTTCCAGGGCCTTCTCTCTGCAGAGCAGATCAGTTTATCTTGTATATCAGTGTTTGTATATAACTTTTGCACATTGTCTCTCCCATTAGATCATGGATGAGATCAATAGCAAAGACTGTCTCTCACCTTTCTTTCTGTCCTCCAGCCCTCAGCCTGGTGCCTGGCCCGTAGTTGGCCATTAATAAGTGTTTATTGACTGACTTTCTACTGAAGGAGACAAGACATATAGGTGTCTGCTGCAAGTCAGATAGAAAGGTCTTATGTTACTTAAGGTGCTGCTGCAGCAAAGGAGCTAGTGAAAAGCCTTTTTCCTTCATTCCATCTCCACTGTCAGTTTCTGATGTTGAACCGTTTGCCAGAGACTTTGGTGGTAACATCTTTCTTTTCTGGATCTTCAGTAGCTCTGGCTGCATCCCCAGAGGGAGCAGTGGCCAGGCTGCATTTAGGGTCCAGTCTAGATCAAAACATTTTTAATGGCACTTTGCGATAGCTATAAACTTTTTAATTTATTTGTTTAATTATTTAGCTGTTTAACTTTAACATTCATTTTTTAAAAATTTGGTGTGTAATTATAAATTTGAAACAAAGTTGGGGAATATAGCAGCTAACAACATGAGTGGAGGAAAATATTATTATTATGTTTTAAGAAACTAATTCAGAGAAATGAGGGAAGACTTGTGTGGACAGATAGAGAATGAAGTAAGAAGAACCAGGAGACACAATGACTATAATGTGAAGGAAAATGATACTACAAGGAAGTTAAATGCTGATTAATTCTGGTTACCGTTCTGTGTTGGCAAGCAAAATGGGCCCTTAGCACTTAGTTCAACAAGTGCCCTTGAAGAGTTTGGCTTTTGTTTGCTTTGAGTAATTCAGTGTATTTCATTGAGTCTTACTAAGTGCTAAGCCCCAGGCTCTAACCCCTACTAGGTGTTAACCTATGTAGATGTGAACCTCCCAGGGTCCTAAGGGGAGGGGGTAACTCAAGAGCCAATCATAGCAGCCTAAGTTCTGGTCGTTCAGATGACGTCGATGACATGACATCTGCAACCCTATAAGAGAAGACAGAGCCATTTGCAGGGCTCTCACTTGAAATGGTGCTGATGCGAAGACTCCAGGCAACTGTAGCTAAGGGCCCTCCAGCTTGTAACCTGGATGCTGAGTGTTAAACTCTGGTAACTATATATTGGGATTTGAATCAGACAACGTCTGTCTGTTGATGTTTGTAATTTGTTTGTATTTGTTCTGAAGTTCAGTGTACTGACTTTTTCCCCTGAACTAAGTGAATGATATTTGTATGCTGAATTAAAAGTAAGCTTGTCAACCCCTTCATGTAGCTTTCCTTAGTTAAGATCAAAAGAACCTGTGCTTTTGCAGTGTGTTGGCAGCTTTCTGGGTGCTGGTTGTTGGTGGATCATGCATCCCGACAGAAGCTGCTAGCTGGATTGTTGAAACACGTTCCTAGTCCTACTTAATTGATGATGGAATAAACATGCCTCTGTCCTGTCAGTTGAGAAGTGCAAGACTGTGTATTGTGACATAATGGTTTTTGAGTAAATATTTTTGGATTTTTGCTTAAATATTTTTTACTTAAATTTCTTTGTCACAAGGAAGCCTTGTTGGGCAGTAGTTAAGGGAAAATTGACTATGGTCTAAAACCAAAAGATAATAAACCTTAAAAAGAAAAATCAGTTCATAACACTGTGAAAATATTTTCATACAGTGAATACTGAAAAACATTATTGATTTTAAGTATAGAATGCCAGCTTTTTTTTTTCTCTATAGCACATGTTATCTGATAGTTTTATTTAGCCATGTCTATTATTTACCATTGTTTTGACCTTAGGGGGGAAAAAGTATTGTTTTTTTTTTTTTTTGTAGACTGTTTAGAAAAAGAGGAATTAGAAATGATATATTTTAAGTTTGTTGATTCATAATTTAATAAGACATACTTATTTTAGAATTCTCATGGAGCTGTGCTTTCATTAGTGGGCATGCTCTTCTATCAGTTTAGATTTAGTAATAAATATGGAAATTATGTTAAAGTAATTAGAGTAAGTTAAATCTTACATGGTTAATTTTGCTCTCTGAAAGTCAGGGATTTTGATTTGATTGTCCAATTAAATCTGGTTAATTTAAAGGCAATTAAAGTTGATGTACTGGGTGGATGAGAAATAATCTCAAAAATATGTTCACATTAGTGAATATCCAAAATTGTCCCTAAAAATATAATTTATTAGCATAGAAACACATAGTGTATGGACATAAAGTTTCCATTGGCTTCTCCCAAATTTCACCTAGAAACTGGGAAGTTCAGAAAGTCTAGACTTTTTTTTTTCTTAAATGTGTCCCTGACAATCCCTATGTTATTGCCTGTTTTAATTCTGTTGTGTGCCTCTCATTTTGTAAACTATTTAATACAGAGAATAGATACCATGCCAAGATCAGGAGCCTATTCTATACTGGTAAGCTAGACTTGCTTAGATAATACATTATAAAATAAATGAAAATATTCTACCTGGAATTAGTAACTACTCACTAAAAGCAAATAACCCTAGGAACAATTTCCATATTTATAAGAATACCATCAATGCTCTTCATTTTCAGCTTTTGTCTTGAGTGAAGTTCAGAACTTTCTAACTTTTTTCTTCATTAAAGTAGTTAATTTGCTTTTGTATAGGATTTATATCCCTTTGCCAATGCTTCTCTGATACCTCGATGATTGTTCAGGCTTGAAAAAGTATTCTTTGACAAACCTCTCTCTCTCTTTTCTCTAGGCTTTCGAAAAATAAGTCTCGATGATCTTCGGAAGGCTTACATTGTCAAGGATGTCCAACAGTACATTCTGCATCGTCTAGATCAAGAAGAAGCCTTGAGGCAGCATCTCACAAAGGAAACTGCAGAAATGTTGAATCAGCTTCATATCAAAAGCAGCGGGTGTTTTCTTTATCTAGAACGAGTTCTAGATGGAGTTGTGGAAAATTTTATTATGCTAAGAGAAATCCGTGATATCCCTGGAACCCTCAATGGGCTATACCTCTGGCTCTGTCAAAGACTTTTTGTGAGGAAACAGTTTGCAAAAGTTCAGCCTATTCTGAATGTAATTCTTGCAGCATGTCGACCACTAACCATAACAGAATTATATCATGCAGTATGGACCAAAAACATGTCATTGACCATAGAAGACTTCCAGCGCAAACTAGATGTACTCTCAAAACTTCTTGTTGATGGACTAGGAAATACTAAAATATTGTTTCATTATAGTTTTGCAGAGTGGCTACTGGATGTCAAACATTGCACACAAAAATATTTATGTAATGCGGCAGAGGGACACAGAATGCTTGCAATGAGTTATACTTGTCAGGCAAAAGATTTAACTCCTTTAGAAGCTCAAGAATTTGCATTACACTTGATTAATTCAAACTTACAATTAGAGACTTCTGAGTTAGCTCTCTGGATGATTTGGAATGGTACACCTGTCCGAGATTCTTTGTCTACTTTAATCCCCAAAGAACAAGAAGTCCTGCAGTTGCTGGTTAAAGCAGGTGCCCATGTCCACAGTGAAGATGATCGTACATCTTGTATCGTCCGGCAAGCTTTAGAAAGGGAAGATTCTATTCGAACCTTATTAGATAATGGAGCTTCTGTAAACCAGTGTGATTCAAATGGCAGAACTTTGTTGGCTAATGCTGCATATAGTGGTAATCTCGATGTTGTTAATTTACTCATTTCCAGGGGAGCAGATTTGGAGATTGAAGATGCTCATGGACAGACAGCACTGACTCTAGCTGCTCGACAAGGACATACCAAGGTGGTTAACTGTTTGATTGGCTGTGGAGCTAATATTAATCACAATGATCACGATGGCTGGACAGCGTTACGATCTGCTGCTTGGGGAGGTCACACTGAGGTCGTCTCTGCTCTTCTTTATGCTGGAGTCAAAGTCGATTGTGCAGATGCCGATAGTCGAACAGCCTTGAGAGCAGCGGCCTGGGGAGGGCACGAAGATATCGTGCTGAACTTACTTCAGCACGGTGCTGAAGTTAACAAAGCCGATAACGAAGGGCGTACTGCTCTGATAGCTGCGGCATACATGGGACACAGAGAGATCGTGGAGCACTTGCTGGACCATGGGGCGGAAGTGAATCATGAGGACGTGGATGGGAGGACTGCGCTGTCTGTGGCTGCACTTTGTGTTCCTGCCAGTAAAGGGCATGCGTCAGTAGTTAGTCTCTTAATTGATCGTGGTGCTGAAGTGGATCACTGTGATAAAGATGGCATGACTCCGTTGTTGGTAGCTGCCTATGAAGGACATGTAGATGTTGTTGACTTGCTTCTAGAAGGGGGAGCAGATGTGGATCATACAGATAACAATGGTCGAACGCCCCTTTTAGCAGCGGCTTCTATGGGTCATGCTTCAGTAGTAAACACGCTTTTATTCTGGGGTGCTGCTATTGATAGCATTGATAGTGAAGGTAGGACAGTTCTCAGCATAGCTTCAGCACAAGGCAATGTTGAGGTGGTACGAACTCTGCTGGACAGAGGGTTAGATGAAAATCACCGAGATGACGCAGGATGGACGCCATTGCACATGGCAGCTTTTGAAGGTCACAGGTTAATTTGTGAAGCGCTTATTGAGCAAGGAGCCAGAACAAATGAAATAGATAACGATGGCCGTATACCTTTCATTTTAGCTTCCCAAGAGGGACATTATGATTGCGTACAGATATTATTGGAAAATAAATCTAACATTGATCAAAGAGGATATGATGGAAGGAATTCCTTGCGGGTTGCTGCTTTAGAGGGTCACAGGGACATTGTTGAACTACTTTTCAGCCATGGAGCTGATGTTGACTATAAAGACGCTGATGGCCGCCCCACGCTTTACATCCTGGCTCTTGAAAACCAGCTGACGATGGCGGAGTACTTTTTAGAAAATGGTGCAAATGTGGAAGCGAGTGACGCAGAAGGGAGGACGGCACTACATGTTTCCTGCTGGCAGGGCCATTTGGAAATGGTGCAGCTTCTGATGACATACCATGCCGATATCAATGCTGCAGACAATGAAAAGCGTTCTGCTCTGCAGTCCGCAGCCTGGCAGGGCCATGTAAAGGTGGTTCAGGTTTTGATTGAACATGGGGCTATAGTTGACCACACATGTAACCAAGGTGCCACTGCTCTCTGCATTGCTGCTCAAGAAGGACACATTGATGCTGTGCAGATATTGCTAGAACACGGTGCTGACCCAAACCATGCGGATCAATTTGGACGTACTGCTATGCGGGTGGCCGCCAAAAATGGACATTCTCAGATAATTAAATTATTAGAAAAATACGGTGCATCTAGTTTAAATGGTTGCTCTCCATCTCCTGTTCACACAATGGAGCAAAAGCCCCTGCAGTCAGTATCCTCAAAAATGCAATCTTTAACAATAAAATCAAATAGTTCTGGGAGTACTGGTGGAGGAGATATGCAGCCTACATTGCGTAGCTTATCTAATGGGCCCACTCATGCATTCAGCTCTCCTTCAGAATCTCCAGATTCCACAGTTGATCGCCAGAAATCATCGCTGTCAAATAATTCCCTTAAAAGTTCCAAAAATTCTTCTTTAAGAACTACTTCCTCTACAGCAACTGCTCAGACAGTCCCTATTGATAGTTTCCACAATATGTCTTTTACGGAGCAGATACAGCAGCATTCGTTACCACGAAGCCGAAGTAGACAGTCAATTGTTTCCCCATCTTCTACAACGCAATCCTTAGGACAGAGTCATAATTCGCCAAGTAGTGAGTTTGAATGGAGTCAAGTAAAGCCCAGTTTGAAATCAACTAAAGCAAATAAGGGGGGGAAATCAGAAAATTCTAGCAAATCTAGTTCTGCTGGGAGGAAACCTAAACTTAGCAATTCTTCACAGCCAAAAGTTTTAGAATATGAAATGACTCAGTTTGATAAAAGGGTACCTGTTGCCAAATCTGGGACTAGTACACCACTTAAGCAGATGCCAACAGAATCCCAGTGTAAAATTATGGTTCCTCCAGCTCAGCAAGAAGTTGGGCGATCTCAGCAGCAGTTCCTAATTCATCAACAAAGTGGTGAACAGAAGAAGAGAAACGGAATAATGACGAATCCAAATTACCATCTACAAAACAATCAGGTTTTCCTTGGTAGGGTTTCAGTCCCACGAACAATACAGGACAGAGGGCATCAGGAAGTTCTAGAAGGCTATCCTTCTGCAGAGACAGAGTTAAGCCTTAAACAAGCCCTGAAGCTTCAGATTGATGGTTCAGATCCAAGTTTCAACTACAAAAAGGAAACGCCCTTATAAAAGGTAAATTTTCATCGATACCAGTATGATTCTAAATGAAAAAGGTCTTTGAAAACATTGAGTGGGACCTGTTTTGATCCTGATGTGGAGAGGCCATGTTATGTGTTAACAACAGGGTTTATACTTCGACATTTTTGGTTTGAGTTGTAACATAGCTAAATAGCTGTTAGAATAAGTTGGCTTAATGGGGTCATCTATAAGTAGGCTGTGAAACAGATAAAGTTATTTTTAGTGACTGAAAAAGTATACTTTGGCATTCAGATGCATTCATTACTGCATGTTCAAATATTTATAAGCCTAAGCATTTTGAGAAGGCTGTATGGATTTGATTCTGTGATTTTATAAGCATAGAAAGTACCCAATGTGATAGTCCATCCACCCAAGGCACATCAATCCACAGCCGTTCTTCATCTTATAGAATCTTTGGAACATCCGTGGAGTATCTGGAAGTTAAGTGATTTGCCCAGAAACTTTTAAATCTTTTTTGATACTATTTAATCATAAGTCTCTGCTCTTCAGTGTTGAATGTAAGTAATTCCTCTACTAATGTCCTACCATGAAGCCTCATTATGACATAGAGGTGACTATGGGTTCTCATAGGTTATACAAACATTAACATAAACTCAGAAAACGTATACAAAGCTACAAAATCTTTGAATACAAACCTGGTGATGAACTGTGTCTGTTGTCCAAAGGACCAACTAAGCTAAGTTCAGAAGGGCTCACAGCTATGACAGTTGTAGTCATGAATTTTTTTTGCCATGGTGACAAATGAAATTCATCTGCTTAGTCACAAAGACCTTTCAGCCTGCCTTAATAAAAGGAGTTGAATATTGACACATGAAATTACAGATTGTTTACATTATAATAAGTAAAATATAATAATATTCAGGTTTTTTAATTTAAAGATGTCTACAAAAATACTATGACAGTTTTCATTACTTTGAGTTTATTCAATTTTTGTAGAGGTGCATATTTATCAAATTCCTCAAGGAAATGTGTGTAATAGGATGGACATTTTACTTTTTAAAAGGCTTTAAAATGTACAGTATATATAAAGCCTAAAGTTTTAAGGCTTTAAAAACTATATGATATGATACTGTGTATTATGTAACCAATTTATTAGTTGTCTTATGTACAGCAGTACTATAAGGAAGTTTCAAAGAAAAATATTTTGGCTTTTTAGGTTCAGCATAATCCTCTAGTCTTAAAAGGCTTTTTGGGGGATTATGAAACACAAAGAATTTAAGAAGTAAAATAATTTATATGACTGAATTCCCGAAAGAATATTCTATAAAGCAAAAATCTTTATGAAATGCATTAACATAAAATATTTTAAGCCAGTTTTCTAATCTAATTACTATTTTATATTGGTGCAAATTAATTTTGTTCTTAAGTCTTGATTCATCTACATATCTTTTGTAGGTTTGCAGAGTTGCAATTATTAATGCAAAAAGGTAGAATTTTTTAAAGACCACAATATTTGTTCTAGTTTCTGAGGCACTGGTTTTTACACATAAACATTAATTGCAAGGTTTCCCCACCCCCCTCACATTTTTAGTTTTTTCCATCTCTTGAAAATAAAGGGTGTTAATGGTATCTTGAAAGAAGCATCCTTAATCTTGCAGAGGCTGAATAGAATCATGGAAAAAGCATTGGATCTAGAATTCACACACTCATGTTTAAATCTCAGGTCTGCTTGATTCGTTACTTGGACAATTCACTTAGTCTCTGAGTGTCTCAGTTTCACCATTTGTAAAATTAGAGGCTTTGACTATGATTTCTAATGTCTTTCTTGATCTCCAAATCTCTGATCTTATGAAAATAAATATATCTTAACCATAATACAAAGAAACATTCAGTATCACTGTGATATTATTAGGGTACCATTTTATCTCTTGCATCTGTGATGGATATTTTTCTAACGTGTTTTTCCTAGGATGTGAGTCCAGTGATTAAATAAAAATGGCATATTCATATTTATTTTCTCATTTTGGTGTACTAGGTTTTGACACATACATGAATATCTAGTACTCTGTAGATAAGGGGTGGTTTCCACAAAAACACAGAAGTAGGGAGCAGGAGACAGATAAGAGATGGTAAGCTGTGTCTACTGTAAGGCTGGAAAGGTTATGAGGCAGCAGGACTTTGAATTTCAGGGTCAGGTGATAGATGGTTGGCAGTAAGGAATAGTCAAAGAGTTTTGTGCAGAGAATTGACATGATCAGATTTCTAATATGGAGGGCCACTGCAAAACAATTGAAGGGTGAATTGGAGAGAAAAGAAACTAGAAACAGGCTACTTAGGCTGTTGCAGGGTAGTGTATGAGTCCCTGTACTGTGGTGAAAGCATTGGGAATAGAAAGAAGAAAAGTATTCAAGAGATGTTAGAAGTCAGTGTGGTGTATTGGATGGAGTGTTGGACTTAGAATCAGTTAGTAATAGTGTGAGCTTGCCAGGTAACTATGAACTAGATCTGATCATCCCTAGGGACGCCTTCTCATCTTGCAATTCTTCTCAGTGTTCTGTCATTCATGCCCGGTAGAGGCTATACCCAGACTAATGGAGGACTTCCTCTAGCTCTGTTTGATGAAGTAAATGCTGTTATAGCACTTAGACCATTCATCTGTTATTCTTAGTCTCTCACTTAATGACTGGGCTACTTCCTTTTCTTACCGTACATCTGCTTCGTTGTATTCCTTGTACCACTTTATAGCATATGAGTCTTTGTTTAAAATATATTGCAGTCTATATATGCTCACCATGCATCTCTCCATTGTTCTTTAGGTCAGGTACAACAGTGACTCATTGGAGACTTGTATTCCTAGATGCACATGTCATTAATAGCTAGCTAGCATTACTTGAAGAATGTGTTAAGAAATGTATGTGTCTGCACATGTGTGCATGTTTGTGTGTGTGTGTTACAGTATAGTTTTGGATCATTAGAAGCACTAAATCAATATTACTCATTTTCTTCCACCTATACATTCCTGGGCATCATTGTGCATCTGTAATTCCTGCCCCAGATGCACGTACATTAAACGTAACAAGCATACCACTGTCTGGACAACATATACTTTTCATCCAAGTAGTGTTTCCTGTCTAGATTATTTAGCCTATTCCTTTTGAATCATGGATCTTATGAACTTATGGTATTTATTATGAAGGCCCTGTAGTGTTTCTAGACTTGATGAAATCTTATCTGGCTATTCTGTGAGTGTAACGCATCATCTCTCGGCTTTGGTCATTCTCTCTGGCTGTTCCCTGTCCCTGAAGTGCTCTTCCTTCCCCACTCTGATGGCTGACCTTCCTGTCTTCCTTCAAGTCCCAAATAAAATCCCACATTCTACAGGAAGCCTTCCTCTACCCTTCTTAATTTCAGTACTTTCTCTATTTTAGTTATTTCCTATTTATCCTGTACATAGCTTACTTTGTACATATTTGTTGTGTGTTGTTTCCTTCCATTAGATTGTAAGCTCTTTGAGGGAAGGGACTATCTTTTGCCTCTTTTTGTATCTCTAATGCTTAACACAGTGCCTGGCACATAGGTGTTAACTAAAAGTTTACCAAATGATTGCATGAATGTAAGAATAAGAGCATCTGGAGGATTTCACCATCTAAAAGGAATCTTTTTTTCTCGGTGTCTTGCCTAAGAGATAATTGCTTTTTTTTTTTTAAATCTGAGACATCCTCCCTGACAGTGGCAAATATCTTTGATGAAATAAATCTCTCTGGTTCTTTGCCTCACTTAAGGTTAAAAACCAAAGGACATTTCAGTTTTCTCTGTGGTTTAATTTGTCCAAGAATCCTGTATATTCTCATGCATGCCTAAGACAATATCTTTTTTTGGAGAAGAACTTTTAAGGCTCTTTTGTTCTCTGCATCTTTTAATCAGCCATTGGATAAAATGCTGGGCCTGGAGTCAGGAAGACTCATCTTCCTGATTTTGAATCTGGCTTCAGATACTTAATGTGACCCTGGGCAAAATACTTCACCATGTTTGCCTCAGTTTCTTCATCTGTAAAAGTGAGGTGGAGAAAGAAAGGGTAATCCACTCCAGGATCTCTGCCAAGAAAATCCCAAATGGAGTCACAACTGAACGTTAACAGCAACAATTCATTAAGCACTTACCTTGATATATGTGTAGCTAGATGAGTTGGTTGTTATTCATGTCCTCTTGAGAGTATTAATACTATCTGTGACTTTTGCCCCATTCTGATTTTTTTCTTAAACCTCGACCTCTTGCTTGTATTTGACACTGTTGACTGCCTTTGCTTTCTGGATATGCTCATCTCTCTGGCTTTTCATGACATTGCTGTCTTCTGGTTCTTCCGCCTATCTGAACCCTCCCTCTCCGGCTCCTTTGCAGGATCATCTAATATGTTCTACCTACTTTGTGTCCATGTACCACAGGGCTCTGTCCTGGCCTTCTTTCTTTCTTGTTGACCCCATCAGCTTCCATTGCTTCAGTGCTGTGCAGCTATTTCCCAGGTCTACAGATTCAGCCCCCATCAGTCACTTGAGCTTCATTCTCATATCCGCAGTTGCTTATAGGAAATTTCACATTGGATGTCTCAGAGACTAAGTATACCCAGCATACCTAACATCAAACTCTTCCTCTGTGAATCTTTACCTCTACCAAACTTCCCTGTTTCTGCTCAAGGTACTGCCATTCTTCCAGACTTGTAATGTTGACATTATTCTTGACCCTTCCTTCTACTTGTTCAATCAGTTGTCACATCTTACCATTTATATCTCTACAGTAAGTCTTAGATCCATCCCATTTTCTCTACTTAACACATTCTTCAGCCGGTCATCACTTCTCTAGATTCTTGCCACAGCCTCTCAATTGGTCTCTCTGCCTCCAGTTCATCTTCCACACTTTGCCAAAGTGATTTTCATTAAGTTCAAGTTTGACCATGTCACTCCCCTACTCCACTGATCATTGCTTCCCTATTGCCTCTGGGATCAAATAAAAACTCTTCTGTTGAGCTTTTATAGCCTTTTCCCACCCGGCCCATCCTCTGCCAGAAGCCCAGCAGAGTTGGCCTTCTCTGTTTTTCACAGGACACTCCATCTTTCACTTTCCTGCTTTTGCGCTGGCCACACCAGTGCCTAAAATGTGCTCTTTTCTTTCTGCCTCAAAGACTATGCAGCTCAACTACTGCCTTGTATATGGTGCTCTTCCTGGTCCCTCTAACTGCTAGGGCCCTGCCTTTCAAACTACCTTGTATTTAATTTGTTCGTATTTATTTGTATTGATCTTTTTATATCTATGTATACTTATAGATTTACTTATTGTAAATAAATATTATTCTCTTTTTAGGATATAGTAAGGATGGTTTCATTCTTTGTATCTCTAGGGTCTAGCACAGTGTCTGGCACACAACAGATAGTTGTTAATTGTGTGGTTGGTTCTTTTGTTATTCTTTCCTCCCTGTGATATTTTGGCAAACATTTCTTCAACTCTCTCAAGATTATACTGCCTTCAGAATGGATTTTCCCCCATGAGTGTGCATTATGGTCCAGCCACTGGATCTTCTAAATAATATTTCAATTTCTTTGGTATGACAGCAGATACTGTCTGTATGACCTCAATGAGGCCCTTGAGTTCCCTGAGCCCAAGTATTCTCAATTATGTGGTGAGGGGGGTTAGCCAGTGACATTCCGTTTGGCTCCTGGTCCTATGAGAGGCACGTTGAAACCTTAGTCATATCAGCATCCAAATGTGAAGACTTGTCACCGATGATGAAAGTAGATCATTATAGAACACAACCGTTTGCTTTTCTCTCTTCATTGGCCTCCTGCTAGTTCTGGATCTGAATGCCCTTGGGATGATGTAACTTAGATGGGTCTCCTGGCAAGCCTTTTTTATAGTATTTTTTTTTTGCTTCCATTACTTTTCTTGTAATCCTATGAGATTATATTACTCACAATCTTCCATTATCCTCCTCCCTAATGTTTTGCCAATTTGCTTGTATTTTCATGTGGTGTTGCCTTTGGCTGCCATTGCTGTTTATTGGTCAAGTAAATCAATTGTTTATTGGCTAAATCATCTTCTGGGTTCTCATGGCTACTCATTCTGAATTTTTGATGGAATTGGTGATAATGTCAGTCATTTTGCCTTCCTGAAATTGTTGAAGGATCATTTTACAACACATTTCATGAGAGAAGAGCTAGTGAAAGTATCTTCTTTGCAGGGTCCTTTTTGGTATTCTGCCTCCCATGTGGCAATGTGTCACAGTGCTCGGTCCTGGGCCTGTGTTTCTCGCTGAGCTTTCACTTTTGACCTCAGTAACTCCTGCGTGCTTGACTGTTGTTCCTCTGCAGACGAGTCCCAAATCACTTCCATTCCTCATCTTACTTCAGATCTTTGGCCCCTTTATCGCCAGCTGCCTGTTGGAGATCTCCACGTAGATATCAAGTCAGAATCTCTAATTCAACATGTCCTGAACAGAACTCATTATCTTTGCCCCCAAGTCACCCAGAGCTCCTTGTTTCTGTCTCGGACATCACAGTTTTCAGTTATCCAGGTTTGCGGCATAAAACTCATCCTCAGTTCTTCTACTTACCCTACCCGACCCCCCACATCCAAACAATTACAAAATGCTGTCAGTTCTGTCTCTACAATATTTCTCACATCTTTCAATTTCATCTTTCTCATCACAGCCATCTTCTTTCAGCCTCTCATCATCTCTCTCCTGGACTTGTGCAGCAGCCACCTCACTGGGTTCCCTCCATTGATTGGAGGAAGCTTAGATACAGAGAGCCTTTAAGTGACTTGTATAAGGCCAAATAGTGAGTAAGTGTTAGATCCGAGAGTCATACTCAAGTCCTCTTGGTGGAAGAGTGAGCATAGATGGGCCTGGGCCCCTCCTTGAAATGGATGTTCTAAGAACTGACCACTCAGAGGAAGGGACCATGGGGACTTTTCCTGTATGTTGCATCTCCCTTCTACAGTTCCCTGCCAAACAATAGAATATAAATTGTTTGAAAGCATTGGCTATTTCATTTGGGCCTTATAGATCCCCAGTGCTTAATGGAGTACGTAATGTAGGCCTGTGTTGTCTAAGAAATGTTTGTTGAGTTAAATTGAAACTCGCCAGAAGACAAGCATGTTCTTCAGAGAGACTAAGTCTATTATATAGTTAATACTTCTTAGGTATTCCTTCAATTGAATTTTATTCCTACAATTTATTGGGGTATTAGAGATCATGTAATCTAACCATCTTATAGATTTAAAAAAAAATAGGGGCTACAATTCCATTCAGATAGTAGGAAAACCAACCATGTATTAAACATATATATGTGTGTATATATGTGTGTGTACATACATATACATACACATAATACACACTATATGTGTAATATTCATATATGTACTACATACACACAAGTATATATGTATGTATATAAACTTTCTTTGTTGCATATCTGTGAGCATCCAGGGATGAGAAGAAGAAAAAGAGAGAACGCAGAAAAAGACTTAGAAAGGAAATTGCCTTTAGTTTCCAAGCTAACTTAGTTTCACTTAAAGATGACAGAAAATTAAATGCCATTAAAAAATTTCTGTGAGTGGAAGGAAAAGGACCAAAATGTGTAGTGGCCAAGGGCATACGAAGATGTATTTATGGATTGGCAAAGGGGAGAAATTCAGGGATCAGCAGGTGTCTTAAAAAGTATGATTAAGGTCAGCCAATCTACCAAATAAAAACCTGTTCCCCCCATATGAATGTTTATTCATTGTAACTGGGGAGAAGAGGGGCAAGATTTTATCAACATAGTTTTACATCAAGAACAAGTGTTCTTTATATTAAGTCTAGTATATAATTCTTGAAAAATTTACTGTTCACTAAGGATATTTTGTTCTCATCACTTTTATCCTTTTTCCCCCTTCCCAACTCCATCTCACTTTTTACTCAGTCTTGAGTGCTGAAGCCCTTTTATACTGTCATCAGAATTCAGGCTGCTCAGTAGGGCTGGGGGAAGGTTGTTCTAACTGGGTGTTCACTACTTCCAGCAGGAGGTAGTCCTCTCTCCTACGTAGTGTTAAGGGATGTTTAACAAGGCTTTTGAACAGAGTTGAAATCCAATGATAAATTCTTTCCACTATTTAGAGCCTCCTTTGCAAATGTAGTCATTGTTTCAAGATGCAGAACATTTATGGACTGATCTGAGTATCTAATTTAAGTTTCTGCTAAAGGTCAGTTGGCCAATTCAGTAATTTTACCTGTTTAACCCTGTTTTTGCTTTCATTATATTATCCTTGTATGATATTAAATGTTAATGTGCTTTTTAAATATCCAAATTAATTATCTATACTTCTTTTTTTTTTGACATTTGCACCAGTTCCCATTTCTGTGAAACAGAGACATTTGTCACTAGCATGGTTCATCGGCTGCCTGGGACAAAAGCATATAATGCCTGTTGAACGGCTGGAGAAATGAAGACTGTGATCTCTGCAGTACAGTTACCTTCATTACTGTAACGTGCCTACATTTTAAGGCTGCCTTCTCAGTGTAATCTTCTGTGCTTCAGAATTTTATTTTGTGTACTTTGTATTCACTACACAGAATAAGCACTTTTTTTCTTAAATGCAGATACATATTGACTGCATTTCCCTGACACAAGCTGAAAAAAATTTGAGTAAGCAATTTTGAGTTAATAGTTCAAGAAGATTTGATATATGTGCATGTGCCACAGTCAAGTGTTCCTTGTATTTATTTTTCTTTTTGTGGCAAAAGAAACTAGACATACATATCAAATAACATTTGCATTGTTGTAGTGTATGGTTTTTTTCTCGTGTCATTAATTTGTTTTCCCAAGAAAAGCAAATTTTACATTATTTGATAAGTCACCTTATGTTCTCTATACTTTATTGCTCATTGGATAAAATCAAGATTACACTTAAAATGCCACAGGGTAGGTAAAGAAAAAGAAAAAAAAACTTCATTGATAAGGAATTATTTAATTATCCTTAAGCAATCAAAGGAACTGTTTTAAATAATTAAGTATTAATTTGCCCTGACAGTTCCTCTCATCTGTGTTTAAGGGCATCAGAAAACAAGAAAGCAAGCAGATCAGGGTGCCATTTCATTCATTGAGTCGCACTTTAACCTTCCTCTGGTCATTCCACCCCCAGTGACATATACCATTCTTCTTAAGGCATGAAAATTCTCAGGGCCAAATCCATGCTTCAGGTGTCTGTGTGGAGTGTGAAAGGCATCTGTCTATAAAATGGAAACTATGTTTGTAGAACAGACAGTTCATTGACCAGTATCATATTTATTCTTTCCAAATTAAATATCCCCCCCCCCACAATGTTAATTCTACAGTCATGTATCTCAGCTGTTTCTATCCTATAATTCAGTATGCAACCACATAGCTTCCTAAAAACATTTTTTTGTATTGACTTTTAATTGGTTGAGTGAATATTCTTGAAATCATAGGATCATAGAATTAGAGCTGGCAGGGACCTTACAATTCATTAAGTTCAACCTGTCATATTTCAGCTGGGGAATCAGGGGCCCATAGAGGTTAAGTGACTTGCTTTAGGTCACACAGCTAGTTTGGTGTCTGAAGTAGAATCAGAACCTAGATTTTCCTGACTCTAGATCCAGGGCCCTATTTACTAGGCCGTGTTGAGATGAATGTGATGTATGCCATCCTCCATAGACAGTACTGCAGACGGACCAACATTAGAGCTGTGTGCCAGTTCTTCGACTGGTAGTTTTTATACGCTTCCATGAACTTTTCCCATTTCTTTCTACATTCCTGAGACAGCTGCCAAGATAACTGTGTGATCATGAAATAAAGGAAAGGTAATCAGACACTGTGAGTTTAAAACCTACAACCTTGGCTGATTGAGTACCAGTACCTTAAGCCTATCGAGTTAACTGATGTGTGTATATATATTTTTTCTTGGTGACATTTAGCTTAACTAGTTAGAACGTGGTCATGGTTAAAGCCAGGTGCATGATTGTGATCCTGGTATGGGCTACCTAGCCTTGCACAAAGAAACACTTTTTTGACCATAGGCTTCAACCTCTGGCTTTCCATTTGTCGAGATGTGTGCTGTTTGTTGGCCACTGACCAGACAGGTAAGAGTATGGATGAGCTAGCACAAATCCATCACCACTACCATGAAAACAAAGTCCGTTTTACTTATAGGAGGTCAGCAGGGTCATCTTCATACACGTACATGTGATATGTTTAATATTCAAGGCCATGGAAAGGTTTAATTGGTTACTATTTTCCATTTAATCTTATTTTAGAATTCACTTTTAAATCAGTGCAGCTCATTTTGTTTTACTTATGACATCAGTTATAAATCTAAAATAATCAGAAATGCAGGATAAGTTTTAAAATTTGTTAAGGTGACATGGCAATATTGATAACTCTAATGTGAATGTTTCAAGTGCTGAATTTCTTGTCCCTATGGGACATTTATAAAATAAACAAAACTCTTGCAAAATAGCCTTAAGAGTGTTAATGGTTCCTTAAGTAAATATGAACACATTCTAGTATTAGCACAGACTTGACTCCTCAAGCTTAGTAAATTTACAATGTTTTAGATGAACCTCTACTCATTAGGTGTATTTTTCTTTAGAAAGAGAACCCTAAAAGCTGTCAGTTTTCTATTAACCTTGAGTTGTTCGGATTCTATTTATTTAATTTTATTGTATTTGTTACAAAAAAAATGCACCTTGTGGCCGAAGGGCAAAGAATATGATTAATTTCACGAAGGCTTGTTTTCCAGAGTTGAATGTTTTCATATCCATACCGTTTACACTTGACACTTGGTAGGAACTTCACAAAGTTAGTAACCTAAAAACAACCAAAAAAGACGTGTTGAAAGGTATGATTTTCCAAATGTGAGTTTTCCTACAAATGTTTTGTGTAAATTCTCTTTTTGCAGTGAGACGTTAACTGCTCTGTGAAGGGTGTATATTTGTGTGACTGAATGGCATGGTCGTTGAGGCCTTTGTTCCGCCTGACAAAACAAACGAAAACAGTTCTTCCAGAGTGTTCTGATGTTCTTGAAATTTGAATCCTTCAAGCCTTATCTCTGCAGTTGCTTTTCCATCATCCCACTTCTTTGGTAACCTGTAAAGGACGTATAGAAAACGTTTAACATATGTATGCACCTCGAGAAAAGTTTTGGAGGAAAACATATCAAAACAAAAATAGTAGCAAAGGACAGTAAAGATGCCTTTAGTCTTCTCCTTCTCAAGTTCTTACTGAAAGTATTATTGTTCACTCAAAAGATCAAGCAATTGCTTTTCACAATATTGTTTCTGCTATGCAAATGTTGTTTGTTTATGTTTAAGGTCCTCCACTCACACTTTTCAGCAAATTTAGTTTGCAAACTATTGTTTTTAACTTCTTTTATCCCTGGCTTTGGGTTGTAAATAGCCTATAATGTACATTGAATTTCACATTGTAAAATTTTTATTTTATTCCTTGTATTATATTAAGCAAAATCCTTATGTATATGAAAGTACATAATAAATATATTTGCTTTGCAGTGAACATCTTATTGTTTTCATTTCACATTTTAGGCTAACTTAAGAATAAAATATGAAGTTCTCTACAATGTACGTTTAAACTATGCATTTTAAATTCCAAAATAACTACATGATTTTTGAATGGGAAAATTAGAGACAAAGAAATCAATATTGAAAAAGGCAATTGAAATAGGATTCCTGCCTTTCTAATAATTTCTTAAAGATGCTCTAATTGTTCGTTCTAGGCTTTATCTGATCATCTATACTACTATTCCATAATTGCAGGGATTCAAATAATTTAAACAAGATATGGTTTTCTGATGGACAAAGAA
This sequence comes from Phalanger gymnotis, assembly GCA_028646595.1. Lineage (NCBI taxonomy): Eukaryota > Metazoa > Chordata > Mammalia > Diprotodontia > Phalangeridae > Phalanger > Phalanger gymnotis. The sequence goes on from CM053623.1 coordinate 352,907,665, forward strand.
GTATGGGCATTTTAAATCCAGAATTTATGATTGCTGCCAAGCCATAACAATTTCTCTTCTACGTAGTATTTTTGTCTTTTTATTCCTCATTGGATAATTGTTGAACCCTTTTTATCATGTCCTTTACTCGCTCCCCCTTGCCTCCTTATAACACACCTACCAATACAGAACAGTATTTTTTCAGAAGTCACTCTTCTTTATGAAACTAGCAGGATGTTTCCTTTGAGAGTTATATAGATTTACTCAATGTAAATTGATAAGAAAATAATCTATTTTTTAAAATAGCATCTTCCTAAAGAACTGTAGCCTCATAAGATCATACTATTAGAACTAGAATGGATTTTATAGATCATCTAGTTCAAACTATGCATTTTATCTTTTATTTTTTTTGGTATATTTCATTTTTACATCACCTACATTTTCAAACATGTGCCCTTCTTCCTCCCAGAAAAGCATCCCTTGTTATTTTTTTTCTTTGAAGTTTAGCAAAATTAACCAACACATCACAAAAGGCTGAAATATATAGCATTCAGTACCAGTAGTGGTCCCTTACCTTTTCAAAAAATGCAGGGGAATTCCCTTTTGATATTTTGTTTTTGAGGCCAAGATGGCAGAGCAGAGAAAGCACTGAACTGAGCTCTCAAAATTCCCTTACAAACAACTTTAAAATAATGGCTCAAATGGAATTCTGGAGTGGCAGAACCAATAAAATGGTCAGGCTGGGACATTGTTCATGCCCAAGACAACTTTTAGGAGGTTTGGAAGGAGAGATCTGTTATACTGGAGGTAGGTGTGGGTGTGAAAACTGGCTCAGCCCATGTGGATGAAACACTAGAAGTGGGACGAAGTGGTAGCAGCAAACAAAAGCAGCTTTGGGACGTCTCAAGCCAGGACCAGTAAGGGGACTTGGTAACTGGTCAGAAAGAGATTACAAGTGACCCCTGTTTTAAGACAGAACATAGGATTGGACACTGGCCAAAACTACTTCTGGGTCACAATTCAAGAATCAAGAAGGAGCGGGGCCCCTGAGGAACAGCATCACTGGGTAACAAGGGATCAGGGATACTGGGATACAAGGATACTGAAGAGCAGTATCACTTCCAGTCCCAAGTTGGCAGGAGCTTTGAAGAACAGTATCATTTGCAATCTCGAGGGATCAGGGGCCCTTCCTGGGTAAGGAGCAGGAGAGCAGTGACCGTGCCTCTGCAGCTCACACCACCTTGGAAGCAATGAAAAAGCTTCTAAACTCCCAGAACTAGCTCTGAAAACAAGTGTGAAAAAAAGCTTGAGGCTTGGGACAGTGCCCCTTCCCATGGAGAGAACAGAGCCCAACATTAACAAAGTTCAAAATTAAGAAACTAGGGTGGAAAAATAAGCAAGCAAAAAGAACCTGGTCATTAAGAAAATTACTATGGTAACAGGGAAGATTAAGAAAAGCTCAGAAGAAGATAACAAAGCCAAAACAGCAAGAAGCAAAGCCTCAGAGGAAAAAAAAAATGTGAATAGGACACAAACCCAACAAGAATTCTTGGAAGAGGTTAAAAAAATACATTTCAAATTAGTGGTAGAGGAAAAATTAGGTAAAAGAGTTTTGATTGATAAAGGAAGATTATGAAAAGCAATTTGTAAAAGAGGCACAAAAAAACTAAAGAAAACACCTTAAGAAACAATTGAACAAATGGAAAAAAGAGGTACAAAAAACTTCATTGATGAAAATAACTCCTTACCAAGGAGAAATACTCAAATGGTAAAAGAGTTATAAAAGCGCACTGAAGAAAATAATACCTTAAAAATTAGAATTGGGCAAGTAGAAGCTAATACTCCATGAGACATCACAAAACAATAAAATGAAGTCAAAAGAATGAAAAAATAGAAGAAAATATCAAATATCTCATCAGAAAAATAACTGATCTGAAAAATAGATGAGAGATCATTTTAAAATTATTGAACTACCAGAAAGCAGTGATCAACAAAAGAACCTACACATCATATTTCAAGAAATTATAAAGGAAAGCCACCCTGATATCTCAGATCTAGATGTAAAATAGAAATTAATCCACCAATCACCACCTGAAAGAGATCCAAAAATGATAGCTCTCATGCATTTTTTAGCCGAATTCCAGAGCTCCCAAGTCAAAGAGAAACTATTTCAAGCAACCAGAAAGAAACCATTTAAATACCACGGAGCCATCACACAAGTCAGCATCACGCAAGATTTAGCAGCTACCATGTTACGAAGAATAGAGGGGTTGGAATATGATATTCCAGAAGGCAAAAGAGTTGGGATTACAAGCAAGAATGACCTGCTGTTTCAACAATCTGGCTACCAGCTGCTGTGGGGTGTAAAACCAACAACAACCAGCTCACAGAACACTGCAAGCCCAGGTTCTTTTGATTTGCTTTACTAAGGAAAGCAACATTAAGGGGTTAACAATCTTACTTTAATCCAGCATACAAACATCATTCACTTAGTTCAGGGGAAAAAGCCAGCACCCGAACTTCAGAGCAAATATAAACAAATTACAAACATACTTTTGTAAATAGACCAAATACAATTCATAGATACCAACATCTGAGTTCAGCCGGGAGCTCGACAACAGCTGGCTCAGTCTGGCTCAGAGTCTCGCGTCACTACTGCTGCAGCTCAGAGCTCTGAAAAAAGAAAGCCAACTTCTGGCTTTATATATCTTGTTCAGGGTCAAAGGATAAGTCACACATGTGACTCACCCATGTGACCTAAAATCGTCAGAAAAATGCAACTTAAACCCATGTGATCTAAAAGCCTCTAATGTCACAAACATCACTCAAACCCATGTAAACTAGGCTTTCCCTTGAGGCAAGGAGGTCATCGAAGACTCCTAATTTAATCAAGGAAACAAAGGCCAAACTCTTCAAGGGCACTTGGTTGAATAAGTACTAAGAGCCTATCTTGATTCCCAATACACCTACCCAGCAAAACTGAGTATAATTCTTTGAGGGAAAAAAGGGATATATAATGAAATAGAGGACTTTCAAGTATTCTTGATGAACAGAACTGGATAGAAAATTTAACTTTCAAATACAAGATTCAAGAGAAGCATAAAAAGACAAATAAGAAAGAGAAATCATAAAGGAGTCATAAATGTTTATCTGTTTACCTTTCTATACAGAAAATGATATATGTTTCTTTTTAGAACTATGTCATTATTAGGGCTATTAAAAGGATTCTACATAGGGGATCTGAGATGAGTCAGTTATGTTGGCATGATAAGAAAAAAAATATGGATAGGTGAGAAAGAGGCATGCCTTGGGAGAAGGGGAAAGGGGGAAGAAGAAAATAATTTCATAAAAGAGGCACACAAGGAAGAGTTTTTACAGGGGAGGGGAAATTGATGGGAGGAGAGAGGCACCTCAATTGGAGGAACCTCACACACACTCAATTGGTAATAAATATCTATCTTACCCCACAGGGAAGCAGGAGAGGAAGAGGGTAGAAGGCAGTGGTCAGAAGCAAAACAAACTTTAGAGTGGGGACAGTTTAAAAAGAGAAAATGATAAACAGAAGAAAATAGAATAGAGGGAAATGTATGGTTAGTAATCATAACTGTGAATGTGAATGACATAAACTCACCCATAAAATGGAAGTCAATAGCAGAATGGATTAGAAATCAGAATCCAACAATATGTAGTTTATAAGAAACATACTTGTAACAGACACGCAATTAAAATAAGGGGCTGGAACAGACTCTGTTATGCTTCAGAAGTAAAAAAAAGCAAAGATAGTAATCGTCTCAGACAAAGAAGAAGCAAAAATAGACCTAATTAAAAGGGAAAGGCAGGGAAACTATATCTTGCTAAAAGGAACCATAGACAATGAAGTAATACCAATACTAAACATATGTGCACCAAATGGCATAGCACCCAAATTCTTTTTTATTAGGGTTTTTTTTTTTTATTTTTAGTTTACAACACTCAGTTCCACAAGTTTTTGAGTTCCAAATTTTCTTCTCCCTCCTCCCCTCCCTCCTTCCCCCTCAAGACAGCATGAAATCCGATATATGTTCTATATATACCTTCTCATTAAATTTATTTACACAATAGTCAAGTTGTAAAGAAGAATTATGACCAATAGAATTAATCGTGAGAAAGAAGAAAACAAAACCAAAAAAGAAGAGAAAAAAAGAGAGAGCAAATAGTTCGCCTCAGTCTGCATTCAGACTCCATAATTCTTTCTTTGGATGTAGATAGCTCTTTCCATCATGAGTCCTTTGGAGCTGTCTTTGAACCTTGTATTGCTGAGAAGGGCCAAGATTATCAAAGTTAGTCATCACAGAATCAATAGGTCTGTGGTTGTGTACAATGTTCTCCTGGTTCTGCTCCTTTCTGCATCATATCATGTAGGCCTTTCCAGATTATTATGAAGTCCATATCTTCCCCATTTCTTATAGCACAATAGTATTCCATTACATTCATATACCACAATTTGTTCAGCCATTCCTCAATTGATGGTCATCCCCTTGATTTCCAATTCTTTGCTATCACAAAAAGAGCTGCTATAAATAATTTTGTACTTACAGGCCCCTTTCCCACTTGTGTGATCTCTTTGGGATATAGCCCTAGGAGTGGTTTTGCTGGATCAAAGAGTATGCACATTTTTGCAGCCCTTTGGGCATAGTTCCAAATTGCTCTCCAGAATGGCTGGATCTGTTCACAACTCCACCAATAATGTACTAATGTTCTAATTTTCCCACATCCTCTCCAGCATTTATCATTTTCCTGTTTTGTCATGTTAGTCAATCTGACAGGAGAGACGTGGTGCCTAAGAGTTGTTTTGATTTGCATTTCTCTAATCAATAAGATTTAGAGCATTTTTTCATATGCGTATATAGATATCTTTAATTTCTTCCAGCACCTGAATTCTTAAAGGAAAAGTTAAATGAATTACAAGAGGAAATAGTAAAATCATACTAGTGAGGGACCTCAACTTGGTTCCCTTCAAGAGCTAGATAAATTTAGTCATAAAATAAATAAAAGGAACTTAAGGAGATGGATAAGTTTTAAATATGATAGAACTCCAGAGAAAACTGAATGGGAATAGAAAGGAGTATACCTTTTGTCTCAATTGTACATGGCACCTTCACAAAAATTGACCCTGTATGAGGGCATAAAAACCTCACAACCAAATATAAAAAGCAGAAATATTAAATGTATCTTTTCTAGACTGTAGTGCAATAAAATTATATTTAATAAATGACAGTAGAGAATAGACTAAGTATTTATTGGAAACTATACCTAACAAAGTGACTCAAAGAAGAAATAGAAACAACCAATACTTTTATTAAATAGAATGACAACAATGAGACAAAACACCAAAATATGTAGGATGCAACCAAAGCAATACTTAGGGGAAAATTTATATCTCTAAATGCATATGTTAATAAAAGAAAGAAACAGCAGGTCAATGAATTGGGCATGGAACTTAAAAAAAAAACTAGAAAAAAAGAACAAATTTGAAATCCTCAAAGACCAAAATAGAAAATTGGGACACTAATTAACTTAGTGGAGCTGTAAACTGGTTTAACCATTCTGGACAACAATTTGGAGCTACGCCAAAGGACTATAAAACTATGTATACCCATTGACCCAACAATACCACTACTAGGTCTGTGTGCCAAAGAGATCAAAGAAAAGGGAAAGAGAATTATTTGTACAAAAATACTTTTAGCAGCTCTTTTTTTGTGATGGCAAAGAATTGGAAATTGAGAGGATGCCCATCAACAGGAATGTTTGAACAAGCCGTGATATCTGATTGTGATGCAATGTTATTGTGCTATAAGAAAGGGTGAACAGGATGGTATCAGAAAAACTTGAGAAGACTTCTATGAACTGATGCAAAGTGAAATGAGCAGAACCAGAATAGCAGCAACAATAATTTAAGGATGATCAGCTGTAAAAAACTTTGCCACTGTGATCATGCTAATAATCTAAGACAATTCCAAAGGACCCAGGATGGAAAATGCTATTCACTTCTAGAGAGAAAACTGATTAACTCTCAGTAAGATTATAGCAAACTTTAAAGAAAAAATGATAACTCAAAATTTAAAAAGATAGATGTTTTAAAATCTTTATATGTAATTGGGAAATATTTAACAAAATAAAATATATTTTTAAAAACTTTTCTTTTTTTTTGAGACCTAGCTTAGTAATTTCAGTTTCCTAGAATATAGTTTTGATTGTTTTGCTACTCTTTCCATTTTCATGCATATATTGTTTTCCTGGTTCTTTTTCATATCAATCCATATACTGTATCTCCCCATATTTCTCTGAATTTGTCACATTCATTGTTTCTTACAAAATAGTAATATTCTCATAGCTTATTTAGCCACTTTTTTCATTGACCTGTGTTGGGGGGGAGGGTCAGGGATAAGAGAACAGGGTTGGAAGAGAAGGCCTGTTCTAGGCATTTTAGTCACTTTCTTCTCATGATTTCAAATTCCCTTCCAGACAAGCTGAATCATTTTACACCCTCACCATAGTACATTAGGTGCCTCTCCTTCAACAACCTCTCAACAGTGACAATTTTCGTTTCTTGTCATCTCTCTCAGTTTTCCAGGTGCAAAGTGAAACAAACCTCAGAGTTGTTTTCGTTTACATTTCTCTTAGTAGTGATTTAGGTTTTTTTTCCTTTTTCTCTAGAGTATAGGTAGTTTAACAACAATTTGGACATAATTCTAGATTATTCTCCAAAGTGGTTCTTGCATCAGTAAAACATATTTAACATCCATACATAATATAAATATAACAATATTTATAAACAATATAATATAATACTATAAATATAATATTATGAACATATTTATCATATGTATAAAACTATTTAAAGTTGTTTTATAATTTGCATAAATTGGTATTACATAGCGAATATAATTCAAGTTTTTTCCATTTCTGGATCATGTTGAACAATTTAAGGACTTGGGAAAAAAGCCATTTCTATAAAAGACCCTCAATGGGATGGCTTTGTAAGGGATACTGTGGTCTCAAGTTAGGCAAAAAGTTTTAAGAATTAACTACAACTTTAGTCTTCAGAAAAAAGAAATCCTTCTGTTGACCTATCAAAGAGAATAATTCTAAGCTTGGAGGATAGCCCGAGGGAAAAGGGTCAAGATCAGTCAGCGATCCAAAATAACATCAAAGTCTAAAAGTCTATGATAACAACAACCATAGCCTGATTTTCTATAGTACATTAAGATTCACAAAATGTTTTTCCAGCCATTCTGTGAGGTAAGGAGGGCAAGTAGCATCAACTGATTTCATAAATAAGGAAAGTGATAAGTGATTCGAAGATCACAAAGCTGTTATGGATCAGGGCCAGTGTGTGAGCCCAGGTTTCTTAACTTCAGATCCGGTATTGTTTTGGTTTTTTTTTTCCTCTTTCTTTTTAAACTATACTAGAGAACATGACGTATGAACTTTTCAGGGAATGAACCAGGTACTGTTACATAGGGCTGGTCAGAGGAAGAGTTTAAAAATCAGCCAGTAATAGAATTAAAGAAGTGTGACCAGGGCATCTGAGAGGTTATAATCATTGCTTAGGTCTGGATTCTTGATTAAATTACAGAAAGATCTTTTAGATGCTAGGGATGGTGTGGAGGAAGGGGGAGGAGCTGTGGGGAGGGAAGAGTGAGTAATCAGAAACAATTCCAAGTTTCTGTGCTTGGGGCAATGGTAATGCCTTCTTCAGTATTTTAGGCAGCTGAATGTGGGGGAATTTTAAAGATGAAGATGAGTTCAGATTTGATTTGAAATGGTGATGAAACAAGTCTACAGAGACTGAGAACAAGGTCAACATTCTTCTATGCATGATTATTCTAGCCTTGGCTTTGGACTTCTTGGGCAGTTTTCATTCAATATTAGCTTGTAGTCATTACTGCCTTTTGATTTTTCATCTGTGAAATTGCATGATGGAAAAAAAAGAAACACTTCATAATTCTACTCAGTTCCCATAGTTATTAGAATTGAGAATCTAACCCCATTGTTTTGAAGTGTTAAAATCAGCAGTTTACTACAAGCTCAGTTTTTTTAAGAAGGATCCCATTCTATTGGTGGTAGGGAAAAGCAAACATATTCTCCATTTTCCCAAAGGAAATAAGTCCTCCTACACAAGTAGAAAAAATTGAGTCTATGACCATGAAAAAATCCTATCCTTGTTTTTGAACCACAGATCCCATGGATCCAGGGCTAAACTACCCCACGTCACAGATGTGTTGTCAGAGCGTCCTGGTCCACGTCGCAGTGCACGGCAATCTAATTAACTTCCTTGCCATGATCCTGGCCAAGTCATTAGATCTTTGTGCATCCCGATTTTCTCATCTGTAAAATGGTTCCCTAGATAATTCATGACATGAAGACAGCGCTTTGTAAAACTGTGATAAGCACTTTAAATGTGAAATCATCCCGGCGAGAATGCAAAGCAGCTGGGCTTTGGTGGGGCTAAAGATAGGTGAGTTTGGGAAAAGAATTATGCGGTACTGTTATCCCTTTCATAATATGACTTTTCCCACTGCGGTTTCGCAGCTTTGATATATTGCAGGTCGGCATATGAAATTAAGTGGAAATTTTGGGGGAGTTTTGCAGAAGCGGCAGATATGCAAAAGTCAGTAGAAGACACGGGGTCTATGACCAAATACTTAAACCAAATTTTACAGTAAGGAATTTTAAACACCTCATAAAAGATAAAGAAAAAATTCAGACTCGTTCTCCCGTACGAAGGGAGGGCCAAAACATTTTACATGGATTTTCCAGATCGCAGGTGCGCAGCATTGTAACCTGCACGATGTGGAGGGATAAGTGTACAACAAACTGGAATGCCCGTCAGTGTCTCAGGACTGTTGTCCATAGGCGTTTCCTGTTGAATGGTATCCAAGTAGAGGGTATTTGTCAGAATCTGCTCTTATTTTTCTGTATTCTAGCCTAGTGCAATAATCTCCATGCTTCCACCTACAGACGTTAGGAAAATCAAATCCTTGGGATTATTCTCCACTCCAGTAGGTAATATATAAGAAGCCTAAGACTGAGAGAGGAATTGACTTTACATTTGATGGACACTGGTGTCTTATGTGGGTTCACTTCCCCATATGGCTTGCTTCCCTTGGTTCATCTCATCCAGATACATCCCTATGGCCATCTGCTTGCTTCCCTTGGTCCTTTGCTGTTTACCTACTTCCTGTTTATATTTTTATGATTATTATCTTACTGCTGTCATCTCTGATGGTTATATATGTAGTCCTAGAATCTAGGTAAGTCTTGATGCCTGCTCAATTGCCTGTTCGATATCTGAATCACTGCTTTTCCCTGATCTGTCATGTGGAGGGTGTTTCTCAATTATACAATGGGCTCTCCTGGGAATGACTGAACTTGGGTGAAAGGGTGGGTGTGGATGATACTACTACCAGGCTATTTCTGGGGCCACTGTGTGTCTGATGATGAAATGGAGAATCACGGGGTTTTTGAAAATTTAATAATCACTTTTTGAGAACTGGTCTGAGCAGGCTCCATCACATTCCTGGGTGCCACGAGCTATGTCCTGATGAAAGGAATACTTACATCAATAAAGAAGGAAGGAAACAAGGAAAGAAATAAGCATTTACTAAGTACCTACTGTGTGTCAGGCTAGCTTCTTAAAAATATTTTCCTCATTTGATCCTTAGAACAGCCCCAAAAGGTAGGTGCTATTATTATCTTGCTTTTACAGTTTGAGAAACTGAGGCAGAGTTTAAATGACTTGCCCAGTGTTGTACAGGTAGGAAGTATTTGAGGCTAGATTTGAACTCTGGGCTTCCTGACTCCAAGCCCAGCACTGGATCCCTTGGGTCACCTGGCTAACAAACCTAGTGAAGCACAAAGATCTATGCTGAACCTTGCCTTTCAGTAAAATGGTCCTTGTAGTCTAGATAGGTACTCAGAGTTACACTGGGACATAAATATCTATCCTGCGAAAGCACTTGGAGATTCCAATTCATGTTATCACAGTTGATTGCACTGGAAATTCTCATCTGAAGGGTAACTCCTTGATATGTAATTTGCTAGCCTCTAGATGTTCACCTTTACTGCTATCTCCTCACTGCTCTGTCTCACTTCTCCCTCTCCTCCCCCCTCTCCTCCCCTTGAAATTTGAGATTCCATCCCCAGGTTTCATAGCTCTGAGAGTAGAGCTTTTATCGTATCTTGCCCAAGCTCCACACATCACTTCCTACCAGCTCCACACCATACCATACCTTTCCTCCACCCATTTCCAGTTCCCCTTTTGTGTATTGTCTTCCCCCCATTAGAATTTAAGGGCAGTAATGATCTTGTTTACTTGTATTTATATCTCTAGTACTTACCTTGGTCAATCTATCTAAAGCACTTGTAGGTGCTTAACAGCTTATTTTACACATAATACCTCACACTCTTGCTCTAGAGATCAAAATTTTTTTTTAATTTGATACCTATTAAGCTTATATCCTTTCCTTCCTCCTTTCCTTCCTCTCTCCCTTCCTTTCTTCCTTCCTTGCTTTTTCCTTCCTTCCTCCCTTCCTTCCTTCTCTCCTTCCTTCCTTCCTTCCTCCCTCCCTCTCTTTCTATGCATCTGTTTGTCTATAACTCTATCATCTATTTCTGTTAGTCTATATCTATTTTTCTATCATATATCACTATCAATCTATGTCTACAAATAATCTGTTACTTTCTATAAACCATCATTGTTCTATATCTATTGATTTATATCTGTCTATATTATCTATATCTACTATCTTTATATCTTTTATCTGTATCTACATCAGAGTATAACTGTCTTTTTATATCCGTTTGTTTTTCTTGTGTGGTATGGATTTATGAATCCAAGAATTAAAAACAGAGGCATCTCAAGGTGAAAGTGGAAAGGAAAATTTATTACGATCCCGCAGGAAAGGGCAACTCCAGGCACCAAAAGGACCGGGGGTCCTCTCAGTGTCAGAGCGCACTTGACACAGAGAATTGGGGTGTTTATATAGGTCCCTATCCTCAATACCCCCTCCCAACCTCCTTCCTCTTGGCTTGAAGATGTAAGCTTTGAGGGTATAATCTGGATGCGATAAATCTACCTAGTGACAATGGCAAAGAACAAAGTTTTAATTATTTTTGACAAACAGGTGACAGACATAACCTTCCCACCATTCTTATCCCATTCTCCAATCAATCTGAAGTGATAAATCTATCTTAATGACAATGACAATGAACAAATGGTTTGGTTATCTGTGACAGGCAGAAGCCAGTTGTTGGTTACCTCATCTTCACATTTGTGGCAAACTAGCCTTTCCCATCACCCATATATCTGTGACAGGTATCCCCAGCACCCTTACTCCTTGTCTCCCATCATTCTTATACCTAACTGGTCTTTGCACATCTACATTGCACCTGGCTTTCCAGCTTTTCATCCATTCTTCTCCCAAGCTGGGGGTCCCTTATCCTGGGGTCAATACACAAGAGCCAAGCATCCTGTGTCCTGTTGTCATTCTCAGATGATTTCATGGTTGCTGACTTATTCACCTCAACCCTTCTTTCTTTCAGGCCTCTCACCATTAGGTAAACACACAGGATGTGAGCATTCTTAACCTTGGGAGCCTTACGGTCACTAGCTTGGCTTATGGAGGGGAAAACATCTAAGTAGAGAAATGGCTTTAGAGAAAGGAAAATATCTAAGTAGAGAAACGGGACTCACTATCCTACTTATTTCTATTTATTTAATTTGTCCCCTTTTATGAGAGATCTTCACTCATTCCACACAGTCTCTTCTCTGTGTACCCATCTAGCTAGCTAGCTATGTGGATAGAATTGATCATGAGTATTTTGATCTGGCTTTACCTTGACCTCTACATAAGCAAATGGATCTGTAATTTTATGAGTTGATGTTCCCTCCAATGGTACAGACTGCAACTCATCCATACCTCTTGGTCCTGAGTGAACCTGTCCACGTTCCCCCATAATTCTGTGACAGGGGCCTCACCCAATATTACTTTCTCTTGACACCAAGAGTATACCAAATAATACTTGCCTATGGTTTTCGATAAATGCTTTTTATCAATAAAAAAGAGGCTACCAGTAGAACTCCCAACCCGTGCACCTCCCTCTGGCTCTAGGGCCAGTTCATATTTTTTTTTCAATTATGCTTTTGCTGGATCATATCTTTTACTTTATGTCCTCAGAGTTCCTCATCACCAAGGAAGTCAAGTCAACAAGAACTTATTAATCACTTACTGCATACTAGGCATTTGTTACATGCTGCAGCCAACTTTCATCTAAGATATGTCTATTCATTGTCTCCTACATGGAACTCATTTTAAATTCTTTAGAGACTAGTTTTCCAGGACTCACAGCCATGTAACAAGCAGTAGCATATCGATGCTTAAGAAACAAAGCTTTTCTTCTGGAAGATGTTTGAGGAGTTTTGAATTTTCTAAAAGCTATTCATCCTGCTTTCCTTCTGTTAAATTCTGGGCCCAACTTGCCCATTTGTACTGTCTTGCCCATATGAATATCAAACACATACATACATGTATGTGTGTATGCACACACCCATACATATCACACATACACTCTACAGTTTGTACACCTAAATGGATGTCATAATGGCGTAATCTGGGCCATAGATATTATTTACCCCTTTCTTTTCCTGTGTGAATGGTCAGGCCACATTTTTTTGAGTGGTTTCAGATCCCCTTCCAGTGTTACAAGTCTTGATGCAATCTGCATAATGTTGTCTACAAGAAGGGCATCAGGAGGATCTCACCATGTACCTGGGATAACTCGGATTCCAGTCGGATGTCTTCCGTGATAGTGGCAATGCCTTTGGCAAGTACATTCCTCCCTGTTGTTGTTTTGCTGTTGTTGTTGTTTTATGTTGTCTGCTATTTACCAGAGTGTCATTGGATAATATTATTTATCTCCGTTACATCTTTCAAGGAATCTCAAATAATATTAACATGTGCAGAGGGGACACCATATTGGAAAAGAGCCTATAAGGTGGCCTTTTGCTCTACAGGATTGTGTGCATGTGTGTGTGTGTGTGTGTGTGTGTGTGTGTTTTCGTTAATAACAGTGGGATCTTGTATTCTTTACATATTTCAGCCAACTGTGGGATCTTGTATTCTTTACATATTTCAGCCAACTGTGGGTTGTTAAAGATGTGGTCTATGGTGGAATATTGCTTGTGACTGCATGTCTATCCCCTATGAATAAATACCTTTGATGTATATGTAGATGATTCTTATCAAAAGTTATATTGATGGGAAAGTAGGCATAGGGTTTAGGAATTGATGTTATCTTAATTGCCTTTGTAAGCATTAATAAACTGAAATTTTGCTTTCTTTACTTCCTTCAGATGCCCTGGGAATCGATTCCTCATTGGTCTCATAATTGCCTCCAGCACAAATCTCTACACACATTTGGTCTAATCCAGTCACTTTTCTCATCTTTATTCTCTGTAGAGCTAGTCCTAGCTCCTCTGTAAACATATTTGGTATTGGAATGTCAGGATCCAAGTGGTTCCACTGTCCTTGGTGAAGAAAAAAAAAGTGTGCTATTAAAATTTTTGTACATCTTTTTCACTCTTCAGCGTCTTGGCCTCTGTTCTATTTTCACTTCATCCTTGCATGCCCTCAGGTTGAATTTACTTACTTATTTGGTTCTCTCTCAAGGCTTTCTTTAAAATAGTCTAATCCTCCACTCCTCTCTCTCTCTGTTTTTTGTGGTGATAGGGATCATAATTTTCTCACTAGTATTTTTCTCATTAGTATTATGTTGATTTAATTTGGAGAATTTTATCAATTTTGGGGGTAGAATTTCTCTTCATTTTCATCCTGTACAGCAGGCACTGGTTCATGATCTGCAATTATTTTCATGATTTTTTTTTGCAAATAATTATCATGAGCAATGCAACATGAGATCACCAAACTTCTCATGAAATGACGTGTCTTGTTGCCTTTGGGTGTACAATAAAAGCAACTCATGCAGTTTCTCTATTTCCTATCCAAGAAGAAGCTAGGAGACACCCTTTCATTATGTTCAGCTTTACTCTTTCTTCTGCTTTTGTTTATAGCAAGAATATCAAGATTGATAAAAATTATTCCCTCCAGTAGTATATCTACTCACTAGTCATCAGGCAAGGACCTCACATTTAGAGTGTCAAGAGAAAAAGGAAACTGATGGTCTAAAAACTGTGGGATTCTTAGCACCTTTTGCCCTTCCCATAATTCTAGGACTATAAAAGGAGTGCACCACATAGGATTTCTTGGATTTTACATTTTTCCTTTATTTTTTGAGTTGCTGTGGCCAAAGAAACCATCATCGAGTGACCAGGCTGGTGATGAGTCTCTCCATACTTAGTTAAACTAGTCCTTGGCAAAACAGATTCAGTCTGTTGCCAAGATTCTACAGAAGCCTTCCTGGGATGGTATAACCTCCCAAAGACTGGGTTCCAATGATGTAGCCCAGGGTCGCTTCCATGATACAATGAAACATTTAGAGTAGGACTTTGTGGAAATGAACACTTCAAGATCAGGAGTTCTCAATCTGAGGTCTGTGAACTTGTTTTTTTAAAAATATTTTGATCGCTGTACTTCAATATAATTGACTTCTTTTGTAAATATAAACACTTTATTTTATATATTTAAAAATGTGATTCATAGGCTTCATAGACTTGCAGAGAGGTTTTGGACACACAAAAGGTTAAGAATCCCCATTCTATATAGAGTCAGAAAATTGAATACATGTGCACAGATGCTTACGAAGACAGATGGCCAATCATTCCCCAAAATGCGTGCATTCAATATGAAATCAATGTCTCCAATATAAAGAGATATGAAGATTGGTCCTAATTTTATGAGACAAAAAATGTCAAAAGAAACACATAAAGGGGTTTTGTTTACCAAATAAATCTGGGGCATTTTGAAGGGCTGAAGCTTGTCTCTGAAAAGGAATCAGGACCTTGATCCAGATTTGGGAAATCCTAGAAATAGAATACTGCCCCTCTATAATCAGTGTGTGCTGTGTTCCAACATCGGGCATGGAAGAGGTTGTCATTGTACAGTTGCCAAGGCAACAACAGTAGTTTCGATCATTTCATTCTTTTCTGTAGGCTTTTAAGGATCATTTTGGCTAAGTCATTTTCATCCTTCTCTCTCCCCCCACCCCTCCCTTCCCTCTCCTCCCCTCCCCTCTCCTTTCCTCCCTTCCCCTCCTGTTTCCACAATCTGGCTAGCAGCTTCTGTGGGGGTGTAAGATCCACCCACAGCCAGCACCCAGAAAGCTGCCAGCATGCCACAAAAACACAGGTTCTTTTGATCTGCTTAACTAAGGAAAGCAGGGGGAAGGGGTTGACATGCTTACTTTAATTCAGCACACAAATACAATTCACTTAGTTCAGCGGAAAAAGCCAGCACCCTGAACTTCAGAGCAAATTACAAACATATTACAAACATCAGCAGACAGACCGGATACAGATTCATAGTTACCAAAGTTCAACAAAGTCTCAGCATCTGGGTTTATAAGCTGAAGGGCTCCTTAGCTACAGCTGCCCAGAGTCTCCTCATCAACACCATCTCAAGAGCCCTGCACAAATGGCTCTGCCCTTTTTTATAGGGATTCAGCCGTCATCAAATGTCATCTGAATGACCAGAATTTAGGCTGCTATGATAGGTTCTTGAGTTAGCCCCTCCCCTTAGGAGCCTGGGAGGTTCACATCCACATAGGTTAGGTTAACACCTAATGGGGAATGGCTCTGGAGTTAGCACTTCCCCTTAGCCAGCCCCACCTTCGGCCCCACCCCAGTCACCAATCCCACATAGGTTCCACACCTAATAGGGGTTTGGGCCTGGGGCTTAGCTTTACTCAAAGCAAACAAAAGCCAAACTCTTCAAGGGCACTAAGAGCTAAGGAGCCCACTTTGCTTACCAACACACCTCCCCTCTTCTCCCCTCCCCTCTTCTCCCTCTGTCTCTCTCTCTCTTTCTCTCTCTCTCTCTCTCTCT
>CM053623.1:352924186-352939186 GCA_028646595.1 Phalanger gymnotis
TCTCTCTGTCTCTCTCTGCCTCTATCTCTCTCCCTCTGTCTCTTTGTCTGTCTCTGTCTGTCTCTGTCTCTCTCTCCTTCTCTCTCTCTTTCCCTCTCAGAGCTATTTATCCTCATCTTGGCAGAATTTCTCCCCTGTGATTACAGAGCTTAACAGAGACCAGAACAATGCATCTACTCATTTTGTATCCAAGTTTAAACCTTTAATGTCTGTTGAAAGTCATGTTGGTTGTAAAGGCAGAGATGGCTTTAAAGAGAAAGCAAATGCAGCTTTACGATCCTAGATGTATGAAGAATACCATTAATGATTTGGAGGCCAGGCGGAGAAACAGGCTGAGGGGTGGGTAGGTGGAGCAAATGGAGAGAGACACAAAACTAAAACTATAATTAACTCCACATTGGAAAGGTATTTCATGCATTACAAATATCTAAATGATTTTAAGCCATTTTCAGTTTGTAGCAATCCAGAGGACTTGATCATTGAAGGTCTTTGTGACCTACAGCATGGCTTTTTCCCCCCAATTTATCTAGCATTTAGCCACTAAGGATTATTTGCCCTGTCAGTCCCTGGAATGGCTTCTTTCTTGGGCTATATCGGATCCAGATGAGTCCTCCTTCCCTTGCCACCCCCACCTCAAGGCAGAGGATGTGTGTTATGCCCTGGCCTGCTTTTAACATATCTCTGAGAACACACTCCTATTTGAGACCCTACCCTCTTGGAGAATCCTATAATGCTTGTCTATGATTAGAACACACTCCTTTTGGTTTAGGATTGAATTACTTGGTAGTGCTAAAAGTTGATTAGTTCAGTCCTACTGACTTTTGCTAACTCATGGTACTAGAAACCATCTAAAACCTTGAACATTCAGGCCCACCCCACCCACCTGGTGTTATGTCACCTTGGACAGTAGTCTAATAGGTGACCCACACAGGGACCGAGTCACTTTGCTAATCCTTCATTCCAAATTATGTCAGGGCTAGAGACCAATTACCAATGAAGCTGGACTAGTCCAAGCTGTAAATGGGTGTTGCCTCATACAAACTGAGGCCTGGGAAAGACCTTTATTTAGAAAGGCCAAGGTGATCCACTGCATGATGGGCCATGACATTCGTGTGGCCACAGGACTTCAGTGACTCTGAAGAAGAGTGATGCTGATGACTTTGCATAGCTCGTACTTAAATTCAGTTCACACAGAAGTCAAGGCATCACCTTCCTAATGTCATTGGTCCTCTTCAAGAATGAAGGATAAACAACAGAACCGAATAGAAAATTGTAAAGTAATCATGAACTTTTAATGCTGTAGAACTAATCAAGGGTGGTGCTAAATTCAGAGACTCATCTCCGGTTTGACCACCGGCTAATGGAATTTTTTCTTTGCCGTCACTCAAGGAAGGCTTAGACAGGTTACAAACTGCGTGTGTGGAGGGACCACCTCCCCTGATAGACTCATGAACTTGGAATATTGATAAATGTTAATTAGGCTATGCATAGATAACTATGTTTTAAATAATTGGAATACACAAGAATATAATGATAGCTAGCATTTATATAGCTCTTTATGATTTGCAAAACATTTGACCTATAGCATCACCTAATCCTCACAACAACCCTGGGAAGTAGGAGCTATATTCTCCATTTTTACAAGAGAGGAAAATGAAGCAAAGAGAATTTAAGTGACTTACCCTAAGGTCACAAGGTTACCTGAGTGTCTGAGATGAGATTAGAACTCAGGTCTTCCTTACTGCAAGTCTAATACTCTTCATGCCACTTAGCTGCCTTAGTAAATAGTTACAATACTAAACTTGAATTTTTGATGATTTACAAGGTGCTTTAGAATTGTGCTATTTATTATGAAGTTTGAGGAATGTAGATATTCTAAAATTTAGAAGTGAACGTATACTAACTGATAGCTCGATTCCAGGATATACCCTGGAAGAAGAGCTGTGACTAGGGCTTGTCAAGGTGGCAGCTATCTAGGGAATAACTCATGAGGGTAGAGGGTAAGATGGAGGAAAGGAATGAGAGTTAGATATCTTCCTAACTGCCTATTAAATTTGGGTGTCATCTTAGTTTGGTTTTGGATTGCTTTAAGACATAGCAAAGTTCTTTTAATGGCCCCAAGCTGCCCCTGGAAACAGAGGTCCAGCTTTTTATGCCAACACTCTCAGAGTGTGGCATGAGACCTAGTATACTACTCCCTGTGATGAGTTCAAAATGAGCATCACACAGAAGTAATGCAGAGGCCTATGGGGGGTGTGAATAGATAGCAACAAATAACCAGTGAGGAACTCTGAGAAAAAACAGGACTAAAAAGGTGTCATCAGAGAAACCTATGGTGGGAAGAGAAGATGGGCCATGGGCTAGAGTGAAGAACAGGAGGACAGCCAGTGGTCCATTGGTATTCCCTAGCACATTGGGTAGACAATCTGTGGGGAACTTGTGGCAGGACAAAAGAAATGCAGGATGGGCAGGCACGGAGGGGTTGTGATCTGCTTGTCAAAGGGAGTAACCAAATTGATGAGATCCCAGATCCATTTGAGGTTTTGACTATATAGTTGATATAATAATCTTTAATTATTAGAGATTCGATTCAATAAACGTTTATGAAATGCCTACTATGTGCCAGGTGTTATATTAAGAACTGGGGATACAAGAAGGGGCAAAAGATAGTCCCTGCCCTTAAGGAGCCTACAATCTAATAGGGGAGGGACAACATGAAAACACATATAAATGAAGCAAGCTATGTAGAGAATAAATAGGAAATAATTAACAGAGGGAAGGCACTGGAATTAAGAGAGGTTGGGGAAGGCTTCTCTGTAGGAAGTAGGATTTTAGGAAGGACTTAAAGGAAGCCGGGGAGGTCAGTAGTCAGAATGGAGGAGGGAGAATGTTCCAGGCCTGGGGGATAATCAGAGAGAATTCCTGGAGCTGAGAGGTGATGAGTCTTGTTCAGGGAATATCCAAGAGGTCAGTGTCACTGGATCAATATGAATCGGGAGTAAGGTGCAAGCAGACTGGAAAGGTAGGAGGGGGCTAGGTTAGGAAGGGCTTTGAATACCAGAGAGAGCATTCTGTATTTGCTCCTGGAGGTGATAAAGAGCCATTGAAAGTAGGAGGGTGAGATGCTCAGACCTTCATTTTAGGAAAATCATGTTAGTGACTGAACAGAGAATGGACTAAAGCGGGGAGAAACTTGGGGCAGGCATTCTCCCCCTGCACCGACCCCCACTCCCACCCCTCCAGCAGCTAGTGCAGTCATCCAAGTGCGAGGTGATGAGGGCCTGCACCAGAGTGGAGGCTATGTCCCCGCCAGAGTCTTCCTCAAGTGACTTATCATGAGATAGACGTAACATTTGGTTCCCAAAGGTTATGTTAGTGGAGGGCAAGCTTTGATGGGAAAGGTTTAGGATAAATTCATGGACTTTCTATCTGTTATCCAATGACCAGCTAAACTCAGTGCAGAGAGGCTCACCACCAAGTTGGCCAGAGAGCTGATGAATATTCAGGCCACAACTATTCTTAGACATTACATGAGTCCTTCAGAGGTTATACCCATGGGTATGCTGGTAAACGTTTAGCAACCAACTCCCTTAGAAAAAATGTAGACATGTGATGCTTAAATTTATTCTGCATTGTTAACATTTTTGCTGTCACTTTCTTAAGTCTAGACAATCAGCAGAACAATAAATCAAGCCCTGATGTGTAGCATTTGCTGATTTCTGAGGTGTAAATGTTCCCACTGAAAATTTAACAATCTGTTCTCAAAAGCTGGTAGGAGCCAGCTCCAGCACACCCCTGATTCTACCCTGAGTGTTGAGTGCATGCATCGAGAAAATCGTGGATTCCTAAAGCACTGGAACTAATAATGATCACAGAGATAATGACAGTCATAATAATAGCCCGCCATCTTTATAACACCTTAAGGTTTGCCAAACACTTAACATATATCATCTCGTTTGACAACTTATGAAGTTGATTGTTGTCATTTGTGCTTGAAGAAGACGAGAATGACATCACTACATTGAGGTCAAGGTACAGTGTGTCTGACCGTGGCTGATGAGACCAACACGAGCTCAGAAAGCTCTCCCGTGGTAGAAGTCATGCATGAATAGTCCATATGAACTTTCGGAGTAGAGATGTCTCTAAATTTGTACATGTCAGGTTTCTTTTGGGCTGCTACAATTCTGCTTTGTGCATAGAACACAGTGCCTTCTTTGATGTGGGCACGCCATGCTGGGCAGTCCTGTGTGTGTCTCACAATCAATTCCACAGTTCTTCAGGGAGAACTTGAAAGTATCCTTGTACCACTTCTTCCGACTTCTATGGGAATGCACTATCCTTATGTGGAACCGTCGGTTACCTTGGCAGTATTATTCCTACTTTACAAATGAAGAAATTAAGGCTAAGTGAAGTTACAAGACTTGCCCAGGGTTCATAGCTAGTAAGTGAGTGTCACAGGATTTGAACTCAGCTCTTACTGATGCTAAGGCCATTGGCCCATCACCTTTGCCACCACCCTGCCTATTTAATGCCCCCACCTTGTGGTGCCGGGCTTTTCATTTGTCATTTTTCTTTTTTGAAGTTCACAGAAAAAACATAACAACTAAAAAGTATTATGTTACATTCTCATATATGATAGAAATTTCATGAAAACTTGGGATAAAGCCATAGTAAACTTACATATATAGAGTATTTTCTATAGATCATAGGATCACGACTTAAGAAGGGACCTTAAAAATTGTTTAGTCCAATCTTCTCCTTCCACTTGTGGGGAACTGAGGCCCAAAGAGATTAAATGACTTGAACCAAGGTCCTATGATTCCAATTCCAGCAGTCTCCCATGGAGCCTCTCATGAAACATACTGCATATAACCCTTCACTAGGATTAGGATTGGCAAGTACTTCTGGGATGAAAAACATCAAGTTTAGGCCCACTGACATGTCCCTGTTGTTCAAGGACAAGCTCAGTTAAAAGCAGAGAACGTCATCACTAGACAGATTGGCCATCAGGGATCAACTTTGAGAAATTCATCAATCTTCTTTCTCCTAAGGAAGGGATGCTATGACTGCAAGATCCAATGCAGGGTCATTCACAGCAATAAAATCTTAGATCTTTTGAAGAATAGGAGGTAAAGCCATGGTGGAATTAATGAGTAAGTAAAATAGATTTTTGTGGCAGTAAAAGAAGACCAGAGTAGTTGGTGACTCACTCAATGTTCGTAGTTAGATGGTGTTGCTACAATAAAAATGACTATACTACCCAGATTACTCCCAATCACAGAATCAGAAGCTGCCCAGTTCACTGTTCTTGAGTGAGAATGCCCTCCACCAGGAGCAGCCTAATGAATGGTCATGAAGCCTGTTGCTCAAAGACCTCAAGTGAGAGGAAAGACCTAGGGAGTGTCTTCTGTTCTAGTACCACTCTGCTTATTGGGAAAGAGGCAGCTTGGTGGCTCAGTGGAGCACTCAGTTTGGAGTCAGGGAGACCTGAGTTCCAATCTAGCCTCAGAAACTTACTAGCTGTGCCACCGGGGGTAAGTCACTTAACCGTGTTTGCCTTAATTCACCCCAGAAGGGATCTACTTCTTTATTAGGAAGTCTTTCTTTACATTAAGCCTAGACTTCACTGTTCTCAATGTCTATCCATTGCTCCCAGTTCTGTCTTGTGGGACCAACCAGAACAAGTCCATACCATCTACCATGTGATAGTTTTTCAGTGCCTGCATATACCTAGCATCACCCCCTCCTCCTAACCCTACTCCACTGCTCCTGAGCAAAGTCATCTATTTCTCTATCCTAAACAACCCTGATTTCTTTCATGGATCCTCACTGCACAAACACCTGATGGTCTTCACTACCCTTGCTGCTCTCCTCTGGACCTTCTCCACCTTTTCAATGGTGTGGTAAGAGTGCATCTGCTATATATGCCTGGAAGCACACTTGCCAAAACAAACCTAGGAACTGTATGTATGTATGTATGTATGTATGCATGCATGTACATACATATGTGTGTATGTATAAACACCAATAACTTTTTATACAAATAAAATCAGATTTAAATAATTGGAGAAAGATTAATTGTTCATGGGTAGGCAGGGTCAGTATAATAAAAAGATGATTTTACCCAAACTAATTTATATATTCAACGCCATCCCAATTAAATTACCAAAAAATTATTTTACTGAATTAGAAAAAAGAATAGTAACACAATTCATTTGGAAGAACAAGAAGTCAAGAATATCAAAGGAAACAATGAAAAAAAATGTAAAGGAAGCAGTTTTAGCAGTACCAGATCTTAAACTCT
This sequence comes from Phalanger gymnotis, assembly GCA_028646595.1. Classification (NCBI taxonomy): domain Eukaryota; kingdom Metazoa; phylum Chordata; class Mammalia; order Diprotodontia; family Phalangeridae; genus Phalanger; species Phalanger gymnotis. Next base: position 352,930,491 of record CM053623.1, read on the forward strand.
ATTATAAGGCAGTGATTATCGAACCAATCTGGTACTGGCTAAGAAAAAGAAAGGCAAATCAATGGAATAGAGTAGACATACAATTTGCAGCATCGGATAAATATAATAACCTTGTATTTGGCAAGTGTAAAGACTTAAGATTTTGGGATAAGAATTCATTATTTGGTAAAAGTTGTTGGGAAAACTGGAAAGTAGTATGGTAGCAACTAGACATAGACCAATATCTTACACCATTCACCAAGATAAGGTCAAAATGGGTACATGACCTAGATATAAAGAGAGAGATTACAAGAAAATTAGAAGAACATAGAACACACTACTTATCAGACTTATGCATAGGTGAACAATTTCTGAATAAACAAGAGATAGAAAAGTTAGAGGTAACAGATAATTTTGATTACATTAAATTAAAAGGTTTTGTACAAATAGAACAAATGTAGCCAAGATCAAAAGGAAAGCAGAAAATTAGGGAAAACATTTATGAACAGTTTCTCAGATGAAGGTCTCATATCTCAAATATATAAAGAACTTTGTCTAATCTATAAAAATATGAGTCATTCCACAGTTGATAAATGGTGAAAGGATATGAACAGGCAGTTTTCCAATGAAGAAATCAAAACAATTTATAGTCATATTAAAATGTTTTAAATCATTATTGATTAGAGAAATGCAAATTAAAACAAATGAGATAAATTTTAAAAATGAAATAAAATTTCTGGAAAGAAAAAAAGTGCATCTGCTAGTGTACTTGATGGTTTTCTTGCTGCCTAGGGTATAAAAAGTCCTGGCCATGAGGACTCAGTGCCTTTCACACTTGATAGATGTTCCACTACTGTGTGAATCACATGAGTCTTCTGACCCAATACATCCTTCTGACCAGAAGCCCTTCTGTATGGGTGGGGGTAGGGCAGAGGCTTGTATTTACCTGAACTAGGGCTATATGCTTGCTCAGTATTCTTTCCATACTACTGTTAAGTTTGAGTGTTAAGGTTGAGTGTTAAACGGTTTCCAAATGTCTCGATAATGTACAATCATTCCAAGCTGTGGCACCATCATGAGCTTCATAGCATAAAGTCTGAGTTATACCTGTGGGGTTAAATTCTTCCCCCTCTCTAACTACTCCCTATGGCATTTATGGTATAGTAGGTATTTACACACCACTATATCTCACCCAAGTTAAATCTATATGTCATCCAAGTTAGATGTCACAGAGTACATATAATATACTCTCATAAATTACATAATAAATGCATATATCTCATATATATGTATATATCATACACACCCCAGACATACACATATCATATATACTTATATATGCAATGTGTCTATGTATATATTCATATCTGCACATATATGTGTACATATATACATGTAGTCTTTTCCTTCCCCATTCATTTCAGTTTGAAGCTTTCTTTATCAATTTTGCAAGACAGCCAGAAAATACATTTTTAACCACTTTTGTTAAGTATACTCCATCTCTGGTAAGGAGCTGGTCATCTCTGTCTTTTAAATAATGGAACAGAAATCCCAATCCCCTTCTTCTCAGTCAGTTATTCACTTCTAAAGTGAATTTTTTTTTCTGGGTCCTTTGCCTTCAATAGGCAGTGGTCAAGAAAATGCAGCTCGTGCTTCTATGGTCTGTGTTGCTTGCCCAAGATTTTGTGATTATTGGCAATATTTTGTAGCTTCCTTTGGGAAATATCATTTGTGCCTGTATGAATCACCACAATTGGATAGTTATCAGAGCAATTAGATAAGTCTTGGGAATTTCCCTCATGTCTTGGATACATGCCTCAGGAAGACAATAGACTCTATTATCGTCATCAGGTATATAAATACCTGTTTTGGTAGCCCTAAGCAGGGAATCACCAGCTAATAGTCTTTGTGCAAAAAGCCCTTCCCAGCCTGTCTTAATCTTACTCCTCTGGGACTGCCCCCAAACTGTCCTGTGTATGTCTCGTTTATACATAACTATTTCTTTTTTGTCTCCCCCACTAGATTCTGACTCCTTGAGAACAGGGACTATTTTATTATTTTTTCCCCTCCTTTCATTGTATCTCCAGCACATAGCACAGCACAGTATTGGGCAGAGTTGGCACTTAGTAAATGCTAATTGACTGACTAATTGATGAACTACCACTACTTCCTTCTTCTTCTTCTTCTCCTCTTCCTCCTCCTCCTCCTCCTCCTCCTCCTCCTCCTCCTCCTCCTCCTCCTTCTCCTCCTCCTTCTCCTTCTTCTTCTTCTTCTTCTTCTTCTTCTTCTTCTTCTTCTTCTTCTTCTTCTTCTTCTTCTTCTTCTTCTTCTTCTTCTTCTTCTTCTTCTTCTTCTTCTTCTTCCTAACACTTACTGGCTAATCTTTTACCTGCGAGTTTTTATATGTCATTCTTTGAAGGAAAAACAGTATCCTCTTCCTCGGAGCCTCCAGCTTCCTTCTCTTCAGGAAGAGCCTTATGTCTGTTTTTAAGCCCTAATGATGCAGTTGTCCTTTTTCTTCCCTTCATCTTCTGAGTAACACTCTTACTTTCTAGCAGTGGTAGCTATAGTAGGTGTAGCAATAGTGGTGGTAGTAGTAGTAGCAGTACTAGTAGCACTAGTAATAGTAGTAGTAGTGGTAGTTTTAGTAGCAGTAGCAGTACTAACAGTAGCAGTAGCAATAGTAGTCATAGTAATAGTAGTAGTAGTAGTAGTGGTAGTGGTAGTAGTAGTAGTAGTAGTAGTAGTAGTAGTAGTAGTAGTAGTAGTACTAGCAGTAGAAATAGTAATAGTAGTGGTAATGGTAATGGTAGTAGTAGTAGTAATAGGTATCATAGGTGTAGTAGTAGTGGTGGTGGTGGTACTAGTAGTAGCAGTAGCAATAGTAGTAGTAGTGGTAGTGGTAGTAGTAGTAGTAGTAGTTTCAGTAGTAGTAGCAGTACTAGCAGTAGCAATAGTAGTGGTAGTGGTAGTAGTAGTAGTAATAGGTATCATAGATGTAGTAGTAGTAGTGGTGGTGGTAGTTATTCCTCCTCTATAGGTAAAGATACAGTAGTTGTTTCCAGTATACATTATCTCCACATGTCCAGCTGAGTGGCAGTCAGTTCTATCGAGTAGACTGCTAGTGTTCTAGATGTTCTAGATACAATGTTCTAGACACTACTAGCTAATAGACACTAATAGTTCTAGACAATAGTAGCCATATATAATGTGAAGTTGGGCTCATTCATTTGTGTCTTATCTTTTACTGACATTCCTGATCCAAACGGATCTTTTTAGTTTTAGGTTTTGGTTCGCTGGAATTTCTCAGCAAAAATCTTAGGTTCATTTTTGGTTTATACATACAGAATGGTTAAACAAATTGTGGGCTGAATCAGGCTGTCATTTCAGTCACTAGAGAAAGGCAGAGGTAAGTGTAGAGGATAAGATGTTGGACTTGGAATCACAAAGACTTGGATTCAAATCCTGCCTCAGAATGGCCTCTAGGCTCCCTTCCAGCTCTAAATCTGTGATCCTACAAGCTAATAGAGCCTTATATTTAAGACTATGACCACTCAGTCAGAAGCATGGTATGTTTAGAAACAGACATGGACAAAAATTGCAGTGTGAGAAGGTGCAAAAGAACCGCTGTCTGCTCTTGTAAAGTGAACGTCTTCATTGTTGAGATTATAAACTCATTGGAGTAAAAATGGAGAAAGGTAACCTTCCCCTGCTAATCCTCAGAAGCTGTAGCCAGGCTAATTTCATCAGAGTCCCTTCCGTTTCTTCAAGTACTAGGGGTGTAGACAGTACTCAAGGTATTCATAGATGCAATTCCCATAAGTGATAAAGGAGAGAACGTTCTCCAGAGCTGTGAGAAGAAAGACAAACACGGCCATCATAGGCCAGCTTGCTTTAAAGAGTATGAAAGGTATCCTTGCCTTGTCTTTGTAAAGTAACTCCTTCTCTGGGTAGCTGTGATTCACTGGAAATTCCCAATAAGGAGGTGTAAAGAGTGTGCAGTCACTGGTGATATGTATACCACAGAGATGAAAGTTGAGATTCACTGATAAAATCTGGGGGCTGGAAACACCTGAAAAATTTACAGCCCCATTGGCCTCCACAAAGCAGCCTTCAGCAGAAGCCTCCCTACCAGGACTTCAAGAACCACAACTGCTTTTTCAGAACAGGTCTAGAATGTTTTCTCATGTGTAACAGCACTTACCTCCCAGCGTCGTTGCGAGGGTTAAATGAGATAATATTGGCAAAGCACTTTGTGAGCCTTAAAGCATTATATAAATCAGCCATTATCGACGCATGGATTTGTAGAAGCATTTGGTTTATTCTAGAGCCAAAGGTACTCCTTCCTTATTTCTTCCCTCTAGATACCCTAGTTTCCTGCAAAATACAGGTCAGGTCTTCTACACTTCCTCTTCCCCACTCCCAACCCCATCCCACTTGTTGTTTTCTTTCTTTTGAAATTACTTTGTATGTTCCTTTTTGTAGATAACATTCCCTAAATAGAAGGTAAGCACGGTATTTTACAATAAGAGCTTAATAAATGCTTTTTCTTTCATTTATTCATTCATTCATTCTCTCATTCACTCATTAATTCAGGAATGAGCCTCTCACTTTTTTATATATCCAATACCAGGTACAGTACCTTTGGACATAGTAGGCTCTTAATACATACTTATTATGTTGTAGGTTCAAGGAGTGCCAAGCATTTAATCCTAACCCAGATCTGCTTGATTTATTCTCTCCTATTCTCCTTCAATCTATCTATTCTTCATAACGTTCTTTTTCTAAGACACCATTCAGACCATGCCATCAGAGACTGTCTTTCTGATAGCTCCTCCAGCTCTATAGGCATCTAGAATCCCAATGGTTGGAGTGCTGAATGTAATGTGAAATTGGACTCATTAATTTGTGTCTTATCTTTTACTGACATTCCTGACCCAAATGGGTCTTTTTAGGCTTAGATTTTGGTGCACTAGAATTTCTCAGCAAAAATTTTATTTTTTGGTTTATACGTATATCAGAGACATCTCTCTGATAGCTCCTCCAGCTCTATAGACAGCTAGGCATCCCAGTGGATGGAGTGCTGACCCTAGGGTCAGGAAGATTTGAGTTCAAATATGACCTCAGACACTCACTAGTGTGTGACCTTGGTCAAGTCACTTTGCCTCAGTTTCCTCATGTGTAAAAAGGACATAACAGTACCGACTTCCCATCGTTACGTGGATCAAATGATGTAATGATTGGAGAGTATTTTGCATACCTTAAAATGCTAGTTATTGTTAGTGTTATGTTCCCCGTGCTGTTGTTAAAATGACATTCAGGAGGCAAAAGGACAGATTAGTCCCAGTCATTTCCTCCAGTTTCCAGTTTTGTCTCCAAAGTTCCAATGTTCATTGGGGGGAAGTGCTCCTTCCTCGGCATATTTAGTTCCCATTAACATTTTATAGAGGACCTAGATGTTCACAAAGGATGAATTAATTATATATGCCAAATTCTGCACACAAAGGTCATTAGAAAGAGGAGAGAGGTCTGGTGAGAATTTGCATCTTGGATAGTGCAGCACACGAGGAGTAGCACAGGCTAGGGTTTCCTTTAAATTCCACTCCCTCCCTGGAGGAAAGCAGCCACACTGGGCATTTAAACGAAATCCGAACTGGCACCGATCCGTTTTTCCACCCGTAACAGAGCTCAGTATTTCTCCCTTTTTTGTTAGTGTTTCCAGATTTCAATCTTTCTTCCCAGAAGAGGCCTTTTTTTCTCCCCAGAAAAAAAGAATGAGTTCTACTTGGAGTTTGCGAAGAAAACTCAGCCGGAGATGGCACCGTTCCCTCTTGCAGCCATGGGCTGGGTTAACCCTGTCAGGCCTGTCAGGCCTTCAGCCATCTGTTTTTCCAGCTCATTACTCTTTCATTGTTGGAAACAACACATTCTGCCCCTATTTGCTGAACGGTTAAGAATAGAAACTCATGAGGGGATTAACATCCATTCTGCTGCCCCGCGGGTTTGCATCTTTAGCTTACCCTCAATTTGGAGAAGTGCACCGTTGGTGCTGGCAGCTGCAAAATGAGATGAACAGGCAGAGATGGCTCTGGCACGAAGCAGCCAGGGGGTGAGCCGGAGAAGAAGCACATGCTGAGGAAGGAGGTTAGGAGGCAGGGCCATAAGCCATGACAGACCTTGCAAGCATTGACCCAGGAGTCAGCTAAGAGAATGAGCCTGCCTATAATTAGCTTAGTGCATGGAAAGAGAAAATTCCAAGATGAACTGGGGTCAGATCACTTAGACTGGCAGCAACTTTCCCTTCATACCTCGCTGGTTTTTATCCTCTGTCTTGCACTTTCTATGTTAAGTATTTTGTAGGTCTCTGTGCTGGAGTCTTATTCTCTTATTAGACTGGAAGTGCCATGAGGTCAGGCATCATGTCCCCCAGCATCCAGCTGAGTGACTTGCACTTAGTGGGTAATGAGTAAATATTTGTTACTTGCACATAGTAGGTGATGAATAAATATTTGTTACGTTGTAAAATAGGAAAAAGAAAGAATGGCCCTGAAAGATATTTTTCTGTTGGGAGGTGGGGGAAAACACAATAAATGAATAAATTCTGTCTGGTTGTCATCTCCAGTAATCCTCAAATACTCCACGGGATCTACATGACCACACTGAAGTTGCCATTACTTCCAGTGAGGTAGATTGCAACTCAAACACGCATGCCCATCTACTACAACCCTTGTTCATATGCCTCCCCCTCAATTTCCTCTAAGGGCATCCATCTAACATGACTAAGGAAGGGTCTTTCTCCCTTTCTCTTCACATCAAGATGGTACCAGTGGAGATCACCAAGCTTTCCCTTTTCCCCTATACCAGACCACTCAGAGACCATGGGGACCTAGAGGGTCCCAGCTGCAGTTGGTACCAAGGAGGTCATTCTCCAACTAGCCAGGCTTCTCCAAGGCAGCCTCCAACCTTCTGCCAATTCTGCACTGCCCTTTTATCCTTCTGGGACACTGATGGCCCAACTGCTTCCCACCATCCACATCCTTGCCACATAGAACCCTAAGTCTGATCTTTAGGCCTAATAGTGATAGATTTTTCCCCTCAGGCTGCTCTCAAAAGGCTCCTAGACCTTTCCATTCACCCTGCAGCTATAAACTCCTGTATGTGTTACCTCTTCAATTGGAGTATGAACCCCTTAAAAGCTTGGTGTTTGGCACATAGGAAGTGCTTACTACATGCTTTTCCATTTATTTATTTAATCAGTCAATCAATAAACAGTAGCAGTGTTAAGTGCCTACTATGTGCCAGGCACTGTGCTAAGCTCTGGAGATACAAAGAAAAGTTAAATGCTCCTTGCCTTCCAGAGGCTCACAGTCTAATGGGAAGACTAGATGCAAACGATTATATATGAATAAACCACACAGAAGACAAACAGGAAATAATCAGCAGAGGGAAGGCACTGGAATGAAGAGGGATTATGAAAGACATTCTGAAGATGGTGAGATTTTAGTTGTGACTTGACTGATCAATGAATGAGATTTCTCTTCCTGAGTTCAAATCCAACTTCAGACACTTACTAGCTGTGTGACCCTGGCCAAGTCACTTAACCCTATTTACCTTAGTTTCCTCATCTGTAAAATGAGCTGGAGAAGGAAATGGCAAACCACTCCAGTATCTTTGCCAAGAAAACTCCAAATGGGGTCATGAAGAGTTAGACAGGACTGAAGCTACTGAACAACGACATCATCAAATTAGCAAGTATGACAAATAATGGGAAAAGTAAATGTTGAAAGGACTATGGGAAGATAGGCACACTGATACATTGTTGGTGGAGCTGTGAATCAGTACAATAATTTTGGAAAACCATTTGGAATTATATAAATAAAGTGACTATGTTCTTTGATCCAAAGATTCCATTTTAGGCTTATACCCGAGGATTTCATTGATGAGAATGAAGTCCTTATATATACCAAGATGTTTATGGCAGCACTTTTTTTTTTGGTCACATCAAAGGATCAGAAAAGTTGATGTCTGTCAATTGGGGAACAGATAAACAAATTATGGTATATGAATGTGATAGAGTATTGATGTCATAAATAATATTACAATACAGCTGAAGAAATTATGAATATGATAAGTACAGAGAAGCATGGGAAAATTTCCACAATCTGATGCAGAATGGAGTAAGCAGAGCCAAGAAAACAATATATGCAATGATTACGACAAAGTGAGTGGAAAGAATAATCACAAAACCCCCAAAATGAATGCTTCAGAATTACAAACAACAATCATGATTCCAAAGAAGTGACATCTCCTCCCCACTTCTTTGCAGAGGTTGGAGATCCATGGATATAGTGCAATGTGTATATTTTCAGGCTTTTTCAGCATTTTGCTTGAGTTTGCTGATTTTTTTCCTATTTTTTTGTTTCTAGAAATATCTATTATATTGGATGACTTTCTGAGATGTAAACAGAGAAGGCTACTGAGAGAAATTTTAGTGATGAAGAAAAACAAAATTCTAGTAGATAAGAATCTAGCTACTTGTCAATATGGTTTTGAAAGCTTGTGCAGGGATTGCAGGGTTGGAACACTAAGCAGTTACCTTCTATTGAAACTTAAAATAAAGAACAGATTTAGAATAAACAGTTATAGGACAGATCCTGGATAGAACCATGACACCTTTAGAAATGAGACTTTTTAAAATCAGTTTTTAGTAATTCAAT
>CM053623.1:352942087-352968774 GCA_028646595.1 Phalanger gymnotis
ACGGCAGTTACTGCTTTCCAGTCGCCATCTTGGCTCCGCCCCTTTCCATTACAATAGTTTTTATTGAGTGGTTATTTGGAGTCAGAGAACATAGGTTCAAACATTGTCTCTGTGTCTTACTGTCTGGGAATCTTTGGGCAAGTTACCTGTTAGTAAAATTAGGAGATAGAATTGAGGTCCTTTCTAGATCCAAGCCTTAGGAATTCTGAACCTTGCTCTCAAGCCTCCTGAAATACTGAAATGTATCACTGCTGTCTCCTATACCTGATTGAGCTGAAACTACATCTGTTGAAATCCTACCCTTTAATGAGTGCATCCAGAAATACCATAGCCTGAATCAAGAACTTCTAGCACCTCTTTCTCCTGTCCTTTTCCTTTTTCATTCTTGCCAGGAAAGAAAGGAGGAGGTTGGGGCCAACAGTTGGGTACTCTACTCTTCTCAGAGAGAGAGGGTACCAGGCAGTATACTGCCCAGAACTGTTTGGTATCAACTGCCCAGGGTCAGAGTGGCCTGTCCAGCCCAGCCTGGTAGCAACTGCAGCAACAATGCAGCCTCCCTGGCCCAGCCTAGCAGAAGCCAGTGTAGATACCAACTGCCCTGCTTTGCCTCACCCAGCAGCAAACTGGCCCATCTCTCTGAGATATCACAACCTAGGAAGAAAAAGCCCAACTGGGCCACCCCACCGAAGACACTGTTCTTCAAAAAGAGCCTGAACAGCGGAACAATTTGTCTCTCACTGACATCAAGCCCTGCCATGAGGAGCCTCCAGAGACAGAAAGGACATTTGGGCATTGCAGTTCTGTTGTGAGGGACTTTGGGCAGATGTGCCCACCACATGTCTGACTCACTAACTTTGTAATTTATTTTTATGTTCGCTCTTCTTTATCCCTTCCCTTGGATTGGGCCCCAAGGTTTGAAGCCTGCCTCTGACACTGATTGCATGGCCCCAGACAAGTCAGTTAAACTGTTCGAGTCTCTATTTCCTCAATTATAAAATGAGGCTAATAAAACGCATATTAACAACACCATAGGGTGACTGTGAGGTTCACATGAGATTGTGTGTATAAAGTACTTTCCAAATTTCCATAAACATCTGAGACGGTTATGAATATGCAGTGCAGAGTTGGGGAGAGCCTGGGGAAAACTAGAGAAATAAAATAACATTTTTTCTTGGTGAGAATTGAGGTCTCTGGAAGGCCAGCTTATCCTAATTTGACAAATGTTCCTTCAAAGCAAACAATGACTTAAACATCAACTCTACATGGTCCAAAAAGCAAACGCTTTTCTCCCATGGAATTGGATAGAATTGGTAAAACAGAAATCTGTAGGAATGGATCGCAAAACTGTTATCAGACTTTTCAAAGCCTGTGTGAGGAAGCATGATACATATATTATTATTGTTGTTTTCAGTTGTGTCTGACTCTCTGTGGGGTTTTCTTGGAAAAGATATTGGAGTCATATTCTATTTCCTTCCCTAGCTCATTTTACAAATGAGGAAACTGAGGAAAACAGGACTAAGTGACTTACCTAGGTTCACATAAATGCCCGAGGCTGGATTTGAACTCAGGTCTTCCTGACTCCAGACTTGACACTCTCTCCACCATGCCACTTAGCTGACCTGATAAATGCATGCACACATACATACACACATGTATACACATATGTGTGTATATATGCTATTATCTATGTGTCTATCTATCTATCTATCTCTCTCTCTATCTATCTATCTATCTATCTATCTATCTATCTATCTATCTATCTATCTATCTATCTACCTATCTATCTTTCATCCACCATACCTGGAATACTCCCCCAACCCTCTCATTTCCAGCTCTTAGAGGCAGCAGGGTATGTGCAGGAGAGTAAGGCATAAGAAAACTGGGAAGGTGAGAAGGGACAGGTTATGAAGGTCTTTGAAAGCCAAACAGAGGATTTTGTATTTGATCCTGGGCGTGACAGAGAGCCAGGGGAGTTTATTGAGTGTGTGTGTGTATGTATACGTGACGTAGTGTACCTGCGTATTGAGTGTCTTTGTATGTGCATATGGATGTGTTCATGTGTGTGCACATATACATATGTATGTTTTACATGTATGTTTGCTACAGTCTTCTGGGGATTATATTGCCCAAACTGAATAAATTCTTTGCATTATTTGTGGACCTATGGAGGCTAAACATAATTTAATTTCCAAGACGAAAATTTCAGAAACAGGAGTTTAACAAAACCCCATTGTCTAAATGTTCCTTATGATAATCCCCAAGCAGTAACAGTAGCATGCTTACAAAATGTTAACAACTGGCTCTCTGAAAAAAAAATAAAACAACACAAATGATGCACTTTGAAGTTTGATCTGCATTATTAATATTTTCTCTATCACTTTCTTAAGTATGGAAATCAACAAAACAATAAATTGAGGCCTGATTTGTAGCACTGTTTATTTCTGAGGTGTAATACTTAATGAAAGTTAAACAACTGTCTCTTAAGAACCAGCCGACTCTTAATGCCATGCACCTTGAAAAGAGAAATGGCAGACTGATAGACTACTCTGAATTTTTAAAAATCCTATGTTTAATCAGTCTGATCCAAATATCATAGCATCTGAGTATTGACAAAAAAGCTATCCAGAGTCAAGAACAATTTTCACTCTTTAAATTTATTTTTTAAAATCCACTAATTTGTTGACAGTTTGATGGAAGTTTCCCATGAAATGATTCCTGTCCTCCCCACCTTTGTTGTGTAAAAACCCATGTGTTTCCTTTAGATTTAGTGAAATAGAGTTTATTTTAAAGCTGTGTTGCCACTTAACCTCTTTCCATATTATTCCATTCACAGCAAATTACTAGAATCTAATAGCAAATACATTGCTTAGGCCACATTAATCGATTAATCAAGAAACATGCATTAAGCTCCAGAGTAAGTTCTGGGCATACAAAACCAATCTCTGCCCTCAGTGAGTTTATATTCTAATTGAAGAAACAACATGCAATTAACAAGTTTCATACAAGATGCAAAGTAGAGCAAAGGAAAGCTTAGACACAACAGCTCTGGCAGCTGGGACACTGGGAAAGGCTTCCTGCAGAAGAGGCATTTGAACCTGTTCTTGAAGAAATCCAATCTAATAATAATGATAATAGTGACATTTCTTTTTTTTTGGCAAGGCAATTGGGGTTCAGTGACTTGCCCAAGGTCACGCAGCTAGCACATGTGTCAAGTGTCTGAGGCTGGATTTGAACTCAGGTCCTCCTGACTCCAAGGCCAGTGTTCTACTCACTGTGCCACCTAGCTACCCGATAATAGTGACATTTCTAGATGATCTTCACAACAATCTGGGATGCAGGTGCTGTTGTTACTCCCATTTTGCAGATGAGAAGGATGCAGAGATTAAATGATTTGCCCAGGGTTCCAAAGATGGCAAGTTCTTGAGGCCAGAATTGAACTCAGAGTCACCTGACTCCAGGTCCAGCATAACACACAAGCAATTACCTCTAAGAGGCAGAGGTTAGGCTGGGAAAACTTCTAGCCAGGGAGTACAACCAGCGTGAAGTCACAGAGAACAGCAGTAGTGGTATTGTGTGTGAGGAACAAGAAGGATAGTATGGTTGGATTGTGGAGTCTGTGGAGGCTGCTCAGTGTAAGAAAACTGGGAAGGTGGGATGTGTCAGGTTGTGAAATGCTTTAAATACCGAGCAAAGCATTTTATATTGGATCCTGGAGGTACTAGGGAGCCATGGGCATTTACTGAGTGTATGGGTGACAGGCTGATCTTGTGCTGTGGCAAACTCACCTATCTGTTGTGAGGAGAATGGGTTATAGTGGAGACTTAAAGTAAGGATACCAATCAGAAAGTTATTGTAGTTGTCCAAGGTAGCAGAGTTAGGAAAATGCACTAGATTGTGGCTGTGAGTGGAAAGAAGAGGATATATATCACCAATGGAAATACACACACATATTGTTAATGTATACACACATATACACATATGAAATGTGAAAGTAGAAAAAAAACCAAGATTTGGAAACTGATGGGCTATATAGGGTGAGATTAAGAAATCAATGATGACGCCAAGATTTACCAGGAGAATGGATGGTGGTAGCCATTTCCTCAAATGTAAAATGAAGCAGTTGGACTAGTTGGTATCCAAGGTCTGTTCCAGCTGTAAATCTAAGCATCTGTGGCCCTTTATGAGATCTTGGAGTTGTCTAGTCCATTCACAGATGACAAAGGAAGATTCTTCAGTCTCTTTCTCTTCCAGCCTTTTCTCTAATTCATGCCCTACTTCCTTTTTTCCTCCAACCTTCTCCCACTTTTGACTTCCCTCCTCACCTCAACTGGCTTCTGGCTAGCTTGGGAAATTTGGGAACAGAAAACTGAAACGAGTCATCCAAAGCATTAGTTCAGTGGGTCCACTTTGACTTAAGTAGAAATCGCAGCCCCAAGAAACCCCAATTACTTCACCAATAGAGAAAAACCAGTCCTAATGATTGAGGCCGAACATTAAAAATCTTATTCAGAGCTGTTTGTCTGATGGACTTCAGCTCAGTTATAATAATTCATTACATATTCTTACGGGATATTAAAAGCTTCCCATCACCCCTTTGATGCTTTCCACACATAAGAGTGGAGGCAATAAATCAAAGATAATTGACATTCTTTGTAAACAAAATCAAAAGATGGAAGGAAGTCACAGAGAAAAGCAAGGATAAGTCATTCCTTGGAGAGGTAAATCTAGTAGTTGATGGAGTTGGCAACAAGAAACATCTTTTCATGAGACATTTGGTCAGCTCACTTCACAGAACTCGTGATGAGTGTAAGCAGAAAAGACCACCATGAAGATAATTGCAATGTGTGCCAATGTCTGTTGCAGAAGATGAGAGGGTAGAGAAAGACTGCAAAGAAATGGATATGAACCTTCAAATTAAAACCAGATGTATTGTAATACTTGGTGACTTCAATGCAAAGATGGGAAGGACATGGAGAAGGAGAGCAAATATACTAGAAAACATGATTTGGGATTAAGAAATTAAAGGCTAGTAGATTATGTGACTGCCTCATGAATATTTATATTGATTCAGAAATGAGAATGACCTCAGAAAGCATCTAGTCAAACCATTTCATTTTGTAGATGAAGAAACTGAGATGAAGAGAGGTAATTTCCTTCAAGAATATATTAAATCATCTGTGGCTAAAGGGAACACTGACAAATATATGGAAAAAAGGGGAAATTGACTACATTTTGCTAGATGAGAAATAACTGGTTACTGATGAGGGAGTTACTTCAGATACTGGTGTCAGACCATCCTCCAGGGATGCTATATGACTATATGGAGGTGTGGACTATCACGATCTTCAAGGAAGTACTCAAGGGCAAGGGAGAGACCCAAGGTGGGCACATAGAACCTATATAAAATTGTTAAAAGTTATCAAAGAGGACAGAAAAGTGGGTACCAGTCGTGGATAGGGAGTGGGAAAGAACAGCTGGACGTCTTATGGGCTATGCAGGCACTCATGTTCTGTCTGGAGAGCTAGAACATTTACTGCACAGACTCCATGGAAAGTGTAGACAAGAGAGGCCCAGGATGTGAAAGCTTGGGTGGTGGTGAGTGGGAAATGCTGTTGTAAAGAATGCATCTGGGAGATGACAGACCCATCGTCATTTTTCATACAATATTTCACTTGATTTTCACAACTCTGTATGTGTGTCATTGTCTTCATGTTCGGAAGCAAAACTTGAGGTTTGGGGGATTTTAAGTGACTTGCTCAAGATTATGTTGCTGAAAAATTAGTGAATAATTCCATTAAAAAAGCATTCATGAATTTGCCTGCTCTCTGCAAAGGGCTGGGTCCTTAATCAGGGTTCTCGTTCTTCCTCTACCACTTATGGACAATGGCTTTGGGTAAGTGTCTGGGCTTTACTCTCCTCATCTGTAATGGTATCTTTAAGAGGCAGCCTGATTAAGTACTCTGGATTCAGAATCAAAGGACCAGAGTTGGAATTCCACCCTTGCCACTGATTCACTGTGTGACGTCAGGTACATCAATTAATCTCTCTGAGACACACAGATATAGTATATAATTTCCTTTAACCTTCACAATAGCTTAGGTGCTATGATTTTCTCCATATTATAGGTGAGAAATTAAGGTAGAGAAAGGGTAAATGACTGGCCCAGAAAAGCTTAAAGGTTTTTGTTTTGTTTGTTTGTTTGTTTGTTTGTTTTTATATCCGGTCTCCCTTCAAAACAGGAGAAGCAACTCCTTTAACTCTGAATGTGTCCAGTGGTACTCAACAGTGACTTTAGGTCCAAGGATGAGGACGGGGGAGAAAGAAAGAAGGAACAGGGCAGGAAATAGAGAAGTAGGAGAAGGAAGAAGAGGAAGGGAGATCAGCAGAAGCACCTTTAGTGGGGAGGATTTGAATGTCCTCCATCTTTACCTTCTGTAGCTCTAATGTCTTTACTGGCCCACTTGTGTATGCCTAGAATAATACCTTGACATTTTCTGCTAATTCCCTATAATTATGACTCAATGCTTATTAAGTACAATAATTGAATGAACTCTTTCATCCAATTACACTTACGTTGTCCGTCTATCAGGCAGTAATGTTGTGCAGGCTCACTACTCAATAAAGGTTAAAGAAAAGCTTTTTATGACAACAACTTTTTCCAATTAAAGGGGAATTAAAGTGGACAGGGTGTTGGGCCTGGAGTCAGAAAGACTCATTATCCTGAGTTCAAATCTTACCTCAGACACTGACTAGATGTGCTACCCTGGGCAAGTCACTTAATCCTATTTGTTTCAGTTTCCTCATCTCTAAAATGAGCTGGAGAAGGAAATGGCAAACCACTCGAGTATCTTTGCCAAGAAAACCCCAAAATGGGGTCACGAAGAGTTGGGCATGACCGAAAATGACGGAACAACAAAATCTCAAAAACGGAAACATGATCCGGTATCACTTTAGTAATATGCCACAACTAGTTCCATTGGTCTCATATCTGAGTGTAAACAGAATATATTGCTTCCACATGTTAAGGGATGTGTGCTCTCATTCATGTGGTTGCTCCTTCCAACTGTGAAGATTGCAACTCATTCATATCTGCCCTTCTGTTTTTTTTTTGTATTGTATTTTTACTTATTTTTGAAGCATTTCCAAATTACAGTTCAGGATGTTTTTATTTTATTAAATATTTTCCAATTACATGTAAAAATTATAACAATCAATTTTAAAAGATTTGCAGTTCCGAATACTCTCCCTCTCTTCCGCCCCTTTCCCTCCTTGACAGGGTAAACAGTTTGATAGCGATTATACATATGAAGTCAAGCAAAATATATTTCCGTATTAGCTATGTTGTACAAGAAAACACAAACAAAATAAAACAATAAAAATAAAGACATTTTTAAAAAGTATGCTTCAATATGCACCCAGAGTTCTTCAGTTCACTTTCTGGAGGTGGATAGCATTTTTCATCATGCATTTTTTATTTTTAGATTATTTTTATCTTGTTAAATATTTCCCACTTACATGTTATTTTTTTAAACAATCATTTAAAAAATGAGTTCTAAATTCTCTCCATCCCTCATCTCTCCTTGACAGGGCAAGCAATTCGATATCTATTATACATGTTAAGTCATGCAAAACATTTCCACATTAACCATGTGGCAAAAGAAAAAACAAAATAAAACAATAAAAATAAAGAAGCAATGAAAGTATGCTTCAATATGCACTCAGAATATGAGTTATCTCTATGGATGTAGATAGCATTTTCCATCATAGGTCATTTGGAATTGCCTTGAGTGGTTATCTTGGTCAGAACAGTTAAGTTGATCATCCTTACAATATCACCATTAATGTATCAATGTTCTCCTAATTCTGCTCCCTTCACTTTGCAGCAATTCATATAAATTGTCCAGCTTTTTCTGAAACAATTCTGCTCATCGTTTTTTGTAGCACAATAGTATTCCATCACTATCACATACCACAACTTCTTCAGCCATTCCCCTTTTGATGGGCATCCCCTAGAGTTCCAGTTCTTTGCTACCACAAAAAGGGCTGCTATAATTTTTTGTACAATATGTCCTTTTCCCTTTTCTTTAATCTATTTGGGGTAGCAACCTAGAAGTGGTATTGCTGGTCAAAGAGTATGCACAGTTTTACAGCCCTTTGGCCATTGTTCCTATTTATTCTCCAGAATGGTTGGATTAGTTCACAACTCTATCAACATTAATGTTCTAATTTTTCCACATCCCATCCAGCATTTTTTTCTTTTTTCTCATGTTAGCCATCTGAAAGGTGTGAGATGGTTTCTGAGTGGTTTTAAATAGCATTTCTCTAACCATTAGTGATTTAGAGCATTTTTAATGTGTTTATTGATAGCTTTGATTTCTTCTTCTGAAAACTTCCTGGTCATATCTTTTAACTATTTATCAAGTGGAAATGGCATCTATTTTTATAAATTTAGCTCATTTGACTATGTATTTGAGAAGTGAAGCCTTTTTCAGAGAAACTTGCTGTAAATTCCACCCCTCTCCAGTTTCATGTCTACTTTCTCATTTTGGCTGAATTAGTTTTGTTTTTTTCAAAAAAAAATGATATAATCACAGTGATTCGTTTTACTTCCTGTACTTCTCTCTACCTCTTGTTTGGTCATGAACAATTATTCCCTTATGCAAAAATTTGACCAATAAAATAGTCCTTGCTCCCCTAATTTGCTTATGATATCACCCTTTATGTCTAAATCATGTACCCATTTTGACCTTATTTTGGTATATGGTGTAACATGTTGGTTTATCCCTAGTTCCTACCAAACTCCCTTCCAGTGTTCCCAGTGACTTTTGTCAGCTGTCGAATTCTTACCCCCAAAGCTTGGGTCTTTATTAAACACTAAACAACTATGGGTATAGTACTGAGTATTGTGTACTTAATCTATTCCACTGATCTACCACTCCATTTCTTAGCCAGTACTAGATTGTTTTCAAGATTACCACTTTGTGATATGGTTGGAAATCTGGAACTGCCAGGTCTCCTTCCTTGCCATTTTTTTACTGACTCCCTTGACATTCTTGATCTTTTCTTCTGCCAGATGACTTCAGTTACTATATTTTCTAGCTCTAACAGATAAGTTTTTGCCTGTCTGGTATGGCCCAGAATAAATAAATTAACAAGTAGAATTGTCGTTTTTATTACACTGACTCAGCCTACCCAGGAGCAATTAATATTTCTCCAATTGTTTAGCTCTGTCTTTATTTGTAAGAAAAAGTGTTTTAACTGTGTTCATTTAATCCTGGGGTTGTCTTGTCAGGTAGACTCCCAGGTATTTTATATAGTCTGCAATTATTTTAAATGGAATTTCTCTATCTCTTGCTACTGGACATTGTTGGTAGTATGTAGCTATGCTGATGATTTATATAGGTTTATTTTACCCTCTGAAACTTTTCTGAAGTTGGTAATTGTTTCAAAAAGTTTTTTAGTTGATTCTCTAGGGTACCATGATATCATCTGCAAAGAGTGATAGTTTTGTTTTGTTTCCTCATTGCATATTCTAATTTCTTGTTTCCTTTTCTTTTCTTATTGCCAAAGCTAACTTTTCTAATACAATATTGAATAATAATGGTGATAATTGGCATTCTCGATTCACCACTGATCTTATTGGGACGGTTCCAAGTTTATCCTCATTACAAATGATGCCTTCTCTTGGTTTTAGATAGCTATTCCTCATCAATTTAAGAAAGGCTCCATTGATTCCTATAATAGGAATTATTGTTGTATTTTGTCCAAAGCTTTTTCTGTATCAGTTGATATAATTATATGATTTTTATTGATTTTTTTGGTTGATATGGTCAATTATGCTGACAGTTTTCTTGATATTGTATCAGCCCTGCATTCCTGGTATAAATCCCATGTGGGATTTATAATCTTTGTAATATGTGGATAATCTTTGTGCTATATCGCTATAATCACCTGGCCAGTATTTATTTATGTAGGCATAAAAATTATATTTGTTTCATAAAAGGAATTTGGTATAACTCTTTTTTGAACCTATTTTAAAAATGGTTTAAATAGTTTGGGGATTAATGGCTCCTTAAATGTTTCTTAGAATTCACTTGTAAATACATCTGGTCCCAGGGATTTTATTTAGGGAGGTCATTGATGGTTTGTTCAAGTTCTTTTTTTCTAAGATTGGGTTAAGTATTCTATTTTATCCTCTGTCAGTCTGGGCAGTTTTATTTTTGTAAATATTTATCCATTTCCTTTAAATTGTCAGTTTTGCTGACATATCATTAACCAAAATAACCACTAATAATTACTTTAAATTCATCTTCATTGGTGGGGCATTCACCCTTTTCATTTTTGACATTAGTAATTTGGTTTTCTTCTTTGTTTTTTATTAAATCAAATTAACCAGGGGTTTATCTATTTTATTTTATTTTTATAAAACCAGGTTTTAATTTTATTTATTAGTTCTTTTTTTTACTTTTGATTTTATCAATTTCTGCATTGATGTTCAGGATTTCCATTTAAGTTTAAATTGGGGATTTTTACTTTTTTTCTAGTTGTTTTAGTTGCCTGTCCAATTTACTGATCTGCTTTTTCTTTCTTTTTTTGATATGCATGTTTAGGGATATATATTTTCTCCTAAGTACTGCTTTGTCTACATCTCACAAATTTTTTAATGTTGTCTCATTGTTGTCATTCTCTTTAATGAAATTATTAATTATTTCAACGTTTTTTTCTTTGATCCATTCATTCTTTAGGATTAGATTATTTAATTTCAAACTAACTTTTAATCTACACTTCCACGACCCTTCATTAAATGTAATTTTATTGCATTGTGGTCTGAAAAGGTGCTTTTAATATTTCTGTTTTTCTGCTTTTGGTTTTAAGGTTTTTATACCCTATACATGATCAATTTTTGTGAAGGTGCTATGTGCAGTTGAGAAAAAGGCATACTCCTTTCTATTCCCATACAGTTTTCTCTTTGTAACTAACATTTCTAAGATTCCATTCATTTCTTTAATTACTTTCTTATTAATTTTATGGATAAATTTATCTAACTCTGAGAGGGAAAAGTTTAGGTATCCCAAGAGTTAATTGTCTTTTCATAATTTTCTTCCTTTGGTTTAATTTTTATTTTTACCAAATTTTCCCTCTAACACTCTTATTCAAGTTTTAAAATCCTTTTTTAAAAAGTCTTTCCCCAGGAATTCTTGTTGGGCTTGTGTCAATTCACATTTTTTTTGAGGCTTTGTTTATAGCTGTTTTTATTTCCTTATCCTCTTCTGAGTTTGTGTCTTGATCTTCCTTGTTAACATAGTAGCCTTTTATGGTCAGGTTAGTTTTTGTTGCTTGCTCATTTTCTATCCCATTTCCTGATTTGGAACTTTATCTTAATGTTGGGCTCTATTCCCAGTGTGGTGGTGGTGGTGGTGGTGGTGGTGGCAGGGGCATTGTCTCAAGCTTTCTGATTTGCTCTTTTCACAGCTAGTTCTGGGAGTTGGTCTCATCTGGGGAAAGGTGTAGACATTGTTTTCTTGATCAAATATCTTTAACCAGGAAGAAAAGTTTATCCTTTGGGATTGCAACTGATGCTACTCTTCAGAGCTCTTCCTCTCTTCAGACTGGAAATACCACTTTTCTTCTGGGTGCCTAATCTCTTGGAATAGGAAGTGATATTGCCCCTCAGAGTTTCTACTGCCTCTTGACTGAAAGTACTCCTCTCTACTGTTAAACTATGACCAAGAAGTGGATGTAGGCAATGGAGTTGGTGAACAGTATCTGGTTTTGCACCCAGTGTTAGCACGGGGTACCTTGTAATCTCTCTGATGAGTTGCTAGATTACCTTACCATCTCTGACTTGAAACATCATGAAATTGCTGCTATTTCTATCACCACCATCTAGTCCTACTGTTTCATCACACTAGTCCTAGTGTTTCATCCACTTTGGCTGTGGTCCAACCTCCTCCCCCATGTCATAGATCTCTTTTTCTGACCTTTTATGTTGTTTTGGACTAGGAGAATATCTCATTCTAGCCTTTTAAAAGTTGGCTCTTTCACTCTTTCACTCCAGAATTCAATTTGAATTATTTTGAAGTTGTTTGGAAGGGAATGTTGGAAGACCTTAGCTGAGTGCTTTCTCTACTCTGCCATCTTGGCTCCACCTTCAGAACCATGCCCACCCTTCTGGTGTGACTCTTGTCCCCGTATTTCCATCAATCTTTTCTAGATGACCTCTCTAGGGTGCGGGAGACCTTCCTCTGGGTGTATCAGAGCTCTGTAGGCCCCAGTGGAGCACTTGTGCTGTCTATCATTAGTCATCCCTTCTATTTCACCTTCTTTTCTAATCATACATTTCCTCAGCCAGGGCACATTTACTGAAGGAAGTATGGGATTTGCCCCTTATTCCCACCTGTTCTGTGCAGCATATTGTCAGCAGACAGTGATCTAATATGTAAGGGCAGCTAGTTGGTCACTGGGGACCAGCCATGGCTGGCAATGGGGTGATGTAATTTTCATCTGGAATAGAGAGGCCATGCAAGGTAAAAGCATCAAAGTGGTAGAATTCCTGGAGGTCTAAATCCTAAGTCCTTTCTTTTTAAATAGGGTCCCACTTGGGGCATTACGGCAAATCTCCAACACCGCATAAGGATTTGAGAAAGAGGGATTCTATCCTCACAGGCAAAGTAATGAAGTACAAACCAAGGCATTCAAATGAGAAGAGTTATCAAGGTCAGAGAAGGGAAGGTTTTCCTGGGAAGGTAAATTTGGGGTCATGTTTTGCAGGAGATGAGAGACATTAACCCAGAGTAAGAAAGAGAGATGATTATCGATGCACGGGGATATTCAAGGATGTTCAAGAGCATGGAAAGTAAAAGGAGCAGCTTATGTGCTTAGGAGGGTAAACAAATTTCTTTTGGGAATATGTGATGATAAACTTGGACGGGTGGAGGAAGAGCAGCAGATTGGGGAGGTTCTTGTAATGTTGTTTTATGGCCCAGAGAAGAATCAGGCAGCACATTGAACTGTTCTAGGATTCTCTTCTGAAAAAAAAAAGCTATTCTAACAATGTCTGAAGACAACCGTCTTGAGAAATAGGGACCTATTTTTCCCAGGGCAGGTGTTGGCAGATGCGTTTCCTTTCCCTTTCCGTGGCTTCAAATTGGATCCCACAAATCAATGTAAGAGTCATTAGCCTCTAGTTTTGAAGGGGAGAAACAGAAACTGGAGAAGACTAACCTAACAAAACTTAACATAGTTCAGAATTCCATTTTACAACATTATATCCCCTAGCTGAGGCACATATCTTTAGCCTTCCATTCCTTAAATGTGAAATCACTTGAGAGATGCTAGAGTATAACATTTTCTTTAAGTCAGGAAGACCTGGATTCAAATTCTGCCTTTGCAATCTTTAAAGCACTTGGTAAATGTCTGTTATTTTGATGATGGTTATCTCACATGTTTCATCTTTTTTACTGTAGTTCAGACAGAAATGCTTCATAGACAAGTAGCAATACCGCTCCTCTTCTTAAGTATTTAATGTTCTGTGGATTATTGCTGAAGTTGATAAAATAATCACTCTTTATAATGGAATAAAAGGTTTTTTAGTTTTTGTTTTTGGCTATACCTCCCGGTCTCACTCCAGCTGCAAGTACAAGAACCACCTGCATATCTGATCCTAATTCTCATTGGCACAGGAATTTGACTTGCTTTGTTTCCAACCTGGGCTGCTTTGACCCTCCTTAAGCTACTGGTCCCCACTCCCAGGGACTCACCATATTGGTGCTAATCTTACTATTGCCACCTGATTAGCTTAGCCAACTATAAGAACTCCTGAGCTCAAGAGATCCTCCACAAAGGCAGATGATACCACCTAAGAAATAGCTTGTGATTGATTGAAAGGATCAGACACATTTCTTAGGCTATTTTTAAAAACAGCCAGCCAGTTTGGAGGCTCACAGTCTAGTGTCTGGCCAGTCTAGTAGTGAACAAATCTCTCTCTGTCTCTTTGTCTCTCTCTCCCTCCCTCCCTCTCTCTCTTTCTCTCTCTCTCTCCGTCTTTCTCCCTCCTTCCCTTCATCTCCTCTCTCTCTCTCTCTCTCTCTCTCTCATTCTTTTCTTTCTCCTCCTTCTTCCCCTCAGCACCCATGTGAATAGCTTAAAAGAGTAAGACCCCTTATGGCAGACAGACATACCGGCTGTAGACCCAGAGGCAATGAACCTCAGGTCCAACAAAGAGCTACAACTCAGGGGAATTTCATGAGGACTCCAGGATATCCCTCCATTTATCCCTTTGCCACAAATATTCTCTGTACCTGTGTCTCATTACCTTAAGTTTGAGCTGACTTTCCCCAGGGACCTGGTGTGTACAAGAGGGTAGTAGGTCGGAGGTGGGGATGTTTTTTGGTATCAACTCTTCTTAGTCTATCTAATTAATAAGGAATCATTCTACAAGTTAATTGAGGCTATTGGTTGGTGATCACTGGGAAGCAAACTGATGAGAGCTCATGAATGATGATGCTAGAAACCCAGTTTCTCAGGGACACCATGAGAACACTGAGGGGAGTAGGCCCCTAGGACACTGGCTTACCAATCTAAGACAGAGTTGAGGAAGAGGCCCCAGAAAGGCTGTTACAATGGAGCCTCAAATTTAGAACTACAAGGGATTTCAGAAGCCTTCTTTAATGCTTCTTATTTTGTAATTGAGGAAAATGAGACCCAAAGGGGTTAAGTGACTTGTCCAAGTATCTCTGTTTCTATTTCTACATCTCTCTCTCTCTCTATCTCTTTACATATCTATCTATATCTATAGCTAATCATCTATATCTCTATCATCTATATATTGGTATCTGTATCTATATCTATACTTATATCTATATCTTTATTTGTATGATATTATTTCTATCTCCTCAATAAGTACAAATATATAGCTATGTCTTTATAGATAATATATTTTTACATATTCCATGACCTAGATATGATTTATTCATGTGTATGTAATGACACTAACACCAGCAACAATAAATAACAGAATAGGTGTTTGAATTCAGGTTTTCTCACTTCAAATACAGCGTTGGAGAGCTGAGGTGTCCAGTGAAATCTCTTTATAAGATCTTCTGAGTTTTAAAGTGCTGAGCAATTGGGGATAGACTATAAGAGGGAGAAGCAAAGCAGCAAGCAAAGATCGGAGTGGACCAAAGCAGTGTTGGCACGGTGGACAGTACAATATGGTGGACCACACACTGCGCTTGGAATTAGTACATTTGAATCTCAGATCAGTTCTATTTTGTAACTTTACCATCAGCAGGCCTCAGTCTCCTCATTTGTGAAATCAAAGCCAAGTGCTTCTTAAACTGTGGGTCTCGAGGATCATGACCTCCAGTTTAAGAAGTGCTGAAGGAGTCATGAGAGAAAAAAGTTTAAGAAGCCCTGAAGACTATCTCTAGTCTTGATCTATGATTTTTATATATTTGGGGAGAAGTAACCTAACTCATCTTTAACAGATGATGGGCATTGAGCTATCAATTATCTTTTGGGACATGGGTCACTTAGTATCTGGAGATTGGCCCCCTTGGTGCCACTGTGCTTTTGAGACTGGATGGATCTTAAGCCTGTCTGCATGTGGCTATTGTTTTGTTCTAGAGTTCTGATAAGGAGACACAAGTAAATTACTTAAGGATTGAAGGCCCATTTGAAAACCCATTGATATCAGTCACATTCCTGGCTATATTGTTTAATTTTCATGTTTCTCAAAAATAGCATGTGACTTCTTATCCTTAATTGGTTCTTTTGAAAGCAAATATTAAAATACTGAGAATATCTCTGTTGAAAGGATATCCTTATTTTCAGCATATTTGTGTCCAGCATCAGAAGCTGAAAAGAGGGTCAGCCTAAATGCAATTTCCAGATTAAATTGTTGTGAAGTTAAAGAAAAAAAGATAATTCTATTATCCTAGTTAAAAAAGAAAAGAAAACCTTTTATTTTCTTAGAAAACTATTTCTCTATTCATACTTGGACTTTATTCAATTAGTTAAATGGTTTCCAACAGAAAGGGATCCTTCTATGTCCTTTAAATGCCAACCTCAAGTGTTGCCTCCTCCACACATCCTTCTGGGATTTTAACAATCACTAGCTATCTTAAATGACCTTTGTAACTTTCTAATGCTCTTATTAACTTATTCAACAAGTAATTCTTTAAAAAAATTTTGTGGTATTTTATTTTTCCCCAATTACATGTCAAGCCAATTCTTAGTGTTCATTTTTACAAGATTTTGAGTTCCAAATTTTTCTTCCTCCCTCCCTCCCTTCCTCCCTCCCTTTCTCCCCTCTCCTCTTCTGAAAATGGCAAACAATTTGATGTAAGTTCTACATATGCTATCATGTAAAACATATTTCCATATTAGTCACAGTCATGGAACGATAAACAGATCCAAAGGAAAAAAACACAAAAAAGAATAAAGTAAAAAAGCCTGCATTCAGAATCTATCAGTTCTTCATCTGGATATAGATAGCATTTTCCTTAGTGAGTCCTTTGTACTTGTCTTGGATCATCATGTGGCTGGGAAGAGCTGAGTCATTCATAGTTGACCATCACACAATGTTGCTGATACTATGCACAGTGTTTTCCTAGTTCTGCTCATTTCACTTTGCATCAGTTCATGTAAGTCTTTCCAGGCTTTTCTGAAATCTTCCTGTTCAGCATTTCTTATGACACAATAGTATTCCATTACATTCATATACCACAGTTCAACAAGCAGTTCTTAAGCATTGATTATCTGACAGACACTGTCAGGTGCTGGAGATGTAGAAACCAAAAAAATCAACATCCAATGCCATCCAGGAACTCTGGGAAATGAATTAGAAGGAGAAAAAAAATACAAAGAAAACACAGGGTTATTTCATTGAGGGGGAACACTAACAGCTATGATGGTAGGAGGGGAGGCAAGGAAATCAGGAAAAGCCATGTGAAGGTAGTGTCTCATGAGCTGAGCTTGGAAGGGTGCTGGGGACTGTAGCATTGTACTGCATGCTTAGAGTTGACTGGTAAAGTTCAGGAAACCTGATTAAAATGTAACTGGGAAATGTTTAACAAAATAAAAAAATACAATGGAACAAAGAAAATGTGAATATGTGGTTTTCTAAGTCAATAAGTCACTGCAGGCCTTTAGGTAAAGTTCGGGGGCCCCATTTTTGTTGGAGTTTGACACCACTGTATTGCTATCTAACTGCTTCATATGCCACCTAAAAGCTTTGAGGGCAAGGCTTGTTTCTGCTAAACTGTTCCTACCCCAGTATGGAGCATGGTGTTGTTGAATGTCTCCCTTTTATTCAAGGGCTAGCCTTGGTGCCATGGTCTCCATTAAAACATCCCCAACCCCATTCTCCTCACATCTCTTTCTGTACTGGAAGTAATGGCTCCCTACATAGAACTCTCAACTTTTAGTTTACATTTATCCTGTGCACTTCTAATTTTAATTTTATTTCTTTTTGGCTCCTTGTCTCATCCCCCAACTAGAGCACAGTAGATAGACCACAAGACTTGGAATCAGGAAGACCCGAATTCAAATCCAGCCTCAGACACTTACTAGCTGTGCAAACATGGACAAATCACTTATCTTCTTTCTGCCTCAGTTTCCTTAACTTGAAAATGGGCATCATAATAATGCCTACTTCCCAAGCTTATAATGATCAAATCAGATAATATTTATAAAAAGCTTAGCAGAGTGCCTGGCTCATAGTAGGTACTTAATAAATGCACATCGCTTTCTCCTTTCCCAGCTAGATTGTAAGCTTCTTGTAGGTGGCTGTTTAATAAATAATTGAACAGAAATCCTTTAAAGTTTTAATTTTTATTTACAGGTCAAAGAGATTCAATAAGTTTGGAGACTGCAAATTCTGTTTGCTCAGTGAATTAAGCTTCTGAATTTTCTGAGGTCATTCGCCTCCCTGCCGATTAGAGCTCATAATTAAACATCCAGATAAAGAGGAAGCAAATGTTTTAAATCTACTGATTTATTTGTGAAAGCCCTGGAGTTGACTTTTCTCCCCCTTCTTTACACGAAGTTGCAGATTTAAGCTGGAAGGCATAAAAGCCACATTACTTTTAAATTACTCTGACTATTATAACTGGTTACTATAATTACTGGCAAATGCCGTGTAATAAAAAATGGAAACAAGCCACAATTTTTTACTTTAAATCAGGTGATATGGTAATTTCTCAAGAGGGCAAGGGGGCTCAGTACCAAAAGGATCAAGAAATCTTGGAGTGGGGGTACATCTCTGTTATTTCAATGTCATGTTGCACAGTCTATGGTATTGAAATTTATAGAAAACCTCAACAAGTTGTACCATCTAGCAAAGTACCATGCACTCGAAGCATTATTTACACAGAGATAGCCCAGTGTAGCAAATAGACTCTGGAAGACTTGGTTCATATCCTGTCTCCGATGCTAGCTTGGTGACCCTGGGAAAGCCACATAAACTTCTCCAACCTTCAATTTTCTTCATCTGCAAATTGTGTTAATGAGAGAAAGCACCTACCTCAGTGGGCTGTTGCAAAGCAAGCAAGAAGATATATGAAGAACTTTGCAAACCTTAAGGCACCATGTAAAACATGTGCAGGTTATTGTTAAGATAACACCACCATTGACAGTGACTTTGCTGTGAAAATATTATCACTCTGATGCTTGTGAACTGGGGAAAGTTACTTTACCTCTCTGTCCTCAGTCTCCTCATCTGCAAAGTGGGAGGTCATTTTGATGGTTTCTAAGGTCCCCTCTAGGTATCAATCTATATTCCTGGGAATCTATGGACCATCACACTTCACTTAAAGCAAAGGTTCATAATCTCTGCTGTGTCATAGACCCCTTTGACAGTCTGGAGGACTCTATATACCCTCTTCTCTGAATAATGCTTTTTTAAAGAATTAAAGGTAATTATAAATTTCAGTTAGAATTTAGCAGAAATAATAGTATATATTTTTTTCCATCCAAGTTCAGGAATCCTCTGAAATCTATCTTAATTCAGGTTAAGAATTAAGGTCAAGAACTCCTTACTTAAAGGGATGCCACTCAATTTGCAGCAAAAACACTACATAAGTAATTTTGAATTTCTTCTGGCAAAAGTTGATGAGGTGCAAGTGGGGGATGGGATAGATAACTTCTTTGTAACACAGGATTGGACTGGCACCAACTCAGGTTTCTGGGGAGAAAGATCTGACAGCCTTGTCAGCGACAAGCAGCAAATGGTCAGATGAGAAAGGAGGAGGGGACTGATTCACAAAGGAACTGGAGCCAAGGTAAGCAGGGTGGGAACTGGAGATGGGCCAGGCTTGGAGCAGGTAGAGCAGGTCTCTGGGGCCTGGCAAGCAGGCTTGGCAGCTGATTATGCCCTGGGGCACACAGAGTCAGTAGTGGGAAGAGGAAGTTCAAGTTAATTTGAGAAGTTCAGAGGCTAGGGCATGATGCAGACGGGGTAATTTAGCCCAGGTGTGTCAATGGAGCTGCCCTCTGAGGAGCTGCCAGGGCTAGCTTGGCCCCACAAAGTGCCAGTTTGTCTCATTCTTATCTAGGGCTGCATTGAATCCGAGTTGGAGGAGCAGTGGTTCTTGCATCTTCAGGGTTGCAGAGTCTCCAAGATCTAGTTTACTCTAGTGGAGGACTGGGAAGACCATCCTGCAGGGTGGGATAACGAGGAGAGTCCTGTCTCTGAGTCAGATGACCCAGTTTCACTGCCACTTACTGCCTGTATAATCTCGGACAAATCACTTAAAGTCTTTGGCATCATTTCTTCATCTCTAAAATCAGAAGGCTGGACCTGGAACTTTCTGAGGTCAGATAATCAAAGGATCCTAGGCCTAGATCTGGAAGAAGCCTCAGAAACCATTTCATCCATCTGCCTCATCTTTTACATGAGGACGCTGAGGCCCAGAGAGGCCTTGTACTCATGTGACCTCATATGACCTCTATGGTCATACTGTATATCTATATCTATATCTATATCTATATCTATATCTATATCTATATCTATATCTATATCTATATCTATATCTATATCTATATCTATATCTATATCTATATCTATCTATGTATATATACATAGATAGATAGATATAGATATAGATAGATATTATATATAAATTATCTAATCAGGGTATATCCTGATGTATCTTGATCAGATAAATACATATCTAATCAAGTACATGATTTCTTTGTGGGGTTTTGTTGTTACTTTTCAGTTGATTCAGTTATGTCCCCTGTGGACCATCCTGTCCAAGGGGTTTTCTTGGCAGATACTGAAGTGCTTTGCTGTGTTCTTCTCCAGCTCATTTTACAGATGAGGAAACTGAGGCAAACAGGGTTAAGTGACTTGCCCAGGGTCACACAGCCAGTAAATGTCTAAGAGCCAATTTGAGCTCGTCTTCTTGACTCCAGGCCTGCTCTATCCGCTGTATCACCTAGTAGCTCTATTCCTTCTCCAGTAGATTAAGGCAAATAGAGGTTAAATGACTTGTCCACAGTCACACAGCTAATAAGGGTTAGAGGTCACATTTGAACTCAGGTCTACCTGTACCAGTTAGAAATAAATTAATTCCACAGGTGCCACATAAATTGTGGTGTACTAGTAAGCTTAACAATAAGCTCACCAAAAAAGTAACATGATTTGTTTGCAAGTTTAATCTGCAATTTTACCATTTTCCCTATTAAGGCTAGACAATCAGCAAAATAATAAATTGATCCCTGATTTGCAGTTTTTTGCTGATTTCTGACGTAAATGATACACTGAATATTTAATAATTGGCTCTTGCAAACTCTTTTGAGATGGCGCCAGCACACCAAATATGCTGAGAAGCATTGTCATCCATCCATGAATGCTTGGCCCCACTTGGCGCTGAGAAGCTTACAATCTGGCCTGATTCAAATTCAATGAGATTCTTATCGGGGGATCCCCAGAGCATCCACGGTCTTGGGCCTGGCCCGTAATATTTCAAGACATTTCACAAGTTCAGTAGAATGGGCTATACGACCTTGGCGACCTCTCTGGGGCTGTTGGCAAGATGAGAGGGCTGGACTGGATGACCTGAGGATCCTCCTCAGCTCAGCATTTAGGATCCTACAACTATTTGTCTTTAGAGGTTTGTGGAGCCCAATGCCTTCATTTTACAGGTGAAGAAATGAATCTTGTACAAATAGGTGTGAGAGAGTAGTGAGAGGCCCAAGTAACCAAGACGGCCGGAAGTCAGAGAGCTCAGGGAGGAACTCATAGATATGCTTATGGCCTCCTTCCATTTCCAAGTCGCGGGGCGTAGCCCCTTCTTTCTTTAATTCAGACAGTTTCATGTATCGTCTAAGCAGATCTTTGTGGAGACATTGACAGTAGGAGCCAAATAGGTTATTGATATAAAGTTTTCAGGTCGATGGAATTTGAACGTATGACTATCTTACCTATGAGGCATGGGAGGGGGGCAGGGCAGAAGGGGAAGGTTGGCACTGGGATGTTTTTCTGTGATACTAAGATAGCTCAGAATTATTGGAAGTTTGGGATCTCTCTCTTCCCCTCCCCTGTTCTGTCTCTGTCTCTGTCTCTGTCTCTCTCTCCCTCCCTATCTCTGTCTCTTTCTCACACTCCCAGACATATACATGTATACGTATATGTATATATGTATATGTATATGTACATGTAGATATGTATACACACACACACATATATATACACACAATACACATATAGTTACAGTAAGGTACATGTATAGTATGCTCTACATGCACACACATGTATATCTTATACATATACATACTTGCACCTGCATATGTATGCCTGTGTCTGTCTGTGTACATATACGACTATATACATGCACAGACTCACCCACAGAGTAAGGACAGTCCAGGAGTAAGGATGAATCATTAGGTGTTGGTCAGCCAGGCTACGCTATACCTCCTTGGGATCATAGACTCATTCTGCCCTTCTCAGCCATCTTATGTTTAACAACCAAAGGAGGCAGGCAGGAGCAGTGAAGGGGGAAGACAGTGTCTCTCCCCACACCACCCCCGTCGCCAGCCCCCATCTCCTTTTTCTGACTGTAGACCGAGGGGCCAAAGTTTAGAAGTGTTGTTTCTTTTCGTGGTACTTTGAGCTTCTTGCTATAGATGAGAAAATATTAAAACCAGACTGCGATGGGGTCTGTGCCAGTTGCGCTATTTAATAATACATGCAGGGAGCCTGGAAAGAAGGGAGGGCAAACCTAGAAGTGAAGGCCTAAATTACTGAGGTTTTTTTAAACTCAATTTGAATTTTGCAAATGCAAACTAAATGGGGTTTTGGAGCCACACAATTAATGTTGATGAGAATTTATTAATTCTTTTTGGTTATTGCCCAGAAAGAGAAAGAGCTATCTTTAGGGGCCACACTTAAGGGATCTGAGCTGGGTTAGCCCCAGAGATGGGTGGGTGAGCTGAGCTGGGCAGCTTCTTTTTCTTGTCTCCGGGGAAGATCCTTTGTACTTGGGTTTGTAAGAAATGCTTTGTCCTGGAGAATGGTTGAGTTGTTAGAAAAAGTCTGTGGAAAGGGAGCCAGGACTGAGGTCCCCAAGCATGCTCAGACAAGGCCCTACACTCTGGGGTGATGGACGGCTCAACCTGCCTTGATTTCCAACTCCACCTGGTGGTTATATTTGCATACTGCTTATCTATTCATCCAGCACATCTCCAGAGTAGACTACAATCCTTTTGAGGGCAGGGACTTGGTCAGTTTTCACCTTTGAATCCCCAGAACCTAGCAAAGGTCTACATATGTAACAGGCACTTAACATCTGGTGGTTGCATTTATTTGACTCTGCATCTCCAGGCCTCCCATGGCTTCCCCTCTGCCTCATTCCTCTCAAGAATTACGTGAGGATCTGAGGAAATTGGTTAACTTCTCCAGAACAAGGCAGATCAGTAACCAGGATTAAAAGATATATTTTGGAAAGAACAATTAAATTCGGATAAGACAAGGATCTAGGGGTCATTAGAGTAAACGTACGTATTAGTAAGGCAAGCTTATCTAAAATTGGAGTGCAGCATGTGAGACCTCTGAGGTCTCCATGAGGCCTCCTCTGAGGTAATGCTTCAGGCCAGTCAACTTAGTCAACCCCTAATTGGAGAGCCTGCTTTCAGGGTTTGGCTTCACATTTTGGCAGCTCTGGAGAACTGGGAAAATACTTCAAAAGAGAGCCTGAAGGATAGTTTACAAGTTGGGAAATATGATCGCTAAGTTAAGATGAAAGTAATTGGATTTACTTAACCTGCAAGAGGGACACCCAAGTGGTGGCTTTTTTCTATTTCAACATGGCATCTCGGTTCTGTCCTGTACCACTGTTACCCCTGACCTATGACCTTCCTTATCCTAGTTTCAGAGGATCTAGTGTTCTTACTTGTCTGGCAAGTCGTCTTGGCCTGCTACATGCTTTGTATGTTGACTTCTCTGGTTATCCTGGTTTTTGCTGCCAATAAACTCTGATAACTTGGCCTCTGATCACAGTTGCCTGGGACTCTTGCCTATATACAGTAGGGCTTAGGCAAATGGCTACGTTTCACTGAGTACCAAGATGATGACTGGAGACAAGGGAATCATTTGTCCTGGAAAGTCTTTAGAACTTTCTTCTTGTCTATCTTTCCACCATTAACATACTGGAACCCAGTAATTCATTGGCATGGATTATGATGATAATATTAGGCAGCCGCTGCTTTAAAGAAAACAGAGGGACCTAACAGACAGAGAACTGGGAATTTGGGTACTTGGATTTTGGTCCTGGATCTGTCACTAACTCATCGTGTAATTTTGGATCATTCTTCTTTGCATTTTGGGGTCTCTTGTCTCAACTGTAAGAAAGCACAAGATGGTCTCAATATTTCTTCTAGCTTTAATAGTCTATGGGCTTGTGGTAGAGAAGCACATTTGTATATGGGGGAAAGTGTATGAAATGTGAGGCCTGATGGACTGTCATCATGTGAGAAGACAGAAACAGTGGAGTTACGGAATCTTCAAGTTAGAAGTGCCTTTGGAAGTTTTATAATATTAATCCCTGCCCATTCCCCCTCCCTGAAAGATGTTGCTCATGCCATAGGGTGGTAGGAAGGTGGAGGAGAAGGAGACGGGGGAGAGATGATGGTACAGGAAGGGAAAACCAGGCCGGGAAGTGCCTGTGGGGACTTCATATGTCCTGAGACCACTACAGCAGCTGTCGTGACTTGGTTAGGACCCTGAAATGGTCATGAACTAGGAGTGCCATTGAATGAGATAGCACCCCCATCAGTGGGATATAACTGTGCCTAAGAGTAAAACAGTGAATTAAAGTGCATGTCTTCTGGGTTTTCTATGCACCAGGTCCTATGTAAAGCAGGGGGGCACAAAAACAATCAAGTAAGCAAGTCCCTTCCCTCAAGGAGCTCACATTCTAAGAATGGAAGATGGAGAAGGCCAGGGTGGAGTTTTGGAGAGGGTAGTCAGACAGAAGGGGCATTCAGGTCTTAGAATAGTGGATTGGCATGATCTTGCCAAGAACAGTAATGTTGATTGGATTTCTCTTCTTCAAGCTAAGGATGGCATTGGTGTGGTGTGGCATGGAGTAAGGCACTCAGCCAATGAGCACATATTAAACACCTACTGTGTACCTGACATTGTAAGCACTTGGGATACAAAGAAAGGTAAAAAATAGCCCCCACTCCCAAAATATAGTCTAAGAATGAATTATGTATATATATATATATATATATATTTATATATATGTATAAAATAAGAAGTTAGGAAGTGAGATGGTGGCTTGAGATGGGGGGATAGAAGGTGGAATGCTAACCAAGCCAAGCCCAGGGGCACAGTCAGAGAAACAGAGTGGGTGGCAAAAGGTTACAGGGTAGCTTTATTTAAGACTGTCCCAGTGACCTGCTTGGCAACAGGCCCATCACCCCCAAAAGACAATTCACACTGAAACAAATAAGATATGCCAACAGTGCACTACTGTTTCAGTGGTAATGGTGCTGACACCCACAAAGCTGGGAGTAGAGGACATGAGTACACATGACAGGGACTAAGTATGGGAGTGCTTTTTTATTTGCCATTCTTATATCATTATATGGCTGGAAACAGATCTTTCCAGTGAGAGGTGAGGGCTTCAGACTGCTTTTTGTCCAGAGTACCTTCTAGTCCACTCTACATACCAACATGTTCTATCTACTAGCTATTAGTATTTATACAGCATTTTAAGGTTTAACCAAATGCTTCACATAGGCCTTCTCATTTAACTCTCACAACAACCCTGTGAGGAAGATCTAATTATTATCATTCCTATTTGACAGGTGAGGAAACTGAGTCAGAGAGGGGTAAAGTGACTTACCCAGGGTCGCCCAGCTAGTAAGAGTCTGAAGCAGGATTTGAACTCAACTACTCCTGACTCCAAGTTCAGCTATAATAAGTTACTTCATACTTAATCCTAAATGAAATATAATGGATTAAAATAGAAAAGATATTAGAAATTCAAAGAGGGAAAAATTTAAGAACCTAAAATCTTCATTTGACACAAACCCCAGAAATCCAACCGAATCATGTGGATTGGGGAGCTAGCTAATGAGCTCTGGGAGCAGGCACATTTGGAGAACCTCTGATGATGGGGAGTAGAGGTACCGAACTCACCACTTCAGCACATGCCCAGCTGTTCTGTGGCTATCTCTGGCCCACTTATTATAAGCCTTTTTATTGGGTGCTGAGCTGAACTGGATGTACATACAAAAGACTCCCAGGAGGGCCACTCAGTTCTCATTTCTGCCTGGCTGCATAAACCTTTGAGAGTCAGAAGCACTGGTCTGCTATTTCCATTTGTGTTGACATGAAGCCATGAGCAGATGGCCCCCCATTGCTTCTGGCCCTTTAGTATCTAGCAAATCTCGCCTCCTTAGGTGAAGAAGCGTACTGGAGATGAAAGAGATTTTATGAGCTTTGAAATGTCAGGAGAGTCATTGGAAGTCCAGTGATGAGAATCCATGTCAGTGTCTACCTCCAGTGGCATCCAAGAAGCCACCTCCAGGACCCAAGCCAGTATGAGAAAGTGAATCCCAAAAGATACTTTCTGGGGCAACTTCATCCTTGTGACATTTGGGAGTGAACTTTGCAGGGTAAAAGCTTGTCAGGAGTTGCCTTAAATTTGAACCGATTCTAGGGGCAGAGCCAAGATGGCAGCTGGGAAGCAGTGATTGGTGTGAGCTCCCCACCAAGTCCCTCCAAAACTCTATAAAAAAATGGCTCTGAACCAATTCTAGAGCTGCAGAACCCACAAAGTGGCAGAGGGAAGCAGGGCTCCAGCCCAGGACAGCCTGGATGGTCTCTGGGTAAGGTCTGTCCCACACGGAGCTCCCAGCTCCCGGCTAAGGGGAGCGGAGCTGAGCCAAGCAGAACCCAGCGTGCGCCGCGCGGACCAACCGCAGACCGACCAGACCAGGAGTCGAGCGGAGAGTGCCCTATAGTCCTGAATTACTGAGCTGTGGCATCTACCAGACCTCTCAACACACAAAGAGCAAAGACAACAGAGAAGGATAGTGGGAAAAGCTGCGGGACTGAGTTTGCGGTTCGGCCACCGCCCCTGGGGCAGGGGAGGTGGGGCAGCTTTAGAACTACAGTTGCAGTTGCTTCTGGCCCCAGGCCCACCTGGCAGGAGGAATTAAGTGGCTGATCA
>CM053623.1:352969274-352985147 GCA_028646595.1 Phalanger gymnotis
AAAAAAAATTTGAACCCATTCTTCCTAGGAATTGAGGTGGTATAGAGGAAAGTGTGCTCCTCCCCCCCCCCCAAATTCAAGAGACTGGGATATTTTTGAAGAGGTGATCCGTGGATTCTTTCGATTTCTATTTTACCCTCTGGTTCTAGAATATCAGGGAAGTTTTCTTTGATAATTTCTTGAAAGATGAGGTCTTAGGCTCTTTTTTTGATCATGGCTTTCAGGTAACCCAATAGTTTTTAAGTTATCTCTCCTGGATCTATTCTTCAGGTGAGTGGTTTTCTCGTGAGATATTTCACATTGTCGTCTATTTTTTCATTCATTTGGTTCTGTTTTATAATATCTTGATTTCTCATAAAGTCACTAGCTTCTACTTGTTCCATTCTAATTTTAAAGGTAGTATTTTCTTCAGTGGTCTTTTAGACCTCCTTTTGCATTTGGCTAATTCTTCCTTTTAAGGAATTCTTCTCCTCATTGGCTTTTTGGAGCTCTTTTGCCATTTGAGTTAGCCTATTTTTTAAGGTGTTATTTTCTTCAGTATTTTTTTGTCTCCTTTAGCAAGTCATTGATTTGTTTTTCATGATTTTCTTGGATGACTCTCATTTCTCTTCCCAAATTTTCCTTTACTTCACTTATTTGCCTTTTCAAATCCTTTTTGAGTTCTTCCATGGCCTGAGACCAATTCATATTTTTCTTAGAGGCTTTTTATGTGGGCTCTTTGACTTTGTTGACTTCTTCTGGCTGTATGTTTTGATCTTCTTTGTCACCAAAAAAATATTCAATAGTCTGAGTCCATTTTTGCTGCCTGTTCATGTTCCCTGCCAACTACTTGACCCTTGAGGTTTTTGTCAGGTTATGAGTGGTTTCAGAATTGGGAGTGCTTTGTCCCAAGCTTCAGACCATTGTGCTGCTGTTTTCAGAGCTACTTGTACATGGCAAGTTCTGCCACACCAGTGCTCTTCCTCCAACAAGAACCACCAACCAGGACCATGAACCAGATCAAGCAGGGCAAAGCAAGAGAACCCTGCCTCTGAACCAGCAAAGTGCTCCCTGAACTCCCGCTCTGATCTCACTTGATTCCTCCCACTGGGTGGGTCTGGGGCTGGAAGCAAACACAGTTGGAGCTCTGGAAGCAGCTACAGGAGTTCCTGCTGCTGCAGCCACTGTGCTGTACCACCTCTGCTGTTCCTGGGGGCTGGGGCCGACCGTGCACTTCTCTACCCCTGCTCCAGAAGTTTTCCCACTGACTTGCTAAGTTGTCTTTGGTGTTTGTGGGTTGAGAAGTCTGGTAACTGCTATAACTCAGTGATTCAGGGCCCTATGGTCTGCTCTGTCCAATCTCCTCAGTGTCTGGTCTGTCCTGACAGGGCCCACATTGGGCTGCACTCTGCTCCTAGCATGGTGCAATAGACCCTTCCCAGTGACCATCCAGGCCATTTTGGGCTAGAGACTTGCTTACCTCTGTTATTTCATGGGTTCTGTAGCTCTAGAATTTGTTCAGAGCCATTTTTGCAGGTTTTTGGAGGGATTTTGGGGAGAGCCCAAGTGAGTCCCTGATTTCCTGCTGCCATCTTGACTCTGCCCCTGGAGAAGATACTCAACCCCTCAAGGTGCCCCTAATACCCTGAGGAGGAGAGGTAGCTAGTCCTCGGTGCCCCTGATTGGTCAGTTTAGGAGAAGTTGGGATAAGAATCTGCAAGTGCTACAAACAAAATGGATAGCAAAAACATTAATGACTCAGATTCTTTTGAAGAGAAAATGGGCATTTTTAAATTATAATTTCATGAAGTCCTGTTTTAAGTTGGCAGCATAAATCCAGTTAGCAGACTGACTATACCAAAACAGAATAATTTGGCATTTGCCATAGCCATCATGAATAAACCCAATCTCCTATAACATTTGTTGTTGCTCACTTGTTTCAGTCATGTCTGACTCTTCATGATACCCTTTGAGGTTTTCTTGGCAAAGATACTGGAGGGGTTTGCCATTTTCTCTCCTGTTCATTTTACAGATGAGGAAACTGAGGCAAACAGGGTTAAGTGACTTGCCCAGGGTCACATGGCTAGTAAATTCAGGTCTTCCGACTCCAGACCTGGTGCTCTATCCACTAGCTGCCCAAATCATATATACAGGATATAGAAACATTTCAGGTTCTGCACAAAACGGTATATGTGGTAGGCTTTGCCATGGTACAAATCAATCATTAAATAGGTATTAAGCCTCTACTATATGTCAGTGACTTGCTATACCCTGGAGATATAAGTACAAAGAACAAAATATTCTCTCTTGGTAATGAGTTTAAATTCTAATGTAAGAAAACAAATACATATACCAATGCATACTGCACAAATATAAAGTGACTAGATACATAATAGATAATACATGCACAAAGTACATAAATACAATATAATTTGGGAGCATGCTAGTGGCTGGCAGGAATGGAAAGGCTTCATTCAGTATACAATGTCCAAGCTGAATCTTAAAAGCAGAGGACTCTGTGAGGTGGAGGTAGGAGTGAGAATAAAGATCTTGAGACTGGAGGCAGAGGCTCATGGATGAGGAACACAGAGAAGGCCAGTTTAGCTGGAGTACCGGAAGATGAGTAATGTCCACTGAAGCCATGAGGGACTAAATTGCATAAGAGTTTATGTTTTATCCTAGAGGCCAGTGGACTTGGTCTAGAAGGAGAGTCATGTGGTCAGATCTACATTTAATAATCTACATCTGCATTTGGCAGCAATGTGTGGAATGGATGAGACTAGTGGGAAAGGCAGGGAAACCAAATAGGAGAATATTGAACTAAATTAGGTGAGAATGATGGGGGCCTCAGCTAAAGTGGTTATTCTATAAGTAGCAAGTCAAATGTGAATGTAGAAATGGCAAGATTTAGAAACCGAATGGATATGTGGGGTGAAGGAAAGTAAGGTGCCTGAGTCAAGGCTGAAGTTATGAATCTGAGACACTGACTTCACCAGGAGTGACTTTACCAGAAACGAGCAAGTTAGGATGAAAGATAATGAGCGAAATTTTCAATTTGAGTTTAAGATGACTCTGGGACATCTAGTTTAAATTATCCAATAGGCAACTAATTTGATATAAGGCTAAAATGCACAGGAGAGAATGGGGATAGATACATACATCTGATATTAATTTGCATAAAATTATAGGACCTGATAAATTACCGAGTGTATGTTTATACGTGAAACAGAGACACACAGTGACAGAGTCACAGAGAGAGAGAGAAAAAAGAAAGTCATAAAGAGACATGGAGAGAGATGGTGAGAAAGAAATGGAGACACAGAGACAGAGACACAGTGAGAGAAAAAGGAAAGATACAAAGAGATATATATGATCAAGGGACCAGATTAGGTGCAAAGATTGCTATGAATATGGGAAGAATTCTTGACTAAACAAGGGACAGAGAAGATCACAGGAGATAAAATGGACAACAGAGATGGGGGAGGTGTGAGAGAGAGATTATAAATTAGTGTTAATTAAAAAAAAAACATTTGTTGAATTAACTTGAATATTAATGGAGCATTTGCCAACCTAGAGGTTGTTCTTCATTCTTACCACATGACTTGGTACATAGTAGGTATTAATAAATGTTGGTTGAATTGAATTGGATAGTCTTTCCTTATATTATAGTGTTCCATGATGAGTTAGGAGGGCACTATGGTATTTTTTCCAAGCTAGAGAAATTGGTGCCAAGGCTCGTTCTCCAACCTGGAAGGTGTTTTATTACCTCAAGTCAGTGATAAGTGTGAATATGATGTATTCCAATAACAAGCCCTTTGGGGAGGCAACAGGAGACCCTTTAACTTGATTCAAGGCTTTGCTACTTATTACACGACTGTGGGCAGTCACTAACCTCTTTGAGCCACCATTTTTGCATCTATAGAATGAGGGAATTGGACATGATTTGCTCTGAGATTCCTTCCAGTTTTCATCTCTGATCATGAATTTTGTGATGCTAGAATGAAGAACTGAGATCTCGTGATGAAAGAATGTGGGGAGCTAGGCGCTTTTGCAGACATTTTCTAATTCCCCTGACCATGGATCTGATCTAGAGTGTTCACTGTGTATCAAAGACCTTGGCATGGCTTTTCTCTGCCACTGAAAATTGGCTCCAGCTGTAGAGCTAGATGGGCTACTCTGTCATTTGCTCATTACTGGTAAGGATTTCATAGCTTCTCATTATCATATTTAGAGAGTCAGGGGCTGGGCAGAGCTTGGAGCAACAGGCATCTTTTAGATGGGTGTGTCCTGTGAGGTCTCCTAGTAGCCATTTAAAAGATTTTTCAAGATGCTGAATATTTTTATTGGCCAAATCTGTAAACAGTGAGAGCGACTGGTGACTGTGAGAACGTTTCACAGCAAACAAGTTTGCTCCACAGGGCTTTTTTTAATTTCTTTGAAATTAAAAACTTTGTTTTAATTTCTTTTTATTAGTATGAATCTGACAAACATCAACATTGGAAAATATTTCTGTATACCAAAAATAGAAAAAGAAGACTTCATGTGAAGTCATGGATATCCAGCATGTTTTTGGAGGGAGGGGATAAATTCAAATTTGACATGAGAGTTCCGATAGTTCCCAATTGTGACTTCTGAAATTCCTTTTGCTTTTTTGATTTGTTTTTAAAATTATCTGTCTACAATGTTTTCCTCTTCTTTTTTTAGTATTGTTATCACAAGCCCATCCCCCATGTTTCTTACCTCTCCCTGCCCAAAATCTCTCCTTCAAACACAACAAATCCATGAGTTTTCTCTACTACTAGTCTATTCCCTCTCTGCCAAGATGTGGGAAGGATTACTTCATCATCGATGTTGTGGAGTCGTGAATGGTCCTTGTATTGCTCACAGTTTGTCATTCTTTCCTAATTTTCCTCCTTTACAATATTGTAATCATTGTATAGATTGACCTCCTGCTTTTGCTCATTTCATTCCACAATTCCCAGGTTTCTTTGCATGTGTTTTTGTTTTGCTATTATTTTTTGTGACATAATAATAGTCTATTATATTCATATGCCAAAATTTGACCGGTCTTTCCTCAGTTGATGGACACACCTACTTTATTTCTAGTTCTTTGCTACAACAAAATGGTGCTACATATAGATAATCCCCCTCTTTCTTTGATCTCTCTTTGTGACAACACTAGTAGTGATATTGCTGGGTCAAAGGATATGTTGGGTTAGAGTTCCAAACTGCATTCAACAATGGTTAAATTATTTTGTTCTACGAACCACTAGTGCGTTGATGTGCCTAGACTCCCCCAACTCTTTCAACAACTGCCATTTTCCTTTTTTTAAATATCATTTTGACAATCTCATGGCTATGAAGTAGAACCTCAGAATTGTTTTAATTTGCACTTCTCATATTATTAGTGATTTGAGGCATTTCTTGTATGGTTATTGATAACTTGGGTTTCTTTCCTTGAGAATCACCTTTTCATGTCCGTTGATCATTTATAATAAAAATAATAACTTATCTTACTATATTTTGTTAATTATATTTTACAGACATAGTTGATTATATTGGTACATAGTCACCAATATATCAGTATATTATTATTATTTGTATAGCACTTTAAGTTGTGCCAAATGCTTTACAAATATGATCTCATTTTATTCTTACAACAAACCTGGAAGATAGGTATTTGTATTATCCTTACTTTATAGCTGAAGAAAGTGAAAGAGAAGTTAAATGATTTGTCCCTGGTCACTCACACAGCTAGTAAATGTCTCAGGACAGATTTGAACACTGGTCTTCTAGATGCCAGCTTCATCACTCTGTACACTGCCCCACCTAGTTGCCTTGATCTGTTTAGATACAGCTCTTCTTATATATTTGTATCAATCTCCTAGGTATCATAGGTATCAGACTTTTGTCAGAGAAAATTGCTGGGAAGATTATTTTATAACATATATATTATATTTATTATATATCATATAATATATTATATATAATTTTATAATTATTTTCCTTGTAATTCCAACCAAATTTATTTTGTGTAAAAACTTTTAATTTCCGTGTAATCAAAATTGTCCATTTCATCTCCTGTGATCTCTCTCCCTTGTTTAGTCAAGAATTCTTTTTGTATTCATAGATATCTCTGTACCCAATCTGTTCCCTTGATCAACTTTTCTATGTTTAATTATTACCAAATAATTTTGATGCTTAATGCATTGTAGTTTATATCAAGATCTCTTACTAGAAGATCCCTTTCCTTAATCATTTTCCTTCCTTGTTCCTTTTGAGATTCTTGACCTTGCTTCCTTCAAATTCACTTATGATCATTTTTATAGTTCTATAAAGTGACCTTTTAATAGTTTTATTGTTATGAGATCGAAGCTGTAAATTAGTTCAAGTGGCAGTGTGGTCATTACTACATTGGTACAACCCAAACGCTCCAATTATTGAAGCCTATCTTTATTTCCATAAAGAACATTTTGTAATTGGATTCACATAATTCCCATAATATTTTGTAGCTGGATTCTCAGATATTTTATGCCTGCCATAATTTTTTTCAATGCATTTTCTTTATCTGTCTTTTTCTGCTGGGATTTGTTGACAATATTGTTCAGTTGTTTCAGTTGTGTCTGACTCTGTGATCCCATCTGGAGTTTCTTGACAATGATACTGGAGTGGTTTGTCATTTCCTTCTCCAGCTCTTTTTACAGATGAGGAAACTGAGGCAAACAGGGTGAAGTGACTTGCCCAGGGTCACACAGCTAGTAAGTGTCTGAGGCCAGAGTTGAACTCAGGATGATGAGTCTTTCTGCCTCTAGGCCAGGCCCTCTATTCACTCTGCTCCCTAGCTGCCTTGTTGACAGCATAAAGAAAGGCCAATGATTTTGGTGGATTCATTTCATCTTATTATTTTACTGAAGTTATTATTTAAGTCAGTCATTTAGTTGATTTTCTAGGGTTATTCTGCTAAGGGATTAATTTTGTTTCTTCAATTTCTTTTCTTGCATTATTTCTATAGCCAGCATTTCTAGATCTGTATCAAATAATGGTAGTGATAATGACTATTATTGCTTTCCTTAGCGGAAAGGCCTCCAGCATTTCTCTATGATGTAGAATTCAAACTCTTGGTTTAAAAGACAAACTATTTGCCATGTGAAGGAAAGGCTTATTTCCTCTTATGCTTTTAAATTTATTTTTAAACAAAATCGGCATTGGATTTTGTCAAAAGCATATCTTGGTGGTTGATATTATTACATGATTTCTTATATCTTAAATTAATGTGCTCTATGATGTTTAAAATTTTTGAAATATTGAACCAGCCCTCCATCCCTGGCATAAACACAATTTGGTTTTGCATATGATCTTTTAAAATATGTTGTACCTCTTTGCTGGGGTACAGGGCATTAAAGGAAGAGTAGCACCTCAGGCGTGAGGGCTTGTCAAGCCCTTTTCAGGGCTGCTCATTTACCTGTGGTGTCCAATCAGTCACCTGACTCTCACCTGTGGCTGCAAGAAGCTGTAGCATAAGCAGTGGCCACACCCCAGTAAAACCACTTAGACAACCAGGCTAAACCAGATTGAAAGTAGCAGGCCTCAAAACCATCTTTGAGTTAGGGAGATGTCCACTCTAAGCATGTGAAGAT
Organism: Phalanger gymnotis; assembly: GCA_028646595.1. Taxonomy (NCBI): domain Eukaryota; kingdom Metazoa; phylum Chordata; class Mammalia; order Diprotodontia; family Phalangeridae; genus Phalanger; species Phalanger gymnotis. The sequence goes on from CM053623.1 coordinate 352,976,891, forward strand.
TCCCCACACCCCCCAGCCCCACCAGGTGGAATAGATGGATGAGAACAATTTGTTCCACTGGCTACGAAGGTCAGTAAAGGAGATGCTGTGGAGTGCGTAGAGCTTGGTCAGACATCAAAGATACCAAAGTCATCGCCTGTATCCTGGGCTATCACCAATTGTCCTGACTTTTATCTTACCACTGGACTTTGATCACTCTGAGTGAGGCTGATGACTTTGTACAACTCTGCCTCACTTAATTCATGTGTAAGTTAAGACATCGCCTTGTGATGTCACTGATCTTCTTTCAAAATGGACAAACAACAACTTTTTTGCTAATGATTTCATTGAATATTTTTGTGATAATATTCATTAGACATATTAGTTTATAGTACTCTTTCTTTGCTTTATTCCTCTGATGTAGCGATCAGAGCTCTATTTGTCTCCTAAAAGGAAATCTGGTAGGATTTGGTATTTCCCTAGTTTTTCAAATGATTTATTTAATATCAAAATTATTTCTTCTTTGGATGTTTAACAAAATTCACGAGCAAATGCATTTGGTTCTGCTTTTTGTTTGTTATTTCATTTTCATTTCACTTTAGAATTCCTTTATTATTTGTTCAATTTCCCTTTCTTCATTTCTTATTCTGTTAATCTGGATATTTTGTATTTTTTAAAATCATCCATTTAATTTAAATAATTCATTTTATTGGTATATAATTGGGCAAAATGGTTTCTAATAGTTCCATTTATTTTCTCTTCGTTGTGAATGCTGCTTTTTATATTTCACAATGACAATTTGATTCCTCTCCATTTTTATTAAACCATTTAGCAATTTATGTAGTTATTAGGTTTTTGCCAACTTCTAATTTTAGTGATCAATTAAATGGTTTTATTTGAAATTTTATTTCTTTTTGATTTTCAGAACTTTTTCGTGATTGCCTTTAAAAAGATTTATTGCTTTAACAACTTTTAATTTTTCTTTCTGATTCATTGTTCATTGATTTGTTTCTTTTGTTTTTGAAAATGTTTAAAAATATAAATTTTCCTTTAAGGATAGCTTTGACTGCTTCAAAAGGGTTTGCCATATTCTTTCATTTTCTTTAATGATATTATCAATTTTTCTAAGATGCATTCTTTAGCTCACCAACTCTTTAAGATTAAATGATTTAGTTTCCATTTAACTATGAATCCTTTCTTCTTTGGCCTTTTATTGAATATAATTTTTTATTGCAATATGTTCAAAACCAGATATATTTTATATTTCTACTTTTCTGTGTAACCCTACTCCCAACCGGGCTTGCAGTGGTTGCCTAAAGGACAACCATGTTGTCAAAGAAACATGGCTCCTGACTGGCTGAGAGACTTCTGGGCCCATAATTCTGCATAAATATTGAGATATCTTAGAGAAAGAGAAAAAGAATGAAAGTTCTAGTAAGACAGGCAAGAAGAACAAGGTATAGACTTTTGAGTGGTGAATTTGAGATCCTCCTAGAGCCACAGACATGTGGAGAAATTTCCCCTCCCTCATTATGTCCCTTGATTTTCAGAGCCTATATCCCTAGAGATAGCCAAGAACAGATTTCCTGGTGTGATCATTCTCTCCTCAGTTGAACTGAGATTTAACTTACTCCAAAAGAGCTCATCTACTCTAATTTCACTTTGTTTGTGTACATGGATTTGTTCACTATCCAAGATGTGTGTGTGTACACCAAACATTTGGTGGGAAGGAACTAAATTGATAAGAACAAACAAGCTGTTATCCTACTTTGGATTAGCCAGGAAAGTAAGTTTTATTCTGAACCACTAAAATTTAGAGGACAACTGGTTGGCAGAGTGGATAGAGTACTGGCCTTAGAGTCATAAAGCCTTGAGTTCGAATCCTGCCTGACATTAGTTGTATGACCCCGGGCAAGTCACTTAATCCCTCATATCCATTTTTTCTCATCTATAAAGTAAGAATAATAATGGTATCTCCCTCACAGGATTGTTGTGAAGATTATTGTGAGGAATAAGGAGATATCATATCTTTTGCTAACCTTAAAGAGTGTATAAATGCTAACCAGTATTATTATGAGAGCATTAGACCCTTCTAGACTATCGATATCTGAGGCATGGGAAATAGACATAACTCTAGCCCAATAACCCTTTTGGAGACACAAAACTACAGGAGGGCAACTGGCTACAGTTTTCCTGGATTCTGCCTGCCCCTTTCCTGCTAAGCTGCTAGTAGTGCAGCCAAGTCCCACTTCCTAGTCTCTACAAATGGGAAAATTATAGTTTTTCTTTAGAGATATGGAATGGGGCTTTCCAAATCCAAGATAAGATATCTTCCCCCCGCCCCATACTACATGTGGGGCCACCATTTCACAGTAGACTGTCTATGAATGCATCCATCTATTTTACATGGCTTGGAAGAATAAGTTCAGAATTTGGCTTCATCTATATTTATTTATGAAGCTTTTTTATCTCCTAGCAGAAATTGTGGCTTCTAGGCTATGTGCTGCCCACAACATTCTCACATGTGTCCTGAAACAGATTAAAATGTAGTTTCTGTCTAATTTGAATGTGCTGATGTATTAATAAAAAAAGAAATATATAGATGTGTGGTTTTCTAAGTCAATATATGGCTGCCAGGAATCCTCACGTATTATTTAGTGACCCCTGTTTTTATTTGCATTTACTACCACTGCCCTAGCATATGCTTAATTTTTTAGAGTTGCCATAGAGACCTAAGAGCTATGTACTCTTTAAATTTCCATTCAGTAGTAATCATCTAGTAATATAGTGCTATCATGTATAACTGTCTTAAAATCCTATTCAGGTCTTTAACTTATTAATCTATAGTCTGGATCTGAAAAATGAAATTGAGGTCCCCGATTATTATAATTTTCCCCTCTATTTCTGACTATAGTTCAATAAACTCATTCCTTCCTAGTTTTCAGATGCTATGCCATTTGGTATACATCTATTGTTATTAACATTATTGCATTATTTATAGTGACTTTAAGTACGAGGTAATTTCTTTGTTTCTCTATGCATGCCTGTTTTAATTACTTCTTTGTCTGAGGTCATTGTTATACTTCTTGCTTCTTGAAATCATCTTAACCCTGATAAATTCTGCTCCAGCCCCTCAACCTAACTCTGTGTAAATTGTTGTTTTTAAAGTGTGTTTCTTGTAGGCAACAAACATATTACTTGGTTCTGCTTTGTAATTCATTTTGCTACCTTTGTCTCCTTTATGGATGGCTTCATCATTTTCATACTCCCTGTTAAGATTGGTATTGTGTCTCTGCCTCCATCATAACTATTAAATTTTCCTCTTTTCATTAGGCCCAGCTTTTTTACAAAGAAGAAGGAGGTGGAGAAAGAAGGAATCTGATAAAAAAGTAATCTATAATTTATATATTACCCTATTTCTACTTTCTACTTCTGCCCACTTGTGTCATTATTAGGCCCCTTGTCAGACTTGTGTTTTTTTTAAATATTTTCTCTCTTTTTAGTTTTTCCTTAAAGATCATCTGAAGTTGCCTTCTTATATCTCTTCTTTGGGGCCAAGTCTGTTCTTTATGTTTGCAACATTAATCTGTTATTCTTTGATATTGTCCTCTTTTATTTATATTAGCGTAGAGCTTTTTCTCCTCCCTGGCTGGAATCATATCCTCATAGTACCTCTATGAGATAACAATTCACCAAATATTCCCTATGAAGTAAACAGTCTTGATTTAATTATTCCTTGGTCTTTGATAAATAATATATATTTTTTTTCATTTTTGTGAGGCAGTAGCTGGGGCTAGTGCTTTGAAAAGATTGAAGAACCCGGCAAAGGGGGAAAAAACCCAGAAGGGCATAAAAAAACATAGATCTGTTGGACCTGTTTGAAGAAACTAGCAGCTGGAGAAGTCAGCTGATGGGAAGAATTTGACTACTAATTCTTGGTTGGCTGAATAAAAACCGAAGTTACAGCGGTTGCCCTTCAGTTTAATAGAAGGGACTTAAGAAAAAACAAATCCTCTCAGAAGTGACTGTTTATCTTTGTTGCTTCCAGCCCTCTTCTCTGAGAGGGAAAAGCAAAAAGGGAAAGTTATGTAGCTGCTTTGTTGTATAAGAAAAGATTCTGAGATTTAATTGGGCCATGCAGAATCCTGGTGAATGGAAACCTGGCTGGAGTCATTTGCCTTGCTTAGAGAGTCAACTTAAACTATTTGATATGAGCTCTGTTTAGATTGGGCAATGAAGAATCAAAGTGAGTACAGAGCTGGCTGAGATGGTCCACATCATGGTCAGTGAAGATCTGGCTAGAAATTGCCAGTACGATAAGCTTTGTAGTTTTCTGGCTTAATGGGATTTAGCCAATTCAGCAAGGTACAACTTTGAGGTTTTATACCTTTTTTAACCCTCTCTTTGCTGGTGATGTATGTTAGCTCAAGAACAAAAGATTTTCACAACTAAAGAGCAGTGAGAACCAGCAGATAAGTAGCTATCAAGAAGTGGCTTTGTATGGTACTGATTTTCCTGACCAATGGCATCATCAAAGCTTAAGGTCCAGAGTTGTGTTACCCTAAGCACATGTGTTTTCTTCTACCATGTGAGTCCTTGTCAGGTTTCCATGCATATCCATCCTCCCCACCTAGAAACTGAGTGTGTTAATGGGAGCGTATAGCATAGGTTTATGTGTATATTTTAATGTATTTCTTATTACTGAGATTATTTTAATGAGTTCCTCTGACATTTTCATTATTTATTTTGTCTTATTGCTAAATAAATGGCCATGTTTAAGAACTTTATGTGTCATCATTGTGTATGTTTGGTTTTTGTAAAGGGAAATGCATTGGTGCGGCTCAAGAGATAAAGTGGTGAGTAAAGTTACCCCTACAATCCTGAGAGAATTTGAGCATAACTTTGTGGTGGTGGTCCATTTCTAAGAACCCAGACTCATCAACATGAGAGAAGGTCAGAGTCCACTAGCCCAGAGAGTGAGAAAGTATCCAAATGGGCACCCATCACAGTTTCAAGGGATCTGAGGATTCCAAGAGACCAGAGGTAAGGAATGAGCACATTCCAAGTATAGCCAATAGCCTGTGTAAAGACAGAGGTGTCCAAAGGAAAACAAAGTTCAGAGAATCTTCAGAAATGCCTTTGTATATATTCCATATATAATTTTTTATATGTATGCATATATACACATAAGCAACACATACACATATATACACATATAAGCATCACATATATACATGCATGTATATATACACATTAAGCAAATATATATGCATACACATATACATTTGCGCACAAAAATACATTATCGTTACTTAGTCATTTTTCCGTCACATCTGACTGTGATCTCATTTGGGATTTTCTTGGCAAAGATGCTGGAGTGATTTGTCATTTCCTTCTCCAGTTCATTTTACAGGTGAAGAAACTGAGGCAAACAAGGCTAAGTGACTTGCTCAGAGTCATACAGCTAATAGGTATCTGAGGCTACATTTGAATTCACTAAGAAGAGTCTTCCTGACTCCAAGTTTGGCACAGTGTGCACGTATGCATGCATATACATATATATATATATATATATACATAAGCAACACCCATATATGTGCATATGTGTGTATATATGTATACACATATATGCACGTATCTTATAAATACATTCTCTCTCAATAGAATGGAGGCCAGGTTGATTAGAACATGGAGTCCATGAAATGGAACAATGTACAGCAAGTCCAGAGGAGTCAACAGAAGCCATATTGTGAAAGGCCTTGAATAAACAAGGTAATACATAACACTAATAAACAATAATCAACAAAAGCAGAACATCAGCAGGAAAGCATCTTGCTAGTAATTAATTGCAGATTGCGAGAGCAGCAGATGGTGATAGATTGCAAATATTGTGAGTGCCACACAGCTTCTGCGATTTCAATTTAAACAGTACTCCTGTAGCAAAGGGTAATGGAGCCAAAAGTTGAAAGTTTCTTTTATGCAGAGAAAATCTGCAGAGTGGATTCTTGGGTTTAGATGTAGAAATATCTAGACATCTGCCATCCCAAGTGTCAGACACATGTTTAGGCTTCTGCTATTCAGTTTATAAATGATACGGTAAAACCATGGAAGGGGAGGCTAAGTGAAATATGAGCCCTTTTCCTGATTATACTGCATATACAAAAGTGCCTCATCTTCTTTTCTAACCCAGAGCTATAGTCACAGTTCCAGCAATGCAAAGGTACAATGCTGAAAATGCTTCCTTGGCTTGGCCGAGTTTTTTTTTTATCCATCTGTTTTCCTCTTCTCTTTTTCCTCATGGTAATTCCAAGTTGGCTGGGCCCTGGAATTTCCCCAGATCATCTTGCAACAAGGATATATATTTTTATAAGCATTTTTGGCTGTGTCATGAGAAGAGCGGGCCTATAAATAAAAACAAGACTTGAATTGTTTTGGTGTTTGTATAAAGTGAATCCAAATATCTTTGCTTCTGTACTATTTTTTTTTTTCTGGGCCTTAGTCTTTGGGAAGAAAAGTATTTATAAAAAGCCTAAATTCAAGAAAAACATAAATTACTCTGAGGACTGAGAGTTGCCTTAACATGTAGGTCATATGGGTAATTCATTTAAGAATGTTTAATTTTTTATCCAGTAGCTCATCATTTTGTTTCTTCAAATTGTTTGGTTTTCAAAATAATATCATCAGTGGGAGATCATATTGTTTTCCAAAGAATGTCATTTAATTAATCATGAATGGAGCTGGAGAAAGCCTGACAAAATGGATTAGGATCTGGCTTTAAGGTCATGAATACCTGCATTCAAGTCCCATCTCAGACATATATAGATGATATGAACCTGGACCCATCACCTAATGTCTCAGTAAAGCCATATGTATAATGTCTCTGTGAAGCTATTAAGTCAGAGATGAGTTGCCTATGATCTAACTCATTAGAGAGAGTTTCCACACCAGAATCCCTTCCATGGGTGAAATCACAGATCCAAAACTTAGTAAGAATTGTCACTGTTATTTGATATCTACTTGAAGAAAGCTGCTTAGCATAGTGTCCCAAGGGATTTGGTCTTTACTTTATCCTGCTTGACCATTTAAGACTATTCTTTTTCTTACGATTGGTATTTATTTCTTCCATCATGCTCACTGTGCCCCAGAGATAGCAGAAATTATGTCACTTAATTAAAAACAACCAAAAACAAACATATAGAAAGACATGTAGAAAACAGAAGTATAATCGAAAGTCAAAGTAAAATAAGGAAGGTTAAAGTAAAATAAGGCATCAGAACAATGCAAAGAATGAAGCAAATAAATTAAAATTAATGTAAAACTTTACAGAGGCACGAGAAGCAAAGAAATTAGATGAGAAATTAGCTACTCCTACATCCCAAGTTTTTGACTTGGAGAGAGTAGAAAGCAAGGGCTAATTTGGAAGCCATATGCTTGGATGATAGCGCCCCTTTCCTTTTTCCCAACACCATGGCTTGTGACTAGGTGCCCTGCCCCAAAATGCATACCTGTCACATAACTGGCAGATAAGGGCGATTACCACTTTTTGCTAGACTATACTGTGATATTATAGACTTCACTGGCTTGGTATTGACAGAATTTTTTTCATGGTTTTGCTGAACTTTAAACCTATTCTCTTTCCTCTTAAATAGAAGTGAGTATCATTTCTGAAATCAGGACAGCTCATTTTCTTGAGTTCAAATTTTACCTCAGACAATTCCTAGCTGTATGACCCTTGGCATGTCATTTAACCCTATTTGCCTCAGTTCCTCATCCATTAAATGAGCTGGAGAAGGAAATGGTGAATCTCTCCAATATCTCTGCTGAGAAAACCCCAAGTGGGGTGACAAAGCGTTGGACATGACAGAAAACGACTGAACAACAGCAATTACAGGAGACTTTATTTGTTTGTGACGGCTACAATGAAATTACTTCCAAGTTAAAAAGGGAGACAACCCAAAGCATCTTTTACCCATTGGATGTGCTTGGATAATGTGAAGTTATAGGGAGCCACTAAAAAACACAATAAGCACCCTCTCCATCTTGCAAATGTTTTCTCTGGTGATAGAAAAATGTAATTTGGACTGTGTGAGTGTAAAATTCTTAATACACAATACAAAGGAGAGATAGATACTAAAGGCTCCTCCAAGTTTGAATCCAGAGGTCAAGTTGGATTCAGTAAATGAAGGCAATATTTCAAAATACTTTAAAATTTTTAAGAAACATTTAGCATAAAACTATTGGGAAGAAAGCCTGTGGCTATGAATGTCAAGAATCTTAT
>CM053623.1:352985647-353047943 GCA_028646595.1 Phalanger gymnotis
ATAGTTTTAAACAAACAAACAAACAACTTTTAAAATTGGAAAATGTACCTCAACCAGTTTGAAATGGATCCTAACAAAACCCCATAGAGGCTATATGAAGCAGAGTCCATCACCCAAGGTAGTTATCTCACCCAGAGAGAAAAAGGGGATGGATAGGTATTCTCAGAGCATGTGATAAAGATGTTTAAAATAATACAGAATTTTTTTGAAACAAACTATTTTGCTGATCAGTGGTAAAGGCTGAGAATAACTACACTCCATAAATGGTTTTACCTTCATATAGAAGTTATGAAATGGGTAAGATTCAAATATTCAAAAGTCCTTCCCAATTAGATGGTAAAGTAGATAGAGTACTGGACATGAATTCAGGAAGACCTGAGTTTGAATTTAACTTTGAACACTTAAAAACCATATGACCCACGTCAAGTCATTTAACTGTGCAGAGCCTACTTCCACGTCTATAAAACGAGAGCATCTACTTGCCAGGGTTGTTGTGAGGAATAAATGAGGTAACATATATCATAACAATAACAACATTATTATTACTACAGCTAGCATTTCTATGGTGTTTTAGGGTTCACAAAGTGCTTTGCAATGATCTCTCTTGATCCTCATAATAATTCTGGAATGCAAATGCTGTTATTATCCCTATTTTACAGATGAGGAAATTGAAGCTGAAAGACATTTGAAAGTGCTCCATGTATTTTAATTATTACTCTTGTTGCCTGGTGCTGTCTCAAGCAACTGTAGACCAACAAGTGGTTTATTTGTTTAGAGAGTAGAGGGGTTTAGGATGGCATTTAAGACCAAATTATCATCATCCAAAATTATAGATGGGTTATTCTTACAAAGCCTGGATTTAGTAATCAATGCACATCAACATCCCCACCACTACCATCATCATTATCATCATCTTCACTAGCATTTATATGGCTGGCTGTTGTCTTTTGTGTTTGAATACGACTGAAATGACATCTCTATGTCAGGGTCAAGGTATAGTGTGTCTGACTGTGGTTGATCAGACCAAAACAAGCTCAGAAGGCTCTACTACAGGTCGGGCACAAATAGTACATGTGAACATTTGGAATGGAGATGTTTCTAAATTTGTACATCTCGTGTTTCTTTTGAACTACTACAATTCTGCTTTGCTCATAGAGCACAGTATCTTCTTTGATGTGGCCACGCCATGTTGGGCAGTCCTGTCCCAGTGTCTCCCAATTGATCCCAAAGTTCTTCAGAGAGACCTTGAAGAGTGTCCTTGTATTACTTCTTCTGACCTCCATGTGAGTGCTTATCTTGTGTGAGTTCTCTGTAAAATAGTCTTTTTAGGCAAGTGTACCTTTGGCATTCAAGCAACATGCCCAGCCCATCAGACTTGCCCTTTCTGTAGTAGAGTTTGAAAGCTTGGCAGTTCAGCTCAAGAAATGACCTCAGTGGCCAGTACCGTATCTTGGCAAGTGATCTTCAGAATCTTTTTAAGACAATTCAGACATAAGTGACTCAGTTTCCTAGCATGGTGCCTGCCATGGTGCGGGCTTACTGTCCAGATTTCTCAGGCATACAACAATGAGGTCAGCACAATGACTGTAGACCTTCAGTAGAAGGCAGCCCAATACCTCTTCTTCCATGCCTTTTCCTTTGGAGTCTCCCAAACAATCAGCGAGCTCTCACACTGTGTGCATCAACCTCACCATTTATATATCTATCCCTGGAAAGTATACTTCCAAGGTAAGTGAATTTATCCCGAGCATTCAAATTTTCTCCATTTGCTGCAAACGATGGTTCCTTATATGGATGAGGTGGTGTTGGTGGGTGAAGAACCTCTGTTTCATTGGTCTTAATTGTCAGGCCAAAATTAACCCAAGTGGCAGAGAATAGATCTATCCTTTGTGGCATCTCAGCTTTCATACAGTACTTTAAGAAATGGTAGAAACTTCATGCTACAAAAATATTTACTGAATATTTATCATGACATGACCTGGGTCCTAGAGTTATACACCAGGATGGCTGGCTTTCATAAAGTAACACTTAAATCCCCATGCTAATTTTTTTTAATATTCTCAAAGACTTAGTCAATAAACTATACAGGAACTAGATCATAATAACAGATGGAGCTAGTGACTACAGTTGCCTTTCTCTAACACTGGTCCATTAAAAAATTAAAGAACAATGTTTTCAATACATGTCATGTCAAGTGCTTATATTCCCCAAACTATGTGGGGAAAATAAAAACAAAAACAAAACACTTACAAATTATGGAAACATATTCAAAGCAATCAAAGTCCTATGGAGACAGGTAGAAATACATATTGTCCGCATCGTTCTATTTCCACCAGAGCAGTCTTGAGGATGCTCTCAGTGAGTCTGCATAAGGTGAGCTTACATCCTGATAGTTTTATGAGATTACCAATAATAGCTCTTGTAACTATTCCCTTCTCTCTACACCATGTCCATAGAACATTAAATATAGTAGAATTCTGTCAGGGTAGTGACTCACCCCAGGGCTGTTTCTATCTGAACTACATTAAAACAACTGGAAGATGATGAATTAAATAACAGTAAAAGTATCTCACGTGAAGTGATTTTTAATATCTCATTTGAGGCTCACCATTAACTCTTTGAGGTAGTAACTGTAGACAGTTAGTATACATTTTGCAGATGATTGGGGGGATGAAAAGCATTTATTTATCATTTGCTTCATGCTGCACTGTGCTACATACTCTAGATAGAAATATAAAGGCAGCCCCTGATCTAATGACACATACATTCTAATGAAGGAGATACATGTTGAGGAGTGGTGGCCAGTGAAGGGGGTTTTGTACTGCTAAGTCACAGTCACATGGCAAGCACTGAGAGTGCTAATTGAGTTACTCTGACCAAATCAAGAAGTTGGAAAGTATAAGGGGAAGAGGAAATAGAGAGGGATGGTGAGAGAGAAGATTGCTGGGGTAAAACATGGTTGGTTTTAGGGCTGGATAGATTACAGTAATATCAATTTCTAGCTCTAAGTGACCAATGTGCCTCATTTGGAGGAATCTGAGTCTCAGAGGGGTTAAATAATCTTGCCCAGGAAAGGTGGGGGCAAATAGAGCTGTTCTTTTGTCTACCACAATTAAGTGTAAGAAACCAAAAGCTAAATAGCTCCTACTTCAGTTGATGAAGGGGGCATGAATCACAAGAGAGAAAGACAAAGGTAAAGATGAAGAATGAGAGAAGAGGAGAAGAGAAGGCCTTCAAGGTGAGCCAGTCTGAAACTGCACAAAATGAAATGAGGTGTGTGTGTGTGTGTGTGTGTGTGTGTGTGTGTGTGTGTGTGTACGTGAACGTGATGAATCGAACTTGAATAAACGAGGGGATTGATGAAAGGGGTGGAGGGGAAGGGCTGGATTCTGAAAGGCTGCCCTAGGCCCAATCCCTCATCATTCTCATTGATCTGTATTCTTTCCTTTGGGAACCAAACCACTCCAGGGAGTGACCCCTTATTTCTTCTTTCTCCTTTCCTCTTTCCCTAGAGATGACTCTCTATGTTAGCACCTTATGAAACGTGATGGGGCCCCATTATCACTGCCTCTCTATACTTTCATGCATGACTCCTGCAGAGCCCAGGGCCTTTCAGCACAAGGGACCCACTAAATGACCCATGGAGCTGGAGGACAGCTGGTGCCCAGACTTTTTCCTAGGACCTTGTCATTATCTCTTTGATTTAAGTCAGTTGAAATCAGGATCCTTTGATGTGGCTCCAGGGCTGCCCAAGCATTCTCATGCCTGGTGCAGAGATCTGTTGTTTTGTCTCTGATTGATCCTTTCCTTTGGAGGGATATTCCATTGATTCCTTTGGCCCTCCCTTGCTGTTTATTTCTACACCCTGTTCCTTCAAGCTAAATCCTGATAACTACATGTTAAGATGGAGGCAGCTTCGTTTTTAGCGAGTCCTGGGCCTTCAAGCTGCACCTGTGTTTTTATTTATTTATTTTTACTTATAGGGAATATCTGAATCTTCACGCCTTTGCTTTTAGAATCAGATTTAAATCTGGAGCATCCCCTGGAGGCCATGGGGTGCAATCTCCTCTTGTCATAGAGGAGGGGAAGTTAAGGAACTTGACAATGATCACCCAAGGAATAAATCAATCGAGGTGGGCTTGGCATCCATCTCCTAGGGCCCCATATCATATACACTTCTCTGCACCAGGCTACTCATATGCTTACATGATAGCATGTCATAAACTCATACAGACAACAACAATAACAACATTCATATAGCGCTTTAACACTTATAAAGCACTATATGTATATACACACACTCCTATAAATATATATATATACATACACACGTAGACATATGCATATATGTGTGTATGTATATATAACCTCACTTGATTCTCCTGACAACCTTGTTCTACGAGGGTTATTTTTCTCCTTATAGACATTCTAAATGAGGCACAGAGAAATTAAGTGACTCGTCTTGGGTCACACGGCTAATGTGTGATTCAATCTAAAATTTTTCTGACTTGAAATCCAGCATGATCTCCATTATACTATCAAACTGGGAAGGCTTCAGGTATAATCCTAGCAACAAACCCTGTGTGTTTTCTGAGTATCAGCCTAGCTAAGGAAGGAGAGATTCATCAACAGTAGGCTGGCTATTTGGCAATGATGATTCGATCCTGGCAAAATATGAAACAAATAAAAATACGAAATTGCCCTCAATCTTGTGAGCCCCCTTCTATTTCATGGTGGCAGAGTGGTAGAAAAGGGAATGTAGTATGCTAAGAATCATACATATTTTAGACCATCTATAAATTTTATTGTGACTGTTGGTAATATATATATATATATATGTCCATGTGCAATGGTTGATGAATGCAGCAGTTGAGTCCCATCAGTCTTAGCATCTTGCCCCAAAAAGTCTGGATAGACCATAAACATGGAGAAATTCAAGTGGAAGAACAATGCCTATTGCTCAGATTATGACATGTAATCTACATAGAATCAAAGACATAGACTTAGAGGATACCACAGAGGCTACCTAGTGCAAGCTTCTCAAATAAGAAATAGAGATGAGAAAACAGGCCCAGGGAAATTTGCAATGTGTAGGTTTACTTCATGCCCTCTGTCTCAATTCTTAGCAATCTTTGAGGGAGATCTGCTGCATCTTTACTCCAGAGAAACATGATGTCTACTAGACCACACCACTCACAGTCACCTTCTTTGGTCTTCTCAATTATGATGACTCCAAGTTTCTCATTCTTCTTCCCACTTTTCCTTTTCAAGGTTAGGGTCAGTGCACTTTACATAGTTCGGTCCCCAAGACTAAGAGTCCTGGAGTTTAGGGAATGTTGGGAAGATCCACCTGCCAATAAAAAAGTTTCTTTGCTACATGTTGTATATCACGTGCGTAGTATATATTTTCTATCCTTCCCTCCCTGACTACATTGCCAGTCAGACTTCCAGAGGGGTGCACTGAGCTAATAGAAATATCTCATTTCTTTGGCTATTGACTGATCTCTCACTGGTTGTGTTCTCTTTTATTGTTTTATTGTTAGGGACTAGAGACTAACACTTCATCTAACCACTTAAAATCAATTGGCTTTTAGAAGGGGATATTTATATGTAATGTATAGTAAGACCAAATGTATAGACATTTCCTGTGCCTTCTTCCCCCAATACCCCAGGGACTTAGCATTCCCTAAGCCACCTCAATCTCCAGGGAAAGGAGGCTTCTCTTAGTCCCCACATAGCCTTGGTTCAGATTCAGGTTCAGATGAAGCATGACTTCTAGATAAATCTTCATCTCTGCTCCTGCTAGATTGGGTCTAATAGGTCATTTTTTTGCATCTCGGGGTATTGATGCTGGGTTGGCTTCTATATCTGGTTTGGAGCCCAGGCCCTGGACACTAAGACCTCAGTGCATCCTCATGATGACTTTGAACTCATTAGATTATGAGACTCTTCTCCCTTTACCTAGGACAGAAAATAACCAATAGATAAAAATAAATATCATTGTAACAATTGTGAATGTGAAAGGGATAAACATGCCTATAAAGTGGAAGAGTATAGCAGAACAGATTAGAAATCAGAATCCAACAATATTTCATGTACAAGAAACATACTTGAAGTATAATGGAAAAGAATGTGTTATGCTTCAGGTCTACTCAGAAAATCAGAGCTAGCACTCATGATTTCAAATAAGGTAGAAAAAAAAAACACAAAATCACGTGATTACATCAATCGAGAAAAAGTTATTTGTCAAAATATAACCCAATTTATATTAAAAACTGAAAACATAGGGATTAATAGAACTTTCTTTAATCTTGAAAATAGTATACATCTAAAACAAAGATACAATATTATATATAACAGAAAATTCATGAGGCTTTCCCAAAAAAATCAAGGACAAAGTTATAATGTCTCTTATCCCAAGTGCTATTTGATGAAGTCTAAGAAATGTAGTACTTGACTACACAAATAAGTAAAAAATCATAAATCGAGAGAATAAGCATAGGCAAAGAAAAAATATTTTTATCACTTTTTTGCAGATGAGTGACAGCCTATATAGAGAACCTCACTTCTGCAAAGTAACAGGATATAAAACAGATTCATAAATAATCAGCTTTTCTGTATTACCAATAAAAGCAAACAGAAAACGATAGAAAGAGAAATCACACTCAAAATATTTACAGAATGCATAATGTATTTGGAAGTTCTCCTACAAAGACACACATAGGAAGCCTATGACTTATTGCTATAAGGCACTCCTTATAGAAATAAAGACAAACTTAAATAACTGGAGATATAGTAATAGCTCATGATTAGGCCATGACAATGTGATAAAAAATACAATGTTATTTAAATTGATTTAATTCTTCAGTGCCATACCTATGAGGCTACCAAAGGACTGCTCTATAGAGCTTGATAAAATTATATCAAAATTCATTTGGAGAGAGAAAAGGAAAAAAAGTTGGAAGGGAAGAGGCTCAGGAGCACCAGATTTCTCTCAAACTATTTCACCAAAGAATGAATCATCATAATTATTTGGTGCTGGCTAAAAATCAGAAAAGTTGATTAATGAGATGGATTAGGTAACCACCATACAGAAGTGAATGAACATGATAGTCACAAACCCAAAGGTCTCACCCAAGGATTAGGTTAAGAACTCATTATTCTACAAAAACTTCTTGGAAAACTTGATATCGGTCTGGCGGAAATCAAGTATAGACCATATTCACACCATATACCTACCATAACAAAATCCTAATGGATATGTAATTTAGATATAAAAAGTCACATTGTAAACAAATTAAAGGAGATACCTTTCATGTAGGGGAAGAATTATTCATCAAAGTAGGGAATACAAGAGATGTGATGGATTATTTTAAATACCATAAAATGGAAAACTTCTATGTAAACAAATCAATCAATACAAGGTAAACTTAGATGGGAAAAGTTAACCAGGAGAAATATTTGGAGTTAGTTTTTCTGAAAAAAGTTCACATATCTAAAATATATAAAGAATGAATTTGGGGCAGTGGTATAGTGGACAGAACACTGGCTCTGGAGTCAAGAGGACCCGAACTCAAAGCTGGCCTCAGACACTACTAGTCATGTGACCCTGGATAAGCCACTTAGCTCTAGTTGCCTCCCAAAAAAGAAAAAAATGAATTCAGACACATTTTTAAAACATGCCATTCCTTAATGGAGAAATGGTCAAAGAATATGAACATGTATTTCTCAAGAGAAACAAGCTATTGACAACCATATTAAAATCACTAATAATAAGAAAAATACAACAGAAACAACTCTGTTTCCATTTATCTGATCTGATTGCCAACTGTGAGAAAAAAATAGAAAATGGCAATTGATGGAGGGTTTGTGGAAGCACAGGTACACCAATAGTCTGTTGTTGGAGCTATGAAATGGTCCATCCTTGAAAAAACAAAGTCTCTAAAAGTATACCCTTTGGCCCAATAATACCACTACTAAACTCTTACCTCAAAGATTCTAAAGCCCCATGCATACAAAAATATTTATAGCAGCCATTCTTGTGTCAGTAAAGAGACAGAAAATAAGAGAATGCTCATCAATTGTGAAGGCTGAAAAAATTATAGCAGATGAACAGGCTGTAATGCTATCGCATTGTAAGAATCAATGAAAGGGATGACATCTGACACAACCACAATGACAGCAACAAGAGAAGGCATGTATGAATTGATGCAGATTGAAATGCCCAGAGCTAAGAGAAAGCTTTAGACGGTGACTGTGATATTGTGAAAAACAACAATAAGTGAACAGCTCTGATTCTAAAGGACCCATGATGAACTGAGCTCTTTAATTTTTGAAGAGAGGTGATGTTTGTGAGATGCAGAATGACAAAACCATCTTCAGTCATGACCGAGGTGTGGATTTGTTTGGTTTGATGAGACTTATTTGACACATGAGATTTAGGGGAAAGGTTTTGGGAGAAAATGAGGAATGAGTGGTCGTATTTTTAGAAACACACAGACAAGAGAATAGAGGCAGGTTTGGAGCCATTCACAAATATCAACTAAACTTTGAACTTATGTGTTGAATTTATTGGCTGCTCTTAAAAAGAGAGGCAGACTCTTCAAGTAGAAATTCAAATTTTCATATGCAAACTCCTTTCTCTTCATTATTTGCAGAAATGCTCATTTTAATCAGTATATGGTCAGTACAAATTAACAAGAAAATCTAAATCTACATATATATATATATATTTAAAATAGAAAAATAAAATAAGAGAATTTGAAGAGGTAGAGAGTGCTAATAACTGGATGGCACCAGAAATTCTTTGTGTTGGTGACAGCATGAGTTGAGCCTTTAAAATAAAGTATTCTAAAAGACGAGTGAGGAGAGAATGCGTTCCAGGAGTAGCCTATGGAAAGGCAAAGAGACAGCAGAGGAGATGGTGAGTTTTGGAAACAACACTTGGACAAGTTTGGCTGGAAATCAAATACATAGTTTCCTAACCTAGATGTCACTCTCAACTCCCTCTTTCTTACTCCTTATATCTAATCAGTTGCTAAGTTCTGTGTTGTTTCTACCTTTGCGAGATCACTCAAGTAATCTCCCCTTCTCTCCTCTGACATAATGGTTAACCTAGTGTAAACTCTAACTACCTCACACCTGGACTATTACAGTAGCCTGCTGGTAGACCTCCCTGTCTCAAGTCTCTTTGTTAATGTCCAACTTTCAGTAAGTTATCAAGGTGATCTTCCCAAAGCACAGATATGTCACCTCTATCCAATGAACTCCAGTGGCACCCTATTACTTCCAGGATCAAGTATAAACCCTTTTGTAGCTTTGAAAGCCCTTTATCATCTGGCCTCCCTCATGTTTCCAGTCTTCTTCCACCTTCCACTGCCCTCCTTCTTTTCCACTTCATCACCTACTCTGTGATTTGGTGACTCTGGCCTCCTTGCCATCTGCCTCCTCCAGGTATTTCCATTGGCCGTCCCTCATGACTGGAAGTCTCTGCCTCCTCCTCTCTGCCTCTCGGCTTTCTTCAAGTCCCAGCTAAGCTCTCATCTTCTAGTACCAACCTTTTCTCAGATACTCTAATGCTAGTGCTTTCCCTCTGTGGATTATCGGCAATCTATGCTCTATAGGTCTTGTTTGTTTAGTATTGCTTTATGCTGTCTCCCCAAATAGACTAAACTCCTTGAGAATAGAGACTGTTTTCTGTCTTTGTATCCTCGGATCTTAATATTAGCACAGTGCTTGGCACAAAGTAGGTGCTTAATAATTGTGAAATGACTTGACTGGTATAGTTCCTCGCACATAGTAGGTACTTAATAAATGTTTGTTGACTGACTAAAAGTACAGTGTCTGAAGAGGGTGTAATATGAAATGTCTGTAAAAGAAGTTCCCAGAGAGTCAGATTTAGAGTCAATATAAGGGAGAATATCCTTATGATTATTACAGTTCAAAACTGGAATAAACTGCTTCTAATTTAATTATAATGATGATGATGATGTTAATAACAACTAACATTTTATTTACCTATTTATTTTTAATTTATGGAATAAAACAAACATTTCTGTAATATAATGTAATAAAAATGATTATACATAAAAGTACAAATCTATTATTACGACAAAGGAAAACAATTAACATTTTATAGTTGTTCTGCAGTTGTTTCAGCTGTATCTGACCCTTTGTGACCCCATTTGAGGTTTTCTTGGCAAAGATCCTGGAATGATTTGCCATTTCATTCTCCAGCTCATTTTATAGATGAGAAAGCTTAGTCAAACAAGGTGAAATGATTTACCCAGGGTCACATAGCTAATAAATGTCTGAGGCCAGATTTGAACTCAGCTCTTTATTATTGTAGGCCCACCACTCTATCCACTGTGGCAGGTAGCTGTCCCTATCAGGTTAAGTGCTAACAGTTACGTTTGCTTTATCTATGTAACCTCCTTTGATTTTTTTCTTTTAGCTTTTATAAAATACCATTTTACTTAGACCCTTATTTAGGAAAAGGAAAAAGAACATCCCATTATGGTATTGATATAAATGTCATAAACCAAAGTTTGATATAATATATAAATTTTACAGAGAAAAATATCAAAATACTGGTTGGTTAGTGATAACTGAGTGTTCAAGTGAATTTAAAAAAAAACTATAGATCTCTTTTTAGAATATATTAAAGAGAAACACACCAATTCATTCTTTTGAAATCACTACCTCACAATGATATAAACAAGGGGAGTCAGTAATTGTATTGGTATTACTCTCATTTGGTATAGATATGCAACATGGTATGTGCATACACAAAACGTTCTCTACTATTCACAATAAAGCAATAGCACATACAGGACAAAACTAATACATTGCAAACCCTCCATCTCTTTGCTATTGGCATTTTCTCAGGCTGTCTCCTAGACCTGGGATGTTCTCCCTTTTCATTTCCACCTACCAGCTTCCCTGGTTTCTTTTAAGTCCCAACTAAGATCCCGTCTTCTAGGAGAAGCCTTCCCCAACCATTCTTAATTCTAGTGCCTTCCCTATGTTAATTATTCTCTATTTATCTTATATATAGCATGTTTGTATATATTTGTTTACTTGTAGTGTCACCCATTAGATTGTGAGCTCCTTGAGGTCAGGGAGTGATTTTTGCTTTTTTTTTGTATCCCCATTGCTTAACACAATGCCTGACACATAGTAGGCACTTAATAAATGTTTATTGACTGACTTACTGCAGGCTTGTAAGAACTGTACACAATGGGAGAGCTTTAAATGGCCATGTGGATTACTGTACCATTTTGATACTGATCTACTGAACAAGAATCTCATCCCTAAGTGTCGGCTAAGCTAAACTTTCTGGTAGCTGTGATATATGGAATCATTTTAATACTCTCTCCACAAATCATATAGTACACAGAATTTTGATTAAAAAGGCCATTCCTTGATTAACTTCTTAAAGATGCCAATTTACTGAATAGGCCTTACCTCACTCAAAGAAGAACCCCAAAACACCTTAGCCTAAAAGGGCCAGGGTCTCCCAAGGCATCCTGGGACATCTGGTGAATATCAGGCCACTGTACCCAGATGGCTTTGGGAGAGAAAGTGAGGCTGGTGACCTTGCACAGCACTCCTTCATTCAAATCAAAGTCAACTGCAAGTCATGTTATCATTTCCCTGATGTCATTGTCCTCTTCGAAAATGAAGGACAAACAAAACAATAATAGTACATAAGAGTCAAGACTAAAACCCAACACAACATCCAATAATTTAGAAGTAATAAACACAATAAATCCAAATATATTTTAATATAAATTGGAGAAAGTTGTCCTTTCTGAGTATGTGAAGACATGTTACTGATGAAGTAAAGGTCGTTGGACTATACTCATCTAGAAAAAGGTCAAGAAATTTCTGTAACTTGCCTCAACTCTTTAAATGATGGAACATATTCCTTTCCTAGACATACAATCAGTCAAATACTGCTCCTAGAGATGAAACTCCCATAAGGCTCACCAAGAAAAAAAAGGAATTCTGTTGAGTGACATTGAGCATTGTTACGTAGTGATAGAATAGGTTAAGGATTGAGAGTGAATTTAATTTCATTAGCCTAAGAACTCCCAGGTGAGGAAACTCCTTCTACTAAAGCAGGTTACTTCCTTGTTCATAATTTGTAGTCTTTAGAGTTGCCTAAATGACTTTCCTCAAGTCACACAGACCTCATATATCAAAGGGAAAACTTGAACCCATCTCTTATTGGCAGACACTCAATCCACTACACAATGATGCCTCCCATAATGAAGGGAAAATAAAAATTGCAGAAGAGAAAGCTCACGAAGAAGGAAAATGGCTCCAGTCGTCTGCCATCTAACCTTCAAGAAAATTTTACTGTGCTTTTCAAGTCCCAAAAAACCTTTCTTCGATTTACAATGCCATATGCACAGAGCAGTTTTCTCAATATAACATTCCTCAGTTTTATGGCATCTCTCCAGTTTTCCATGATCTTCTGAATATTACTCTTTGGTTGTCACCAATCTCATCTGCCAGTTCTTTTAGGACCAGAGGATGTAGTACATCTGGGTCAGGTGACATGAATTCATCATTGTCAGCTAGGGTCTCCCTTACTATCTCTTTACTTTCTTGGGTATCAGTTCCCTATTTATCATTTTTGTTCTGTGAAGTATAAAAATTGGTTTATTTTGCAGGGAAAACAGAAATAAAATAAAAATGGAGGTAATAACAGTTATCATTTTTATTACACTTTCAGGTTTGCAAAACATTTTATAAATATTATCTCATTTGAACTTTATAACAATTTTTGGAGGTAGGTGCTATTACCCTCATGTTACAGCTGAGGAAACTGAGGTGAAGAGATATAATATGATTTACCCAGTGTCAACAGTTATTAAAGTGTGGGGCTGGATTTGAACTCAGGCTTCCTTACTCCAAGTCCAGTTTTCTTGTCATCTTGACACCTAAAAGCTCCACTTTCTCTCTTGTCAGCTATTTATATTCTATCCGTTGATTGTCCTTTTTCTCACAAAATAGCTTTTAAAAATGTCTTCTTTTTCTCACCAGACTCATCCCATCCTGAGGTTTAGCATTCCTAATGTGATTTGTGCAGGACAGTGCTCTGCTCTTATTTTTGTTCTTTGTCCCCTGCCTAGGCTTCCATCTTCTATATATTTAATTTTAAAATCTACGTTGGTTGCTGAGTTTCCTGTGCATTTATACTCATCTTTGCAGACAATTCATTTTTCCTCCTCATTGAGATTATTTCCCTTTGTGTCTTCAAACTTTCATTCTGTAACATCTCTCATTTCTCCTGTCCCCCCTTCCTCTGAATCATTTTAGTGTATGACATTCTACCTATCTTTCTTCTGAATCTAAATCCCAAATCTAAGGTGGATGTCAGACTATGCCCAATTACCTCTCCTCTATCACAAACTCTATCATGGAGTGCTCACTTCCCTCACAGGTTCCCATAATTTCTTCCCTGTTAATGAGAATCAGATGCAGCACACAATTTTTTTTTCTTGTTGGTTCTTTCATGTTTTGAGGGATGGAATTATCCCTATAGTAAGTCAGATGGTTATTAGGAACTCTGCTTTTGTTAGGGTGGGGTGGGATTGAGAGAGACAGACAGACAAATAGTGACAGAGAGAGAGAGAGAGAGAGAGAGAGAGAGAGAGAGAGAGAGAGAGAGAGAGAGAGAGAGGAGCGCAGAAGTCCCATGAATTTTCTGTGCCCAAGGGAAAGGGGAATAAAAACCCAGCTGGGGTGGGTTCTCTCCCTGTGATGCTTACGTTAAGCAGGGAATTGGCCAGTTGCTCACTCTCTCCCCTCCTGTAATAATGAAACTGAGGACTCCCAGCCTCAGGAGTTTGTATAATTATAGATGGAGGAGGGCCAAAGAGAGGGAGGGACACCAAAGACATACTACCGGAAATACAAGACAAAGACTGAAAGGGAAAAACCCAAAGAAAAAAGCTGGTTATAAACCCAGTTCCCGAACAGATAAACAGTAATAATCATAAAAAATAGATGGAAGAATGTGTAAAAACTTTTTAAATAGGCCAAGAAGTCAACAAGCATTTCTTAGTGTTTACTGTGTACTAGGTAGGCACTGTGCTAAGGGCTAAGGAATTTGGTTCCATTTGCACATTTTTAAGGCAAGACATTGCATTGTAATTTCTGCTCAAGTGTCTGAATGTAAACATGAACTTGACTAGGGGAAGTCATATAAGTTCACTGAGTTACAGGGAAACATGCAGGCTTCCTGCACATGGCATTTGCATTGGCTTAAAGGTAATAGAATTCCCAAGTAAACATCTCCAAGAATGATCCTTGTAATTCAACAAAGGCCTGAAGACAACTGGCATTTAGTATATAGCCATTCATTTTTTTTTTCAAGTGCAGGACCTCCATTCAGGTCTAATTTCTTAACTCCCACTTAAATTGGCAGGCCAGATCTCCAAAGCATATCTGATTATGTCCTTTGTTAGAGGTCTATAGGTAACCCTAAAGGTCTGAGATTTTTTTGTCCTATTGTTCACAGGCCCCCACCTATGTGCTCCTCACTCATTATCAGCCTGAATTAATTAGCTTTTACTAATGGTATTTCCTAAGTAGGTATAGCAGGGATAGTTGGTACAAAAACAATCTTCTAAAAAAATCGGGGCCCACTATCCCACAAGTACAGAAAAGGTCAGCAGGGAGAGTGAGCATGAACTCACAGTACAACAACGGTGAGTTATACATGTAAAGAATGTTTGTGGCCAAAGGGGAAATATAATTCCTAATCATTAGAAGTTCTTTTCACTGGAAGTTTTCTTGACTCTACAGCTGATGTGCTTTTCTAGAGAATCAAATGAAATACCTATTAGGGACTTTGTAAAAAGTGTTATATAAATGCTAGCTGTCAGCATTTTGAGTTGTACCTGGTATGGAGAGAGTACTATGCTAGGCATTGGGGATATAGAAGCAAAGTCAAAATAGTTCCTACCCTCAATAAGCTTGTGTTATACTGGAAGAGTTCAAGTACAAAGTTCTTTTTTTTTTTTTAACCAGTTCCATCTTTGGCTGTATTACAAGATGGAGGAAATAGCACCACTATACCATTCCCTGGGTAGACCACATCTGATGTAGCAAAGCAAAGATTGGATGACCAGCACATGGTGGTGTATTCTAGCGGTTAGTCTTTTTTCTTTTAATTACAGCTTAATTAAAATAAATCTAACCTTTCCCCCTCTTCAACCACTATGTGAGTCACAATACTGTCTTATCCCAATTACTAACTATAGGAAATGTTAGAGTTGGGCCTGTCTCAGGCTGGTACCCTGATATTTCATGTTGGATACTGGAATGAAAGGAGACACTCATATCTCCTTAAGCAGTTAGCAAAAGGAGGTTTACTAGTTATAGCATAGAAAGATTGGTCAGTAAGGATATTTCTAGTCTTAGTTCGGAGAGACACAACTCCTCCTGTCCCATTATCTAGTAGCAGGGCAGGGAGTGGTGACTTATTTTTCTTGAGATATCTTCCAATTCTGAAAGCTCTCAGATCAGCTTACAAGTCCTAGCTCCCTAGTCAATCAAGTCCTGGAACAGCTATGCAGTCTTTTAGCAAAAAAACCAACCAACCCAAAACAACAAAACAAAAACCAGCCTAACTTGCTTGAAGGGAGAGTTAGGACTTTGCTCCCACTGCAATAGGACCTGTGATTTCACTGTTTGAGTAACTCCTGGGTGAGGTTATGTAGACTAAAATCTTCTCCTTAATTTAAGGTCTTAGAGAATTTCCTGCATTATAATAAGGTTAAGTGACTTGCCCACTGTCACCCAACCAATATGTGTCAGGAATAGGAGGTCTTGAACCCAGGAGTTCCTGGCTTAAAGGACCATTCTCTAACCACTATACCACATTGCCTTTCATAAAAGTTTCCTCATTTCAAACAAAACCATAAGGCTAAATCTAAGAGATCAGAGTTGATTTAACAGACCTGACACAAGTATTACATGATGTACAAAACAGCAGTAAGGAAGCAAAGTCTCAGATGAACCACAGACATGCAATTTCAGAATTAGGGGCACCATCCAAGAGGCCAAGCAGGCTGGCCAGATGTGTATCAGTTGAGCCAGCCACCAGGGTCTCTGGGAAGCATTTCCCTGTAAAAATGGAAACAATAGCTGCTGGTTTTATCAAGCAGCGTCAACCATGTGGGCTCAAGGGAATATAACTAAATTTTCTGATTTTTTTGTCTCCATATAAAGAAATAGGGTTTTGTTTTGTTTTTTTTTTTTATTTTTGCTTCTCTGTAGAGAGAGTTTCAGTCTAATCTTGCAGTTAAGTCTAGGGCTATGTGTACAAAGATCATCCTTTGCCTTCCCCATAATGTGGTCTGCTCACTCACAGTTGATACTCTCAGAATGAAATGAAAATCAATTCATCTTTATGTGGAAAAAAAGAAATCATTCTAAAGGTAAAGACATCAGATAAATAAGATTTAAAGGTAAGTGATACCAGTTGACTAGACATTGGTGAGACAGACCTGGGGAGGGGAGAATGGAGATAAGATATGTTAATTCCATTCCAGCACAGGAGCAAATTCTGTCCAGGCAAGTCATTGCTGAAGTGGGTCAGTGAGCCAGACAGGGCTCCGACTACTCACCACTGTATTCATTTCAGGGTAGCACTCCTTTCTCTTGTCATTGGCTAGCTGCCAATGACTGTGCACATCCACGCTGCTGGGGCCCTCTCTTCTCCTCAGGGCTCATGAGTTTCTTTCCAGCTGTGAAAAATCTACACTTCCCATTATCCTCCTTATGATAACTGCAAAGGATTGCCTATAAGCATTGCACACTTTTTCATACTTTGAAAAGATTTGGGAGTAATTTGTCAGTGCAACTTCTGCCTTCCCCTTCCCTATACTAATTTCATGAGTCACTATGGTTGAAAAATTCATTACTTGGTAGACAAACTTCTGGAGACAAACTTCTTTACATAGCCAGGCTGGTCCTCAGATGACAGGTACTCAATCTCTGAATCCTTGGTCCAAAAGAAAGAGTGGCTGAAAGACTTGGGTTCAAATTTCCCTTTTGACACTATCTGTGTGACCTTGGGTTAGTCATTTAGCCTCCCAGCTCAGTTTCCTCAATTATAAAAGGAGGGATTTGGACTACATGATCTCTATTGTCCCTTCCAGGTATGGAACTATGATCCTGAAACCATTGCATCTTTTTTTTAAATTAATTTATGGAATAAAACAAGCATTTCCATAACATTGTAGAATAAAAAAGATGGTTGTACATGAAAGTAAATATCTATTATGTACAACTTGCTATTCCTTTTAAATATATAATAAAGTTATCATGTAAATTTCTTTTTTCTTCCCTCCCCACCTACACCCTGGAGATGGCTCTCAATAGATACACACAGAGACACAACATACACACATATATTCCATATCTATATATAATGTGCGTATGCATATATACACATATATGCATATATATGTGTGTGTATATGTATATATACACATAAAATATGTCAAATTATTATTTATATCTATTTATCACTTCTTTCTCTAGGTGCAGATAGTGTGTTTCTTCCCATGTCCTGCAAAGTTGATTTGGGTATTTATAATAGTCAAAATCACTTATTTGCTCAAATTCATTCTTAAAACAAAATTACTGTTACTGTATTCAATGTTCTTTTGGTTCTGCTCATTTCATTCATCATTATTCATGTAAGTCTTTACACGTTTTTCTAAGAAAAACCATTCCATCTTGTTAAAAGTTACAAATTTTCCTACTAGAGTTTAATGAATAAATGATTTATATACCCATTTTCTTTCTGACCCTGGATTTATCAAACATACCTGGTTCTTTAATTTTCTTTTCATCATAAATCCTCAGGTAAAGAATAACATAGCTAGTGATCTCCAAAATGTGTGTCCGTGTGCCCAGGGCCAATTGAGGTGGTGGAAGAAAATATCAGAACTGAGGAGAGCAGCACAGGTGACTCAAGTGAGCAGTGGCTATCTGCCTGTGCTGTCCTCCTTCCAACTTCCTGTGTCCAGTGCAGCCTGCATGCCACAGGTAGGAGGTGTGGTTCTGCACTGGACAGAAAACCACACATACTCCTAGGCAGGACACATAGAGAAGTGAGCAGGCATTCATGAATCAGCCTCCCGCTAACCTCTGACTTTCCTGGGACAGGACTCTGCTCACTGACTAGATTCCAGAGCCCTGGGATGAGCAGCCCTTCCAGGGCCTCACCCGCGAAATGGGAATTGATGGAATGTGGACTTCCTACGTACCTAGTTCCACTCTTGGAAGAGAAACAGAACATCCTGCCCAGAGCCGTGGGGGTTCCAGGTTCCAATGGAGACAATCAGAACATGCTTCTCAATGGGTGGAGGGCAATTCTAGAGCCTCATTTTCAGAGGAAGATGGATGGGAAGTATATTTCACAACCTGAGAGAGACTAGGGGCATACCAATGTGTGGGGTTCTGCTCCACAGGCCTACCTGATTATGGGTCTCAGGCAGAGAGAAACGCTTCCTGAACTAAAAAGTCTCATCTGCTTTGTCTGCGTTCATCTCTCCCTCTGCCCCAAGGAGAATGAGGGAAACCCAAACTTGACCAGACTCTGTGAAACAGTGTAAGACCCCCTGCTAAATCAAGGTCCTCAAAAATAAGTAAGAAAATTTAGTCACATTGCTCTCACTTACGTAAATTTGAATTGACTCAGTGAGAGAAAACATACTTTTGTATTGTTAATAAATAAAATATTTTAAATTCATCTTTATCTCACTCTTTTTAATATAGATTCAGGAAGTGTTGTAATAGACATAGTAGTATTATCCTTCTTTTCTTACAGGTATTACTGAGCATTCTTACTCTCCTTTGCAATATGATTGGACCAGACTTTATACCTCAGAAGCCCTCTTGTCCAACCTCACCATTTTACAGAAAAGAAAACTGAGGCTTAGGGGGTCAAGTGATTTATCCAAGGTCCCAAAGATGTTTAGTATCAGAGATCTCATTTGAACCTGGGTCCTCCTACTGCAGAGTCAGTGTTCTTGGCATTATGCAATGCTGATTCCTACCTCCTCTGCTTGGGTGATAAACACGGAAACTTTATTTAACCTGCTTTCTTTTTTACGATATAGGTTGATTTTCCCTTCTTTAGGAAGCCTGGTGGCTTTCGAGCACCTAGTGGCTCACCACATAGGTGCAAAATTTAGTGCAGACACCAGGTCAGCTTTAGCCCTACCATGGTGCAGAACTCTTTAGCTCATGAGATCCACCAACCTCAGTCTTCCCAGGGGCAGGGATCATAGGTAATGATGTCCTGGAGTCAGCTTCTGCCAACTCACAGGAGTTGGCAGGAGCTAAATCTTCATTGTGAATATTTACAATTCAGAAATTGGCAAGTGCTGAAAATCAGGGCTTGGTTATTGTTTTGATTATCCAGACTGATTTAAATGAGAGAGGGCTGTGCCCAGTCACCAGCCCTACTCTCTCCTCCCGAGCCATCTGAATCCCATGCAGGCTATAGATCAGGACAACTGGAGAAGGCCCCAGATGCAGTGGGAAACCTTGGTCTTTTTAAGCTAATCTTTCCCTGGCCTCAGTTTGACTGAGGCAATGCCCATTCAGTGATTAAGGCTAGGTAAGAAATGAGGTGAAGAATGGCCTCTTTTACCTAGTTTAAAAAAATCAGTGTGAGAGGAGAAGACTCTCAGTGTTTCTGGCCAAAAGGGAAACAATTGCTATTTACATTCACTCTGAGCCAACCAGGGCCCAAACAATGAAAAAGCTTATGATTATAGCTTTGTAGTATGGTTTGATATCTGGTACTATCAGGCCCTCTTCCTTTGCTCTTATTTATTCATTCCCTTGATATTCTTGACCTTTAAATTAATTTTGCTATTATTTTTCTCTAGTTCTATAATCAGTATATACTATTGTCAATATATATGGGGCCATTTATTCATGAAACTCTAGTAGGAAAATTTGCAACTTTTAACAAGATGGGATGGTTTTTCTTAGCAAAACATGGAAAGACTTACACGAATAATGATGAATGAAATGAGTAGAACCAAAAGAATACTATATACAGTAACAGTAATATTATTTTAAAAGTTGAGCAAACAAGCCATTTTGATTATTATAAATACCCAAATCAACTCTGCAGGACATAGGAAGAAACACACTATCTGTCAGTATATGCTATTGCAATTATAAAGCTAGACTTGAAGTGAGGAAGATAGGTTCAAATTTTGTCTCTGACATTGGCTGTGAGAGCAATTCACCTCATCTTTCTGAGCCTAGGAATCCACCAAGCCAGTATTAGATTTGTAAGACTTGTTGCAATTGTCTATAGACATGAGATCCTTTTTCAGGCATTATCCATAAATGTAGCACACACATTTTATACCTCATGGAATTTTTTATAACCTTCGTAAATATTTCATGCATATTTGGGAGAAATGTATAATTCCCTGTTATTCTCATTTGATTCTCTTCGTGTGTCTATCAAATCTAATTTCTTCAACACTTGGTTGAAGTTTATTAACTTCTCCCTTAACTTCTTGTTTCATTTATCATATTCCTTTGGTGACGTGTTAGAATTTCCTAGTAATGTGTTTTTAATCTATTTCTTTTTATGACTCACATTTTTTAATTTATAAATTTACTCACCCTGTCATATGTGCACAAGCATTTAATAATGATAATCCTCCATTTTCAAATGTACCTTCAATCGTCATAAAATTTCCTTGTTTATCTCTTGAATTCAGTTTTGTTAGCTATCATCCCTGAAGCTCTGGAGTTATAGGAAGTTATTTTCTGGAGTTATTTGAAGCATTGTCAAATTTTAGTCCATCCTGTATTGTCTCCAAGTCCTCCCTCTTTCTTTCTCCCCCAGCTCTCCCTCCCTTCTCTCTTTCTCTTTCTCTCTCTTTTCCTCTCTTCCCCCTCCCCTCTTTTACCTACAATGGACTTATCATACCTAGCTCTTACAGTGGAAAAGCAAAAATCACAATAATTTCAAAATATCTTAATGAACTAGTAGTGGAAATTCCCCAATCTTGCCTTATGAGAAATAAAATATGACAAACTATGGAAACGGTAACACAGATGGTCTCATCTACTGTTGTCACAACTATTTGTTGTCCTTGGATACAACACCTGCAGCCTTGTCCAAATGGTTACTTCAACTCTGCTCTCATAATCTTAACAATTATAAAAGTATTTGGTCATCTCCTCTTGTCTTCTGTTCTTGAACAGGAAATGCCTCCTCATTCTTATAACAAATTTTCAGCTGCATGGTAAATATTCCCTGAGGAACCTCATTTATTTTCTCTAGACCTATACTCCCTTTCTCTACCCTTCCCTCTCTGAATTGCTTGATCTATTCTAAATTTCTGCAGAATGTTGCTGTTTGGATGCATACTTAAGTGTAGCTAGAAAGTAAAAAAAAAATAATTGAATGAATGAATAATAAAGGAATTAATTTGTATCCTAGGAAACTAAAGTTATCAGTGAGCTGTCTTCCTTAGCATGCTAACAATTTTCTTTGCTTTCACTTTGGCTTCCTATTTTTGATCTACAGTCATTCAGCCCTTGCTGGAGGGTATGCCTCTCCTGAAAAGAATTTCTGAACACTGGCTATCATCCATCCATCCATCTATCTATCTCTATCTATCTATCTATCTATCTATCTAACTCTCCATCTATTTGTCATTTAATATTTGTCTATGTATATACGTATGCAGGTGTATACATGTATATGTGTGTGTATGTGTGTGTGTGTGTGTGTGTGTGTGTGTGTGTGTGTGTATTCAGGCATGTTTCCTTTTGGCAGCATATTGCTCATCTGAGTTTTTTTAGTGCATTAACCATATTTGTTGGAGATTTCAATCCATCTACACTCTAGGCTATCATTGCTACATTTGATTTATCTTCTGTTATTATTTCCTAAAATTATTATTTTTGTTAGAATGGAATACAATCCTCCTCATTTCACTGGGTCAAATCCGTTTATAACCTCAACAAACCTATACACCTGTTTCAACAATCCAGCTAGCAACTGCTGTGGGGTGTAAAACCAACAACAACCAGCTCATGGAACACTGTAAGCCCAAATTCTTTTGATCTGCTTTACTAAGGAGAGCAACATTAAGAGGTTAACAATCTCAATTTAATCCAGCATACAAATATTATTCACTTAGTTCAGGGGAAAAAGCCAGCACCCTGAACTTCAGAGCAAATACAAATTATAAACATCAACAGACAGACCTTATCTGATTCAAATCTCAATACACAGTTACCAGAGTTTAACAAAGTCCCAACATCTGGGTTTACAAGCTGGAGGGCTCTTAACTACAGCTGCCTGGAGCTTCCACAGCAACCCCACCAAGAGTGAGAGCCCTAAGCAAATAGCTCCCTCTTCCCTTTTTATGCACTCTTTAGCCCTCATCAACCTTTGTCTGAGCGATCAGAACTTAAGGTCTTACTATTGGCTGGGGTCTTAGCACCTCCCTTCATTGGCCCCACCTGGAGCCCCGCCTTAGTTACCATTCACACATGTAGGTTTAGCACCTAATAGATAGGGGTTTAGGCCTGGGGCTTAGCACCTAATAAGATTCAATCGAAGGCACTGAATTAATCAAAGGAAACAAAGGCCAAACTCTTCAAGGGCACTTGGTTGAATAAGTGCTAAGAGCCCATCTTGATCCCCAATACAACACCCACACACCCACACCTACACACTTTTTATATTTTTCATTCTTAGCTCTCTAAATTTTGCAAAAAACTCCACCTACTTTTTAAATTGTCATCTTGTGTAGTTTTGCTCACACTTTGTCACCCCTTCCCTGCTCCATCTCTTTGCTATCATTTGCTCATTTTTCTTAGCCTACTTCTAAAGCCACACAATTATCTCCTTATGTCTGCCCTCTTCTTCCACACTCTCATTCCTTCTTATATCATTCAGTACTGTGATTACACTTTTTTTATTAGTTACAAAATAGCCATTAATTAAATTAGTTTAATGATCAAATCTGTGATCTCTTGGTTGTTCTATTTTATGTTTGGCCTTTCCTTCATACAGTACTTAAGTGCATGTTAATTTTTAAAGTGCCCTCTTTTGTCTTCTAAAGGAAACCATAGCACTTTTGGGATACTGATTTTGGGATGAAGACTTTTATCTCCTGACCTTTGGTATATCTTGTTCCAGGTTATTATGCTTTTCTTGTTGTAGCAACAACGTAGCTAGCAGCTATTGTGGCTGTGTAAAACCAACAACCAGCACACAGAGGGCTGCCGACACAGGTCTGCTTTTCTAAGAAAAGCAACTTTGAGGGGTCAACAATCTCAGTTTAATCAATCATACATAGATCATTCACTTAATTCAAGGGGAAAAGATCAGCCCCCTGAACGTCAAGGCAAATACAAACAGAAATCACGAACATCAACAGACAGACCTTGTCTGATTGAAATCAGGATTCATAGTTATCAGAGAAGCACTAACATCTATCTGGGTTACAAAGCCAGGGGGTGGGTTCAATGGCTTGCTCAGAGTCTGTCGCCCATATTCTTTCAGTGAGTGTACCCCCCAAAGTCATATGCCAACCTCAAATCTCATATACCTGTCTCAGGGGCCTGGGGCACTTGAGTCTCACCATTTAGAGTGTGATAAGTCAGTGTGGGAAAGCTCCAACCAACAGCACCACATCATATACAGTAAAATGACTCTCCTTTTCCTTGATGCTGAGAAACACTCCAAGACAAAAGATCCCACAGTACCTGCCCCATGCAAACAAAGAACAGTGAAAAGTCCCATTTCGCTTGCCATTACATTTGAAAGGCAAGAATCATTAAAGGCACTTAAGAGAAGAACAGCAAAAAGCACCACCCTGATTGCCACTACACTTGTATTTTGTAGATAAATCTTACGGAACTTGAATGAGGTTTTTTTTTTGTATTTTGTTTTTTGGTATGTGTTGTTTTTCTTTTTGGCTGCTTATAAAATCCCCTCCTTACAAATGTAGTCATGAAGATTCATGATATTTCTGGGTGAATAGAATGACTATCTTTCTAGAAAGCCCTCTTTTGTAATCAGAATGAAGGAAGGAAAGTAATAAAAGGAAGTAATGAAGGAAGTAACAAAACCCAAATGGCTACAACTGATTTTTTAACTCTTTTGGGAGGGGCTGTGTTGAGGTATCTAGTTGTGCATCATATTGAGTGCAGGAATTGTAGTCAAGATCTGAATTTAAATCTCCCCTCAGATATTTATTAGCTGTATGGCCTTAGGTAAGTCACTGAATTTCTTCCTGCCTCACTTTCCTCATCTGTAAAATTTAGAAAGATAGCCAGTCTATTGGCAACTAGTCCAACGTGGTGGACTCAATAGAAACAAATGTTCTCACAGAACGTTGTCATTTGTTTCCACTATAGCTGCAGATGGGAATTAATGAGGATGACAAAACTGCTTGAAGAGTTCATGTTAACCCAATCCTTGCTCCTAATTGTGGGATCAATAGTCAATAAGAGTCATTGGTGAGATAAACAGAAAGGCAAGACCAGCCTAATGAAAGAAAGGAAGGAAGGAAAGAAGGAAGAAGGAAAGAAAGAAAGAAAGAAAGAAAGAAAGAAAGAAAGAAAGAAAGAAAGAAAGAAAGAGAAAGAAAGAGAAAAGGGGGAGGGAGGGAGGAAAGAAGGGAGTGAGAAAAGAAGGAAGAAAGAAGGAAAGAAAGATAGAAAGAAAGAAAGAAAGAAAGAAAGAAAGAAAAAGAAAGAAAGAAAGAAAAGGAGGAGAGAGGGAGGAAGGAAGGGAGGGAGGAAGGAAGGGAGTGAGAAAGGAAGAAAGGAAGAAAGAAGGAAGGAAGCAAGGAAGGAAGGAAGGAAAGAAAGAAAGAAAAGACTTTCAGACATTTTATACTAGACAACCAGTAGACATCTCAAACTATTCATGTCCAAAATGTAACTCATTATCTTGCCTCTTAAACCTTGTTCTACTCTTTTCTACCCTATTGCTGTAGAGAACATAACCATCCTCCCTGACCTTTGGGTTCCCAACCTAAAAGGCATTGTTGACTCCTCACGATCATCCCCC
This sequence comes from Phalanger gymnotis, assembly GCA_028646595.1. Lineage (NCBI taxonomy): Eukaryota > Metazoa > Chordata > Mammalia > Diprotodontia > Phalangeridae > Phalanger > Phalanger gymnotis. The sequence continues at coordinate 353,010,753 of CM053623.1, forward strand.
ACATCCAATGTGTTGCTAAGGCCTGTAGATTTCACTTTTGCAACATCTCCCTACTATATTCCCCTTTTCCATCTGACACTGCCACCACTCTACTGTAGGCCCTCATCACCCCAAACCCTGGAGTAAGCAATAGCTTACTCGTGGGTCTGCATGCTTCAGGCCTCTATTCACTCAAATCCATTTTCCATTCATCCACTAAAATGATTTTCCTAAAGTGCCAGGCTGAACATATTACTCCTTGGATTCAATGATCTCCAGGGGCTGCCCATCAACCCACAGATCAAACATAATATTCTCTGCTATTCAATGCCCTTCCTAAGCTAGCTCCCTCTGAGTTTTCATTGTCCTTACACCTTACTCCCCACCACGTACTCTTTGATACATGGATGCTGGCCTCCCGGATATTTCAGTAACAAGACATTCCTTCTCTTTGCTTTGGGCATTTCCTCAGGTTATGTCCCAAACCAAGAATGTTCCTCTTTTCATCTTTACCTAACGGTTTTTCTGGCTTAGGCTCCAATTAAAATTCCACCTTCTCCAGGAAGCCTTTCCTAACCTCTCTTACTTCTAATGTTTTCCCACTGTTAATTATTTCTAATTTATCTTGTATATAGCTTTTTGTAATCTATTTGTTTCTTTGCACCCCCCCCCCCATCAGGTTGTGAGCTCCCGGAGGGCAAGGACTTTTTCTTGCCTGTTTTTCTATCCCCAGAACTTAGCACAGAGTATGGCAGATAGTAAACACTTGGTAAATGTTTGTTGATTGATTAATTCATGTATGGGTAGGACTGTTTGGCTGCTGAGGTCCCTTCCAACTATCAAACGATTCTGTTATTGGAGAAGTATGGCCCCATTGTTTATCTAAATGAAGAGATGTAGTTCATGGGTGATATGGAGAGATACAGGCAGCTGGGTAATTCAGTCGATAGAACACTGAGTCTGGAGTCAGGAAGACTCAACTTCAAATTTGGCTTCAGACACTTACTAAATGTGTGACCCTGGGAAAGTCACTTAACGCTGTTTGCCTCAGTTTCCTCATTGGTAAAGTGAGTTGGAGAAAGAAATAGCAAACCACTCCAGTATCTTTGTCAAGAAAACACTAAAAGGGGTCGTGAAGAATTGAACACGACTGAAAAAACCTAAACAGCAACAATAACGACCAATGGAGAGATATGATTTGAGACTTGGTGTGCCTCTGCCAATAAGAGGAGAGCCAAGGGCAGTGCTTACGCCACCAGCAGCCAAGCTGGAGGGAAAGGGACAGCCAGGCTCCAAGAGCACCACAAGCCTGTGTGGTTTTCTTTAGGCTCCAGGAAGGGTATTGGGCTAGAATTATATATGTCTGTGCCCCTTAAATATCTCTAGTCTGAGGGTGTTATTCTGAGTTTTGAAGGAAAGCCATTTCCTTGATTCTTTTTTAAAGAGTAGGGTAACTCTTATACTCACTACCTTAGATCCTTCTCACTCAATGCTGGTTACACAAAAGAAAAATAAAGAAAACCAACTCATTAAAGCAAGACAGGCAAGAGAAATAATAGTACTTCTACAGATTAAAATATACCTGAAAATATATAAGAATAAATGAGCTTGACTCGTGACCAACAAGATGGAAGACTAGATATCTGGTTTGATCCCCATGACCTCTCAAACTTTTCCAAAACAGAAATTCTGTGCCAAAAATAAAGTAACTTTAGCTATCTCCGTGATTTAAGACATCTAGAACCCAAAAGAAGGTGGGGAAAAAACACATGAATGGATGCCTGCCCTGAGCTCACACAGCATCTTCTCCCCAAATGCCTACCCTGCTCCTGGCAGCAAAGCTGCATGAACTGCCCCAAGGAACTGACTCACGGGCTTGCACCAAAACCCAAACTGACACTTCATCTCCCCTCAGTGCCTTGAAAATTTGGGCTCCAAATGGCAGAAATTTGCCAAGACCCCAAAAGCCAGTGCCCTGGTATCCAAAACTCGATGAGGCAGAGGACGCCACGAAATTTGAGAAAATTGTGGAAACACCTCATGCTGTTATCAAGTAGTTTAGAAAAGAGATGAGAATTATGAGAGCAGAATTTATGGCCTGCCCATTGAAAATAATGGGAAAAAGAGAAAAACTTCAATCTGACACAGCAAGTGTCTCTAAAAAAACAAAAGAGAAAATAATCAACTGAAAATGAAAATAAACAAAAATGAAAGACAGGCAAGAAGAAGAGAAGCAAAAATCAATAACATTTCAAGAAAATATGCTCTCTATCGAAGGAAAACATATAAATCTCAAAGATAAGATGGGGAAAGATCATAGATCTCCTAGAAAAAAAAGTGTAAGTCAAAAAACGTGAACACCAAATATAAAAAAATACTTCAGGAAGCCTGCCCCAAAATTCTGAGGACAGAACACTAAATGCCAATGGAAAGAATGCAGAGATTTCTTCCAGGAAATAAAAACAAGGCTGCAAACTCCAAGACATATAGTGGTTAGATTCTGCAAATGACTATGAAAAAGACCTTCAAACATAAAATAAAGAGAATTCAAATAGGGAAAGGGAATCCAAATATCACAGGCCTATTCTGCACCCATCAGAAAATTCATGAAAGAATGGAATGATGTGTTCTGACAAGCAATGAATCTCAAAATGGAGTCCTGGGTGACCAATATAGCAAATCTTACTTTAGTCATAAAAGGGGGAAAAATGGACATTAATAATAAACAGGAATTTTACAAACATTCTTACAAAGAAATCCATATCTGAAGAAACTGTTTCTCAAACACCTAGACAACAGAAATGAAGTTGGGGTGAATGAATACAATAGCTAAGTACAGCAACAACAGAATGACAGCAAAGAAACAAATTTGAAACTTCTTTTCAGATGTACACAAAAAGTCTGGGACAAAGGCAGAAGTTAGGTGGAGGCAACAGTGGAGAGGCAGGTCTGAGGCATTATAAATGGAACCTTATAATACTCTGCATACTGGTGAATCTTTTATTTTTTCTGTGGCAGAAATTAGATTATAAAATGGGAAGGTTCATAAAAGGGTGAAGTAAAGCAGGGAGACAGAGAGGCATGTGTGACATGCCAGGGTCAAATTAAGGGCTAACAACGAAGGAAAAGTCACTCTTCTATTCTCTCAGGAAGAGAAATACCTCTAGAAAAGTGGATGAGGATGAGGGATTAAGACTGAAAATGGGGAGGGGTGGAAGAGAGAGGCCTTCTTTTGGTGATGGGAGAGGACTATATCAATGAATGCTCTTATGGGTAAAGAGAGATGTTCTATGAAAGGAAATAGGGAACCTTTTGCTAGGTGTTGTCTGGCAGACTGGATGCTTGGAAAAAAAAAACAACCCAACAGCATTTGTTCTTCCTCAGGAGAAGGTAAGTTGGAAGTTCAGGGGGAGGCAAGGGGGGAACCGGAACCTGGGAGAGTGGGAGGGAATGGATTCAGGAGATTTTGACACAAATGAGGAAAGAAGGTAACTTCGACAGCCTTGAGGCTGCAGGTTCCCCACCCCTGCCTTAGACTAACACCTGACACCATATTCCACTATACATTCTAAATAGAATTCTGACCTTAATATTGCAACCATACTATTAAAAGAAAAAAGAAGTGAAGCAGATCATATCCCTCTCATAGCTATGGGTAAGAGATATATTTTTAAACAAAATAAAGACAGAAGCAATTACAAAAAGATAAAACAGATAACTTTGATTACATGAAACTGCAAAGCTTCTGGACAGATTACATTAATGCACCTAGAATAAGAAGAGAAGCAATAAAAAATAATCTTTGAAGAGGAAGCTTCACCTGCATAACAATTGCGTCTTTCTCCGTGTCTTTCCCAAAATGTCTCTTGAAACCGCTCAATAAATCTCAGTGTTGCATAGCTCTCAGCATTCCCTTCATTAATCCAGAGTTGTCTTCCTGGACATTCATATCAACAGCAACAATAAATGCCCTAAGCTTGGTTGGAAGCCAGGTTATGCTTAGATTCTGTTATACTGTTAGCAACAGGAAGAGGAGGAGAACAGGACTCGATTTCTACTGCAAACCACCAGGAAGAACAGAGGAGATAAGAGGGAGGAGACCCAGGAAAGGAGCTAGCATTTTTTTTTGGGGGGGGTGGTCCTTGATAAAAACTCTACTAATGAGTCCAGATACTGACTGAGTTCAATGGATGACCAATAATATACAGACTGTGGTAGGATATCAATTCATGCCGTTGACTCCTTGCCACTCTAAGGTTTGCACAGCAAAATTTTCAAGGATTCTTCTTCCTTTCCTCATCTTTCTTTCATCCCCACTTTATCGCTCCTCCATAACTATGATCGGATAGATCATAACTAAGTATGAGAACACATTAGGGGTACCTACTGGGTAAGGGGTGCAGCAAAGATGTTCAAGAGAGGATTTCGTCTAGTTCACATTTTCCCCCTTATGTCTTGGAGAACAATACCCTGTCAACAATACTGTCAATTAGCCTGGCTAAGACTGCTACAGGCCAACATTATCTGCTATTTTATCCTGTCTTTTTAATCAGGCCAGTGATCTGGAAATAATTTTTAACTGTTTTCTTTTACATTTTTTAATGAATTTCTAGGTTCTTTCCCCCATTTTTAATTGTTCTGATATCAGTTATTCAGCTATATCCCCTAACCAGGAGAATCAAATAAATAGAAATGGAACTTTCATTCATAATTTTGACCCAATGGCTAAAGTGATGAATGAATCTTCTGAAATTGCAAAGTTTCTTGCTCCTAGATAAAGCTGCTGGCTAAGCCCAGCCCCCACTTTCCTTCTTCCCAGGCTTGGACTTGAAGACAATAGTGAATAAAATTAGAAGGAAGTTGTAGGGGACTGAGCAGATTAGAAATTAAATTAGGAGTTTACAGAAAAGCAGGAAGGAAGCAGCTATAAACTGTCTGGTGAAACCTTTTTCTAAAGCTGTGTCTGTAGGGTACTGGAAACAAGAAAAGGAATGAGAATTCCAATCTCCTCTGGTTTCTTGTTAGTCTAAGGACAATTAGAATGTTGAGGGGATTAAAAAAAATTCAACTGCTGGATTGACCAATTGTCTGTTGTTGGGAGGTGTGCAATAGGGTCTAAGGCAAAGAAATATAGGATACAGAGTTGGAAGGACCTATTCCCCCACCAGTCCCAGCACTCATTTTACAGATGCAGAAATGGAAAAGGCCTTGTCCAAGATCACAAGAGTAATGAGTGTGAGAACTTGAATTTTTAACCAAGTCTTCTAACTCCAAATGTGATGCATTTTTTCCCTAATGCTGCTTTCACAGATATCATTCCTTTATTAAAGAGGTCTTTGTCTTCTACTGTATGGTTTCTTTTGGGGCTTCTATGTGCTAGGATCATAGGAAGTTACAGTTGGAGGTGACCAATAGAGATCCTCATATCTCCAAGTTGACATGGGTTGTCCTTAGGTCAGAACTTGATCCTTCTGTTTAGTTTTTAATATCTGTCACCACCTAGCCATAATCTATCTTCCAACTTTATTGTACATGACTTCCTGTCCTGCCCTCTATGAGCCAGACAGTCTGACCTTCGTGTTCCTCACTCAGAGCTTTCCATCTCTTGTCTCTATCTTTAATAGTAGCTATATTCCAGGTGTGGCATGCATTCTCCTCTGCCTCAAAGAGTCCCTTTCTTCCTTTAAGACTTAGCTCATACACTACCATCTAAAGGAACTCTTTCCTGATCCTCCCAGATATTTTTGCCTTTGAGTTACTTTGGGTGTTAGGGCACTTTCCATGGAAGGGAGTGTGAAATGAACCCTTATTTGGCAGAGAATCTATAGTCAACCTGCATGGGCTAGCTCCATAAAGGGCTTTCAGAGCTGCGACAGTGGCAAGGAGTCCCAAGAGGAGAATTGTAGCAAAGGAACCCTAGAGATAACATTATATGTTTAAAAGGAATAGCAAGCTGTACATAATAAATGCGCAGTTTCATATGCAATCTCTTTTTTATTATACTATCTTATGGAAATGCTTGCTTTATCCTATAAATTTAAAAATACACAAAATTAAAAATAAAAGTAAAAAATGTTTATAGAGGATAAAAACTTTTGATAATACATGTTTAATATTTTAAAAGGGAAGAAACAGTTAACATTGAGACCACCTCACAGGATCAAGTTTCAGGCTATGCAGGTCACCAGAGTAAATACTGTACTTACTTTACTACAAAGAGTGAGCTGAAAGAACCCAGGAGAGTGTATTGGTAACATGCCTATTAGGAATTATTTTGCCTAGCACAAAACGATTGAGTGACGGTAGCGGTAGGGAGTGATTGGAGTTAAGAGGTGAGTGGGGCAGGCTATGGTATAAAAGACAATCTACAGTGATGGGACAGACAGCAGTCCAAATGTGGTACACCTAGAGAAGTACCACCTATTGGGCTCGGTGACGGGCACCACGATGATGGCACAATGGGGTGGTCACATGGGACTAGGCAAAGTTGTGAGGACAAGCCACAATGAACAGGCTAGTGGGCGAACTTGAGAACATCATGGGGAGAAAGTATTTTGTTCTCCTTTTCCTACCCTGGGATAGCCCCATGAAAGTGATCTAGGACAAGGTCCCAGTGACCCACCCCAGTTATGGCTGTTACTACAGGAAAGAGCATGGAGAGAGAAGGGAATCTGAAATATAGAGGGAGAAGAAAAAACTAGGGGCTTTCTGTGTAACTTAGGAGAAGCAGGTGGTTCTAAGGCTTTGGCAAGTTGGCGATGTTGACTTCAGTTGCTTTGCTGACAAGGAAGGCTTCCATGCTCTTAAGGTTCCATATCTAAGAAGTTCAACTATGGGTGGGGTATAAAACATCTTACAACATAGCATGAAGCAAGGGGAAGAGTTTTGCTTCCAGAATCAGTGGACCTGGGTTACAATCCAATTCCTGGTGCTCAGACTGTTAAATTCTTGAAAACAAAGGCTGCTTTCCTCTCTTTCTTTGTATCCCCAGTGTGTGGCACATAGCAGGCATATATTAAATGCCTTTTGTTTGGCTACTAATGTGAGACCTTGCAAAAATAACTTTGCCACCTTGGGACTCAGTTTCCTCATCTGTAAAATGAGAGTTGGATTTGAAGGCCTCTGAAATACATTTCAGCTCTGGATCTGTAAGTCTGTATAAATGTGACTTGCTCATCATTGCTGTCACATCGTTATTTGACTCTGGCTATTCAGGTTTCTTTAAAGCATACATCAAAAGACTACTGGTGCTGAGAGGTGGAGACAAGCTGACTCAGTGAAAGCAGGGACTTGCCTGAGTTCTCCACCAAACCCCACCGAATACTGTAAAAATGACTCTAAACAAATTCTAGAGCAGCAGAACCCACAAAATGACAGCATGAAACACATTTCCTGCCCAAGACAATCTGGACGGGGGACAGAATAGGTCTATTGCAGAGTGCTCAGTGCAGAGTGCTGCCCAGTGTGGGCAGGCTAGGCCTCAGGGCACCACAGAATCATGGGCAGAATCTTAACCCACGAATGCCAAAGACAATTTAGCAGGTCAGTGGGAAACCTCTGTCTGACCATGGTGAGAGGAGCTTGGTCAGGGCCCAGAACCAGGACAGTGTGGGGTGGGGAGGGGTGGGGGGTGAGGCAGGGTAGGGGGAGGGTGGAAGCTGCTGCAGTCACTGCTTCTGGAGCTCTCAGCCCACAGACAGTGGGGAGATCAAGCTGCTGATCAGAGCTGGATTGCAGGGATTTCTTTGCTGGTGTTGAGGCAGGATTCTCTTCCTTCCCTCTGCTTGGATCTCAGTCGCAGTCCTGGTTGGTGGTCCTGGGATGAGGAGGAGTACTGGTGTGGCAGAGTTCATGGCAGCTGTAGAGAGGGAACTTTCCTCACAATTCCAGGGCAGAAAAGAATGCTTGTGATTGCTCACAGACCAGATTACAGGCCATGAGAGAAGTAAACACTTCTCCTTTGACCATATCACCTTGGAAGAACTGAAAATTCACAGGATCCTAGAAGTATCTCTGAAAACAGCTGCACAAAACCCCGGAAGCTTGGGATAGTATAGACTTCACGCTGAAAGCAGAGCCTCCCTACCTTAGGAAAGAGCTAAAATGTCAAGTAATTGGCTGGGAAAATGAACAGAGGAAAAAAAATCAGACTATAGAATATTACTTTGGTGACAAGGAAGTTCAAAACATGCAACCAGAAGAAGACAACAAAGTCACAGCTCCTACATCCAAAGCCTCTAAGAAAAATATGAATTGATCTCAGGCCATGGAAAAGCTCCAGAAGGATTTGGAAAGGCAAGTTGGAGAAGTAGAAGAAAAATTGGGAAGAGAAATGAGAGTGATACAAGAAAATAAAGAAAAATGAGTCAACAGCTTGCTAAAGGAGACCCAAAAAATAGTGAAGAAAATAACATCTTAAAAATAGACTAACCCAAATGATAAAAGAGGTCCAAAAAGCCAATGAGGAGAAGAATGCCTTAAAAAGCAGAATTGGTCAAATGGAAAAGGAGGTCCAAAAGCTCCCTGAAGAAAATAATTCCTTAAAAATTAGAATGGAGCAAATGGAAGCTAATGACCTTATGAGAAATCAAGAAATTATAAAACAAAATGAAAAAAAATTGAAGACAACGTGAAATATCTCATTGGAAAAACAACTGACCTGCAAAAGAGATCCAGGAGAGATAATTTAAAAATTATTGAACTACCTGAAAGCCATGATAAAAAAAGGAGCCTAGACATCATCTTTCAAGAAATTATCAAGGAAAACTGCCCTGATATTCTAGAGCCAGAAGGTAAAATAGAAATTGAAAGAACCCACCAATCACCTCCAGAAAGAGATCCCCAAAGAAAAATTCCTAGGAATGTTATAGCCAAATTCCAGAGTTCTCAGGTCAAGGAGAAAATATTGCAAACAGCCAAAAAGAAACAATTCAAATACCATGAAAACATAATCAGGATTACACAAGATTTAGCAGCTTCTATGTTAAGGGATTGGTGGACTTGGAATATGATATTCCAGAGGTCAAAGGAGCTAGAATTAAAACCAGGAATCACCTACACAGCAAAACTGAGCATAGTCCTTCAGGGGGAAAAATGGTCATTCAATGAAATAGAGGACTTTCAAGAATTCGTGTTGAAAAGACCAGAGCTGAATAGAAAATTTGACTTTCAAATACAAGAATTAAGAGAAGCATGAAAAGGTAAACAGGAAAGAGAAACCATAAGGGATTTATTAAAGTTGGACTGTTTACATTCCTACCTGGAAAGATCTTTGCAACTCGTAAGACCTTTCTCAATATTAGGGTGGTTGAAGGGAATACACACACATACACATACACACAGAGCACATGTATATAGGTATATATGCCTATATACATACACACATACATATATGTACATATATATTGTATATATATATTATATATGTGGAGAGAGAGAGAGAGAAAGAGAGAGAGAGAGAGAGAGAGAGAGAGAGAGAGAGAGAGAGAGTGCACAAGGTGAGTAGAATATGAAGGGATGATATCTAAAAAATAAAATTAAGGGGTGAGAGAGGAATTACTAGGAGAAGGTGAAAGGGAGAGGTAGAATGGAGTAAATTATCTCACATAAAAGAGGCAAGAGAAAGCTTTTACAGTAGAGGAGAAGAGGGGAGAGGTGAGAGGGAATGAGTGAACCTTACTCTCATTGGATTTGGCTTAAGGAGGGAATATTATACACATTCGGTTGGGTAGGAAAATCTATCTTACCCTACAGGAGAGTAGGGTGAAAGGGAATAAGAGAGGAGGGATGATAGAAGAGAGGGCAAATTGGTGGAGTGGATAATCAGAAGTAAAGACTTTTGAGGAGGGATAGTGTCAAAGTGGAGAATAGAATAAATGGGGTGGGGGGTGGAACAGGATGGAGGGAAATATAGTTAAGTCTTTCACAACATGACTATTATGGAAGTGTTTTGTATGACTATACATGTATAACCTGTATTGAATTGCTTGCCTTCTCAACGACGGTGGGTGGAGAGAGGAAGGGAGAGAATGAGGACCTCAAAGTTTTAAAAATGACTATTAAAAATTGTTTGTACATGCAACTAGGAAATAAGATATGCATGCAGTGAGATATAGAAATCTATCTTGCCCTGCAGGAAAATAGAAGGGAAGGGAATAAAAGAAGGGTGTGATAGAAGGGAGGGCAGATTAGGGAAAGGGGTAATCAGAATGCACACCATCTAGGGTGGGGGGAGGGGAGAAATGGGGAGAAAATTTGGAGCTCAAAATCTAGTGGAAGTGAATGATGAAAAGTAAAAAATAATTAATTAAGAAAAAATAAAAGCTGAAAAAAAGTCTCCTGGCAAAATTGAGTGGGCAGGGCCTGACTTTTGGATGTCTGAAAGAACAGTTGCATGTGGTGTAAACCTACATTGAGTACAAAGCACTCTCTATTTTCACCTTTGACTGAAATGAGATGGGTATCAGATGAATTGGATGTTCCCTTCCTCCCACAGCATGAAGATATGCCTTCTACTCTATGCTCATAACATTATCCTATTATCTAGGTTCAGGTACAACTTTAAGGAACAGCTGGATCTGTGACTCATCATTGCCAAAAAAGAGCAGCTTAGTACGAAACAATGCTAAAATGAAAATCTCGGCAGTCATCCCCCAACCCATAAATGGGCAATGGGAAATAGCCCAATCTAACAAGTCAAATGATTTAGCTACTGGGGACTGTGTTCTGTAGCTAACTCATTGTGGCAGGCCCATCTAATGCCAACCTCCTCAAATTCAGCCATTAGACAGGGACCAGATAGAAGGACTTTAGATTTGAGGAGATTAATTGGTAACACATGTCTCTGAAGCTTTTGAAGTCAAAATTGCTGTTTCCATATGCATAACTCTGAAGTCTATACTGAGTATAAATCTATGTACAAAAGTAGTCCAGCCTACTGGAAAGAGTGCTGGAGTCAGAAAACCAGGGTTTGAATCCTGGTCCTAACATCCCTTAGTTGTGGGCTTGTTGGCACATGACTCTTGGGTTCAGCTTATGTCACAGAATTTAGACTGAGAAGAGCTTTTGGAGGCCATCAAATCCAACTCTTCCATTTTACAGATGAGGAAAATGGGTCCCAGAGAAGCTTAGTAACTTTCAAAGCCACATTTTGAGTAAATGACAAAGTTATGATACATGCATCATGTCATACAGAAGGTACTGTGGAGAAGGGAAAAACTCAACTCACCAAAATCATGACAGGAAAAGATTCTGATAGGGAAATGGGGGACAAAACTCCAAATGCTAGGTTAAAGACATAGCATAGAGTTTCTTGATCAGGATACCATTTGACCAAGCAGTAAGATTGAGTAATTAATGTCAGGATGCTGTTCAATCAAAGTAAAGATTTAAGAGAAGAACAGGAAAAAATTTTAATCACAGACATAGTTGGATTCTTGGCCATATAGATACTTTAAATGATTAAAAACGAAGGCACACTATTTCAGAAGTTCATTTGTCTTTCCTTCATTTCTGTCTTGCTATATGATTTGACTCTTCCATATGGACAGTGAATTGGGAGTTCAGTCGTGATATCAAGGTGCCCTTGCTGCCCTGAAAAGCAGCACCTGAATTACATTATATGTTACTCCTCTATGAAGATATTATCTAAGCGTCATGGCTCAAAAAAATTCTTTTCTTATGTTTTGTTATAAACAAACACAAAATGACTAACTCTTTTCCTGTATTTCTTTCTATCTCTCTTCTTCCTCTTTCTGTCTTCCTATCCTCTTCATCATTCTCTCCTACTGGTTCCCCTTCTTTCTACTCTTCTTTCTCTTCCTATCTTTCCTACTCCTCCTCTTCCTTCCCCACTTATTCTTCCTCCAGAGCTCATACTTTGGCTTCCTAGGCTGGTGGCAGAACCCCATTTAGATATTTGACATTTGTGGTTGTTATATGATGAGCAGGCAGGGATTGGCTATAAATGAAAGGTTCTGCTCTTCCCTCCCTTCTATTCTATATCTAAGAAATGGCAAAGAAAAAATTAAGGGTCGACAAGTCATTAGAATGAGTACACATACACACATGGCCACCACCCCTGGGTAAGTGGATATCACAGAATTGCCAATGTGGTGCTTTGTCCAGTGCTGACACTCAATAAATGCTCACCGACTGATTGCTAATAACATGAAAAACAGATCCTTTGAGCATGGAAAATTTCCCCTAGAAGTACAGTATGGAAGTGTACTCAAGAACTGAGGATTTTTGTGAGAGAGGGAGAGGATAGAGAGAAACAGAGACAGAGACAGAAACAAAAACAGATACAGAGACACAGAGGTGTGGAGAGAGAGAGAGAGAGACAGAGAGAGAGATAGAGAGAATTAACCAGGCAACAAAGATAGAACACAATCAACTGTCCCCTGTTTGGTAATTGAAAGATTCTAAATAGTTTCATGCCCTTAGCTTAAAGGGCATGATCCACTGTATAGGGTTTCTGGCAATACATCCCAGGAGCTCACCAACTGAATCTGCATAGTCCTTTCTATGCATGGGCTACTGCTCTGAGTGAGGGAACATGAACTATGTGGGTATGCAAACTATATAGCTCATCAAACTAGAAAGACCTTTAGACACCATTTATTCCACCCTTTCCTATTACTGACAAGGAATTTAGGCCAAGAGAGGTTAAATAGTTTGTCCCAGATCATGTAAGAATGGGAAGTAAAGCTAGGATTCAAACCTAGGGCCTTTCATGACAAATCCAACAATTTTGTTTGACTCTAAGGTTTTTGCAGGAACAAAACAGTTAATGAAAATTTTATAAACATTGCTTGCTATGCACACACACACACACACACACACACATACACACACACACACTTGCACAGAGGCACACACAGTGAAATTTGATCTGTTATCAATAAGAGTGGAAGGTCGTTGTTGCTTAGTCACCAGGGAGAGGGATGTGCTGAACGTGGTGCTGACAAACCATTATTTGTATGACTAAAGTTAATTTTGTTCCTTTGAAGAGTAGACAATATTTGCAGCCCATTGGGCACTAAAATGCTCTCTCTCTCATTCTGTCTCTCTCACATTAGACTCTCATTCTCTCTCTCATTCTCTCTGTCTCTCTCCCTATCTCTTTGTCTCTGTCTCTGTCTCTCTGTCTCTGTCTCTGTCTCTCTCTTTCTCTCTCTTCCCCTCCCTCTCTCTCTCTTTCTCTCTCTCTCTCTGTATAAGGTTATTAAAAAGCCATTCACATTTTCTTTCAATAATCCTGTCTGCTTCTAGGGCTAATTTCAAGTGTATCAGCCTTCCCCTGGTAGCTCTATTAGGATTACCTGTTAAGGTTGCTCTGATCATGACATTATTAAGTTGCTCTACTGGTACTCTATCCTCACAGAATTTTTTTTATGGTTTGCCTATAAATTGGAATTGATGTCTGGTGTAGGATGCCTTGTACATATTAAGCAATATAGTTAAAAGGAAAAATAAATCCATTCTTTCAACCAGTTAATCTTAGATACGACTATTGAAATTACTACCAGCTTGTGTTTCTATGCTGATGTTTATAAAGTGTTTTATATATGTTAGGTGGTCCCTTTTTCTGATTCGGATACTTTCATTAGTAGAAAGAGGATAGAACTGTGATGATTATGAGAGAAACACAGAGAAAACACACCACTGAGAAAAGATGTCATTCAGTAAGGTTGGCTGAAGTGTCTGTTGTGCTAGATATACTTTGATACGGTTGATATGAGGCTCCTGAAGCTGAGAGCTAGGAAACCTTAGTGCCTAGAACTGTCTAGTGAGTATGGGACAAATGTATTTTGCTTAGCTGTTTGCTGGCGGAATCAGGGGCTAGAAGTGAGTCATTTCACACAAAATGCCAGCAGTAACTAAGTTATCGGATGGAGGAATTTTTTAAGAAGAATATTTTATTTCTATTCAATTTAACAGTTAGCCAATGCTAATTCTGTATTAGAAATACTTCTTCAAAAGTATTACAGTACAACATAGGACTTCAAACTCAAAAGAACTGTATAGGGTGGCTTCATATACCCATTATTAGAAGGAAATTAATTGTTCTAGTTGGAGTTCACTGTTTAAGTTACCAATAAAAAATATCAATTTAAGATGGAAGTTCTTCTAAAACTGTAGCATATATATCCCCAGCTTCTTATATTTATTTTTTCTTGAAGCACTATTATAAGATATTTTTATTTAATTTTTTTAAAAAATTGCATTTTGAGTTCCAAATTCTTTCACTCTTTTGAAGGCAAGAATTGTGATACTCTCTCTCTCTCTCTCTCTCTCTCTCTCTCTCTCTCTCTCTCTCCATATATATATATATATATATATATATACATATATATATATAATGTGGCTATTATAAAAATATGTTTTTGCATGATTATCTATGTATCTGATAGCTAGATAGTCATGCAATAGTCATGCAAAAACATATTTCCATAACAGCCATGTTGTGAAAAAAAGCAAAAAGAAAATATAGTGAAAAATACTTCATTCTGCACTCAGAGTTCATCATTTCTTTCTTTGGAGGTGGATAACTTTTTTTCATCACAAGTCCTTTAGAACTGTTCTGGATCGTTGTATTGAATAGAATATCTAAATAATTCACAATTGATTATTGTTACAATGTTGCTGTTACTGTGTACAATATCCACCTATTTCTGCTCACTTCACCTCTCATTAGTTCATAAATAAGTTTTCCTAGGTTTTTCTGAAATTCTCCCTTTGCCATTTTTATAGCACAATGTATCCCATCCTAATTATATGCCAAAACTTGTTCATCCATTCTCCAGTTGATGAGTATCCTCTGAGTCTCCAATTCTTTGACACAACAAAAGGAGCCATTATATATATTTGTACGTATGGGTACTTTTCTTTTTTCTTTAATCTCTTTGGGATGTAGACATAATGGTATTTCTAGGTCAAAGGGTATGCACAATTTTCTAGCCGTTTGGGAACAGTTCCAAATTGTTCTCCAAAATGGTTGGCCCAGTTCGTTACTCTATCAACAATGCATTAGTATATTTATTTTTTGTCATCTTAGCCAATCTGATGAGTGTACGGTGGGACCTCAGAGTTGTCCTAATTTGTTTTCTCTAGTTATTAATGATTTAGAGTATTTTTCAAAATATGACTTGATAGCTTTGATATTTTCATCTGAAAACTTCCTGTTTATGCACTTTGACCATTTATCAATGGGGGAATAGCTCTTTTTTTTTTAAATCAATTTAGCTCAGTTCCATATATATTTGAGAAATGCAATTTTTGTCAGATAAATTTGTTATATCCCTATTTCCTTAGTTCCTTTTCATTTTGGCTACATTGGTTTTGTTTGTATAAAGCCTTTTTAATTTAACATAATCAAAATTATCCACATATCTCCTGTAATATTTCTATTTTGGTCATGAGCTCTTTCCTTATCTACAGATCTGACAGGTAATTTTTCCCCTTGCCGTCCTAGTTTGCTTATGATATCAATCTTTATATCTAAACCATGTACCCATTTTGAGCTCATCTTGATATTCAATGTGATAGTTTCTGCCATATTGCTTTCTAATTTTCCCAACAGTTTTTTTGGGGGGGTCAAATTGTTCTTGCCCCAATAGCTTGGATTTCAGGATTAATTAAACACTATTGTGTTACAAACATGTACTGCGGTCATTTACTTCTGTATATTGTATACCTAATCTATTGATCCAGTATTTTATTTCTTATCCAGTTCCAGATTCCTGGCATGTTAAATAGAATATACTCAAGCCATCATAATTAAAGGCAATCGTGACAAATGTCGGTTATAATTACACCATGCTGAGATTAGAGATAGGGGCATTACTGAAGTATGTAGTATATGACATGGTCATGCTTAGTAGAGAGGGAGCTGGATGTGGAGTCAGGAAGACCTGGGTTCAGATCTTGCCTCTGACACTTAACTAGCTGTGTGACGTTAATCTCTTCACCTCTATTTGTCTTAATTTCCTCACTTTTTAAAAAAATATCTGCAAAATAATCTTTTTTTTAGCAACCATATCACAGAGTTGTTGTTAGAATCAAATGAAATATATGTAAAATGCTTTAAAGCACCATATAAATCCTAGTTCTTGTTATCATTTTAACTTTTTCTGTTGGCTTTTTATAGCATATGTATGTTACACTGTTACTGACTGCTGTTATCAATGCTCCTACCATCTCTTCCTTTACAAAATAGTTAAAACTGTGTCCCAAATAAGCAAACGGGTCCTGAGTGATGATATAAAGGACTTTCAAATGAGTAAAGGACATAAACCTATTTTGGTTGCCCACAGGTCTCCTTTTGGTTTATTGCCAAGTTGTTTGTAGTATTCCAGATAGTAGAGGGTGCCACATAGGCAGAATCAGAATTAGAGAAATATAACTGTATCCTCCACCATCCAAGCAATGTTAAGCTGAATGGATTGTTGAGTAGCGTGTGGAAACCGCCTCTTTGTGCAGATTGTTGGTTTGTTGTTGTTATTTACTGGTTGCAGTTGTGCCTGACTCTTTGTGACCTCATTTGGGATTTTCTTGGCAAAGATACTGGAGTGGTTTATCACTTCCTTTTCCAGCTCATTTTACAGATTGGGAAACTGAGGCAAACAGACTTAAGTGTCTTGCCCAGGATCACACAGTTAGTAAGTGTCTGGGACCAGATTTGAATTCATGAAGATGAGTCTTCCTGACTCCATGCCTGGCATTCTATCCACTGCACTACCTAGCTGCCCCATAATACAAATGCAGGTATCATAATGGAATTCATTAAATTGAGATTCTTTGAGCCAATAAAGTTAATCTGATAATGCTGGGCTGATACCCATAGGTGCCTTATGTTTTGGGGGCCTGGTTTCTCTTCAGTAGGAGCATTAGTAAGAGCAGATTCACAAGCTGCTGCAGGTGGTGTAGCAGGCATAAATATATGTGGGGCAGGGAAAGGGATTGGAATTTCTCCTACAGTTACTACCCTAAAAGAACTCACCGTAGCTATGGGAGTAGGATTTGATTCTTGCCTTTACTGAAGTGGTTGCTGCTTTGGGATTTATCACTACAACCACAACAGAGGTCTGCTCATCAGTTCTGTATACTTGAGAGTAGTGTCATCACTGATGATTTCACCTGCAGACATCAGCTGTTGCTCTGCTACTTGGAAATCATCCTTTTGCTTTATAGATTGCTTCTCCTCTTCCTGTGCCTTTATTGTCTCTTCAGGATCCACGACAATCTCTTAGGTTTGGTGCTAGAAGCTCTGCAGAAGATTCTCTCTTCATGGTGTCCTGGTACCAAGATGCCAGGGCTGTTGTGGCCTCTGTGGGCCTCCCCAGACAGCTAAGAGGTATTTCAAGGTATCTTACGGGTTTGTTCACATTCATCCGACAAGGAAGCTTTTCCATCAGGCCTGGGCCTCAGCTTTCTTCCCAAGACACAACCCTACTGTGGAGCCTGTCCTCAAACGCTATGGGTAGGTCATAGAGGCAACGGACGGACTATTTCACCAGAGACTGGTTGGCACCTTCTTGACTTGTGTCAATATCCCGCTTATCCCCCTTCATGAGGTGGAGGCTTTGTACTTCAATGTGATGTTTCTTCTCTCTAGAGAAGGCTACACAACTCTGTGGAGCCTGAACTTGCTAATAGGTGAGTAATGCACATTGGCTGAAGTTTTGGCTAAGATTTTGGATGTTTTAAAGATCATGACATGTCGTGCCTGCTGCACTATTATACACATATGAAGGACCATTGGACACAGTGTTATTACTGCATCTTAGGCCATCGCTGGCATTGCTCTGAAGGCAAGTTGTACTGCCAGTCTGCCCATGACAAGACTGAGGACAAGAAGCAAGGATTTGTGTCTTCAAAATCTTGGTGACATCTTGAATGGTTCTTTCATAAAAGGGAAAAGATGTTTTAAAATAAGTTTTGATATTTTCATTAATAATATAATTGTCATTTACAGATATGATTTGCTGCCACCTGCCTCCTCCCTGCAGACACACACACACACACACACAAACATCCCACGCTTACCGTCCATCACCGCCACCAAAGTAACAAAGAAAAATGATAAAGTAAAACCAATTGAAAAAGTATTAGGTATATAATAGTGTATAATTGGCTATGGGTCAGTGAGGTGGCACAGTTAATAGAGTGCCAGGCCTGGAGTCAGGAAAAATTCTCTTTCTGAGTTCAAATCTAGCCTCAGACACTTATTGGCTGTGTGACCCTGGGCAGGTACTTCACTTAACCCTGTTTATCTCAGTTTCCTCATCTATAAAAAGATCTGGAGAAGGAAATGACAAACCACTCTAGTGTCTCTGCTGAGAGAACTGCAAATGGGGTCATGGAGCATCAGACATGATTGAAACAACTATGCAACAGTAATTAGGCATATAATCTTTGGTGCAGGGGTTGGAATAGAGGGCTGCTGAGTTGCCTTCTAACTCTAAAAAATCTGTGATTCTGTGACCTATACACAATGTTCTGTACCTGGGTTTGGAGGCAGCTGGTGGTGCAGCGGATAGATAGAGTGCTGGTCCTGGAAGCAGAAAGACCTGACTTCAAATCCAGCCTCAGACTCTGACTAACTGTGTGATGCTGGATGAATCTCTTAACTTCTGTTTGCCTCAGTTTCCTCAAATATAAAATTGGGATAATAACAGCACCTGCCTTGCAGGGTCGTTTGAGGATCTAATGAGATCATGTTTGTAAAAATGCTTAGCACAGTGCCTGACACATAGTAGGTACATAACAAACATTTATTTCTATCCCTTTCTATCTCTTCTTTTGAAATGATGGTTCATCATCTGATGTATGCGGAGTTCAGCTTCCTTTTGGTGATCTTTTCATGCCATTATTGTGGCGTTTCCATGTATATCTCCCATTTGCCCTTTCTTCTCTTTGCTTTGCTTCATACGTGTCTTCCTATGTTTCTCTAAATTCCTCATATTCATAATTACTTACTGCACTTGCCTCATGCCTTTCAATGACATTCATATGTCACAGTTTGTTCAATCATTCCCTAACAGGTACCCATTGCGTTTCCAATTCTTTGCGACTACAAAAAAAATGCTACTACAGATATTTTGTTATGTGAAAGGTTTTTCTCTCTGCTGAGACAAGATATACTGTCATGATTCCCTGAGCAAATGATTCTGTATTCATTATTGATGAATTCAGGCCTTGGGGCTGTCTGGGAGAATGGACTGGCTTTGTTGTGGTGCCAGTGGTAGATCCTTGCCCACAATGATTCACACTTTTTAATTATGAGATTGTCCCTTTGAGCATGGACATAAATATTACCAGTGAAGGGGCCATCTGGCTGGCCCTAATCCAATGAAGTCCCTCGAACCCAACCTTTTATGCTACAGAGGCCAGGGAAAACAAACATTCTGTGAGTCTCACCTCCAAATGACCTTCTCTCATGGTCATTTCCGCTTGTTTTGTTGATTGGCGTCATCATTTTAGATGAACTTCTGGGATGTTGTGGGTTTCTTTCTCCTTGCAGCCATCCCAAATGTTTCTTTATCTATCCCCCATAACAAGTTTACATTCCTGGTCTTCATGTGGTGCCTATTAGCAGAAGATAGTAAGGAATGCCAAATATCTCTCTCTATAAAATATCCCCAGCCTTCAAGTATCAGGGAAAAATTAAACAAGCTAGCAGGCAATCTCCCAGCAATAACACAGCTTTAACAAATACATGATATATTTATAGCACCTCCATGGAACAAAGGAAACCGAACATTTCCTCTGGGTATGATTTCTCTTAGTGTTTGTCTCAGTTAATCTGCTAACTGGCCCCATTGTACTGAAGTATCTGGGGTGCAACAGGGAGTATGGGATCCCCAGCTAATGCACTTTCATCTCCACGTATCTCCTCCTTTCCAAGAAAGAGGCTTAGTAATTAATGACACTCCAATTATCTTAGAATACATTGGGGCTTTGGAACTTTAAACCTAATGATTGACAAGTAATGTGTCATAGTGGATATGACAGATGTTTTGGGAATCAAGAAGAAGTGGGTTGGATTCCTTCCTTTAATATTTAGTAGCTGTGTGGTCATGGAGAGATCACTTGGCCTCTCTGAGATTCAAGCTTCTCTCCGAGAGGCCCATCAATGCTGCTGAATCATTTCCCTGTAGCATCTTTCAGCCTGAGAATTCAAAGTTCTATAACATGAAATATTTAATCACTATAATTACTGCAGAGAATAGCTATGTACTTGCACAACTGATCAATTAGACTGAAGTACTATATAATGCTTTTTAAGGGAAAAACAAAGCATCATTAACCAGGAAAATTTCAGAGATCTTATGGTGGAATATCAGACATTAAAATTATACAATGATAGACAAATTGAATTACTGACTGGTTTCCAAGAATTCACATAGTCCTATGCTAATATGCCAAAAATCATATCAGAATATAGTATGCATTCTAGGAAGACTCACTCTGTGTCTCCTTTTATCTTTGTCTCCTTCATGTCTCCCTCCACTTTTCTTTTAAGGACTTGCATCCATTTCTTCTCACTGTCATGGAATCAGAGAATTTCAAAGTTGGAAGGGACTTTAGGACCCATCACTTACAAGATAGAACTGACTTAGAAAAATCTCTATTATGTATCAAACAATCAATCGGTCATCCAACGCGGTTTGACGATCTGCGGAGGGGAAGCCATGACCTCCTGAGTCTCAGAGCAAGAATTCATAAGCCTCAGTATGTCTCTCTTCCACTTCTACCCATTGTCCTTAGTTCTGAAGCCTGGTGCCAGAGCATTCAAAAAGTCTTTGAGCATTTTTGGCTCCTATGTCACATTTTGACCTACTCCCTCTTCCATATTAGAGGTCTTCAAATACATGAAGACAGCCATCATGCTTTCCCCAATTCTTTTCTTCTCTACTTGAATGTCCCCCCCCCCCACCCAGTTGCTTCAACTTATCCTCCTATACCAGGATCTTGAGGGCTTTTTCCATCCTGATTGTCCTTTCCTGCATACATCAATGTCCTTCTTCAATACATGGTGCCAGGAACTGAACACAATATTCCAAATGGGTGATGACCAGGACAGAGCATCTCAGAACTATCTTTGGGTCATAGGGCTAGATCTCAGAGATCAGCCAGGCCAATTCAATCCCTTAATTTTTCAGATGATGAATGAAGCCCAGAGGACTAAAATGACTTTTTCAGATGTCACTCAAATAGTAAATACTAGATTCATGACTTGACCCTAGGTCCTCTGCCTCCAAATAAAGTCATATGATCTCATCATGTCCTCCTGTTCTCAATATCACACCTTGCAATGCAGCCTAAGATAATATCAATATTGTTGGTTACTACATCATGCTCTTGGTTCGTACTGAAATTGCAAGACATTAAACTCTACCCTAACCTTTTTCAGATGATTTTTGTCTGATCATGTCTCCCTCATCTTGTATTTGTGAGGTTTTATTTTTACTTTGAAATTTCTACCTATCCTTGAATCATCTCCAAAAGATACCCATTTCCAATGATCATTAATTCTCCAAATTCCTAAGACTAGGAATAATGATGTAACTTTTAATTTTGGCACTGACTCTTCCTTCAAGGGCAGAATGACCAGGATGATCCCTTAGTGTGTTTGGGAGGCATCATCACCCTCAAGGTCCTAACTCCCAAATCCATACTCTGGAATTCCTTTATCCAACTACATTCCATCTCACCTTGTGCTTCCCTCTTTCTAAACCTATTCTCTGTCTTCATCCCAACCTCCTTTCCTCTCTGCTTTCCTAGGCCATTGCTACTGCTCTAGTCTCACTTTCCTCCCTTCAAAAGCTTGGCTAGGTCAATTTTACATCGTTCCCTATCCTCTAGCCCTCTTCCCCTCCAGGCCTCTCTTCTGTAGCCATCCATATTTTCCATACCTTATTCCACCTTCTCCTTCCATACTACTGAAAAGTACTGGAGGAAGCCACACAACTATGCTCAGTGGTTATATCAAAACTGCGCGTTAGCCCGTGTCAACTGGGGCCCCCTTTTACTATTTACTGATCAAATCTTATCACTATCCTCACTGTCATTTTTTGCTATAAACATCTTCCTTCCTCCAAGGAAAAGAACTTGCCTCATGCTTAAGTGAAAAGAAAATCCCATCATTTGGAGCTTTTTCCACTTCCAAATTCCATTCTTTAAATCACTTTAGCATCAATGACCAACCTCGGGCCATTTGAGCCAATGGTGGAGGATGAGATGGTCTGTCTCCTCACCAGTGTTAGTGTCTCTACCTGTGCCCTTCCTCCCATCCCCTACTATCTGCTCCAGAAGCCAACCTTTCAATCATACCTGCTGTTTTCCCATTTTTTAATTCTTCCTATTTATCGGCTCTTTTCCTGCTGTCTATGAACATGGCCGTATCTCCTTATCCTTAAAAAACAAAAATAAATAAAAACACTTCATTTGACCTTACAATTCCCTGAAGCTGTTACACTCTATCTCTCTTCCATTTTAAAGTCATTTCCTAGAAAAAGCTGTCCAAATGAATTTTCTTTATTTTATCACTGCTCATACATTTCTCAATTATTTTCCATTCAGCTTCCTTGTCTACCATTTGGCTGAAATTTGTTGTTCAATCCTTTTTTTCAGTTGTGTCTGACTCTTTGTGACCCCATTTGGGGTTTTCTTGGCAAAGTTAGTGGAGTGGTTTGCCATTTCCTCCTCCAGCTCATTTTACAGATGGGTAAACTGAGGCAAGAGGGTTAAGTGACTTGCATAGGGTCACACAGCTAGTAAGTGTCTGAGGCCAGACACTCAGGAAGATGAGTCTTCCTGCTTCCAGGCACAGTGCTTTATCCATTGCACCACTTAGCCACCCTGTGCCACCTGCCTGAAATTGCTTATTCTTAAGTCCATTTGTCTTTTTTGCTGTCTTTATCTCATTACTCTACTGCACTGGATACTATGGACCACTGATTCCTTCTGGGCACTCCCTCTTCCTTGGATCTTGGTGATGCTGCTTTCTTTTAGTTCTCTTTTTACTTGTCTTTTTGATCCTTCTTGCGTAGAGAAGGAAAGGGAGATAAGGCATCATAGGATTATAGACTTTGAGTTTGTAGAGACCTCAGAGATAAATTCTAACCCCCTAATTTCGCGAATGAGTAAACTGAGGATCTGAGAGGTTAAGTGACTTACCCAGAGTAATATAAGCAATATGTAAATATCTCAGCCAGAATTCAAACCCAGATACTCCAATACTAATTCCAATGATCTAGCCATCATGTTGGGTACGGGGTGGGGAGGCAATTTACTGGAGAAGACAGGTGGGAATGGGATCAAGGTTTGTTTCTGTGGAATGGGGAAAAGAACCGTTTCATCAGGGAATGAAATAATGGAAGAGATAACGGGTAAGGGTACCAAAGAACTGTGAATAGTAGGGAAAAAAGAGGAAAGACAAGGGATCTTAGAGGCCATCAATTTCAACCCCTTGGTTTTTATCAACAAGGAAACAGAAGCAGGGTGAATTTGGCTGACTTTCCCAGGGTCATAGAGAGCAGGCCTCCCTGATTCTAAGTCCAGTTCTGTGAGCACTGCATTATGCGGCCTCCTTGTTTTCCTATTCCCTCTCTCCACTAACACCACTAATTCCCTCTCTCCACTAACTACCCTAATTCAAGACTTCTACAGTCTTAGCCTATCCTATTTCTATAACCTTGCCTTCGATTTCTCCTCTTCAATCCATCCTTCACTGGGGCTAAATCGATATTCTTAAAAGATAAGACTTGCCCTGTTACTCCTCTGCTCAAGAACCTCCATTGGCTCCCTACTTTAGGAAAATACACCAATTCTTCTGGCATTGCAAGTCTTTCACAATCTGGTACCAGGCTGCATTGACAAACTGACCTCACACTACTCCCTTCATGTATTCTGTGCTCCAGCCAAATTATTTTGCTTACTGTTCCCCATACGTGACATTTCATCTCCACCTCTCTCCTTTTGTCCAGGACGTTCTCCATTTATCGATGTTCTCCCTCCTCACCGAGGCGGCCTCCTTTTAAAATACTCAGCTCTCTTCAAGACTCAGCTCAAGTGTCTCCTTCAGGAGGCCTGTCTTGACTTCCCCACTTATTCAGGTCTTACCCCCCAAAAGCATACTGTATTTATTTTTGTCTATACTCTGCTTTTCCTTTGCTGTGGACATGTTGTATCCTCAGTGGAACATAACCACCTTGAAAGAAGGAACCTCTCTTTTTATATTTGTATCTCCAATGCCTAGCACTGTGCTTGGCACAAAGTTCTGAGAGGAGAGTCTCTGAAGCTTCACTCACTACTGCTATTGAAGTGAACCTACCACTTTCCTATGGAATCCCTTCACTCTTGTATGTCTCACTCACACTATTTTCCTCACAGAGCCTTGCTATGTCTTACAGTACAGGCAGGTGAAGGGATTTTGCCCTACAAAGGTAGGAAGCAACAGAGTCAGAATATAAACAAAGTCCAGACCCAGAATTCTTTTGACTTTACTTTGTGGCTCAACTTTGAATCTAATGGGGGATTTCCTTCTTCAATCTCATTCCCAAATGATCATTATCCAGTCCCTCCTTGAACATTCCCTCTCTGATTCCAGACCTAGAGCTCAATCCAATATTCTCTACTGCTTGTTTTGCTTTTGGGCAAAGACTGTTCTGCATGTGTAGTATTGAAGTCACCTAGGATCATCAAGCAATGTAGGGCAAGCCAGGGAAGGAACCCTAATAGTGGTTACTATTCCAGAGTGTTGGAAAGAAAACCCATTACTTCTGTACTCCATAGCCAAGTTTGTTAATATTATAATGGGGGTCATTCTTCTTCCCCTCCTACCCCTCTATGGTGTATACTCAGAGTTGCCTTTATTTTGCTTTGAAGGGAAAAAGACCAAAAGGAACCAACCAGAGGAAGGAGAAGACCTCTAAGGAAAAAATTCATGTTATAAGCAGGAAACAATATGATTAACTGGCAACCTCATCGATGTAGTGCAGAACATGGATGTTAGTTTAAATAAGATATAATATGTAGACATAGAGATTTAATGAATCTCAGAGATAATCTAGTCCAGCATCCCAGTTTACAAATGAGAAAACTAAGGTTCAGGGAAATTAAGTGACTATTCCCAGGTTACAATAGGAATGAATATCACAGGTGGGATTTGAACTCAGATCCTGTGATGACAGATTCAGGCCCCTTTCCACTGCATCCTGTTCCCTCTCCAAGAGTGAATATGTCCATTTTATTGATTGGAAGAGAATCCAGGGGCGTGCTGGATCTAGATATTAATGGCTTGAAAGAGCCCATTATTAAATTTTCAGTGTCAGCATTTACATCTTGAAAATTGGCTAGCACTACAAATCAGGGCTTGATTTACTGTTTTGTTAATTGTCTAGACTTAAGAAAGTGATAGATAAAATGCTAGTAATGCAGATTAATGTTGCAACAATTGGGCTAGCAGCTGGTGTGGGGTGAAAAACCAACACAAGCCCAACAACAAGAATGCTGCCAGCACAGATTCCTTTGATCTGCTTTACTAAGGAAAGCAACGTTAAGGGGTTAACATTGTTACTTTAATTCAACTTATACATATAAACTCACTTAGTTCAGGGGAAAAAGCCAGCACCCTGAACTTCAGAGCAAATACAAACAAATTGGAAATATACATTATAAACAGACCAAATACAATTCACAGTTACCAAGAAACCATCAACATCTGGATAAACTGGGAGGCTCTTAGAGTGGCTTCCCAGAGTCCTGTGGCAACACTCCTCCAGGAGTGAGAGCCTCAAGGGAGAACCCCAACCTCTGGTCAGAGTCAAAGGTGAGTCACACATGTGACTCATCCACATGACCTAAAAGCATCACAAAAATGCAACTTAAACCCACGTGGTCTAAAAGCCTCTGATGTCACAAATATGTCACTCAAACCCATGTAAACTAGGCTTTCCCTTGAGACAAGGAGGTCATCAAGGACTCCTAACTTAATCAAGGAAACAAAGGCCAAACTCTTCAAGGGCACTTGATTGAATAAGTGCTAAAAGCCCGTTTTAATTACCAATACAATTAAATTGAAAATTGTGCCAGTCCTATGGAGAGCTGGTCATTAAATATTCAGCATAACTCTGATCATGATCCACCTGGATCTTTGGACTCTTGAAAGGGATGGAAATCTGGAAACTGAAAGGATAAGCAAGACAGGAAGAAAAAAGTTGTTTAGTCAGTCTCTTCAGTTATTAAAATGCAGAAAATTGGCCAGAAATAGTGGCAAAGGGTCAATCTGGGTGCAGTATTCATTAATATTTGTAACCAAGCTTTTAGCCAAACAACATCCCATCAGTTTACTTAGATCTATGTCTTTATACATTCCTCCAACTATAAAAAGGCCTTAGAGAGATGATAGTACAAACACTGTAAATATTCTTGATTGCTCAGAATTTTAAGAATGTTTTTCCCTTAGAGAATCCTCAGCTAGACAATGGAATCAGCTCTTTTATAGACAGAAAAGCTTTGCATTCATGAGTTAAAGCAAAACAAAAGTCTTAAAAAAAACACACAGCCCCAGTACCAACCAGCATCTTCATCTCATTATGAGATAGATCACTTCTTTTAGTCCTTTGGAAAACGAACAGTGACAACATTCATAGATGTATACACTGTGGCATATAACAGACTCCTAGGTAGATGGAGAGATTTGATCTTTACCTTTTAGAAACTGAAAAAAAGTACACTTTCATGTAACATTATGAACATTTGACTCTTTCTTTGACTATCCTGCTCCAGGACTAAATGTTCTCTTTGTGATTCAGTAAATTATATAGAATAGATACATTTCTAAACACTCATTCCAATAAGGCTTGGTCTGGCTGCTTTGGGAGGGGGTTTAAGTCCTCGAAGGCCCTGGGAGCTATATTTTTTCTCAACTTGGAAAGAGGAGAACCCAAATCAAAACCAGGACTGGTGAAGGGAGATTTTCCCCTCCAGTGGGAGTTTTTAAGTTCTCATGAAAGAGAAGGGAGACACAGAGAGGAGAAAGATGGTGGGGCTTCTCCTGGGCACTGAGCAGCATCCCAAGCATGGCAGCAGCATCAGTGATTCCCCTCCTCAAACCCTCAACTTTGAGGGGACTACAGGGTCAAAAGCCAAAGGGACGAGCCGCAAGGTAGAAGGTTATTTTAGCAATGGTGCTCATTCAAGTGGCTGGAGAAATGAAGGAGGAAAAAAATCAGTTATAGAGATTTTATGTTTCTCATCTACAATGTTCTCAGAGTCTTAGGTCTGAGGAGTGGAATGGATGATGTTAACAATGCTGCCACCGTCATACAAGAACCACATTCCCTCTGTCACTGTTTCTGTCTCTATTTATCCATAGCTGTCTCTTACCATTGCTGTTTCTCCCTCAATTTCTGTCTGTCTCTGTTTCTATCTCTGTTTCTGTCTCTTTGTCCTCATCTCTTTCTGTTTCTTTCTCTGTCTCAGTCTCTTTCACTGTTTTTTTCTGTTTCTATCTCTTTGCCTACATCTCTCTTTCTCTATCTCTCTGTCTTTCTGTATCTCTATCTTTCTAATTCTGTCTACGTCACTGCTTCTGTGTCTCTTTCTCTCTCTCTGACTCTCCCACCGTTTTTCTTTCTTTATCTGTCTCTTTGTCTCTGTCTCTCCCACTGTTTTTCTGTCTCTGTCTCTTTGTCTCTGTCTCTCCCACTGTTTTTCTGTCTCTATCTGTCTCTTTGTCTCTGTCTCTCCCACTGTCTTTCTGTCTCTTTGTCTCTGCCTCTCCCTCTGTTTTTCTGTCTCTGTCTGTCTCTTTGTCTCCGTCTCTCCCACTGTTTTTCTGTCTCTGTCTGTCTCTTTCTCTGTCTTTTTCTTTCCTTAAAACTCCCACCATAAGGGAAAAATTCTTGATCTTATGCTTACTTCCTCTCTTTCTGAACTGGGAAAAAAACCATAATTTCCAGTTTCTAGAGTGACTTAGGCCCCTTCATAAGGCATCCAGTCCACCAGTCCACCAGTGAGTTACTTCCTTAAAGCTCAAGAACTTCTTAATTATTTGTCTCCTATCTCCCCTGCTAGCTGCCAAATCCAAAAATCATCACCAGGGTTATAGACCACTATGGCTGAGTTCTCATTATGCCACAGAAATCAAATGAAAAAAATGATGTCAATCACTGTGGGGGGGGGGGGAGGATGGGGATGTGACATTTGACAGCTAGTTTGACTCACATTTTTTTTTACTGAGTCGACAGGTGGTTTCCATCATCATGGATTCATGGTTATTACCATCATTTCCATAAGCTCCTTCTTCTCTATTCTATATCTCAAAATTCTTTGACATCAGCATCCACTGTGGTTTTTCCTTTAGTCTCTTATAAAAAGGTTTGCAAAGGCTTATTCATAGATGAGTGCCCCCAGTCCCATCCCTCCTGTGTTTTCCTACAGATTGCTTTCGTAGTTCTTCCCTTTCTGTCACTAGTCTTCAATCTTTTCATATCTATTGGCACCTTCTCTGCTGCCAACAAACTTACCCATGTTATCTTTCCCTGTAAGAAGAAAAAAATAAAGCATTCTTTTTAGCTCCATGTCTGTTCAAGATGCTCAAGATTATAATTTTCCTACATTTCACAAACTCCTAGGGGGAAAATTGTCTACACATTGTCTATATTTCTTCATCTCTCAGTCATTTCGCAAGCCTTAGGAATCTGGTTTCCAAACTCATCACTACACTGAAATGATATTATTCAGTGTTATCAATGATACTGTTAATTGTCAAACTTGGTGACCTTTTGTCAGTTTCCATACTTCTCAACATTTCTGTAGCATTTGGCCCTGTTGACCTCTTTCTCCTTCCGGGTAATTTGTGGTGTGTGTGTGTGTGTGTGTGTGTGTGTGTGTGTGTGTGTGTGTGTGTGTGTGATACTGATCTCTCTTTGCTCTCCTTCTGCCTGGCTGGCCACTTCTTATTTGTCTCCTCCACATATTCCACCCCTAAGGGTATACCTAAGGGTTTCTCTTGAATCCCCTTCTAATCTTACCCCTAGCCCTCATCCCAGTCTCTTCTTGCCTGGCATCGCCAATTACATACACTCTATCTCAGGTGGGCCCATCTTTTCCCTTTGGTTCAGTCATCACTTTTATGTAGACAATTCTCAGAATTATAAATCCATCCCCGATCTCTCCACTTAGCTATAGTAACATCACCTGTCGCACAGTTTGAAATAGACTTCCAAGTGATCATGCCCAAAAGAGAATTCCTCAGATTTTCCCTTCAACCCATCCTTCTTTCCACCTTCTCCGTTTTGTCACCATTCTTCTAATCGCACAGGTTTGCAAACTTGGCCAACCCAATCCAGCCAGCTATCAAATATCACAGATCCCACTTCTACAATACTTCTCATGACCATCCTCTTCTCTCCACTCAAACAATAATATGTCAGTTCAGGCTTTCATGTCCTGTAGTCTCTATACTATTTCAATAACTTCCAAATTAGTCTCCTTGTTTCAAGTCTCTCTCCTCTGTACTCTACCATCCACATAGCTACCAAAATGATCTTCCTAAAGCAGAGGTTTCTATTCAATAAATTTCAATGACTCCCTATTCTAAGAAAAAAATACCAACTCATTTAATATTTCACAGTTTGGATCCATTTTACCATTCTAGGTCTAATATGGATCACTCTCCTTTTATACATTCTATGGTTCAGTCAAATTGGACTTTTTCCTGTTCACATTATATTACATCTCCATGTCTTTAAATAGCTTATTGCCCCTGCTTAGATTGACCTAAGGTTGTAGCTACACGACAGCGTCAGGTCAGCGTTTTTTGATTAAATTAACATATTGGTCTAATGCTTCCCCATGGCTATGACCTAGGAACTCAGAGGCTATGACAGGAGGGAACAAATCCTGGCAGGACCTACCAGGGTAAAAACAGTACAAGGCCAATGATGACCTGCATTTTTATCATCTGAGGCCCATCAGAGGTCATCAGCAAGTTAGCCACAAGAGAGGAATTTGTCACTTACAGAAGCTCTCAAAGACAATATTCTAAAGTGTATCTTAGTAACCTCTTAGGGTTATCAAGAGCCTAACAGGCATTTTTGAAGCACCTACTAAGTGCCATGCCATGGGCTAGGTTTGGGGGATACAGGATCACAGTTAAAAAAATGGAACTTATCCTAAAGAAAATTCCATTCCACTATATTTGGAGGAATACATTCTGACAAAATTATGGATGTTTGAAATATTGATCAGTATATCAGTCTCACTCTTTTACTAGGGCCATGTCCTCCCTTGGGGATAACCTATAAGTGGCTTCCACTGTAAGTGCTGTATCACTGTGGAGAATCCAAACTTTTGCCAGTTAGAAGGATAACTTGACCATCAACCAGTTATTGAGAAGTCAATTTAAAACTACCTAAAAGCAACATTTCAATGCCTCCCACATCTGGCCCAAGACTCTTTCCATAAGATACCAATTTGTAAAACTCTGTCTTCCTTCTTCTACCTTACTGTCCTTCGCCCTTTTCCTTTTTTTACTTCTTAGGAGCCTAAGGAAAACTTAAATTTAGAAATATTTGGTCTGAATAGTGAAAAGTATCTTAAAGTTGAAAACTTTCTTACTGAAATTTTACGTGAGGTGCCTAAGTCATGAAAGTTCCAAAGTTTCTGCTTCACTGGCAATTTTTTTTGATAGAGTGGGGGTGGGGTTGAGCTAAGACTTGATGGTGAGTAGGTTTGGTTTTGAAACCTCAGAATCCAAATGGGTTTGGCATTTTCTCTTCCCTGGCATCCACTCATGTCATTAAATCACAAACTCAACAACTATTTTTGACATGAAACTTTTTGAGATGCCCACAAGTAGCATTTACACATGGTATGGTTATGTCAGCATGGCCTTAAGGAACATTTGGATGAAATTTTATCCAAGCACAACTGTTGTATGTGAGCATTAGGAGGTACAGCATTCTGTTCAGTATGTGTGTGTGTGTGTATGTGTATGTGTCAAAAAGTGAATAGATCCCAAGGAAGTTTCTTAAGGACGATATCCAACAATCACAATGCCCTCTTATAAATAACATTTAAAAACATCGATTGGACAAAAGTCCCCAAATCCTTGCATATATCTAATTTAGGGATCAGCAAACTATAGCCTGAGAACCAAAATCCTTTTTAGTTCTGCAGGCCATACAAAAACTGGTGGCAGGCTAGAGTTCGCTGACTTTTGATCTAATGCACTCCAATCCAAGAAGCATTTGCTAGATGCTTTCTATGTGTGAAGCAAGAGACAATGTGCAGGAGTGGGTAGAGAGGTGGGCCTTGGATTCGTGGGTTCTAGTCTAGTCCCTGATACACAACTCCAAGCAAATTACTTAACCTCTCAGGGCCCCAGATATCTATCCGAGACTATAAGCTATACAGCAGGGGCTCATATAGAACATGTCCTCATCAGGAATTCTCTTTGACAATGAAATCACAGGACCACCATAAGCCACATTCAAAGGCACCATGCTGGGCAATAAAGATACAAAGACAAAAACAATCCAACCAAAACGACCTCCTGCTTTCAAGATACTCATGAAATTTAGATGTTACATGTAATTGAAATTTACTTGTTGCATGTAATTGAAATTTACATTAATGTAAGCAAAGTTTACACATGACATGTAACTTACATGTCACATGTAATGTCATGTGACAATTGAAATTAGCATATCATATGTAATTTTAATTTATATGTTACACATTGGAAATTTGCATGTTGCATGTAATAGAATTTTACATGTTATATACAGGTGAAACTTACAATTATGTGTAATTTACATGTCACACGTAACTGATATTTGCATATCTAAATGTAACTGAAAATTACATGTTATATATAAGTGAAATTTACAAGTTATATCCTCCCATATTTAATCCTCTCCCACTAGAATGGGAAGGAAGATAGAAGAACATGTAAAGAAGAATTACAAACATAATGATTTGAGGAATGGGACAACCAGAGAGATCTGGATAGTCTTATCTGTTAAGGACATCATAGCATCACAAGACTTAGAACTGGGAAGGGTCTCAGAGATCAACTGGTAGAATCCCCTCATTTTACAGAAGGAGGCACTGAGAGCCAGAGAGGCCAGGGAACTTGCCCAAGGACACACAACTAGTCAGGGGCAGATGCGAGATTCAAACCAAGTTCCACTAGGGCTAATTCCCTAACTCTTCCCATTATGCTGGGTTGCTGCATCTGAGTCTTTAAGAAGGCTGGAGGATTGAACAAGACAAGCTCTGATGGGGTTTGAGGGTGTTAGAAGGGAGAGCAGAAATCCTGAGGTGGGTAAAGAACAGAGAGAATGAAAGAGAATCTAAGAGGCTGAGGCTGGAGAGGGACCCATGCCCTTGGTCACCACACAGGGACACTCCAAAAAAATGAAATGAGAAGTGGATCCCATAGAAGGATCAGGGCCAGGGAGAGGGAGTAGGGAGTTTTCCTTTTCAGACAAATATTTCCAATCCCAATTATACTGACACACTACTTGGCACATGGTATATGCTTAAGGGATATTTACTGAATTGAATTAAGTGTAAGGTATGGAGATAGCATGAAAATATTGGACATCTGAAGAGTTTTCAGAGAGATATCAGTGACAAGGGAATAGAACTCAGAAATGAAAGTCTGAGGGAGCTGGTGGTAAATTCAGTGTCTTCTCAGCTTTGCTATGCTTGGCCCTTAGCATCACTATGTAGAAATAGCTTTTTTTTTTCAGTAAACTTGGCTCTTCCCCTTCTATTGTGCTTTTGTGTTTATTTTTCTTGGCAAGATATCAATACAACAGGATGATGGATGGTATTGATAGGTCAAGTGGCTGGCTCAAAAATCATTACATTTTTTCTCAAATAGTAATTAATAATTTTCTGTGGGGCTGACATTTCCTGAAATCAAGTCATACCTAACTAAAATATTTGAAACAGATCATTTAATTCAGCAAGCATTCATTAGGCACCTCCTGCTTGTGAAGTCCTGTGTTAGGGGATATAAAGGCAAGAAAAACATGAAAAACAGTCCCTGTTCTTAAGAATCTGACATTATTCTAGAGCAGGGGTGGGGAACCTGTAGCCTTAAGGCAACAATGGCCTTCTAGGTCCTTAAGTGCAGCCTTTTGACTGAATCCAAATTTTGCTGAAGAAATCCTTGTGTAAAATTTGGATTCAGTGAAAAGACTACACTTCAGGACCCAAGGATTTATTCTGTAAAATTTGTATTCAGTCAAAAGGCTGCATTTAAAGACCTAGAAAGGCCATTCATGACCTTAAGGCCACAGGTTCCCTACCCCTGTACTAGAGGATATGGCACATAAACAGTTATGCAAATAGAACATCCCTTGAGGAAAGATAAATCACTAAAAGGAAGAGACATCAGAAGGTGATTTCATGCCTATGAAAGGTTGGAATTGAAATGAGTCTTGAAGGAAGCTGAACAGTAAAAGAGATATAGGTGAGGAGGGGCCACATTTTAAACGTGGGATACAGCCTCTGCAAAGGAATGGAGGTGATAGATGTGGAATTTTGGGAATCACACTGAATCGTTTTTACCTTTCTGACTATTGGGAAGAATTATTTGGATTATTGTTGTTTATTTAACTTCAGGAGGGAAGAGAAATGTTCTAGCCAGTCGACACCGAAGAGGAAATCAGAAAGGAAATTTCTGAACTGGCACTTGGATAGAATAGCCTCACTCCATTTCCTCACCTTGGCTGGTTGTCCCTGGAGATTTTCAGTCTGAAAATACAAACACTTTATTGTTTGACTCTTCTGAAAGTAACCTCATGGTTCTTCTTTGGGGGCTGCCGTCTCATTCTATTTTGGTCCTCTATTTAGATCATAAATAATATTCTAGTGGATTGAGCTCGCTGGTAGTTTTTATTTCCCAAGACTGAAGATCTTTTTACTTTCATTAAACATTATATAAAATGTTAGGGCCAAATAAGTATTTTTTTCCTGGATCACCCAGAAGAGGGACATCTCTTCCCTAGCAAAGATTTACTAGTTATGGCTACTTCTGTTTATGCCATAGCAATAGCAGTTATGTCTTTGGTTCACATGTTAGCACCATCAAAGTCTTTTTTAAACCATTTAATTCTACTCAACAAATAATTACTAAGCATGCAAAAGGTACCGTACTGAGCAGCAGGGGCACAGAATGAGAGACAACACCCATTTGAGTCAGACATTTACATCTGAAGCCTTGAAGTTCTCTTCCACACTCCTGCTCCCTTTGCATCAAGAGATGATCAGGTGCTAAGTCTTGTAAATTCTCTCTCCGGAACATCTCTCTCCTTTTCTCTCTCCCCACATAGACAACATCTTCGTGTTCTTCCAGGAATATTGCCATATCCTCTTAAATGGTCTCCTAGCCTCTAGTCTGTCCTTTAAGCAATCTATCCGTCATCCAGCTGCCAAAGTAGTTGGTCTATAAGAGCATGTCTGGATGTAACACCAGGATAAAAATGAAGCCTACCCAGACTAGAGTTAAGGCCTTTTATGTTTTGTCTCCAACTGCAGCTATGTGACACAGGGGATAGAGGGCTGGGCCTAGAGTCAGGAAGATTTGAGTTCAAATCTGGCCTCAGATGCTTAACAGTTGTGTGACCCTGGGCAAGTCTCTTAATCTCTATTTGCCTCAGTTTCTTCAACTGCAAAATGGGACAAATGACATTTATTTTGCGGAATTGTTGTGGAATATCTTACAAATGAGATATGTGTAAAACTACTTAACACAGTGCCTGGTATACAGTAGGCACTAGATAAATTCTTATTTTTAGCACTTAGCTTAGTGCTTGGTACTTAATAAATGGTTATTGACTGATTGAGCAACCTGTGAAATAGGTATTACCATTCTGTTTTTACTCATAAGGAAAATGGGGCCGAGTTAAGTAACTTGATCAGTCACCTGGCTGGATGGATACACAATTCAAATTCAGATCTTCTTCACTCCAAGTCCACAATTTCATCTAGTTTTAGCCCTTATTACCTGTTTGCCTGTGGCTAAGTCACTTGTCATCTATATGTCTCAGTGTATTCATCTGTTAAATGCGGGCATGGATGGGTTAGAAAACCTTGAAAGATCCTGCTAGATATAAATCTATTCCTGATGGTCTAGAGCAGGAGTTCTTGACCTTTGTTGAGTTAAGGATCCCTTGGCATTCTGACCCATAGGGATCCTTTCTTAGAATCATATTTTTGAATGCATATAATAAAATATATAGCATTACAAAGGAAACCAGTTACATTGAAATGCAATTATGAAAATATTCTCAGACCTCGGGTTGTGAACATCTGATCCAGAGATTCAGCCAGCCAGCTAAAATATTAGCCCTCCCCAGGGCTCAAGTGGTCCCTCTAAATTGCTCTGGTGATGATAATTCTGTAGCCACAGAACTAGGTCTCCAACTCTCTGGACTTCCTTCAAGCATCTTTAGAGGGAAAAATATCATATGCATTTTTTTACAAAAGTTTATTTAGGAAAGTAGTTGATGTTAAAACACTTTTTGTTTTATTGTCCTTTTTCTGAAAGCAAGTCAGGAAAAAATTGTATCTACATCAAATCTAGGCACCTTCCAAAGATACAAAGCATCTTCCATCTCTTCTGGTAGCAGGAAACTCTTGGCTGACATTCCTCTCCTCAGGGCCTCCTGAAGTCACCAGAGGTTTTCCTTTTCATTCTTCCCTGGAGAGCAAACCCCTTTGAAGGCTGGCCTGGGCCCTCTGCTCAGTTTATTCGGCCTGATGACTCATGCTACTCATGTTAGATTTTTTGGTCTGCCTTCTTTGAGTCTTCTCAGGGGGTGGAGGGTTTGTCTTCTGATTGATCCAAGCATTGTCACCAGAGATCCCCATGTTATGTGACCTTTCCCAGTTTAAGGGCAGAGACAACTCTTCCCATCCTCCCCAAATGTTGTGGTTTCCAGGGTATTTCCTGTTCTCAACAACCCACACTTTCAGAGATCATTTAGAGAAGGAGAAGCAGATGTTGATATTAATATCAGGTTTGCAAAGTAAAATAATCCACGAATGTTCTTTCTGAGGCTTGGAGAGGGGAGAGTATTCTATGTCTTACTAACCTGATCTTTGGGCAGCTAATTTATGTGGCAGATAGAGTCAAGAAGACTCATCTTCATGAGTTCAAATCTGGCCTCAGACACGTACTAGCTACAGGACCCTGGGCAAGTCACTTAACTCTGTTGACCTTGGTTTCTTCTTCTGTAAAGTGAGCTGGGGGAAAAGGTAAATCATTCCAATATCTTTGCCAAGAAAACTCCAAACAGGGTCACAAAGAATCAGACATGACTGAACAGCAATAACCTGATTTCTAAGAACCTCTGCGATTTAGATTTTTCTTTTTAAATAAAAGTTGTCACATGGAACAGGGATTGAGTTTGTTGTACTTGGTTCCAGAGGAGGAACAAGGATAGGGTAATGGTGGAGATGGAAACTGGAGGGAGAGGTAGCTGCCAAGGACCAATTCAGCAAAGTCATGACTAACAATTTTAGCATGGGGGAAATTGAGTTGAACGGGGAAGTGGAGGGTGGATGATTTCAGGACATTTCAAGGTCACACTGAGGACTGTGGCAGGGGATGGAAGAACAAGGAGGAATAGTCTGTGAAGAAGTTCATCTGGGGAGCATCTGGGAAAGGGGAAGAAATGTCATCAGTAGCTTCCTGTTTTATGTAATTATTCTTGTAAACTAGGTACTAAGTTCAATTGTTCTATGTTGCAGAAGGAGCAGGAGGCCTGTCCTTATTTCTAAATTTTATCCAACTGGAAAGCTGCCAATTTTATCAAATTGCTTCATACTAGTCATAGCTCTGAATTTTAGATTTGAAGAGAAAAACAAATATTAAAATTAAATTAATTAACACAAAGCTATGAACTATAGAGAGTCCTGTCTAGGTATATCCCCCCAGGTTGGATAGGATAGCAAATGGCTACAGTGAAGAATGTATAGCAGCTGAGACACCCCCTGCATAACAGGAGAAAAAAATCCAAGAAAGTAACCAGCGGTAAAATCCATGGCCTCAAATGTCTATACTGTATTCAAATGCCTAAAGTTTAGGCAATAAGTAAGAGAGACTGGAGGTAATTTAAGAAGGCAGATTGAAGGGGGGCGGAGCCAAGATGGCGGCTGGGAAGCAGTGACTGGCAT
>CM053623.1:353048443-353077196 GCA_028646595.1 Phalanger gymnotis
CTGGGAGTTCTGTTCGGGACAGACCTTCCCCCGAGACCATCCAGGCCGACCTGGGCTGGAGTCCCGCTTCCCTCTGCCCCTTTGTGGGTTCTGTAGTTCTAGAATTGGTTCAGAGCCATTTTTTCATAGGTTTTTGGAGGGACTTGGAGGGGAGCTCACGCCGGTTACTGCTTTCCAGTCGCCATCTTGGCTCCGCCTCCCGACCCACTCATTCTTTAGGACTAGATTATTTAGTTTCCACTTAATTTTTAATTTATCTTTCAATGGTCCTTTATTACAAATAAGTTTAATTGCATCATGATCTGAAAAGGATGCATTGGCTATTTCTGCCTTTCTGCACTGGATTGAGAGGTTTTTATGCCCAAGTACATGGTCAATTTTTGAGTACGTGTCATGTACCACTGAGGAAAAGGTGTATTCCTTTTTATCCCCATTCAGTTTTCTCCAGAGGTCTATCATATGTACCTTTTCTAAAATTCTATTTTTCTCCTTAACTTCTTTCTTGTTTATTTTGAGGTTAGATTTATCAAGTTCAGAGAAGGGGAGGTTGAGGTCCCCCACTAGTATAGTTTTGCTGTCTATTTCTTCCTGTAACTCTTTTAACTTCTCCTCTAAGAATTTATATGCAAGAAAGATCTGGAATTCTCTTATTTCATTGGATGTCCATCTCCTTGCCTGAAAAATTATGCTTAGTTTTGCTGGGCAGTTGATCCTCAGTTGTAGTCAAAGCTCCTTTGCCTTTTGGAATATCATATTCCAATTTCTCCTGTCTTTTATTGTAGAAGCTGCAAGATCCTGTGTAATACTGGCTGTAGTTCTGTGATATTTGAATTGTTTCTTTCTGGCTGCTTGCAGTATTTTCTCCTTGACTTGATAATTCTGGAATCTGGCTAGAATATTTCTTTGAATTTTCAATTTGGGATCTCTTTCAGGGGTGGTTGGTGAATTCTTTTGAAGATTATTTTACCATCTGGTTCTAGGACCTTGGGACAGTTTCTCTTGATAATTTCTTGGTAGATATTGTCCAGTATCTTTTTTTTTCATTGTGGCTTTCTGGTAGTTCAATAATTCTTAGATTATCTCTCCTAGATCTATTTTCCAGGTTGGTTGTTTTCCCAATAAGATATTTCACGCTTTCTTCTAATTTTTCATTCTTTAGATTTTCTTTGACTGATTCTTGGTGTCTCAGAGTCATTAGCTTCTATTTGTCCAATTCTAATTTTTAATACATTGTTTTCTTCACTTAGCTTCTGTATCTACCTTTAAATTTGATCGATTTAACTTTTTAAGGAGTTATTCTCTCCAAATGTATTGTAAACCTCCTTAACTATTTTGGCAATTTTACTTTTTAAAGATTTGTTCTCTTCTTTTACCTCTCTAGTTTGGTTTTTAAAAACCTCTTTGAGCTCTTTCAGGAATGCTTTTTGGGATGGAGATCAGCTCATATTCCCTTTTGAGGTTTCAGATGTCAGTATAGTGTGAATGCTGTCCTCTTCTGAATGGGTATTTTTGATCTTCCCTATCTCCATAATAGAAATCAATAGTCTTTGGTTTTCTGGATTGCCTTTTCATGGGGATTGTTTATTTTTTTCCCCTGGCTTCTAAAGTGGATCTCTACTTCTGGAGCTCACTGACTTTGTGTTTTGTGGCCTCTAGTATTGTGAGGTGTGGGGGAGGGGTGGTCTGGCTACTGGAAATCTCCTCTTCCTCTAGGTCAGCCCTGCAGCTTAGGTGATATCAGCAGTTGCTGTGCTGGTGTCTGCCACTTCCCCTAACTGTGCAAAGGCACATCTGGGGTCCTGGTGTTGATGATTGCTGGCTCCATCCCCCTGGGGCTCAGAAACTCCCAAAGTTCTGCTGAGATGGGGCTTTCTGGGACACATCTCTTCCTGCACTAGTCTCCTTCTGCCACCACAAGAGGGGGATTCCCCAGCTTCCTGAGATACAAGGCTACTTAAGCCTCACTTCTGGCTCCTCTATTTCAAGGTTTCTCCTGAGGGTGTATTATCTGGGTCAGGAAGGGTGGGAGAGCCATTTTACCTGGACATCATGGCTCCCGGAAGTACAAGAAGGTGAATTTCAAACCTTCAGACTGTGGGCTGGAGGACTCAGAGGTAATTGCTTCCATAGCCACAGGTTCTTCACTGGTGTTTCACATAGCTCCTACAGACTCCTGTCCTGGGCTGAGAGGCCTGGGGATCACTGCCATAGCCAGTACTTCTGCCCTGGGCCTGCTCCTACTCCTGCATTTCTCACTCCCAGCACTCTCCCAGACCTATGTGCTGGCTGGATTACCCTAGTGCTCTCATTCCATGCCTAGTGCTCCTGCCCCACCAAGTCTATTAGTGGCATCTATCTCTTTCAATTCTGCTCAGATTCACTTTTTTAGAGGTATCTGATAAAATTTGTAAGAGAGATCTGGTAAGAAGCTGTTTTTACATGGCCATCTTGGCTCCACTCCTCTCAATAATTCTTAAATTATCTCTCTTCCATTTATTTTACAGGTCAGTTGTTTTTCTTATATTTCATGTTTTCTTCTATTTCTTTCATTCTTTCAACTTTGTTTTATTGTTTCTTGATATTTCGTAAAGTCATTAGCTTCCACTACCTCAATTCTAACTTTTAAAGAATTGTTTCCTTCAAAGAATATTTGTACCTCTTTTTCCATTTGACCAATTCTGTTTTTAATATTATTTTCTTCAATATTTTTTAACCTCTCTTAACAAGTTATTGATTTTTTTAAATAATTGTCTTATATCACTCTCATTTCTCTTCCCAATTTTTCCTGTACCACTCATCTCTTTTTTTGGTCTTCCAGGAATTCTTTTTGGGCTTGTGTCCCATTAACATTTTTTTCTTTGAGGCTTTGCTTTTAGCTGTTTTCACATTGTTGTCTTCTTCCCGGCTTGTCTTGGTCTTCTCTGCCACTGTAGCAGCTTTTTTTTCATGGTCAGGTTCTTCGTTATTATTGTTGTTTGCTCATTTTTCCAGCCTATTTATTGACTTCGAACTTTATGTAGAAGTTGGGCTCTTCTCATACTGTCCTTACCTTCATACTTTTTGATACTTCTGTTTTCAGAGCTAGTTCTGGGGGTCTGTAGGTTTCTGCTGATTCCAAGGTCATGTGATCAGAGAAGAGGTATGCTCATTTTTCTCCCGGTATGTTGTTTGAGCTTTAGCCAGGAAGGATCCTTGTTCCCCCTTCATCCATAAGTGGTAGTGCTCTTCTCTGCTGTGGAACTATGATGAGGACCTCTGCTCCCCATGATCAACCATAAATGCTCCTCTCTACCTTGAAATTGTGACCCAGAACTGTGTATAGGAAATAAAATTTTTAATCAGCATCAGGTCCCACACACAATGCCAGCAAAGGATCCTCTGTAATATCTTCCTAACCATTTGTCTTACCCCCTTACCTTCTTTGATTTGAGAGTTCCAGATGCTGTAGCCGTCTTCAAAGCCCACAGCTGCTGCTGAAGCTGTGTTCTCTTTGGGCAGTTCTTGCAGACCTCTCTATGAACTTCCTAAGTTGTCTTAGGCTGGAAGAACATCTTATTCTGCCCTATTGTTAACTCTATCACTCCAAAATTTTATTTGAGGCATTAAGTTATTTAAAGTTTCCTGCCTCTACTGTGCCATATTGGCTTTGCCCCCTGGTATTTTCCTTCTGTTAATTAAATATATTCCCTGAGACAAATGGGTTTAGTATTTATCTTTAAAAGAACATGAAGAGTATTCTTAGTAAAATACTCGGTATGCTGAGAAAACTGAATGGTGGGATCATGTTTCCAAAAATGAGGAAAAGTCAATGATTACCTGCAGTGATGGTTAAAGGTGACTTTGGCCATAAATTTTTTTCACAGATGATATACTGTAGATAACTATTGGCCAGTGATGGTGTCGAAAGCCTGTAATTGCTCCTAATGGGGGAAGCTGAGGTTGGAGAGGTATCTGCAATAAGTGAAACATCAATATGGTGATCCCATGGGATTAACAGAGAAACAATATGGCTCTATTTCTTGGCCTCTCTCTATTACGTATTACAGTGTTAATAAATAGTATAGTCTATTTTTGTCATTGGAGTGGGAGGGACAGATTATAAGTGCATATAAAATAAATAAATTGATTTTTTTAAAAAAGTATCATTGAATAAGTTACTTTAGAACCAAGCCTGAGAATCAGTAGCAACATGAGCTAGTAGTATTTATAGAGAGATAGTGATGACCCCACCTGGGTGACATGTAGTGTAGTGGTCAACCCTAGCCCTTGCCAAGTTTGAATGTAAAGTGCTTTTTGAACCTTAAAGCACTAAATAAATGTCAGCTTTATTTTTTAAGTTATCAGACATATATTCTGGTGATGAAATAGGGGCTCAGATATGTCAAATCCCTTGCTCCTGAGCATGTGGCTAGTAAGCATCAGAGAATTTGGACCCAGATCTTACTAAAAGTCTAGTAGTCTTTACACTGTGCAGTACGTCCTTTCTGTCCTTTATATTTTTATATTGCTTATATTTATCGAATGCTTCTACCAAAGAGGAAAGGGCCCCAGCTCAGAACCCAATCAACAAGTCGCTTGGCAGATCTTCAACTTCTCACTGTACAGCATAACTCTTCCAGTCTTCAGGGGCTAACTTTCCAGAAATCAGGCAATTTTGGGAAAGCACAAGGACAATAGTGGATATAAACTATTAGAATTCTATGGAACTACAGATCACTAGATTTAGGGTGGAAAGGGAACTTAAAGATTACTTAATTCAATCCTGTTTTATGTTATTTAATATTTATGGATGGTTTTTAGAGCTTCATATTCATTTCTAAATACATTCTTTCTCCAAACAAGTTTTACCTTATAAGAAAGAGCAAAGAAGAACATAAAAGTTCA
Source organism: Phalanger gymnotis (assembly GCA_028646595.1). Taxonomy (NCBI): domain Eukaryota; kingdom Metazoa; phylum Chordata; class Mammalia; order Diprotodontia; family Phalangeridae; genus Phalanger; species Phalanger gymnotis. The sequence continues at coordinate 353,053,328 of CM053623.1, forward strand.
ACAAAACCAAAAATCACATCAACCATATCTGATATTTTAGCAAACCCATAGTCCTTCATTACTAAATGGTGCAGTGGACAGAGTTCTGGGCCTGGAGTCAGGGAGAACTGAGTTCAAATCTGGCCTCAGATATTTACTAGCTATGTGACCCTAGGCAAGTCACTTAATCCTGTTTGCCTCAGTTTCCTCATCTGTAAAATGAGCTGGAGAAGAAAATGGCAAACCACTCTAGTATCTTTGCCAAGAAAAAGGCAAATTGGGGTCTTAAAGGTTGGGCATGGCTAATCAATAATAAAATAAAATAAAATAAAATAAAATAAAATAAAATAAAATAAAATAAAATAACATAAAAGTTCGGCAAGACCAAAAAGTGCTCCAACCATGTCTGACATTTTGGCAAACTCATAGTCATTCATTGCTAGGTGGCTAAGTGGATAGAGTGCTGGAGGTGGAGTCAGGAACACCAGAGTTTAAATCTGGCCTATATATTTATTAGCTGTGTGACCCTAGAGAAGTCATTTAACCTCTATTTCCCTTAATCCGCTGGAGAAGGAAATGGCAAACCACTCTAGTATCTTTGTCAAGAAAATACCATGGAGAGTGTTGGCATGCTGTGTTGCAGATAGGTGGTGTAGAGCATAAGGTGCTAGGCCTTGAGATACACGGACTCTTCTTAAGTGTAAATCTGGCCTCAGACACTTGCTAGCTGTGTGACCCTGGGAAAGTTACTCAATCCTGTTTGCCTCAGTTTCCTCATCTGTAAAGTGATCTGAAGAAGGAATTGACAAACCACTCAGTATCTGCCAAGAAAACCCCAAATAGGGTCAGTCATGAAGAGTTGGACATGTCTGAAAAGTGACTGAACAACAAAAAGTCCTTCATCTCTTCAAGGACAGAGGTATTAACTTTATTCTCTAGCTGTTTGGATATTAACACTGTGCATGGTGCTTTCTTGGTTCTACTTACTTCATTCTGTATCCATTCATATAATTCCTTTCATGTTTCTTTAATTTTTTTTTTGTGTTGGTCATTTTTTTCCTATGTTCTTTTCACTTACTGACAAAGAGCCCAAAGTTTCTTCAGAAAGAAATGTCGAATTCCAATCCCACTCCACTTCAGCTGCAAAGCACTGTTGGATGGGAGATTTTCATTGACTCCATTAGGTAAGATAATCTTTGTGGGATCTTTAGGCTCACACAGTGAGCTTGGCTCTCATTAATAACCCTTGGGAGGTACTTCACTAGACAGTTTGCATGTTGCCTCCTCATATCTGTATTCCAGATGACACTAAATGTTTTAGATCACTCATATTCAAAATGTCCCCACATGTTCCCTGGCACCAAAATTCTGGTCCTCTATTAGAACCTCCATTAAATGTATGTTTTGGGGTATATTTGTGAGGGGTGAAAAGAATAAGTCACAAGTTTGTTTATTGGCAGTCTTGTAGATGATGACTAATTACTGTGCGAATAACTAATTAGGATAAACTTTCAGAGTCAGAAGTAAATTTAAAAAAATCCCCCCGAAGCGATGAACGTAGACTAACCATTTTACATTTGAATTATAAAATAAGCATAAATAGAGGAATCTCCTGAATAACAACTTCTGTTATTACTAATACTGGATTACTGAGAAGAGAAAGTTCAAAGAAGTCATCTGATGATCATTTTTTTTCTAAAGGTTGAGAGACAAAATTGCTTTATATTGGGAAACAGACAATTGTTGTTTTGAATCAGCAGCATCTTAGCATTAGAACTATGAAAACTAGTAAATCTGCAATGTGTAATTAAATTGTGTCTCACTGTAAATCTGAAGGTTTAATCATTTGCCTGAGTTGCAAAGAAAAAGCAAAAATGTCCAAAAGATAGATATCCTTCCTTATCTTGCCCCATCTCCTTCCTCAGCTTGACCTGATGGTAGCAAATCAAGATTTATTGTTAGGTAAAAATATGCCAGGTATGGCTAGGAATTAGGGCAGCCTGATGGTGCAGTCGGTGGAGGGCCAGACTTGGAGTCAGGAAGACTCATCTTCCTGAGTTCAAATCTGGCCTGAGACACTAGCTGTGTGACTCTGGGCAAGTCATTAAACTCAGTTTGCCTCAATTTCTTTATCAATAAAATGATCTGGAGAAGGAAATGGCAAACCACTTCAGTATCTTTGCCAAGAGAACCCCAAATGGAGTCACAAAGTGTTAAATATGACTGAAAATAACTGAACAACAACATGGTTGGGACTTAAAAATATTTTACTTTTCTCAGAAGAAGTTATTCTGTGACCCACTGATTATCATTTTATGTTTTAGGAAGCCTGTGTAAAAATTATAGGGATATTATTTCATGAGTTTCCATGATCAGAGAATTTATAGGTCATAGATTTAGAGCCAAAATGAATGAATCCCAGAGGCCAGTTTCTCCAAACCCTTATTTTACAAATGATGAAACTGAGGCACAGAGAAGTTAAGTGACTTGCCCCAGATCATACAGCTAGTAACTTCCTGAGGATGGATTTGAACTCAGGTCTTGTCTCCAAGTGCCGTGTTCTCTCCGCAACTGCTTATCTCTCTAATTAACTAGTAGTCGAAATACTGGGGATGGGAAGTCTGAGAAGCTAGGCTACATGGAGTAAGAAAAACATAAATTCAAATTCTCCTTCAGGAACTTAAAATTTGTGTTACTTTAGCTAACTCCTTTGTCATCTCTGAATGTCATTGTTCTTCTTTGTAAACTGCTATCTATAACACCTGTTATAGATAGGTGGTGTCACCTGTGTCACAGTGTTATTGTTTTAATCAAACAAGATAATACAAGGTGAGCACTTTAGAAACCTTGAAGCTCTATATAAATATTATATAAATTACTATATAAGATTTCATATAATATTTACTATATGGTATTGTGTATTATTAGAGGCAGATAGGTGCCTCAGTGGATAGAGCACTGGGTCTGGAGTCAGGAGTACCTAAGTTCAAATCTGGCCTCAGGCTCTTACTAGCTGTGTGACCCTAGGCAAGTCACTTAACCCCTGTGTGCTTCAATCCATTGGAAAAGGAAATGGAAGACCACTCTAGTATTTTTGCCAAGAAAACCCCATGGGCAGTATTCACATGCTGTGGTGCACAGGGTCATAAAGATTCATATATGAATGAACAACAAACTCTATTATTATAACTACTACTACTACTACTACTACTACTACCATCATCGTCATCATCATCAGCAGCAGCAGCATTCACCTAGACTGGTGCTCATGTGACTCACTTAAACCCCTCTGTTATGACATTCTGATGTCACAAAGCCATTCGAAGGAAATCTATATTTGTCTTAGCACTTTCCAGAACCTACATGGCTTTAACTAAAAGAAAGTCTAAATGTCTCTTAGACACTCCCAACTAGGTTTTTTACCCTAGGGGTGAGCATGGCAAATTTGACCTGGAGAAAGAAGCAAATGTGTCTGCAATTTAAGGGGTGAGGGCATACTGTAATCCAAAATACACTAGCCTGAAGCTGACTTCTGAGGAGACCATAGAGAGAAGGAGAGGAAGGGAAGCAGGATTTGGGAGAGATGAGCCCAAACTAGCCTGCCATCTTAAATATTCCTAATTTAACTCATTATAATTACAAACAAAACCTGTGGTTTCAGTACTATTGAAAGAGTAGAAGTACTTTTGGTGGTCTCCGATTTCAGCACCCTGGAGAGATTCCCTGGTTACCCTACACTGGTTTTAGTGCTAGGGTTTGCTCCCCAGCCTGTCAGTCATCCAGTCATAGAATCAGCCAGCTAATTGCTATAATGGATGCAATTCTGGATCTAGTGTCAGGAAGATTAAGTTTGAATTATATCTCTCACACTTAGTGGCTGTTGGACTCTCGGTGAGTCAATCGCTTAACCTCTGGCAGTCTCAATTTCCCCTTCTATAAAATAGGGATAATAACACTTACCTCACAGCACCTTACCTTGATGTAAAGCTCAAATGAGATAATATGTGCAAAAGTGCTTTGCAGACCTTCAAGTGACATTTCAATTCTAGCTATTATGAGAATCACAGATTTAGAAATGCAGGGGACCTTAGAACTCGGCTAGTCCAATCTCCTTCAATTTACAAATGAGGAAACTGAAGCACAGAGTTATTAAGCCTGAGATCACAGAGGTTGCAACTGGTTGGCCTGGGATTCAAAGCCAGGTCCTCTGGTGGCAAATTCAATGCCCTTTCTACCATCCTGCTTCTTTAGCATTTGAACACAAACAAAATGCCACCCTCTTCTGATTGCTCTTCTTTCTTCTTGGCAAAGTCCCCCTCTACTCCCTTTCCCATATTCTGTAATCATGTCTCCCAGATGTCCAGACTCCCCTCCTCTCCCCTCCCCTCCCTTCCACTTTTTGGTCATTAACATGCATCTACATAGTCCCTGCTCCTGCACCTGGGGGTAAAGTCAATTTCTCCAAGACTGTGTTCCATTGCTACAAGTTGAAATGTAAGCCAAAACCTAGAGCAAGACACCTTCCACAGATATTTGTGGAGGATCACCCAGGATGAACAGACATGGATGAGCTGTACTCACAGAAAGAAGAATCTTTGAGATAAAATCACAGCTTCACCAAAATGTCAAAACATTTGGAGCCACGTCTCAGGATTCTTCCCACTACACCATAGACCAGTTGTGTGACATAGAGTAATCATCTAGGCCAGTCTCCTCTTGTACAAACTGATACAAAGTGAAATAAGCAGAACCAGGAAAACCTTGTACACAGTATCAGCAACATTGTGTGATGATCCACCATGAATGACTCAAAATGAGGGATTTGACTAGAAGATCTCAAAGGTTCTTCCCATTACTGAAAAATTTGGACTTCTAAATTCAAATAACTATAGAGACCCCTGCCCTCCTCTCCCACTACTGACTCTATTTAGAATATGGCCATCCTCTTCCACAACTTTGTTTACAGGTCCTGCAGGCATTTGTGAACGATATAACTAACATAGACGTATATTTCTAAACTTTCTCAGTCTTTCCAGTAAAGACTCAAGTTCTGCTTAAACATATGCAAGAGCATTTAAAATGCTTGTATATACATGTGCTTTCTCAACAAAACTCTGGTTTCTTCAGACTGAACCAAACAAGCTGACTTTTTTCTCTTCTAGTACTCATCTTGCCCTACTTTCAAGGGCCACAGAACATTCCACTGTGATTGGGTTAATCTTGGTGTGCTGATGTCATTGCAGCTGCAGAATAGCTATGGCAGGGACTTCCAGAGGCATCATCAAATGTAGACATGGTTGATTGAAAACTTGTGAAAAAATTCAAGCCTCATTAATAAGCTTCACTGGGCTTCATCTCTGCCTCTTTGAATTCTCAGCTTCCTTGAAGGATCACATGGCACCTCCTACTGGAAGACTTTCCTGATTCCACTTATTGTTAGGATCTCCTGCACCCTCAAATTACTTTGTATTTATTTAGTTGTGTACTTGTTATATGCCAGAGTAGAATGTAAACCCATGACATAAGGAAAAGTTTCATTTTTTTTTTCTTTTTGACCCTAGTCCTTAACACAACACCAGGAGCATAGTAGGTGCTTAATAATTTAAAATTGACTTGAATAGACATTTTGAGTTCTTAATGTGAATGATAACGATGTATGATGATGTATAATGATGCTAATTGAGTTGAATTAGATTTGTATTTTCTAAATGAAAACATAACACTTTTATTTGAACTATGCATTCAAGTGTAGTACTCAGAGAACCTAGACTAGCACAAAGGTGTGAAAAAGACCAAATGAGGCCAAGACTAAGCCATAATGAGCCAAGTGGAGGATTGTTGGACTCTATGACCAGACTAGTACTGAGAGTATAAGGATGATATACAGAACAGAAACACATGATAGAAGTTTGGGAAGCAGAGTGAACCCAACAAATGGTCAATTCCCTGTAACCATCTATATATTAGCTTTCTGCCCTATTGTTTGCAGTTTGTCTTTGGATTACTTTATTGGCCGTTAGCCTTCCCATTTATCTCAGGCCATTTTCTCCCTACCATACCTTTCCAGTTTTCACTTCCTTTTTTTCCCTAAAGCACTGGAGAGAAGTCATAATAGTGTTATTGACAAACATGATTTTAAACAAACAAACAAACCATTTAAAATAATCTAAGACATGATGAAACAGGCAGATTTTAGAAAATCCCAGAAAGTCTTGTACGAACTGATACGAAGTGAAATAAGCAGAACCAGGAAAACCTTTTACACAGTATCAGCAACATTGTGCAATGATCAACTATGAATGACTCAACTTTTCTCAGTAACGCAACAGTCCAAGATAAGTACAAAGGACTCAAGAAGGAAAATACTACCCATATCCATATAAGGGACTGATGGATTTTGAATGCAGGTCAAAACATATTTTTTTTCACGTATTTTATTCTTGTAGGTTTTTAATCTGTTTCCTCTTTCACAACTGTGACTAATATAGAAATATTTTTACATGATTGCAGATGTATAAATTATATCAAACTGCCTACCATTTTCAGAAAAGGGAAGAAAAGGGAGGGAGAAAAATTTGGAACTCAAAATCTTGTAAAAATGAATGCTAATTTTTTTCTTGACATGTAACTGGAGAAAAATATTATTAAAAATAATATAATCCAGGATATCTGAGTAAAACATAAAATACTTTGAAAGAAATGGTCTAATGGTTACTTGCATATCTCATTTCTTGATATAAGTCCTGTGATGGTTTCAGAAATATTTGTATGAAGGATTTTTTTTTACTACTTAAAAAGTAGTTCAAAAGTTATTCAAAATCAGCTTGATATCTATGTTAAGAGGATTAGAAAAAAAGTTCTAAAAAATGCCAGAGAGTTATTTGATCTTAACTTTTTCACTTCTATTAAAAAATCCATATGGTAATAAACAATGCACTTTACTGATGGACAAAAAGGCATCTTTCCTGATTGACATAAAAAAGAAAACTTAATTGATTGTAGAATTGGACATTACCTATCAGAATTAGAGAAAAATAAAAAGGCCAATTAAAATTCTCATTTCACTTGAAATGAGATAAGGCAAAACAATGACTTTTAGAAAATTAAAAAGAAAACAAGCAATGAATATAGTCAAGGGACAAAGGCTCATCTTTTAAACACACAATATTGGTCTGAGTCATAGAATACCAGAGTTTCTGGATAATTGAATGGCAGTGGGAAGTTATATGCTGAGCACAAGCAGGCTGCAATAAATCACAAGTGAAAAATTGTACATGGGAATAAATCTGTAGGGTCTAGGAAGTCCATGGTGTAGTGATGGGAGGGACAAGAAAAAAAAGTCTCAGTATCTGCAGTGATAATGGCTCAGTGTAAAGGGGTCTAAAGCAATGGTTCTCAGAGTATTTAGTCTCAGGACTCTTTCAAATGCTTGAAAATTATTGATACCCCCTGTGTTAAAATTGTATCTTGTTCTGCTCCCCCTGACCACCCCCAACTTCTATTTAGTATAGTAAGCTTATAAGTAGTCAGTGTAAAATAAACAAAACAAGAAGTACGATTGTAAAGGGGAACCCAGAAGTCATGTATAGACCCTCCTAAAGATCAAAGGAGGATAATATATTAATCAAAATCAGATCCCAATAACATGTGATAAAACTGGGGAAGCCATCTAGGCCCTGCTATCAGGTCCTTTTGGTTCTATGATATGTAAATCTCAGATAAGTTCTAGACATCCACAGTAAGGAAACCAGAACACCAAATGGTATTGATAATTTTGAGGTGTGATAGATATGTTAACTTTAAAGTTTTACTAACAACATTGGGAGGTTTTTGACATGTTAATGAGCTTAGCCCAAGGTGGGCTAGATAAGAATTAGTCTGTTCCCCACAAAAACACTATGAAATGGAACCTCAGAATGCAGCCCCCCCAAAACACTGGTGCATCTTGACTGGGTCCGTGCTCCTGAGTGCTCCCAGTGGTAATTCATGGTTACATGAGTTACTCTCTGTGACTATCCTCTGCCCCATTCTCTTTGTCACACTGAATGCCTTCCTCCACCAGCCTATCCCCATCCTCATCCTCATATTGTCTACCTCTTTACTCCACCTTTTTGTCATCATCTCTGTACCTTCTGTGCAATTTGCTCCTGCACCCTCTGGGCCTTATTAAAAAGTGTTTGAAGTATCACTCCCACCACCATGGTGTTGTTGCCTGGTGAGTACCCAAAGAACTGGGAGTGACTGCCCCTATTTCATAATTACATAAATTAATTAGCAATTCGATCTCCCCACACACACAAAAGAACTTTTGTCTATGTGGGTTGTATCTTGTAATGCTTATTATATAAGCGAATACACACACATACACACTGGTAGTTTCACTTAATAAAATATTCACCCTATGATTTTTTTCTAATTTGTATGACACAGTTGCAATGTAAAGCCAAAATGTCTTTTCATATTATATACTTCAAATTTTTATTGCTTTTTATTCTGTCACTTGTCATAGTCAGATGCCAGAAAATTGATATGTATATAGAATATGAAATTCAACACAATTCACTTTCCAACATGAATTCTGAGATGAGCATTGAATTCATTTTGTTATGAAAGCTTGAACTGCCAGTGAAACATGTCTAAAATGAATTTTTGTAGCTAAATAAATTTCAGCATGTGTTTCATTTTCAGCCTAAATATCATGAGAACCAAGTTGGGAAAAAGACACTCTACAAAAGAACACATAAGCCAGATATGCCACCCTTTTTCCCCAAGGCAAAGCCTTGCATGATTATCTATAAAAGTATGCAGAAAATACATGCAAAATAGCATAATCAAAAGTTAATTACAAAGAGGGTTCTTTTTCTGAAATTCATGATTAGTATAGGAGAGTGTATGGAGAATTGGAACAATAGATTTCTTTGGGGCTGAGGGAGGAAGTGTTGTTTTCTTTGCCAGACTATAACAGCCGAGAGTTATGAAATATGCAATATTAAACAAAGCAAGGTTTTGCTTTTGTTTTTACAAAATAGCACAGCTATTCAATTGAAAATAAATAAATAACATGAAAAAAGCTTTATCACAAGAGAAGCTCAACCCATGGCTTCCTGTGCTTAGGTTGTTCATGATGCTGGTATCTAGGTCTAAGTGGAGATCCTGTCATTTCCACAGTGGCAGAAGACTGAGTTTCCACATCTATCCACCCAGGCTCCATCACAACTTCTTGTGCCGGGGGACTCAGGGGATCTTTGTTTCTGACTAGCTGATGATTCTTGCTTTAAAGTCTTAATTTCTGCGAATTGGTCAAACTGCCCACCACCTCTTGTTTTAAAAAAAAACACCACCCCTAATTAGTTTACTTTCAATCTTCCCGTTGCAAGCCAGTTCCTGGTGAGTCAGCATGTATTTATCACACTTAGCTAATGCCTTTTCATTTACACCAACTACTGTGATGGCATGGGGCATATGAGGCTGCATGACTATTTCAATTTACAAATTAAAGGCAAGCTTATGATCTACCCATCTATCCCCTGCAGAATGCAATCATCTGTGTCAGAGATGAATTGGTGGTGCATTAGGTATTGGGGATGGAGAAACTGATCTTTGAGAAAACTTCCTCTATCTTGCTTCCATGATGGTCTCTCTGGTTTATTATTCTTTTGTTTGATAACAATAGCTTTCGGTTGCTTCAGTTTCTCATCTTTGACCCAGAGTTTATTCTGCGTTTCTAGCTGTTTGGCAGCTATGGTATATTCACATTCTTTCTCCCGTTTTCCTGGTAGTCTCTGTCACCATACCTTACAGCCTTGCCTCCAGTCTTTGTTTGTAAAAAAGTGGTGCTGAAGTTTTTGGCACTGGTTTTCAAATTCCTGTTTCAGATTGAGCTTATATTCTTCATGATTAGTTTTCTCTAAAATCTCAATCTTACATTTCATAGTTTTAGTTTTCTTTTCCATTCCATTTCATATCAGATCTTTTTTATTCATTCATATCTTTTTCATTCTATTTCAGCTTTCTTCCCCTAGATCACTTTTTTCCTCTTCATTTAGTTTTCCTTGAATATAGTTTCCCTTATTTAAAGCAGCATTGTCAAATTCTTATGGCATAGCTCTAAAAACAACTTTTTTAAAAATCAAATTCTTCTGTCATCATTTGTCAAACATGATGGTGTTTCTCTGAGATTTCCACCAACCTTGGAAGTGTCTGCTCTTTATCAACATCTAGAATTTTACATGATGGTAAAGGTGGAAAAGTCTGCAGATGTATTTTTGTAACTGATTTTGTATCACCATTTGGACCCGCTTGAAGCTCAAGTCTCCACGTAAGTTCTTTCCTAATGGCCTGATTTCTGTAACATTGACTTGAAGTTAAACCACATATTGTCTTTTCTACTGATCTTGTGACTTTGACGTCTTGGATTAAATCTGCAAATTGCATCACTTGCAAGCTTTCCTTATAATCTTCATCCTTTAAGTTTATGTATACAATCATACTCACTTTGCCTTCCTGATCGAAATGCTTCTTGAATAGATGGGTGAACTCTGAGTCTTGATATGAAACCATCTTGTTAGTCCCATACACTTGGTTTTCTTCAAGTACTTACATGCATGTTCCTACTATCATTAGTGACTGATTAGTGTTACCAACTTCCCATGGGTTGTTGCAGTCTGTTTTTGTCCTATTGGTTTTTTCACTTCCAGCAGTATCAACTGACGACAACTGCCTTAAAGTAATTTTTTCCTCTACAATATATTATCTCCATCTATATCCAATGGAGCCTGAGCTAGCTGAATGATCAACATACTATGTGACCTACTGGGTTCATCATTCAACTGAATATTGGCTATGTTCACATTCTGGTCCTTTCTAGTCTTCTTATGCTTTGCTCTTCTCTGAAGGCTCTACAATCCAATGAAACTGACCTACTTCTACCTCCTTGTAACATTCCATATCCTACGTCTTTGACTTTGTGCTAACTGTCCGCCATGCCTGGGATACTCTCCTTCCTGGATTTCTTTAAGACTCAGCTGAAATTTTGCCTTCAAGAGGTCTTTCCTAGTCACCTCTCTGACTAGGGCCTTTTCTTACCTCCAATTAATATTAGATATCTCTTGTATGTATTTAGGTATTTGCAAGTTGTCTGTCATATTAGAATGGGAACTCTTGAGGGTAGGGACTACATTTTTGTTTTTTTCTGTATCCCCGGTACTTAGCAGTGGTTAGTGGCACATGGGTAGTGCTTAATAAATGCTTGTGGTTTTGATGATGCTTATAAGAATGGTGTTTATCTTTATCATCATCATAAACATCATCATCATCATAATAGAGAAATACTAGAAGTCATTCCAGTGAGATTTGAGCAAGCAAGAATATCCATTTTCACCTCTATTATTTGATGTAGAATTCTAGAAAGCCAAGCTTTATAACTAAAGCAAGAAAAGAAATTGAAGGAATAGGAAAAGGGGAAATGAAATGATCACCTTTGCAGATCATACAACATTCTACTTAGAGAACCAGAGAGATTCAACTAAAATTAATTGAAAAAAATGAATAATTTTACCAAACCAGTATGATGTTAAATAAACCCACACAAATCATCTTAAGTTTTAGATATTACCCACAAAACATAGCAAGAAGAGATAGAAAGCTAAATTCCATGCAAAATAATTATAAAATATGTGTTATATTTAGAAGTCCATCTACAAAGAAACACATGGTAGTTCTATATAGTATATAGCTATAGCTATATATTTTTATGGAAATAAAGAGAAACCTTAATAATTGGAAAGATTAATTACTTATGGTTGGACAATGCTGGCATAACAAAAATGACAGTGCTATCTATCTATCTATCTATCTATCTATCTATCTATCTATCTATCTATCTGTCTGTCTGTCTGTCTGTCTATCTATCTTATTAAATGTCATACCAAACTACCAAACGATTACTTCATAAAGGCAAAACAAATAATGAAATTCATCTATGGGAACAAAAAGTCAAGAATCTCAAGATAAATAATAAATGGCAATAGCAAAGGGGTCTTGCATAAGCAACTCTCAAACTAGAATATAAAACAATAATAATGGAAAATATCTGGTGCTGGTTGAAACATAGAAAAATCAGTCAGTGGAACATTGTGTCATCTTTAGCTATATTTCCAACATAATTTCCCATCTTCCTTGATACTAGACAGAGCAAGTACTTCCTATGGAAGTCCACAAGTAACAAACATTAGAGATTTTTGCCAAGGCCTTTGTAAATTTCCCTACATCCACTGAAACAGATGTTGGCACATCCACTGTAGTTGTTTTCCTTGTATTTTCTGGTAGTCTTTTTGTTTATGCTCACAAAATGAGGTAATTATTTCTCTTGAAATAATGTTTATTCTTTCCTTTGCTTATTCGATGAAACCAGATCAAACAACCCATAGGATCATAGATTTAGAGTTAGGAGGAATTCAGAGGCCATTGAGTCTAACCCCTTCTTTTACAGATGTAGAAATGGAACCTCTTAGAGGTTGTGACTTGGCAATGGCCACAAAGCTAAGCATATGAGCCATGAATTGAACAAAGTTCTTTCTGACTCCAACTCCAGCTCTCTATCAACTGCCCCACCTGCCTACATCAACTCCTTTGTCTACCTCTCCACTGAGAACCTGAGGAACCCTTCTATTGTGCTGCAACTCTTCTGATTTATGGATATTGCTGTTTTTCCCTTTTTAATATGACAAATTATTGGACACTGGGCAAAGATCTCACATTGAAAGAATCCAGTGACTAGAGTATTAGACAAAGATCTGAGCTTGATTATTTATCAGCTGTGTGATATTGATGAAGTCATCATATTCTATGTTAGTTTCCTCATCTGTAAAATGAAGATAATTATAGCACCTATCTCAAAGCATTGTTATGAGGATCAAATGAAATAATATTTCTAGAGTACTTTATATACCCTAGAGTACAATGCAAATGTCAGCTCCTTAGAGATTCTTCAGTTAGTATGAGAGGCAGTGTGGCCTAAGGGTTAGAGAGGTGGCTTTGGCATATAAAAAGACTTAGATTCAAGTCCTAACCCTGACACACTAGCAATGTGATCCCAGGCGAGGTATTTAACATCTCAGTGCTCTAAGACAATGTTGTAAAGTTCAAGCAGAAACAGGGTCCACCAAACCATAAATAAAGATCCTTGCTGGCCACATATTGACTTAGAAAACTACACATCCACATTATCTATGTTCTATTATGTTTTTAATTTATTTTGTTAAACATTTCCCAATTACATTTTAATCTCGTTCAACAGCATTCAGGAGTGCTGTGAACCATAAGCCATCATGTTTGACATCTCTGCTCTAGGAAACTCCCTAAGACTAAATTTTCAAGAAATTTTCAATCTGCATTCAGTCTTAGAGGGACTCTTTTCATCTAGGAGTTCTTTATACTATTGAAATCTCAGGGTCATTCCCTAACACTAGTCCTATGGTCCTATATTTGTAAGGAATAGAATAGAGATAGTCCATGTGATTTTATTGGCATAGGGAACAAAATCTATTTTGATATGTGTCCTGAAAACTTATCTGCTTATGAACATTTAGGAATGTCCTGAAAAGCATGATTCTTAGCATCTTTTATCCTCTTTAAAGTCTCTTCACCGCCATCCCCACGGAAATAGAAGTAAACCACAGAGGATCAGGGACCATTTTACATTCTTCTTTCCAACAGCCAAATTATTCATCCCCTCTCAGACAACTGACAAGTGCTGTGCCTCTCTGTTCTTAGATAGATTGATTCCCAAACAATAATCCCTGCTGCTGGGATGAGACTCAAAGCCTTTTTACCCTGGTAGAATCTATTAGAGTTTATTCCCTTCTAGAACGGCCTTCAAGAATCCAGGGTCAAGTCTATAGTGCATTGAGACCTTGGAGGAAGACTTTGTGAGCTTTTACAATAGTTCAAACAAAGGATGGAGGCTCACAAATGCTCAATTTTTTAAAGTAAACTATTTGTCAGGATAATTGCCTTTCAGGAAGGAAAGGTAAAAAAGACCAGGAAATTTCATGACTCAAGTAGACTTCAAGAAGGAAGAGTTTTACTCTATGTTTTGCCTTAGGCATTAGCTGGGGGAAATGAGGCTCAAAGACAGAGATTAGAATGCCTAGATAGGTAAAAACAAAATATACCCCAAAGGGGAAAGTGGAATAAAGAGGGTCACCAAAATAAACTCAGGCTTTGCACATGGTTGGCACTAGAAAAATAAACACTACACAATGAAATTAGAAGTGCTTAGCTCCCCACTTGGGTCAGGAAGGAAAATCTGCTGGAGTTCACAGTAACAGAGACAAACAACATCACTGAATATCCTCTAAGTCTCCAACCGCCATAGGAGAGCCGTTGTCCGAGTCAAGTCAGGCTGCAAAGTTATCAATTGATCATTGAGAGAAGGATTTTATGACAAAAATATTATACTGAGAACCTTATCGGAAGAATCAAAATACTGAGATCAATATTTGCAAATAAATTCAAGATTCCCTCCACCTCATCTCACCCATAACCTGCAGTGTACTTAGATGAGTATAATCTATGAAAGCGATGGAATGTTGTATTGAAACTGCAGCCCTTGGGTCAAAGCCCATTTGCATAAGACTCTCCCCATTAGTGGGGATTGATCATGTCATCCTCCACATCTACATGAAGGGCAGAGTTAGCAAGAACTTGAGAGAAGAGACATATCAATCTTCTTGCTTTCAACTTCGAGAAGATTCTCTTCAATTTCTGAAGAAAGAAAAAGACTGAGAAAAAGTCAATGCAATTGAGGTGCTAACTCCTCTATATGTCAGCTTTTCCCCAGAGATTCCCTGTCTCTTTGGAGCTATTCCTGAAGAGGATCTGGAACCAAGTCTCTTCTTTCTTAAAGCTGGAAGCCTGTGGACTAACAGCTCTCCTCTCCAACTCTTGCCCAACTCTGCCCCTCTGGCAGGCATGGGGCATGGATAGTCAGTCTCCCCTAATAAGGAGCATCTTATGTAAATGAGATTTGAGTCCTGGGTTAGGTAAGGAATGATAAACATGAAAAATCCAGAGAAACATGGGGGAGGGAAAGGAAAGAGAATAAGCAGCTATATGCTACCCTGTATGTGACATACACTATGCTGAGTCCTTTTTCACAAATGCTCTCTCATTTGATCTTTATAACAACCCTGCAAAGTAAGTGCTATAATTATTCCCATTTTACAGTTGAGGAAACTAGGCAAATAGAGGTTAAGTGATTTGTCCATGGTCACACAGCTAGAAAGTGTCAGAGGTAGGATTTGAAATCAATTTTGAAATTCCTGACTCCAGAGAATTTGAATCAGAGAAGGAGCTATAACATTACAGACATGGGGAACAGCTAGTGCATAGAGGCCATTTTATCTTGTGTAAAGAAACATAAGGAGGACAGGATGACTGAACTTTAGAATAAATGAAAAAGAGTAATATACTAAAAGAAACCTAGAAAGGGGTAAGATTATAAAGAGCTCTAAATATCAAACAGATATTTAATCCTGAAGGTAATAGGAAACCATTAGATTTATTAGGTAGCTAAATGGTGCAGTGAATAGAGTGCTAGGCCTGGAATCAGGAGGATCAGAGTTCAAATCTGGCATCAGAGACTAGCTATATGACCCTGGACAAATCACTTAACCTTGTTTGAATTTGTTTCCTCATCTGTAAAATGAACTAGAGATGGAAATGGCAAACCACTCCAATATCTTTGCCAAAAAAACCCAAACAAACCCAAATGGGGTCATGAAGAGTAGGGCATGACCCAAATAATTTAACGAAAAGACTATTGACTGTGTGTGAGCAGTGGTACAAAAGTGGTGAGACCTATGCTTTAGGAAAATCCTTTTGGCTGTTGGATGTAAGATAGGTGGAGTAGGGAAAGGCTTGAGGCAGGAAGACCAACTAGATGTACAGACTGACTCCATGGGAGAGGTGATAAAGACCTTAAACTTGGTTGCTGGCTGTAGAGCATAACCTGACAAAATTATGCTGCACAAGAGCTGGGAATATTTAGCATATAATTAAACTGTGAAAATGATGCTTATGCAGCACATAAATGATTAATTCAGTAATTCATTTGTTATTATATATCTCTTTAAAACCTTTGTTAATCTCAAAAGTGCCCCTCAGAGAAATCATGTTTTAGGTGGGTCTTAGCGGGAAAACAATGCTAGGCCTCTCAATGAAGTCCATGAAGTTAATATTTTCCTTTTGAAATTCTTGAATTAGGTTCCATATTTCAGCCTTGGATAAATCTGGCACTGGTTATGCTGATTATTGCTATGGTTTTGAGGCTATGCATGATTATAGACAACTGTGGGTCCAGAAAAGTAACCTTATTTTAAAAGGAGCCCAAATCCAGAATAGTTCTTATATATCCCTGCTATTAGATGTTTTACAGATACTTTTTGAAAATGCTATTATGATGTGTGTGGCTCACCAAATTATATGTGGCAAAGTTACCCATGGAAATGCCTTAGCTTACATTTTATCCAGAGCTCCAGACTTTTAACTCTCTCTGGTCAAATAAATAGTTGCTACTTTTTCTTGTTCCTTTCTCCCCCACCCCTTTTCCTAGTCCTTCTTTTAAAAAAAATTGTTTACTTTGAGTTTTCAACATTCACTTCCATAAGATTTTGAGTTCCAAATTTTTTCCCCATCTCTCCCCTCCCCCACCCCAAGATGGTATGTAATTAGATACAGGCTCTATATATACATTCATATTAAACTTATTCTCACATTAGTCTTGTTGTAAAGAAGAATTAGAAGCATGGCAGAAACCACAAGAAAGAAGAAACAAACAAACAAAAAGAGAGAGAATAAATAATATACTTTGATCTTCGTTCAGATTACTTAGTTGTTTTCTGAATGTGGGCAGCATTTTCCATCCTGAGTCCTTTGGAGTTGTCTTAGATCCTTGCATTGATAAGAAGAGATAAGTCTATCAAATTCAAATACAATGTTGCTATTACTATGTACAATGTTCTTCTGGTTCTGCTCACTTCTCTCAGCATCAGTTCACATAAGTCTTTCCAGGTTTTTCTGAAGTCTGCGTGCTTTTTCTTATACCTTATTTCTTACAGCATAAAAGTATTTCATTACATTCATATGCTACATCTTGTTTAGCCATCACCCAAATGATGGGTGTCTCCTCAATTTCCAGTTCCTGGCCACCATAAAAAGAGCTGCTATAAATATTTTTGTACATGTGGGTACTTTTTCCATTTTTGTGATCTCTTTGGGATACAGCCCTAGAAATGGTATTTCTGGGTCAAAGGGTATGTACATTTTTATAGCCCTTTGGGCATAGTTCCAAACTGCTCTCCATAATGGTTAGTTCAGTTCTTAACTCCACCAACAATGCAGTAGTGTTTCAATTTCTTCTCATCTCCAGCATTTATCATTTTCCTGTTTTGTCATGCTAGCCAATCTGGTAGGTGTGATATGGCACCTCAGAGTTGTTTTGATTTGCATATCTTTAATCAATAGTGATTTAGAACACTTTTTCATATGACTATAGATAGTTTTAATTTCTTCCTCTGAAAACTGCATGTTCACATCCTTTAATGATTTATCAATGAGAGAATGACTTGCATTCTTATAAATTTGACTTAATTCTCTATATATTTTAGAAATGAGGCCTTTATCAGAGACATTGGTTGAAAAAAATTTTCCCTAGTTTTCTGCTTCCTGCCTAACTGTTGGCTTTCTATGTACAAAATTTTTCAATTGAATATATTCAAAATTATCCATTTTGCATTTCATAATGTTCTCCATATCTTTTTTGGTCATAAATTCTTCCATTCTCCATAAATCTGACAGGTTAACTATTCCTTACTCTCCCAATTTGCTTATAGTATCAGTCTTTATATCCAAATCATGTACCCATTTTGACTTTATTTTGGTATATGGTGTAAGACGTTGGTCTATCCCAGTCTTTCTTTCCAAAGTAACTCTGACTTAACCACATGGTTAAGAGTTTTTTTCAATCATGAATCATTTTTAGTTCTCTCCAATTCTTCTTGACCCTATTTAGGGTTTTCTTGGTAAAGACACTAATGTGTTTTGCCACTTCCTTCTCCAGCTCATTTTACAGATGAGGAAACTGAAGCAAGTAGAGACCAAATGACTTGCTCAGGGTCACACAGCTAGTAAATGTCTAAGTAAGGCTGGATTTGAACTCATGAAGATGAGTCTTTTTGATTCCAAGCCCAGTGCTCTATCTACTCTGCCACTTAGCTAACCCCATAAATAATAACATAACGACAACAATAAATAAGAGTTTTATTCAATCGTGATACATTTGGATTATCAGAACTATCTCCAGAGGGACACATCATCCCTAACTCTTCAATAAGCTTCTGGATACTCTGGAGGCCACAACACTCTCAGGTTTACCCAGAATTGGCCCAGAATACAGCAAGACATCAGTGCCTGTTCATACCCAAAATAAGGAAAGTTTCTATATCATTCCTAGGACAAAGCCACACCTGTGGCTCCAAGAAGCTGTAGCATGCATAGTGGCCACATTCTGGTAGAAACATCTCGGCAGATGGGCTAAGCCAGGTTGAGGGTAACCAATGGACCTCAAACCCATTGATGAGTTAGAAATGTATCTACTCCAAGCATGTGAAGACTTCCCCTGGCTAAATGGGCAGAAGAGAAGAATTTATTCCAATGGCCACAAGGGCAGATGAAACAGAAGCTGTAGAGTGCTTAGAGCTTAGTCACATAGCAAAGATGCCAAAGTCATCCTCTGCATTCCAGGCCATTGGCAGTTGTCATGGCTTTTATCTTTCTACTGGTCTTCAATGACTCTGGAAGAGAGTGAAGCTGATGACTTTGGGTAACTCTG
The DNA here is from genome assembly GCA_028646595.1 of Phalanger gymnotis. Lineage (NCBI taxonomy): Eukaryota > Metazoa > Chordata > Mammalia > Diprotodontia > Phalangeridae > Phalanger > Phalanger gymnotis. The sequence goes on from CM053623.1 coordinate 353,072,199, forward strand.
CCTCACTTAAATCCAATTCACATACAAGTCAAGACATGGAACCATGATGTCATTGGTTGTCTTCAAAAAAAGGACAAGTAACACTGTTCCCCTTATAGGGAGTGGGATGACAGGAGCAAAAGCCAGAGGTGAATGTAGAATGACTGAGTTAACTGGCCCATTTTGCTGGGAATCAGGTTGTTGAAATTTTTATCCTACTGTATCTCATCATGCTTTGACTCTCTTGTGCTGAGTCAATATATACCATTCTACATGTCTTGATTTGTTTTGTTTTTAAACTGCCACATGAGCTCAAGAGAAACTGATTTTGAAAGATTCTATTCGGTGCATTCATATATGTCCTTAGAGAAAAAGGGAAAGTAGCTAAGTCAGAAGGTATCATCAGTTAGAAACACAGAGAGAAGTCTTGTTAAAAGGCTGAGTACTAGCTGGAGGCTCAAATGAATAAATGAAAATGTATTGAAAACATATTATGGATGTAATCTGGATTCCACCCAAGAAGGGGATGGTTTTGTGGTTGACAATCTATGCTGTGGGCTGCTAACTGCTGCTGTGTTTGTGAATGGAGGCAACTACTGATTGAGACAATGCTGAGGGGGCATGCACACCTGAATAAGGGACTTTCATCAGTTGTTCCTTTTACTCTTGGGAGGCACATATGGACAGAAGAGGGAGAGGGGGAGAAAGAGATAGCATACAGAGACAAAAAAAAACAGAGACAGTGAGGAGAGGAAGAGGGAAGAGAGGAGAAAGAAGACAGCAGAGGAGCAGAGAGGTGAGGAGGGAAGAGAAGAGAAATGAGGAGAGACAGAGACAGAGTGTATCAGTAAGATTCATGACCTTAAGGATGACCATGAACATGTCTTTTTGGTTCGGAATCACAAAGTATGAAAAACTCTCTAGGTAGAAGGCAGAAGAAGTATAACATTTATTTAGACAATAGAAGATTAAATCCCAACACCAATAATTGCAAATCGAGATAGCAGTAAATATATTCCAAAACCAGTAAGCCCACCTCAATGTAGCAATAAGGAAATTATAGCACAGTATTACAGCAAAGAACCACGTCATTCTGTAACTTTCCCTTCTGCTAGGGCCTTCCTATAAACACTCACTCAGGAATCCCAACTGCCTGCTTGTCTGCTTTCTCTTCTCCCCTCAGTTCTCTGGTCTCCAAAGCTCCCTGGTTTCCACTCTCTACTCTGCACTCCCTCTCAGTTCTGTTGACTCAGAGTCTCCTCCTTGGGCTGAATTGACTTCTGACTTCTGTAGCTCTGTGCAGATTCTGAGTTCTATGGCTACTTTTTGGGGATGTGTATACTCTTTTTAGGACCCTAGGGCTTCATGCTTCTTGTGACCTAATTAGCAAAAGAGCGTGGGCCTGGGGCTTCATGTCTAGTTAGTGAAAGGGTGTGGGCCCGGGGCTTTGAGTCAACTAATTAAAGGGTGTAGGCCTGCCTACAACCAAGCCTTTCCTAATCAAGTTTCCCTTAACTGGCTGTCTCTGAGAAACTTCCCCTAACTAGCTCCACTTGAGGCCTATTGAATGGGTGGGGAAAGATCTTTAATCACATTATCACCACATAGATACAGAAACAGAGGGACACACACACATGCACACACACACACAGAGAGAGACAGAGACAGTGACAGAGAGACAGAGAGAAACACAGAGACACAGAGATAGACAGAGACAGACAGAGACATATGAGAAGAGACAAAGAAAGAGAGAAACTTTGAGTGGAGGACTGGAGACCTCTAAGTTGTACACATAATGTAAGAGAAACAATTCTCTCTCTGTTTCTCTGTCTGTCTGTCTGTCTGTCTGTCTCTCTCTCTCTCTCTCTCCTTCTCTCTCATCTCTGTCTCTCTCCCAATTGAAGAACTCGTTTACTCTTATGTATCATTGTTATATTCTAACCTATATAACTCCATTTGTTGGCATAAATAGCTTCACTCACCATCTACTATTTTTGATAGTCTTTTGTATAAGCAGCATTTGGTAGGAAATAGTTAAGCTAGCTAGTTTAAGCTACAGGATATCCAGGCCTTAGATAATATTGATCTATGCAAGCTAGAGCTATATTTAGAAGTACACCCCTTGCTTCTCTGACCAATGAACCTAGGTAAAATCTGAGCCCTGAGAAAGCAGTTTTAAGTGATGGGAGGTTTGGTAAGTGGATCTGGGGGAAAAAACCCTCTGAGGCAATTCCCTTCTTTACTGTGCTTTCTTGAGCAGAGAAAATGTTCCCATCATTCCTACTTCCCTTACATTCCCCACATTCCCCACATTCCCACTATTCCTCACTTCCTGAGTGGCAAAATAGAGAATGATCTCCAAGGAAAACATCATAGCCAAAGGGATGAGTGAAAGGAAGTTAGGAAAGATGGGCTTCACCTACAGAAAGGTAAGTTCAAGAGGGAGGAAACTGATTGGTTTTTCCTCTTCAGCCATATAAAATCTACCCTCTCCCTTCCCAGTCTACACATGAACACATGTTCTTCTCTTATAGAATAAGCACTTCTATATATTCCAATACACTCGGTACATATCCAGAAGATACTTTATGTGATCGTAGATTTAGAGCTGAAAGAGACTTTTGAAACCATTCAGAACAACTCGCTCATTTTTGCATGAGGAAACTGTGGTCCAGAGAAATTCAATGATTTACCCAGGGGTCTGTTTATACTCTGTTTCTGAGACAGGATTCAAGGCAGGTCTTTCTGATTTCAGGTCCAGTGTTGTTTCTTCCTTCAGATCAAGAATAGGGACTATTTTAATGTCTTTTTTTCTTTTCTATTTTATTTTTTGTCCCAAGTGCTTAGAACAGCTCCTGATACATGGTGCTTAATAAGGACACAGCTAGGTGGCACATTGGCTAGAATGCTGAATCTGGAATCAGGAAGACCTGAGTTCAAATCCAGCCTTCTACACGTACTACCTATGCACCACATTTGTTTGCTTCAATTTCTTCTCTTTTAAATAGGGATATTAACAGCACCTGACCCCCAAGATTGTAAGGAGGATTAAATGGAATGATATTTTAAAGCACTTAGCACAGTGCTGGACATATGGTAAGTGCCTAATAAATGCTTCTTCCCTTCCTTTCCCTGTTCCTTTGTTGACTTGACTCTACACTCCACCATGATGCTTCAACAATACATTATAGTGAGCCTCAATTTCGCTATGCATCCTTCAATCTGCAGAAATGAGAATATAGGCATTGACTAATTTTCTTATAAGAATCAACCATTTCCTAATTACTGTGTGCACTAGAATTTCAATGATGCCCTACTCTTAAGGGAGTGCAAGTGGTGTTTGGAGTCCATTGGACCCAGCTAGGAGGACTCCAAAAACCTTTTACTGATTCCAGGCCACCTTTGTCCTATCCTCCCTTCAAAGCCACACAGCTCATGTACAGCAAGAGCAAAGCTATTCTTATATAAAGGAAAAAGCACAAGGACATTAGTTACTTTAAATTTCATTTTGTCTGTCCAGGGAAATTTTTGAACTGTCTTATCTATGAGGCAAATTGGAAAGCCTACTCGGGTGAAAGAGGCAGGTAGGCAGGGGTAGCAGATAAATCACTGGATCCGGGTTCAAACTCTGTCTTAGATACTTTAATAGTTCTGTGACCCTTTCGGCTTCTCTCATACTCAGTTTGCTTCCATATAGAATAGAGCTGATAATAACAGCAATTATATCACAGAGAATCAAATGAGCTAACATATGTAACATGCTTTGCAAAACTTCAAACTCTATAAACATATTAGATATAATTTGTATCCCCCACAACAAGGGCCCTTTCTAAACATTCTTTTTTTTAGTCATTTCGGTCATGGCCAACTCCTCATGGCCCCAATTCGGGGTTTTCTTAGCAAGGACACTGGGCTGCTTTGCCATTTCCTTCTCCATCTCTTTTTATAGATGAGGAAACTGAGGCAAACTGGGTTAAGTGACTTTGACCATGGTCATACAGCTAGTAAGTGTCTGAGGCCAGATTTGAAATCGGGCCTTCCTGACTCCAGATCCTGTACTCTATCCACTATGCTACCTAGCTGCCCCTTTCTAAACATACAGACTGATTTCTTTCTTTCTTTTTCTAAACACACAAATTGATTTTTCTTTGGGTATTTTGGGTATGTACAGTACTTTCAATTATTGGCTAGTATTTTGGATAAATTCATTTCTTCTCTTGTTAGGAAGAAGAAAAAGCCATTAGAGTTACTACAAGGCTTTTAAAGGAATTTAATCACACATTTGGTGTTCCTTCCTGTCTAGCAATAAAGATAGAGAGACTTATTTTATAGAACAAACTGTAAGGAAAAAAGCGTAAGACTTAACAGATTCAATAATAGCCTAGCTACTCACATTGCACTGAGTCTCCAGGGGCTAGAGAACGGTAGAATGGAATTCTTAAGAATAATATAGTTACGATTTGTACAAAAGCTGAACTTGTTTGGTCTGATTCTCTTTCTGCAGCTTTTATATGCCTTGATAACATTGCAAACAAAAGATGTGGCTACTACTATTTGAGATTCTTATTGCATGTCCTATACTAATGCCAGCTAGATCTCTAATCACCTGGGACCAAACAGATATCTAATTATAAGGTGAGACCAAACCAACCTGTAGTAAATGACTAACGACGTGTACTATGCGTGTTTATCAACAGGTATCATACTGTTACCTGAAGTAAGAGATACCCCATAACAACCTTCACCTGGGACACTGAGTCTCCCAGATCCATAGGCCCATCAATGTGAATAAAATATATACAATTCCATTGGAAAAGTCCATCACAGGTTTTGCTAATCACAATTGCAAACCTTACGTTCATGATTTTTTTTAAAATCCCTCTCCCTAGTTCCCTTGCTACGCTGACCACAGAGTAAAATGAATTTCCTCTGCACCTCTAAGGCCAAGGCCAGATGAATGCTTCTGCCTCACCTTCCCAGCCAGAGGTAGATGAAAACTGAGTGCTTCCATTTTTTTTT
>CM053623.1:353077696-353093041 GCA_028646595.1 Phalanger gymnotis
GAAATCCCTTTCTTCAGGAACAATCAGAATGGACATCAGCCTCAGACTGAACCTTCAAAGACAGCCATTTGAAAGGGGCCTCTTTATATTCACGAGTGGAGTGTCAGTCTCCTCTTTGAAGAAAGAGTCAACCACAGAGCCTAGATCTGGCCAGAGTTTAGAGCTGGGCTTGCATAGTGAAGTGTCCTTCATCCAGGGCTCAAGGCCACAGGTTCCCTGCAGTCTGTCAGTAAACATTTATGAAGCTCTAAGCACCTGTTACATACCAGCTACTTTGCCAAATGCTGAGGATACAAAAAATAGTCCTTGCCCTCAAGGAGCTCACAATCTACAACATATAGAGGGGAGAAGGAAAGAGTATTACACCAAGGGCATAATGGAAATAAACACTTATATAACACTATGTGTCAGGCACTGTGCTAAGCAATATATATACATATATATATATATATACACATATATATGTATATATGTGTGTATGTATATGTGTGTGTCTGCATACACACACATGTATATATATATATATAAAATCTCTTTCATTGTGCATTTAACTACTTCTGTTAGTCACTATTATATTTTCAACAGTGTGTGTATATATATGCATACATATATATGTATATATATGTATGCATATATATATGTATATATGTATACATATATATATATATAATATCACGTTTGAGCTTCACAACATCCCTGATAAGTAGTTGCTACTATGATCCCTATTTTATAGTTGAGGAAACTAAGGTTAGATGATTTGCCCAGATACACACAGCTAGTGAGGGTCAGAGATCACATTCGAACTTGTCTTCCCACTCTAGGCTCAGTGCTCTATCCAATGAGCCACCAGTTGCCTCTAGTACAGATGGAGAAGCATTCCCATAATTTCTCACTCAGCTGAATGCTTCTGTACTAGAGGGGACTGGTGGCTCATTGGATTTTGGAGGAGTTCTCCACTATTTACTTTCTTCCCTCTCCAATCAGAAGGAGGAAGGGTCTTCAGAGGCAGTCAGCCATTAACTAAAACAAATGTTTATTGACTGACTGGGCATGAATCATGGAGTTAGCTGCTAGACTTAAATTGAGAAGCATCCTTGAGGTCTGACTGAGATCCAGGGGTGACTCTAAAGAAAGAGGATCTACCAAAAACTAGCCTCAAGGCAGATTAAGATATAGGGAAATTGAAAGGCCATTGGGACAAAAGCATGTTGTAAACCTTAAAGTCAAATGTAACGGTGTCACCATCCTCATCACTGGTAGCAGCAGCAGCATTAGCCATACAAGAAAGGCATTAAACTGCCTTTTATTTGTCTTAATTTTGTAACCTTGAACTGATTGTGTAACTCTTCTGAACCTCAACTTCATTGAGTATAAAATGAGATAATTGATACATCTAATAATTCCTTGAGAGAACTATGAGGGGAACTTTAGGCTGGTGCTCCAATTTCTGATCTTGCTAAAGCAGGCATTCCCACTAGTTATAACAGCCCATCCAGACCCTCTTACCCTGAGTGAGTCATGTTTTTGACTACCCCTCATCGCCCAAATTATCCTTCACATAAAAGCTATACAATTAACAATGTGCATTTAGGGTTTAGGGTGAATGTTTAACAACCAGCTCACAATAAAAAAATGGACAACACACTTGTAAATTGAATCTGCATTATTAACATTTTCTTCACCATTTTTGAGACAAGACCATCAACAAAAGAACACATCAAACCCTAATTCAGGTCATTTGCTAATTTCCCATATGTAAATGCTCACACTGAAAGTTCAATAATCAGCTCTTGAATGAGTAGGTGTGAGCTAGCTCCAACATACCCTTGCACACCCAGCAGTAGAAGCCTTCCTCTGGTCATTTCACATTCTGTGGGCTTAAGCTCCTCAGTTAAGACTTTTATTTTTCTTGTTATTATTCATATCTCCATTCCCAAACACATACTTTCTGGAAATACCCTTTATGCCAGTTACTCTAGGCAACTTCACTGATATTAATATGCTACCTGCCCTTGCCATTACCCTTTGGGTCAGCCCTAATTGGACTTCCTTGAAGACTGTATTACTCTATGATTCATAGTCTTATAGCATTACCTAGACATTATTCATGGTTTTAAAAATGGCCTACTGTGTCAGTGTCAGTTTGAGATTAAGTGAATGGATGAGTAAGTGAATTGATTTACTAAATGCCAAAGACTCTTCTAAGTGCTAGAGATGCAAATTAAAAAGTAAGATAGGCTCACACTATAAATCAGGTAAACAAGACTTATAAGGGAGTTCAGCTACAGGGTGGATAGAAAAGCATGGAAATCCTAAGGACACAGCAGTGAGGTAGATGGAAAAGTCCAAGGATCCATAGGTTGCGTCAACAGGTCAGGCAGCAGTTAAGGCAGGGATTCTTAGAGAGATCCTAGAAGGATAACTAGAAGACTCACAGGGTTTGTGGTAAGGAAGGCCTGGTGGTCCTCCATCTCACCAGAAGGATGGTAGCAGGTGACACACAGGTCATCTGAGTGGTATGAGTAGCTGCGTCACTTTTCCTGCCTGACCACTCTATGGATGCTGGGTGGTCTGGGTGTTTGAAGAGAAGCAAAGAGGAGGCAACAGGAAAGGGCCACCCCACTGGCATTAATTTCTGCCCAGTGGTTCCATGGACAGCTGGGGGTTGAGGGAAAGGCAAAGGGAAAAGCTTCACCAGGTGGTGATTCTTCTTGCCTGGGAACCAAAATAAGTTATTGTGAAGACTGCTACACAGTTGTTAGATGAGAGTTATGACAAATAATTCAAACTGCAGAACTTTGAAAATATCTCATAGCATGCTCTGTACTATCTATCTCCTTTTAAACCTAGGTGAAAACATATCCTCCTCTCTCATCCTTGTTTTCATATGCCATCGAGGCCATAACCTTGGCATCTCTCAGAACATACTGTTACAATACCGTTGATTGGTGGGCAGTCACTGAATGTCAGGGTCTACGTCCAGATGCTGGGAAAAGACGAGTTCTTGGTTTGGTCATGATAAAGAGCTACTGACCAAGACTAGTGTGGGAAGCAGAGAATTCTAAAATCATAGACTGACAGACTTAGAACGAACCCCAGGGTTCTAACACAACCCTAGGACTCAGAGTCAAACTGGAGTTTTCTTTTCCCCATTGAAGTATAAGGAACACTACATTCACAGCACTGTGGCAGACACAGTGGAGAGATGCAAAATGTAGATCATTTGCAATGTACTGCTTTCAATGCCAGCACAAGCAAAACTTGTTAAGAGCTATCCTTTCACCTAAAGAAATATGCAAGTGCTCCTAACTATGGGGCATAGGGTATTTTCCTCAACCTGGCATTTAGGCTCTCTTCTGTGGTCTATACGACCCTTCTCCAGCCTTCCATCCCTCTTTCCACTCTAACCATGATGGCATCTTCAATCCTGTCAACATGAGAGATCTCAATTCCTTCACTCATTCTGCTCTCCTCCAATGGAATGCCCTTCATTCTCCCTGCCAGTTACTTCCCTGGGATCGACCCATTCTTCAGTTCAAGTGATAAGATCATAGATCCAGAGCAGAAAGTGACCAGAGAGACCCTGATGTCCAACTATAGATGAGGAAAAGGAGACATAGAGTGTATAAGTGACTTTCCCAGGCTTGTACTTAGAGTAAGTGTGTAAGGTGGGATTGGAAACCAAGCATTCCTGACACCAAGACCAACACCCTATTCACTGCAACATGCTGCCTTTCAGGTCCTGCCTCCTCCAGAAATTCTTCTGAGCCTTCTGACTTACACTGATCATGAGACTGTAGGAGAGGGATGCAAGGTACCTGAGGAGTCCAAACCTCCCTACCTCCACACACTCATTCGTCAAATGAGGAAGACAAATCCTAGAGACATTAAACGACATGCCCAAAGTACTACAAGTAGTAAGTGGCAAATCCTGGATTTGAATCCGAGTCCTCTGAGACAGAGGGAGACACACACAAACACACACACACACACACACACACACACACACACACACAAACAGAAAGAGAGACAGAGAGACAGAGACAGAGAGAAAGACAGAGAAACAGACAGAGACACAGAGACAGAGAGAGATGCAGAGAGACAGAGATACAGAGAGACAGAGACAGAGAGAGAAGAGACAGACAGAGGGGTAAGGGAAAGAGAGACAGACAGATAGACAGTCATACAGACAGACAGAGACAGAAAGACAGAGAGACAGAGAAAGACAGAGAGAGAGAGAGAGAGAGAGGGAGGGAGAGATGGTCATATGCACTTGCATTCATCTTATTCAAAGTTATATTCATATAAAATACTGTCTTTTGTTCCAACCTAATGGAATTTTGCATTACAAATTTGTATAATGACCCCCATCATTTCAAGGGACATATACATATACATATATCACCCCCATTTTAGGGATGAAGAATGTGAGGGTAAGAGAGATAGTGGAACATGCTTAGGGTTATGTTGTAAGCATTCAAGGCAGAATTTCAACTCAGGTCCCATCCAGCTCTAAATCCCATGAACCTATAAAATATGTAGCTGCATAGCATCACCAAGACTTTTTCAAAGGAGTATATTTTCCTTGAGTTCAGAGATTGAAATATAGCACATTTTCTCCAGCTTAGAATCCTCAGGGCTGAACTAAGCAAATACTAGGTCAAGGAAATGGGCAGCAGGAGCTGGTTAGATGTCCACAGGCCGGGCTGCCAGGCTCTGTAATCAGAGAGAGATTCACTTTCATTTATTCCAAGTAAATAAAGCCACAACAGAAAAAATAACCCATGAGCTCCCTGCATCTCCATCATTCCCTGCATGCTTACCCATCCTCAATGGGCTTCAATAGGAAACTCTGAAACTAGATACCAGTGACATGAATTTCCAAATCAGCACAGACATATTTGGAGGTGGAAATGATTAAGTGTGATTTTCCAGGTGATGGGAGCTCATCAAAACCATGCTGTTCATTAAGCTGGCTTCTTGATTGTGCCAAAGCACAGCTAAATAAGAGTGACCAGAAAGTACTGAACATCGGAATGAGGTGCTAACTTAAGCTAACCAGTCTTAAAATTCAAATAGACCTCAGTTCTCACCTGGCCTCAGGTACTTATTGGCCATGTGACCCTGGGTAAATCACTTAAATTCTCTCAGCCTCAGTTTTCCTATCTGAGAAATGGGGATAATAATAACACTTACTTCACAAGGATGTCATGTTGATCAGCTGGGATAATTATTTAAGGTGGTTAGCAGACCTTAAAGTGCTAATTAGGGAAGCTTGCAACATTCTCTTTCTGTGGAGTTATCTGTAGATGAAAAATCTGATTTTTTCCAAGAAGAATGAAGTGTCAGAGTAAATCATTGCCATCTCGTAAGTTTTCACCCAAAGCTATGTTAAGTAAATCAGATTGGTGATGGAAAATGTCCAGTGAAGCCTGAATTGTTCAACACTTGGAAAATTCTGTCATGTGCAATTCTGATCAAGTCAGGAAACTGTCATTCTAAGATTGTGAAGTGGAAATAGCTTTAAGAAAACAGTGAATTCAGGCCATTGTTATTCTTTTAGGAATCCAAGATAAGGAGACTAGAATTTTATCTCCCAAATTATACATATTCAAGGCCTGACAATTGGTGAGAGGAGAGGGATTATATACAATCTTTTATCCACTGTTTCTCAATGAAAAGGGGAGAAAGAAAGATCAGCTATCAGTAAAGTATGCCTAAGTATAACTGGCAGAGAAGGCTGGTCCCTGACATTCGGTATTTAAGACATAGAGAGCATGACAAATCTTCTCTATGTAATTGTATTAAATAGATTATAAATTTGATATATATGGTAATCATTCAAGTAATACAATGATGTGGAAAAATGGATTTGTTTTTCAGAACAGATCCATATACAGGAATTATTCATACATCATATTATGAAAATCATTATTTTACAGAAAGAGCCACAGAGAGGACAGAGACATTTAGACTTGAATCATAAAATATGAAATATACCTTTTTATGGTGGGGATAACAGGGTTTGGGAAGAGAAGAGCATGGTGCCACAGCAGGAGACTTGGATTTGGAAAAGGAAGAAGTCATTTCAAATCCCAGTTCTATTTCTTGTTACCTGTGTAAATTTGTGCTGTCTCCGGCCTCCAATTTCCCATCTATTAAGTAATGGTGGCACATCATAGTGGATATAGTGCTGGCCTTGGAATCAGAAAGACCTAGATCCGAGTGACCCTGGCCAAGTCACTAAATCATCTAATATGCTTGGCAACTCTCTAAAGCTTTATCTTTGACATAAAGTGTTGATTTGTAATTATAGAGGAATTCACTCATGGGGGTGCTCACAACCAATGAAATACGGTTAATAATAATGATTATCATCTATAACAGTTAATAATAGGGTTAATAAGTGGTGGTTAATATTGTTAATGAGAGTGGTTAATACTGTTTTCAATGTGGTTATTAACCTTATGGTTAATAATAATGATAATAATAATAGTGTTAGATTAGATGATTTTAAGAGGCTTCTACCCCATGGCATTCCATTTTTTTTACCCAGCTTTCTGGTTATTGTTATTGTCGTCATTACATAGCAGTTTTTTTCTGCCTCCTTTGAATGTACCTACCATATACTATTTTGTATGAGAGTTATCTCTGTCTTGTGCACAGTAAGTTCCCCAAGGAAAAAAGAGTATTTTGTCTAAATTCTGTGTCTAACTTTGCATCCAACATTTGACTGTGCCCATTTTTAATAATATGGTTCCCTTAATTATATGCCAAACAATTTTTAATATTTGTTTTTTTAAGTTTTAAACTCTAAATTCAATTCCTCAATCCCTCCCCGCCAAGATGGTAAGTAATCTGATATAGATTATACATTCTCAATCATACAAAACATTTCCATATTAGTCGTTCTGACTGTACCCATTCGCAATAAGCTTTAACTATGAATCTGTGCAGATGACTCCCAGACGCATATATTCAGTCTTGGTCTTTCTCTTCAGCTCCAGTCACACATTGTGAGCTACCTAGTTCGCATTTAAAAAAAAATGTTCCACACATATCTCAAACTCAATGTGGCCAAACCGAAGTTCTTATCTTACACTCTGACAAATCCTTCTCTCTTCCTCACCTTCCTGTTTCTATTTGAGGATACCTGAAATCTTCTAGTCTCCCAAGTTCTTAACCTCAGTGTCACGCTCCTCTCCTCCCTCTTCCTCATCCTATAGCTGACCAAGTGCCAGGGTTTGTTACCTCTAGACTCAGAAAACGTTTTGTATTTCTCGCCTTCTCTCAACCCATACTGTCATCACCTTATTTTATGTTCTCTTCACTTCCAATTTCTCTCCCTGCCTCCAATCTAGCCCCTCTCGAGTTGATCTTCCATACAACTGCCAAATGGATACTCCTAAAGCATTTGTCTGCCCATTTCAGTCCCCTGCTCAATAAACTCCACTGGCTTTTTGTTCCTCTTGTGATGAAACACAAACTCCTCTGATTTTTATTGAAGCCACTTAGAGTTAGACTCAGCTTACCTTCTCAGATGTATTGCCTCCTTTCACACATTTATGTTCCATCCAGAACAGGCCTACTGTGCTTTATGTATGACATTCCACACCCCCCACCTCTGAAGCATATTCATGCTTTTGTACTAACTGTCCCCTGTAGCTAGAATGCATGCCCTGCCCCTCCCCCCCAACTCCTTCTCAGCCTTTTAAATTCTATAGTTAAAGGAAGCTGAGTGTAGTCGGGACACGCTCCTGCTCCCAATCCCACACTAGTGCCTTATCCTATCCTTTGAATTTATCTTGTATTTGTGTCTATTTTGCACATGCACATGCGTGAGCACTCACACACACACACACATGCACACACACACACACCATCATTCTCCCTTTTAGACATAAAAGACCATAGACTAATGTCTTTGAGATCAGGGATTATTTTTTGAATCTTTATGTCCCTGGAACCCGGGTTAGTGATTGACACATAAGAAGCACTCAATAAATATTTGTTGATTGATGGATTGCTTCAGAATTTCAACCTATGTGTTATCTCTTTGGATATTCCATGTATGAGTATAGGTCAGAACTCATTCATAGCATCTCATTATGTAGCCCTACTCCAATGCCTTCTGTAGTGTGAATATTTCCAGAAATGAACACTCACTGCTATCTAAGAAACATCCTAGCTAAGTGTGAAGGAGCTCGTGACTAGCAGTTTGGACTCTAGGTGATGAATTGTTCAGTCATGGATACCCAAGAAAGGGTAGCTAGGTGTAAGAGTAGATAGAGCATCTGGCCTGAAGTGAAGAAGATTCAAGTTTCTGAGTTCAAATCTGACCTCACACAATTATTAGCTATGTGACCCTGGGCAAGACCTTTAACCCAGTTTGCTTTAATTTTCTCATATGTAAAATGAGTTGGAGAAGGAAAAGAAATCATTGCAGTATCTTTGCCAAGAAAACCCCAAACGGGATCATGAAGAGTGAGACACAACTGAAACGACTAACCAACAACAACCCATGAAAGGGCTCTGCAAAAGCAGCTGGTTCATAAATAAAAGTAAATCAAAAACACAGCATAAAATTTCCTTAAATTGTGCTTTATAAACTCTGAAGTTGGGATTTTAAACCATCATTATCTCTTTTAAATAGAACTCAGCTCTGATAGATGAGCCTTAGCCAGCCTCTACACCACTTCTCCACCCCCACTCCTTATGACCCTAAAAACTTTCCAGCTCTCCTTTAAGACTTGTTTTCCCTCTATTAGAACATAAGGTCCTTGAGAGCAGAAACTGCCTTGATTCCTTGTATTGGTATTCATACTTAGTATTGTACCTGGCACAGAATTAATGTGAAATGTGCTCTCTGTCTCTGTCTGTCTCTATCTGTCTATCTGTACCTCTCCTTCCCTCCCTTCCCCTCCCCTCCTCTCTCCTCTCTGTCTGTCTCTGTCTGTCTGTCTGTCTGTCTCTCTCTCTCCTATTTGAAGAGAGCCTCAAATCAAAACATATCTAATCACTTGATCATCTCATGTAATATTTCTCCCATAATGTCAAAATGTCATTTGGGAAATAGCTGAACAAGTTATGATATATGATTTGATGAAGTGCTACTATGCTACAAAAAAAGATGAGCTAAATGATCTTAGAAAAAACACGGGTAGCCTTGAATGAAATGATGAAGAGTGAAATAAAGAGAACCAAGAGAACCCTGTATGCAGTAACAGCAATATTGTTTTAAGGCCTTTGAGTGTCTGAGTCATTTTGACTGTTATAAATACCCAAATTAACTACAAAGGACACATGAAGGAAGATGTTATCTACATCCAGAGCAGGCACTTATAAATAGAAATATGTAGAGAATGGCTTTATATCTCTACATACATATTTGTGTCTAATGGTAGTCATCTCTAGGGTGGGGGGAAAGGGGGGGGAAAGAAATTTGAATGATAATTTTATTGTATATTTAAAAGGAATAAAAGCTGTACATAATAGGTTTTCAGTTCCATGTACAATTATATATTTTTCCTATTCTACTATGTTATGGTAATGCTTGTTTTATATCTTAAGTTCAGAATAAAATAACATTTGAAAAAGAAAAATATCATTTGGACTTATTGTGAAAATTCTGAGTTTGAATCACAGTTCTGTGACTTATTACCTATTTGAACTTGGACAACTCATGTAACCTAGCTATGACTCAGTTTCTTCACATGTAAAAATAAAACAGCTTGAATAGATGATTTCTAAGGTCTTTTCTAACTTTAAAGTCTATTATCCCATCATTTCTTCTTTGTATAAGAAAACTTCTGACAGGAAAGGATATCCCTATGTACACTATTTTTAATGATACATAACATTCATCCATAAAACCTTAAAATATGACAGTCATTCTCCCAATAGATAGTCTAAAATTATGAAAAGAAAGTTTTCAAAAGAATGAATCGAAATGACTCATAATCATGTGAAAAATATGGTTCTGATCACTATTAATTAGAGAAATGCAAATTAAAATAACTATGAGATTCTATTTTATACACATCAGATTGGCAAGAATGACCAAAAAGGAAAATAGCAATTGTTGGGGACACATTAATGCATGGTTGGTGAAGCTATACATTGGTGCAACCTTTCTGGAAAGCAATCTGGAACTATGCCCAAGAAGTCACTAAACTGTTGTAGCACATAACTACAAAGAGAATACTGATTATTTGGGAAAAGGCTGAATTAATCATGGTTTATGAATTGTATTATTTCATCATGAGAAATGTTGAAAGGGAAGTCTTCAGAGAAACCCAGGAAAATTTGCATTAAAAGATTGAAAAAAAATGAATAAACTGTTAAGATGTCTCATATCGAAAAATATCTAACATGGAAAAGAGCTGAAGGTGAGATAATTTAAAAATCATTAGACTCTCTGAAAACCTTGATTAAAACAAAACAAAACCTTAACACTATTATTTTAAGATATCATAAATGATAGCTGCTCAGCTCTGTTAAAAACCCAAGGACAAATTAAAGATTAAAAAAGAATCTGTCAATAACTTTCTAAAAATAAATACAAATTTAAAAGTACTGGTAATATTGTAATCAAAATCCAGAGCTCATAAATCAAAAATGGAGAGAAGGAAGGAGAGAGAGAAAGAGAGAGAGACAGGAGAAAGGAAGGAGGGAGGGAGAGACGGAGGGAGGAAGGAAGGAAGGAAAGAAGGAAGGAACGAAGGAACGAAGGAAGGAAGAAAGAAAAAAACAGAAAGAAGCAGTTCAAATACTGTTTGAAGGAATCACAGTCAGGATCACAAAAGACCTTGAATTTATTATAAATGATATTTCTTCACATATAATATTCCCAAAGGCTTACATACAAGGATGAGTATATTCCTATAGAGTAGGGGGAAAATGTATCTTTAAAGAAGTAGAAGATTTCCACAAATTTTTGATGGGAAGAACAGAGTAGTAAGAACTTTGAAATATAAATAGAAGAGTTAAAAGAAATATAGAAAGGCGAATTTATTCGAGTAATTACTGTGTGATTATTTAATCCTAAAGTTCTAATGGCAGAGAGAAAAAAAACAACTTTAATGTCTTGAAAGGCTATTAACAAAGTTAAATAAAATGAACAGGTGCCAGGACGGGGATGACTCTCTTTTGAGGGTTTGAAAAGAGAAACAGAAGGAAGGGTAAGAGGAATACACCATAGGCAGAATAGCATGTGACAGATGATTAGAAGCTAAGAACTCAGGGCTTTGGGGTCTCCTTAGTTCTGCCTTGACAAGTCAGCATAGGACTTTGTCTTTGGGACCATGTAGTGATGAGGGGTATATCTCATGGGCAGGATGATCAGAACAGGCTAGAGGGGAGGGAGTCTGTTGCCTGTCCTTCCGAGAAGTGGACTGGTGGTGGTAGCATGATTTGAAAGGACCAGACAGACACAGAGGTCTCTGAATTGCCTCCAGTGTGTCATCAGGTTCTATCTACAGTATCTAATAAGACTTTGTCTTTGATCCCCTGATAAACTACAAGTATGGTTCTATAAGTATGTATTATTTCAAGACCTGCTTACCTAGGTTTAGAAAAGGGTCCTCATAAGGTCAGCTTTAGGATTATGGATTTTTGGCCACAGAAAGTCCAGATTATTACCTGATAAATTACCTCCACACCAATGAAATGATAGATTCCTAATTCTGAGATTTATGGAAATATATCATAATATGCACTGAAATCAAGGCACATGGAACAGGAAAATATGTCTCTGTTCATCCAAAATTGGTCATAGGGTCATTGATTTAAAACTGCAAAGAATCCCAGAGGTTATCTAATTTAATCCTCTTTACTTCACCCATGAGGATACTGAGGCCCAGAAAAGTCATCTCCAAATCTACATACTGATCCCACGCAATCCTCTATCTTTGTGTTAAGTTACAGGCAATTAAGTAGAGTGAGCACATACACTGTAGATGTTAGCCTCTTTGTCCAGTCTGTAACATCATTAATTTCCTCTTTGGCTTTCGGCCTCATTGGTTGTTCTAAGTGGCTACCCAAGGATGGCCCTCTACTAAGGTTGTACAAAAGTATTTGAACATCCAAAATCCTTGAGGCCTCTGGAGTTTCCATCTGAAAGTTGATTTATGCTTCTATTCTTGGGGCATTAGTAAAGATCAAAAGTTCTGCCTGCCGATCTCTTAGTCAGGACTCTGTTAATTATGACCTTCTCATAATCCAAGCTGGCACACATTCTCCACTGTTCCATTAATTCCTCTTGTCTGTGAGTCTCCTGGCATAAACACACAAGGATCAAAAGCTGCACCCATAGTTAGTTACAGCCCTTGAAATTGCCCTGATGTTTCTGTCTCTCTCTTTCCAGAAAAAAAGAAAAGCTTTTTTTTTAAGTAACATTTGAGAGGATCATTTGGTTTGAATGGGAATCACTAGGATGTGACCTCTTTTGACTTTAAATAAGGCCTATTTAGTCCTAACGAGCACCCCATCCCAGGGTGCATCTGCTTTCTGATGATTAGAACTTCTGAGTGAGTCGAAGGTGCATTGAGGGGAAGAAAGGCATAAGGCAGGATTCTGAAGGTCACAAACAGAGAAGAGAGCACTTGAATCAGTAACTTTAACTGGGAGTCATGCAGTGTTTTTTAAATCTCAGGAAGACAGTGGGGGCAGAATGGAACAGTTAAATGCCTTCTGAGGAATTGAAAGATGAGAGGTCAGGTGAGAACTTTCCCTTAAATACAGATGGAATTTTCTTAAAGTGTTTGTTCAGAAACCCTGGATTCCAACCTGACCTCTAATGCTTACTACCTGAATGATGTTGGATAAATCACTCGATTTCCCTGGGTCTCGGATTTGTTTCATTTTGGTTTTTATCTGTAAAATGAAGAGGTTGGGCCAGATGCCTTCCCTTCTCTTGGGTTCGGATAGAAATAACACTGGGACAAGTCTCTATTATGCTACTATTCGAGGACAAAAATGTTCTCCATACTATTACACAAAGACACAAAATAACTCCCATGTACTGATGACTAAAAGAATGAGAATGGAAACTACTCCTCTGTGTGTGTTCACTGGAAGCATCTTCAGTTCATTGTCAGGGGGTTAGGGTTAGGCAGACTAAAAAGGATGGCATGTACCTCATCCTTTTTCCTTTTTGTTTTGATCTCTTTGGCGATGTCCCAAAATTGTTCATTTCATGTAGATTCAGAATTATAAATATTTGGAATGGTGATATCTATTAAAAATCATTGTCCTTCAATTTTTTTTATTTTGAATTTAATGCATACCAAGAGAAAAAAAGAACATTTCCATAGAAAAAGTAGAACAGCAAAAGAGGATATGTGAAGCCATGAATCTCTAGTAAGTACAGCTCTTTTTTGATAAAAGTTCATAAGAAATTAAACAGAATACTTTCAGTTACCTAAGTCATTTGTGTTTCCCTCTAAATTATTGCTTGTTCTATCCTGTATATTTTTTTAAAGTTGCTTCAATGATACTTGCATAAATTATTCTTCACTTTGCATCAGTACATGCTAGCCAGGATTCTCTGAAATTGGGGCATGTGGAATAAATGTCCTTCAAATTTGTCAGATGTCCATGGCTAGGTGGATGGCAGCAGCCTGCCCCACTGACCAGTATTTCTCCATGTAAACAAAATGGGGCAGTGTCTCCCAGTATTGTCTATCAGCGAATTTGCTGGGTATCTTTCCATACTATGGCAAAGTAGATCTCCTTTTGTTAATTACCAAATTTCCATGAGAGGCTCATTTTATTACAATTTCACATCAGAACTTCCCGAGAAATTTTTGTCAAGCTTTGCCTACTATACCACCCAGCCCTCAGTGCCTAACCCAGAGAAATTATCTGATAATTTTATCATTTCCCTGCTGTTGGAGAGGAACTGAAAACCAAGTCAGAGAAAATGGAACCAGTTGGATTTCAGATCAAAAATTCTCCCCTTGACCTGACCTAACTTTCAACTCCAAGAATGAATTGAAGTTGATGAATGTGTCCCCTGGTGCTCAAGAGGAAAGTACTAACAAATATATGTTAGAATCTTAAAAGTGTAAGGAAATCTTAGTCAAATTCAATCCAAACAATAAAGTTGACCAAAGGAGTTAGAAAAGCAAACATAAATTTAGTACAATCTGTATAGGACAGCAAAAGAGGGATCGTCTCTTATATTAGGACAAAGTGAATAAAATAATGCTAAGTCAACAATAAAAACAGAATGAATTAGCTTTAATTTTGCACCATTAAGAATGATCTTTGTTAAACAGAAAGGAGAGGAATGAAAAATAGTTAATAGGGAGCAGATACCCAAGATAACTAGGAGTAGGGATCTGAGACAGCCAGCTGTCCTTAATGAGTTTTAAAGCTCACAGGAACTATGTCCCAGGATCATATGTCTCTGGGGGAAGGTGCAGTGGGAATCCACACCCAGAGAGTGCTACAACATCTCTACCCATAGTCCCTGTATGCAGGGGCCCAGGGGCCAGAATGAACTAGAAAATGGCATTGCTCAGTCATTGTCAGTGACCCTGGAAATATCATGGAAGATCAGAGCAGGATTACAGATCTGGTAAGGAAAAATGTCTCAATCTAAAAAAAAAGAACAATAGAGATTAAAAAATGGGGGGAGGAGCCAAGATGGCAGCTGGAAAGCAGGGACTGGTGTAAGCTTCCTGCCAAGTCCCTCCAAAAACCTGTAAAAAATGGCTCTGAATCAATTCTAGAATTGCAGAACCCACGAAGTGGTGGAGGGAAGCAGGGCTCTAGCCCAGGACAGCCTGGATAGTCTCTGGGTATGGTCTATCCCACACAGAGCTGGGAGCGGAGGGGAGCGGAGCTGAGCAGAGCAGAGCCCAGCGTGGGCGGTGCAGACCAACCAGACCAGGAGCTGGGTGGAGTGTGCCCTAGCACCCTGAATCAGTGAGCTGCAGCAGTTACCGGACTTCTCAACCCACAAACACCAAGGACAACAGAGTAGGTTAGTGGGAGAAGCTTCTGGGGACTGGGATAGAGTTTGCAGTTAGGCCACGGCCCCAGGAGCAGTGGAGGTGGGACAGCTTTAGAACTATAGCTGCATTGCTTCTGGTCCCAGGCCCACCGGGTGAGAAGAATTAAGTGGCAGAACAGAGCAGGAGTGAAGAGCCTGCTGAAGATCTAAGTTCAGTCCAAGTTGGGGGTTCTTGGGGAAGGAGGAGTGCTGGTGTGGCAGTGCATCTGCCCAAGCTTGGAACATAGAACTCTTTAGTCTACAAGCAGTCATACCCTGCTGAAAAACTCAAGGGTCAAGTAAGTTGGCTGGGAACATGGCCAGGCAGCGAAAATGCACCCAGATTC
>CM053623.1:353093541-353135368 GCA_028646595.1 Phalanger gymnotis
TTTGTTTCCAGTTCTTTGCTATCATTAAAAGTGCTGCCACTGCATATTTTGAATCACACAGGGTTTTTCTGTCTTAGGGGTATATATCTAACAGTGAAATTTCTGGGTCAGAAGAAATGGGCATTCTTGTCATTTTTTTAAAAGTTCATTTCCAAATTATTTTCCAGAATTGTTGGACAAATTCACTTTCGTTATCTCTTTAAAAGTCATGGAAAACATTGTCACAGGAAATGAGAAACAGAAAAAAATAATATATCACCTCTATTTTTTTGAACTGTCCTGTTGCTGCTCAGTGCAGGAAGTATGGGCCTTCTTTCCCTCAGCAGTCGGAGCATTTGGTACACAATATACACTTGACTTCGTGTTGTCCTGGCACCAGACAAAGCTCAGCACAAAGCCAGGTTTCAGATCCAAGTAAAACTGGAAAACTCTAAGTTGTGTCTCCCAACAGCAGGAGCACATCATGAATTCAGTTGGGTTTAATTGCATGCTGTAGTGACTGTATCAGTTGCCATGGCAACTAGCCACAACAGCAATAAATGGATCTGTTTAGGAGTTTTAACCAAATAAGCACCAGGATGGTGTTGGAGAAAATGTGTCCTAATGCACCAGTAGGAGAGACTGGGCTATTTGAATAAAATCATCATCTGTCTGCCTGACTGCATGAAAAAGAACTTTATTTTTTTTTTTGCATTCAAAAAGTTGCGCTCCAAATAGCTACCAACCTTATAGACATCCAGACACATGTATCTTGGATTGAAAGGTCTATGTTTGGGGATTGGCAGCTCGCTGCACTGGTGAGTTTCATGAGGAAAAATGCTGTCTTAACAGGTTGTAGAACAAGCAACCCTGCCTGACTCACAATGTCTAAATGAAAGAACACAAGATAATCCCCTGTATATGCCCAGCTATCTTCTGTGGCTGAGCAAATTATAGCATTGTTGGCCCAGGTGTGCTAGGCTTTTAAAAGTGACATTGTCCTGATCACCAGCAAAGAACTAGGAGTGGGGGATCCCAATCAATGACTTCACAGTTTTTATGGAGTGTCTATTGAACTGCAACCACCAGACAGGGGTACTTAGCCTGGGGTCCATAAACTTGCTTTTTAAAGGTTTTGATTAATTTATTCCAATATCTGTAATTCTACATAGTTTATTTATACATTTTAAAGGATTACTCTGAGAAGAAATCCCAAAGGCTTCACCAGACTGCTACAATGGATCATTAGGCAAAAAAGGGATTGAGAAGCCCAGTACTTAGGAACAACTTTAGTATCTACAGCTGTTATTGACATCAGATGTTATTTAATTTTCCTTTCTGGCTTTAAAGATGAAGAAAACAAGATCCATCACAATTTAATGAGTTATCCAAAATCACCCTGGCTTTATAAGATCATAGATTGAAAAAGAAAGAGCCTTAAAAGCCACCAACTCTGGCTTGTTTAATTCCACAGATTAGAAAGCTGGGGCTAAAAGGAATTGAATGACCTGTCCAAGGTCTCATAGCAAGTAAATATTTGAAGCCAGATTAAAATCCAGGTCTCCCTACATCCACATTCAACACTCAATCTACTGTGCCATTTACCTCCTAGGTAGCTGGCAATAGGGGAAAGATTCAAAACCAGGTCTTCTGACTCCAACCTCATCGATTTTTCCATTACACTACATTCCCAGGGCAAGTTTAGGGACTTTTGACACTTATTTCCATTCATTATTCATTTAATTTGGAACACTTGGCATCTAGAGAGAAAATTTTGGGCATGGAACTTCAGTAAATATTACCTTTAGGAAATGAGAAGGAAGCAGTTGCAACATCACTGAGCTAGAGAGTACTCGATACTCTTAAACTTGCTGTGCCTTGATTTCCTCATCTATAAAACAAATGACTTGAACTTGATGGTTTCTAAATCTAATCATAATTAGCTTTACTGTTAAGCCAAAATTTTGAGTTAGGCCTTTTCAGTTGGAAATAATATGATAGGTCACTTTTTTCCCCTTCTTCATCTAAGTAGACCGAAGCTCGACACCATGGTTCTGTGTGGTTTACTCCAAGAGGTGAAGCAGTCGTATGTCAAACTCTTTACTTCTCTATGCAAAGTGACCACTGGGGCCAACTTCAACAAAAAAAGGTTGTTGAGAGAAAGAGTTATAGAGTTAGTGTTAGAAAGGACATTGGAAGTCATTTTGTCCAATTCCCACATTTTATAATGAGGAAGGTGAGGACCTACAGAGGCTGAGAGCCTTATGCAGGGTCACTGAGCTAGTAAGTGCCAAAGCTGGGATTATGGCACAAGTCCCCTGATTCCAAAGACAGAATCCTTTCTAATTCAAGTCACTGCCTTTCCAAGGTGATCTCTTAATACAAAAAAGCAAGCAGCAAAGCCAACCTTTTGTTTTGGTATGAAGATAGCTCTGAATTTGAAATTAAAAAAAAATAGAGAAAAAGAGGGCAAATGCAGCCATTACTTGGTCAAAATTAATTCATCTCAATTAATTCAAAAAAGCATTTATTAAACACCTATTGTGGACGAGGTACAGGAAATAAAAAGGAAAAAAATTCCAAAGGAGTTTATACTTGTGTTTATTTAGAGGGAGGAGGACCATGAAAACAGAAAACATAGGAAATATCGACAGAGTAAATATGAAATAATTACTAGATTAGCAATATTAGGAGCTGAAAGGCAAGATTGGCTTTATGTAACCGGGAACTGCTGGGCTGAGCCTTGAAAGAAGCTAAGGATTCCAAGACGGAGGTAAAGAGGGAACACATTGAGTACAGCTGATGTAAGGGCATGAAAATTGGGGAAATGGGGGCATGAAATATCCAGTCTGGCTACACTGTCAAGTGCATGCAGTAAAGTAATGTGTGATAAGCCTGGAAAGGGAGGCTGGAGTCAGATTTTGAGGGGCTTTAAGAGGCCATGAACAATGTTTATATTTTATACTTAATGTAATAGGTAACAATGGGAGCTTTTTAAAGTTCCAAGAAGCTATAGCAGGCACTGTGACCATACCCTGGTAAAACTCTCTTGGCAGACAGGCCAAATCAGGTTGAGAGTAACTGACAGGCAGGCCTCAAATCCATCACTGAGTGTGTGTGTGTGGGGGGGGGGTATCCAGCCCAAGCATGTGATGACATCTCCTGGGAAAATGGGCAGATGAGAACGATTTGTTCCATCAGCCATGAAGGCAGCTTAAGCAGGTGCTGTGGAGTCCTTAGAGTCTGGTCAGACATCAAAGACACCAACGTCATCCAGTGCAGCCAGGGCTATTGCCAATCATCTTGACTTTTGTCTTGACACTAGATTTTGATGACTCAGGAAGAAACAGTGAGGCAACTCTGCCTCACTTAAATCCAATCTACGTGCAAGTCAAGACATCACCCTGTGATGTCACCGGTCTTCGAAAATGAAGGATTAACAACAACAGAAACAATAACATGATTACACCTTTGCTTTATGAATATCTATGAGAAGGATGGATTGCTGAGAGAAACTAGAGGCATGAAGATACATTTAGAACAATTGCAATGCTTGAGGGTAGAGGGGATGAGGTCCAAAATTAAGGTGACAGTCACATGAATAGAGAGAAGGGGACAATGCATGTAATGCCGCAGAGGTAGAAAGAGAGTTATAGGCATTTAGCAAGCAACTTTTATATGTCAGACACTGTGTAATTCAATAAACATTTATTATGCACCTCCTATGTTCCAGGTACTGTGAGAAGCACTGGGAATACAAAGAAGAGAAAGAAATTGTGCCTGGTCGAGGAGCATCAGGAAAGACTTTTTGTAGGTGAGATTTTAGCGGGGATCTGAAGGAATTAGGACATAAAGTGTCACATGTAAAGATTATATCAGAGAGTAGAATAGGATGTAAGAAAACTAGAAAGTTAGGGGAAAGGCAGGTTATTTGGGCTTAAGGCTGTTTTATTGAAATGGTCCAGGTATAGAATCCATGATGATATGTGGCTGTATAAGAAGGTTAAAAGGAGTAAAAACTCAATGATAACTTTGAAGATATAAACCTGAGTGACTAGAAGGATGGTGATGCCTGTTATAGCAAGCAAAGTGGGATTTTTTCTCATCTTTTGTTTTGGAGTGCTTCTCAGCATGAAGGCAATTAGGTGCTTTTGATGAGTCTTGACTTTGTTTGAATCAATATTCATTGATTAGAAACAATATGTAGGACTGATCCACATAAAGACAATGGTTAACCCCATGGGAGTTGTAAAGCCAACAAGAAAATTTAGAGAGAGATAAAAAAAGGGTCCAGGATAGATCCTTGAGGGTACAACTTCAGGGTGCCTGGCAAGGATGATGATACAACAAAGGACACTAGAAAGGAGTTATCAGACAGGAGAAGCAGGAGCAGGCAGTGTGAAGAAAACCCAGAGAGTAGAGGGGATCCCAGAAGAATGGGAGGGCAAAAACTGTAGAGAGGTGAAGAAAGATGAGGAATGAGGAAAAAAAAGCCCACATTATCTTGGAAAGATCAGTGTCAATTGAAGAGGTCAGAAATAAGATTACTGAGGAGAGAGAAAGTAAAAAAAAGTGCAGGCAGTGTCATCTAGGAGTTCAACTCTGAAAGCAAGTAGAGTTATAGGAGGGTAGTTTGAGGAGATGCCAAGTAGTCCAGTGAAAACACGTAAAAGATCAGGAGTTTTAGGTAAGTTTGTAGGCAATAGGGAAGAACGCAGTAGACAGGGAAATGTTGAGAGAGGTGAGATGCCATAGAGAACAGGATGGTGTTAAGGGGATGAGATTAAGGGCACAAGTAGAAGATAAAAGAAGGGCCCTTCCTGTAACAGACTAGAGCAGAAGAGGAAAAGATGGCAGGGGGATATCAAGGAGTTTTTAGATATAAAGAAGCAGGAAACAAGTAATTCAAACCCAACAACTATTTTTTCAGTAAAGCCTGAGACAAAATTCTTCCAAGAGAGGAAGGTATAGGAAATATTGGAGGCTTGAAGAGAGGGAAAAAATGGTTTGCAATAGATGCTGAATGGAATAGAATGTGATATATAGCCAAATAGAGAACAGTAAAGGCCTTGAAACAGCTAGGGAACAGCTGAGAATAGATAATATAACTATAGAGTGGATCTAGTCAACTTTGTTTGGTGACTTCTTCTTGTACTGTTTAGTAGCATGTGAACCCAATCAGAGGAGACCAGTGAGGGTAGACCAGTGAGGGTAATCCAGCATTGGGGCTTGCCAAGTCACCAGCAGCAAAGGAACAAGAAGGGAGGGATTAGTGAGGAAAGGGCAATATTCCATTGAACTGGTTAACTGTAGGATCAAGATTGGGAAGGGCAGAAAGCAAGGTCAGAGGGCTGATGGTCTGAGACACAGCTGCACAATGAAAGTCCCAGAGCTCATGGGGAAGATGAGGAATAGATTGAGTAGAAGGGAGGCATAAGGAGAGATGGAATAATAGATTATGTTCAGAGAGAGGAATTGCAGAGAGCTCAAGAGATGACCATGGAAATGAAATGCCTGTGAGTGATTATAAAGACCAAGAGTGTGTTCATCCTATGTGAGGCTGAAAAAGGAGAGGAGAAAAGTTAGTCATTTCAGGAGGCAAAGGGATTCATTTCAAATGAACCTTTTGTTACCTTCATTTGGGCCTTCTTGGAGGAGCTATTTGGGGTATAAAATTCAATGTTCCTAGATCTTATTCCTAAATGGTTTCAATGAGCCATAATTCGAATTTTAAGGACATTAATTCTAGTTCCAGTGGCCAAAATGGAAAGTTTAAAGGGTTTAATATGTGTGAATTTGTATATGTATGTATGTGGATTCACTCTTTGTGTGTACATATATGTGTATGTATATGTGTATATTACTATATGTATATATACACATTTGTATATGTATATGCATATGTATGCATTTATATATGTATATATAAATATATACATATATGTGTATATACATATATGTGTGTGTATATTTATATGTATATACACACATATTTCATTCCATTGTGAGTATTCATTTTAGTTCTATATGCCATGTTTAACAGGGGCATTCATAAGCTACTGTGTCTAGAGAAGGACAATCAAGTTACTGACAGGCCTTACAGTCCAGAACATGCAGCTCCTCCATTAGAGAGACCGTGATTACTGGCAATCACCATTGCTATTACGTTGTAAATATAGCAATAAAACCAACAGGCTGCAACAGTTTTAGTTAACATCAATAATAATTAGAAATGGAATAACCTTCAGAAGCACAGCTGGAGAGATCAGGCCTCTTGCACTAGGCAGTTGTGTGCAGAAAACAACAGTTGTGTGGCAAATCTTGATAGTTGGGGGGTTGATTTGACTTTTTTCTACTTTCCTCTTTTACTTTGCACTTCTTGCTTTTCTGAGTTACTGAGATTTGAAGATTTGAAGTCAAATGAGATGGGGTCCAATTATATATCTGCTACTTAGTTGATGGCTGGGTTCTAGATAGGACTAATGTTATAAAGAAGTTGATAACAGGAGATCTGTTTAGATGAAATAATCAAGAAAGATAGAATGTTTCCATGTTAAATGATTCAGAAATGGCAATGAGGCAAAGACAATTAGCATGACTTCTCTGAAAAGAAGACATGCAAATCAAAGAAATGGCATCATTTTTCAAACTGTTTGCTATCTCCTTGACAGCCACCATCCCACCATGGGGAGATTTCTATATAGATGCCCACAGCCCTGATGGGTGACTGCCTGGCCTGGATCACAATGTTGCACTCTTGTAACTCCTGACTCACCCTACTCTATGGACTTCTGCATCTCCTCTAAAGCCACCTTGTGACTGCAAGAGACACTTACCACTGGCTGTCTTCATGTGTTATTATCCCCTATTAGAAGAAAAACCCCTTGAAAGGCAAGGGCTGTTTCATTTGCTTGTGTTTATCTTCCCAGTGTTTGGCATATAGTAGATACTTAACAAATGTTTTCCCTATCCATCTGTATGTCAAATTTCCATTCATCTATTTATGTATCTATTTATCATATATAATTTTCTCTTTCTTCTTTCTTTTCTTCCTTCCTTTCTCTTAAAATGCTAAAAGATCTTAATCCATGTTTTGTTTGAGGATTTGCTTATAGATGTTATGCAGTTACTCTCTTCTCAGTTTGTTTCTTGGACGTTGCTGGATCCATAATATTTATTTATCATTGATGTCTTCTGTTTACTAATTTTTCCAGCCTTATTTCAAGTTAGGACTTCATTATGGGACAGGGTGTGTACAGTTCTGGAAGGAATGATGAGGCTTTGGTACTTGTCTGAATTTTATGGAAGTCTTTTCAAAGCTTCCTCCAAGTCCTGAGCTCTATTTTCTTCGAAGACATCAAGTAATGCTCAGGCCAAATGAGCTGGAAACTCTCAGAGCTTAAGAGAAGGGTCCAAACTATGGTTTCATTTGATTGATGCCCTCTTGTTCTGAACTTTACATGCATGTTATACATAATGAATTTTACATACATACATATGGTCAACTCCATACAACGGCAGTCTCCTGGTTTTTCTGGCATTTTTTAAGTTCACTTACAGGAAGAATTCTGTCTTTTGTGCCCTCCTATTTCCAAATAGCCATACTAATTCTCAGCTCCATCAAAATGTGTTAGTGTACTTATCTTCCTACATTCCCTGCAGAACTGACTATTCTCGGATTTTGGCAACTTTGCCAGTTTACAGGGTGTGAGGTGAAACCTCAATATTATTTCAAAGTACATTTTAATGTTTTGGAATATTCATTTATATGGTTCCTAATAGTTTTCAATTCTTCTTTTGAGAATTGTTTGTTCATATCCTCTGACCATGTTATCTATTGGGAAATGGCTTTTTGGAATAGGAAATGATGACGTTTCATATTTGTATGTTATATATGTTGAACATAACATACTTCATATATGTATATTTCATATGAAATAAAAATATATATTCATGTATTCCATTGACATTTTTATCTTGCAACTTTGCTAATGCTATTAATAGGTAATGTAATAGGTTCTTAAAGACTGATTGTTGAATGGAATTGCTATGAAAATTGGTGAGTCTCCAGGGATAATCAATCAGGCTACAAATCTTTTCAAAAGTGCATCAAGCAAGCATTTATCAGACATCTATACAAGATACTTGTGATATAAGTAAAACAAAATATTACTTGCCTTAGGGAGATTACATTCTGTAGGTTGTGGGAGGGGGCAGTATAGGGATAACACGTACATAAGTAAGTACATAGAATGTACACGCCAAAGGATTCAAGAAGGAAACAATTTTAATAATGGGGGAGGAGAGGTTCAGGGAAGGGCTTGTATAGAAGATGACACCTACGTTGTACTTTTAAGGGAAGGAAGCTAGATTTAACAAGGCAGATGGGAGGAAATTCTTCATTCCATTGAATAGAGGCCAAGAAATGCTATTCCAATTTCTGGGTTCTCATAAATGGATTCAGTTTTAGCAGATACCCTCAAAATATTATTCTTTGCCTTTTATTGCTCTCCTCTTCCCACCCCAAATTTACTCCAGAATATCACTAACTACAATTCCTGTCTAAGATTTGAATTTTACCTACTCAACTAAGACCGTTCCCTGCAATCATTACAGTTATCTATTCACTGCCAAATTTAATGGCCTTTTCTCCACTCTAATACTTCTTGATTTCTTCTAGATTGCTCTAGCATCCTCTCCTTATGCATGCTATCACCTCTTAAGTTTTTGTGACATTTCTCTCTTCTAGTTCTCCTCTTATTTGCCTGACAATTCTTCATACTCCTGCATTGATTCTTCATTGATATCATATCCCCGAAGTATGGATATCACCTCAGGTTCCACCTTGGGACCTCTTCCCTTCTCTGTCTCTTCTCTGGTACTTTGTGATCTCATTAGCTCAGAGAGGTTCAATTATCATTTCTTTTCAAATGACTCCCCAATGATATGTGTGTGCATGTGTGTGTTTACTCTCTGTCTGTCTCCCAAACTCCAGGCCCCACATCACCAACTGCTCATTAGACAACTTGAACCACATGTCGCATAGGAATCTCAAATGCAACCTATACAAGACAGAATGTTTTATCTTTTACTCCTAAACCCACCTGTCTTTCTAACTTCGCAATTTCTGTGAAGAAGAATACCTTCATCTTTTCAAACACCAAAGTTTGCCATATTGGTGTCATCCTTAACTTTCATTTATTTTACATAGCCAATCATTTGCCAAATCTTATTATTTCATTCTTTACAAACACATCTCCTCTTTAATCTCATAGCCATCACCCTGGTTCGGAACCTCACTACTTTTTGCTTGGGCTATTTCAACGACCTGCTAATTGTTCTCCCTGCTTCGTGTCTCCCCCAGATCCAATTCATCCTTCATAGAGCTTCCAAAGAGATTTTCTTAAAGCTCAGGTCCAACCATGTCATTGTAGTGACTATAAGTTGTCATGACCCCTTTTATCTAGGTATTTGGTCTTGCTTTTTCTTTCCCTGTATAGGCCTTGGACTAATTTGAAATATATTCCAAGGTTTTGACATTTGTTAGCTTACCCTGAGGCTATGGTATGGAAGTCATTGGGATGGGACAACCTGGCATCGATTTACCCTTATGAGATGTGACAACAACTGAAAAGATTACAAGAAAAATCAATTTCTTTAGCCTTTAAAGTCATTTTAGAATCTTCCCTTCATGGTAACAAACAACACTGAGAACATTGCCTTATAAATATAAAAAAAAATTGAGGCCACTCACTGAGAGTTCTCTCTTCTCCCCTGATTATTTCATATCACTGAAATCCCTTCTATTATTTTCTCCTTGACCTCTATTTCACAAGAAGAGGCCTTTTTCCTTTCCAAGGCAAACCCTTCTTCATGTACACATTAGCCCATTCTAGCCCATCTTTTTTCAGCAGATTGCTTCTTGCATCATCTTCACCCTCTTACTAGTCTTCAGTCTCTCTTTGTCTACTGGCTGCTTCCACACTGCCTCTAAACATGCCCAGATCTCTCCAGCATTAAAAATATCTTACTTGATCCATCCATTTCTACTAATTATCATCCTATATAGCTCTTTTCAGTTTCATGGCTAAACTTGCTGGAAAAACCATCTACAATTAGTGTTTCCAATACCTTTTTTTCTCACTCTCTTCTTGTCTCTCTGCTGTCTAGTCTTTACTTTATTCAATTAAAATTGTTTTATTCTAAAGTTATCAATAATATCTAAATTGCCAAATCCAATGACATTTTCTTAATCTTTTCCTTCCTAATTTTCTGCTGCCTTTGACATTGTTGATCATGCTATTTCTATTTTCTCTCTAGGTTTCTGTAACACTGCTATCTGCTATTTCTGTGTGTGTGTATGTGCATGTTGTGACATGATATGTAATGTGACATGATATAATATATGATATTATATTATATAATATATCATATCACATCATAATATAATATAATACAATAGAATATGATACAATGCAAAATGATATGATATGATATGATACAATATAATGTAATGTAATGTAATATAATATAATGTAATATAATTAATATGTCATGTAATACAATGTAATATATCATGTTATGTGATTAATATATTGTTATATATTACAATATTTTGTATTTTTAACTATATTACAAATAAATTACATGACATAATCTATATCTATATAGATATCTATAATCTATATAGATTATATAAAGACTATAAAGCAGTCTGGCAGAAATTAGGCTTCTTGTTGTTGCTGTTCATCTTTTGTTTTCGAAGAAGACCCATGACATCACAGGGTGATGTTTTGACTTGTTTGAGAGCTGGATTTGAGGGAGGCAGAGCTTCACAAAGTTATCTTCATGAGTCTTAAAAGACTAGTAGCAAGACAAAAGTTAAGATGACTGGTGATGGCCTTTGATGCAAAGGATGACTTTGACATCTTTGATGTCTAACCAAGCTTTAAGCACTACACAGTGCTCACTTCAGCTGCCTTCACAGTCATTAAACACATTGTTCTCATCCATCCATTCCACTGGAGGGGGGAGTCTTCACATGCTTGGGGTACACATCCTCTAATTTCACTAATGGGTTTGAGGTCTGTCAGTTATCCTCCAACTGATTTAGCCTTTCTGCCAAGACGATTTTATCAGGATGTGGCCACTGGGCATTCTACAGTTTCTTGGAGCCACAGGTGAGAGTTGGGTGGATATAGACAGAAAAGATGGATAAGCAGTCCTGAAAAAGGCTTGGCAAGCCCTCACATCAGAGGTGCTAGTCCTCCCTGAACACCCCATCCATTCCAGGTAAGTATGTAATTAGGCTTAGATTAATATGGTATACCTTATAACACAAAATATCTCAAACTTGATAGGTGAACTGATCATTATGCCATTAAAAATTAGAAGAGAACTTGGTCAAGTACCTTTCATAGCTAGGGTGAACGTTCTTAACTAATGAGGTGATCACAAAATAAGATGCATTTTTATATTAATTTGAAAAGCTTTTTCATGAATAAAAGCAAATGCAATAAAGATCAGAAAGTTCTGTACTACCTAGGAAAAATCTTTTTTATTGAATATTTCTGATCAATGTCTGTTTTCCAAAATATATAGGCAACTAACTCATATATGAGACAGAGCCATTCCTCCAATGGATATGTGGTCAAAGATAATGAAAACAAAATAGTTCTCCAAAGAAAAATTAGACACCATTAGACAACATAGACACGAAAGATTGCCCCAAAGCATGAGTAAAAAGAGAAATTCAAATGCAAACAATTCTGAGGTTTCATCTCACACCCAAGAAACTGAAAAAGATGGAAAAATATGATAATGTTCAGTACTAAAGGGATTGTGGCAAAACAAAAATACTAACATCTTGTTGGTTAAATTGAAAATTGGTCTAGTAATTCTGGGGAAAAATGAGTATGTTTCTAAGTACAAGAACAAATTCATACCTGTTGTTCCAGAGATCCATTTGCTAGGCATATGCCCCATGCAGGTGAAACATGCAAAGGTCCTATATGTAGAACTTTTTGTGGCATGGAAGAACTCAAAACAAAGGGGGCTCCCATCAATTGGGGAATGACTCAATTAATTATGGTCCATAAATGTAAAGGCAGTATGTTGTAATGGGTAGAGTATTATCTTCAGAGCTGAAAGGATGCGGATTCAAGTCCCAGTTCTCACACACTGGTTATGTGACCCATGTCAAGTCTCTCAGCTCCTCAGGGCTTAAGTTGCACAGAAGGTATCAACTTTCATTGGTAGAAGAAGTTTAATCTTTGGGATGCCACTATGGCATCATTATTATGAACTTAAGTTATTATTGTTTTGCTGAAACATAAAAGGATCAGTTAATCATCCTTTCTAGTTAAAAGAATGGCAGAAAAGGTAGAGGTTACTGCATAAACAAAGACCAACAGATGCAGGAAAACAAGCTTTCATACTTCAAAGTCTGGGAGCCATTGGCTTGAAAGGCAAAAAAAAAAAGTATCATCCTTTGAACATCAACCACAAAGGCATGTAACTGTATCTCTTTATCTGCACATGAGTTAAAGACATTTGCCTTTAAGTGAAAATCATATGGTATAGAGAATGAGTATAGCTCAGTGGAGCAAGGTTGAAGTCCAATGATGTAGATTCAGTTTTGGATTCTGCTAACTTCCCACATGTCTTTTTGCATTTCATTTCAACTCAATTCAACAAGTATTAAACAACTACTATGGGGTAGCTAGGTGGCGCAGTGGATAGAATATAGTGCCTGAAGTCAGGCAGACTCATCTTCATGAGTTCAAATCCAGTCTCAGTCGCTTATTAGCTATGTGATCTTGGATATATTTTATAACTCTGCCTGCCTCAGCTCTTCACATGTAAAATGAGCTGAAGAAGGACATGCCAAACCAATTCAATATGTTTGCCAAGGAAACCCCAAAAGGAGTCACAAAGTCGGACATGAGTAAATGACTGCACAGTAACTCAGATGTGCTAGGCTTTCTTTCGGACAAGAATAAAATGATTTCTGCCCTCACGTTCACGTTCTGCTGGGAAAACCCATGTATACAGATAAGTAGAAACACTTTTTCCCCAGTATGTATAAAAGTTACGTTCACACCATACTGTAGTCTAAGAGTGAAATAGTGTTATGTCTAAAAAATGGACATACCTTAATCAAAAATACTTTGTTGCTTAAAAATGCTAACTATCATCTGAGTTTTCAGTAAGTTGTAATCTTTTTGCTGGTGTAGGGTCCTGTATCATTGTTGATGGGTGCTGACTGATCAGGGTGGTGGTTTCTGAAGGTTGGGGTGGCTGTGGCAATTTCTCAAAACAAGACAACAATGAAGTTTGCCACATTCATTGATTCTTCCTTTCACTTGAATCCACTTAGAAGCCATCGTAGGATTATCAATTGACCTAATTTCAATATTGTTTTGTCTAAGGGAATAGGGAACCTGGAGGAGAGGGAGAGAAATGGAACCGGCTGTCAGCAGAGCAATCAGAACACACGCGCACACATTTGTTGATCATCTTATACAGGCATTGTTTGTATTGCATTTGGGTAATTCTCACAATGTTTCAACTTCTATTGGGAACTTAAATATTCAGTCCTGTCTTTTCTGGGAGATAATTCAATCAGAAAGAAAGAAGACAGCTTTCCTGTCAGAGATGGAGCTTCAGAGATACCCAGAAGGTATTTTCTATTTCCTAGAGTTTATCTGTGGTGGTGGAGGGTGGAGCACAGTCCCATGAAATCATAGATTCAGAGGTGGGAGGAACTTTTGAGGTTGCTGAATCTAATTCCCTCATTTTAAAGAAGAGGAAACCGTTATAGAAAGATGAAATGAATCAGCCAGGGTCACACAGCTTATTGTCAGGTCCTCCTGACCCCAAGGATAGTGCCTGTTTTCCTATGACATGCTACCTCTCAAGTTTCAGGCGGCAGAACATTTCCTCTGGAGACAGAAGTCCTGGATTCAAATCCTCCATCAGATAATTAGCACCTGTGTGACATTGGGCCAGTTGCTTAACCTCTCTGAGCTCGTTTCCTCAATTGTTGGACTAATAATCTCAAAGTCCCTTCTGTCTCTAATTCTATGATTTCATTTATTTCCAGAAAGAAAAGCTCTTTTTCCCAACCCCAGATTTTTCATTTTAGTTTCTCATTACTTGAATGATGGCCAGGGACAGTCCTTTATGGCTACGTTGACTTTGTGAAAGAAACTATATACAACACACTCATTTCCTCCTAATGATTTATTAAAATATTAACATAAGCAATGAAGAAGACACACATTGTATGCACACACACACACACACACACAAATATGCATTTCAAATCCCCAATGGTTCAGCAAAGCCCAAGATGTCCAGAAACTTTCATAGACCCTTCCAAGTGATGGTTGTGTTTCTGGCAAGACAGTCCAAATACCTGGTCTACTGAGTGGAAGAACCCTGGCCCTGGAAACTTGGTTTCAAATTTGGTCTCAGGAATCCTTGAGGGAATGAATCCATATGGAACGTCTTTGGGAACTTCCTGTCACTATTGCTCCAAGCCCGCCATAATTTCAAGTCATTCAATAAGGTACCAACTTCATTACGCAGCATTCACTAGGGCATGCCCACTGTTCGTATGAAGCTTGAGGACACAAGTGTTCTTAAGAAAATTTTCAATGTAGCAAATATAGACTGATGTGTCTAGTTAGAGGAAAGATACTTCTTTTGTTTCAGCCCTCGATTCAAAAACTGTAGCATCAATGTTACCTATTGTGTACCTACAAAAACTAGCTTTCACTTAGTGAAAGATAAATGAAGACACATACACACAGATTATATATAACACATGACACAATATAAAATAATATGATGCAGTGTGATAAAATACAATATACATGCCATGATGTAATATAATGAAAATCATACTAATGTGAGGGAAGGAAGAGAATGGAAAGGAGAAATTAAGACCCTTCCAAGACTTATCTGGTGAGAAAATCATGACAAAAAGAATCAGTATTTATAGAGGTTTCAAATTGTTGTGTATATGTACACACACACATGTGTTTGTGTATGTGAAAGAGCTAGAAGAAGAAGAGGAAGAGGAAGAAGAGGATGAGGGAGAAAAAGAATAAGAGGGAGAGGAAGAAGAAGGAAGAAGGAGAAGAAGAAGGAAGAAGGAGAAGAAGAAGGAAAAGGAGAAGAAGAAGGAGAAGAAGAAGGAGAAGGAGAAGAAGAAGGAGAAGAAGAAGGCTAATAATTGAGTTTAGGTTTGGTAACTTTTGGGGAAATATATAAGGAGAGAGTAAGGAAGAATACAAGCTCCATAGCTGAAAGAGAAAATCTTGAACTGAAGAAGAATTATAGGAGAAAATGGAGATGTACTCAAGCACAAAGACCTAAGAAGAAGAAAGAACTATGAAAGAGTTAGAGGGACTGAGAATCATGGAGGGGTTCAGACAGCGAAGAGGATGAAAATAAGATCTGAGAAACTGAGGAGTCAAAAAGCCTAGAACTGAAGGATAAGAATTCAAGGAGTCAAACAGAAAGCCTCAACACGCTGAGATGTCTTTCAATTTAACCCCTCCTTTTTGAAAGTCCTTTACATACATTATTTCATTTGTGCCTCCCAGGAGCATTGTGGGATAGAAATAGCTAAATAGTGTCCAATAGAATTGGAATTTCTAAAAAGATCTTGGAAATCTCTAATATTGTGCTGATTCTAGTAAGACAAAATGAAATCTAAAAAATGGAGTGTTATATTTGGCTTCTAAGAAAAGGACTTTATAAGTATATGATGGGTGTGAAATGGCTAGACAGTTTACCTGGAAAAAATCTGGAGGTTTTGGGGAACTGCTAATTGAGTATGAGTTAATAGTGAGTGATACCATACCCCAAAACTTGATGAAACTAAATTAACTAAATGTTATCTGGGGCTTTGCTTAGAAAAGTATAGGTACAAGATATGAAGAGATGATAGTCACTCTGCACTCTGCCCTGGTCCATCCACAGCCAAGAATATTGCTTTTGGTTTGGCAGCTCATTTTGGGAAGATCATTGACAAGATTGAGATCCCCAAAAGGAAGATAACCAGAATAGGCCTCAAATACATTCTATACAGGGAAGAGTTGAAGGTCCTTAAATATTTAGCCTGGAAAAGAAAACTAATGGGGTATCTTACTGTTGTCTCTTAGAATTAAGAGGACTATCACTTGAAAGAGGGATTATACGTACTCTGACCCCAGAGAGAAGAAATGGGAAAAGGTGGCAGTTGCAAAGAAACAAATTTATGTTTAAGTTTGAGGGTGGGGAGATTTTGGTGCAGAGGGGTCAAGAAAAACAAACACACACAAACTTTCCAACAATGAGAACTATTTAAAAATGAAAACTGCCTTGGGAGTTCTCCATTTTGTTGGGTTCTTCATCAATGAAGTTCTTCAAGAAAAGACCGAATGGCCCTTTGGGGCGGGGCGCGTATCGTAGAGAACATTATTTTTACCTGTGGGGCTATTTAAATGGCTACTGAGGTTCCCTCCAACTAGGAAATTCTCTAATTCTCCAATGCCTATTCCTGTAAGAGGCCCCTTCCCTCTTAGTCCATACTACATTCCAACTTGATGTGGATGCAGGAGTATGGTGTGTTAAATGGGAGAACTGACTTTATCGAAATAGTCAGATGGGATAAAAGGCTAGGCCTATATCTATATCCAGTGATTCTGACAAGCCACATCAGAATTGTTCCGGGTGATTTTCTGATGTCAGTACATCAAACATGCAATTCTTTTAGCATGAGTATTGATTCAACTGGTTCACAATTCAAGGTTTTAAGACTTGAGTGCCTTTAGACACTACAATTTAGAGGATGGGAGCTCAGGAGAGGAGTTTAATGAATGAATGATTACCCCAAATAGCACTGCAGGCTTAGAAGAATGAAAAGATGCACCATTTGTAGTGTGATCTCTCAGAGTTTCTATAATCAAACAATTCATTCCCCTTCATCCTTACTGCAGGGCAGGCTTTCCTGCATAAGCTAGGGTGGCCTTCACATCATTAATTCATTGATTCATCTCTGGACATATTTCAAGGAAGAATAGCTTTATACAAGTAACCTCACAGAAGCCTTCCACATTAGAAAAAAAAAGATTTTTTTTCTAAATTTTTGTGGTAACATGTACATTTCTTCACCTATTAAAAGCAGGATGATGGACACACTTAAATACTTGTAAAAAGTCCAAAAGGACACACAGACAAGCAGGACAACTTTGAAAGTTTCTCTCTTTCTCAATATATATGTATACATGTATGTATATATATACATACTATAAGACATATAGTATATTATATACTATAGCAGATATACTATATGATAATATAGAAATATGTTTTGCATAAGTTCATATGTGTAATGGCAAGCAAAGTGGGACTTCAGCACTAAGATAATCAAGTGCCTTTGAGTCTTGTCTTTGAATCAAGAGTCTTTGAATCGAGAGTGATTGATTGCAAACAGTATATATACTCAGAGACTGGCGTTTTGTTTTGGGGCTCGCTCATTAGAAGAGAGTTCTTGTGATTTGGCTAGTTGAGACTCTGGGTAGCCATTAAAGAGCCCCCCTTCTTTGAAAACCCAGATGTTGGTGCTTTTCTCTCTAGTAACTATATATGTATTGCTATGGTCAGGCAATTACAAGCCTATCTATTGGTTTGTTTTATTCTCTCTATTTGCAATTTCTGTTTGTATTTTCCCTGAAGTTCAGGGTGCTGACTTTTGCCCCCGAACTAAGTGAATGATACATGTATGTTTAGTTAAAGTGAGATTGTAAACCCCATAAAGTTGCTTTCCTTAGAAAAGCAGATCAAAGAATATGTGCTAGCAGCCCTCCTGTGTGCTAGTGTTATTGGCCTTATGCCTCCACAGCAGCTGCTAGCAGCATTGTTGTTACAACATACATAATCTATGTCATATTGTTTGCCTTTTCAAGGAGTAGGGGAGGGGTGCTGGGAAGGAGAGAATTTGGAACTCAAAATTTAAAAAAAGTGTTAAAAATTTTAAATGTAATTGGAAAATATTTAACAAAATAAAAAGGATTTTTTTTGGAGGGAGGAAGGCAGGACTATTGGGGTTAAGCGACTTGCCCAAAGTCACACAGCTAGTAAGTGTATCAAGTGTCTGAGGCTGGATTTGAGCTCAGGTCCCCCTGACTCCAGGGCTGGTGCTCTACTCACTGCACCACCTAGCTGCCCCTGTAAAATGGATTTTTTTTTAAAAAAGTTCCAGGCTGAATTTATCATATACTCAATAGCAATTTGTAAGAGAGATTTGAAGTTACAAGGATACTTCCTTTTCCTGTTTAACTTTGTATGTAGAAGCACTAATTTTAATGTTCATTAAGTTCAGAATTTTAAGAAATTAGATAAATCAATTAAGGAATTCCAGGAAGTGGTGATTATTATCAATGCGATTTTCTCCTCCCTCTACCTGAGTCAATCACAGCTCTTAAGCACCTTTATTGAGAGTTTCATGGGCTGCTTATTCCCATCGAAAGAAAAAAAGTCACCATTTGGTACCCAATTCCACAGGATAATAGTTTTCAGAGATGGGAAAATAATAACTAGAGTTCTAGAATGTGATGAGGAAATGGAGGGCCTAAGAAATTAAACGATTTCTTCCAAGGTTATATATACATACAAAAGATGCAGGAATTGAAACTGGATTTTTTCACTGTAGCATGGCTACCTCCCATTTTCTGATAATAGGTCTCTTGGAACATAGCTGTGTTCATCCTCTAAAGCCAGTGGGCCAATAACTAAAAGCAGATGTTGGATGCTGTCTATGAGGAGGCATAGGATGAGGCAAATAAGAGTTTATGTTTTTAAATCCAAGTAAGCACATAAAGAACTGCTAGGTGGCAAAGTAGATGGAGCGCCAGACCTGGAGACAGGAAGACTCATCTTCACGTGGTCAGATCAGGCCTCAGACACTTAGTAGCTGTGTGACCCTGAGGAAGTCACTTAACCCTGTTTCTATGAGTTCCTTATCTGTGAAACGAGCTGGAGAAGGAAACGGCAAACACTCCTACATCTTTGCCAAGAAAAACCCGAATGGGCTCACAAAGAGTAGGATGTGACTGAAATGACTCAGTAACAGCAACTGCTAGGCTAACTTCCTTCAGATTTTTGCAGGTGGTAGAATGTGTCCAGGATGAGGGAGACCTGTGTTCAAATCCAACCTCAGACATTAAGTAGATGTGTGACCCCCAGCAAGTCACTTAATCCTATTTGCCTTAGTTTCCTGTAAAATGAGATGGAGAAGCAAATGGCAAACCACCACAGTATCTCTGCCAAGAAAATCCAAAATGGTGTCACAAAGAGTCAGACATGACTGAAAAAAACTCAACCAAAGAACAAAAATACATAAAGTGATCTGGAAGTTTCTATCTATTTCACAGCAATGGTGAAAGAAAAAAAAAACAACTCTACAAACAAAGGTGAAAAACCTTCACTTGAAAATTAATTACTTGTAAACAAAGGTACAGTTGACAGTAGAAGATGTTTTCTGTGTTGAACTGAAAAAAAGTATCACCTGAATTGAACAAGAGAGTTTTGAATGAAAACGTTAGATTGGATCTGAGTGTCAAAGCTGCAGAGTTCCTCAGGCTATCGTGGCCATCTGTAATAGGTTTCATTCAGGCAAAGAAAGATCAAAAAAGAAATTGACATCTAGCAGTTTAACATTTGACCTTTTCCAGTTGCTCAAAATAGTCAGAACCCTGCATGAGTAGGTTTTGAGTAGGAGAGAAGTTAAAAGGGAAATGATCACGGATTTATTTATTCATCATCACCGACTGGATTCTGAAGAAGAAAATTCATACCAGTTTTAGCTGTTCAATTTCTCATTCAGTTATTAATGGTAAGCCACCATTCCCACCTGAGTTCAATTTCATTTTTGAGTTGGCCAAATATACTATGTCTACTGAGGGTCAGAGTTGAGAAATCACTTAAATGAATCTTGATAGCTTATAATTTCCTCTAGTTTAAGACTTCCAGCCCGAGATGAACCTATTTTTCCAAGTTTGCTTCTGAGGACTATGTCCTTTATACCATGAAAGGCTGTGTATTATTTTCCCCAGCTAGCACTAAACCCTAACGTCTACATTTTCTAAAATTTAGTTGCCTTGGGTTTCAGCTTTATAACTTCAACTGCCATGAAAGCATCAGAAGTAGGAGTCTGTAAATTGCCTTTGGAGAGAGAGAGAGAGGCTTGAGTATTTAAAATAGTTCATAAAACTAACCAAATTCCTATCTTATACCACTGGTGATTTCTATAAAAATTCTGGGCATGCATCCAGGGTTCGAAACCCCTTTTGCAAAGCACCTTGTCATGTCATAGCTAGATTACAGATCAAGTCTTAACTCCTGAATCTATAGTGCTATATATTTATGGAACTCAGACAACCAAGGTTTTCTAGGATAGTACAGAGTTAATAAAACAAACTGCACTTTTAATGACACTTTACAAAAAATATCATATCTTTTTTTCAGCCCATATATTCTAATTTTTGGCTAAGAAAAATTTACTGGTCATCACATGTGTAGTGTAATTCTACAGTAATAATGGATATAATGGGAATTGTAAAATCTCTCACTCCACCCCTCCCCAGTGCATAGCAATACTCCAGACATCTGTGCCCACCCCCAGATGTTTCCACATGCAGTCCTAGTTCATTTGAATAACCCCACTCCTGACTTCCTACGGGAATTTCAGGGAATTGGGAGGTAACTTGGAAGACATTGTGCTGTGAAATATCTGGAATCATGAGGTGGGAAGTTCTGATGTGGGCAGATAGCAAAAGACCCAGATGTGGGAGATGAGAGAATATTGATGTGATAAGCCACAATAAGCCAACATAGAGCTAGGGAGAGATGAAGTGGGGCATTGTGGGGGCATTCCTCCTCTAGATCTCTGGTCAAAAGCTTGCGTGTGAGGCCTAAGATTTCCAGTAGAAAGAATTCGCTCTAACAGCAAATATTTATTGGATACCTACTATGTGCAAGGCACTATACACTGAACAGGGGATTTTGTCGAGGACCTTAAATGTGGATTTAAGAAGTTTGTATTTTATCTTTGTGATCAGCTCTGTCTTTAAGAGCTACTGGCTCATTTTCCTCATTGTTACCCTGCTTTGTTTGTGTAGAAATCATGTGTTACTTTAATGCTTTTATGCTTTTCTGCTGCTCTTACAACAGACTGTCCTTTATTTCTATGTATTTGTGCCTTTTTGGTTCTTTGGAGAATCTTACCACCATAGATTCAGTTTTTGTATTCTGCCAATTTAAAAGAAAATCCTTTTCCGCAAACAAAAAGGAGGAAATCTTTGTTCTTTGACATCTGGATGGACCTATGATCTCCCATATTGCAGATAAAAATTGAGCCATAGCTTCTCAACCAGTACTTGATGCAGTTCCTGGCACAAAGGAGATACTTAATGAATGTTTATTTATTGGTTGATTGATTGGGGCTTGTGTCCATGCCCTACCACCATTCCCCCAACAGGGGTCTACACCTGTGTGCCTTCCTTTAAATCTCTTGACATGTTTCTACCAGAGGAATGTGTGAACTATGTATTAACTATGCCTCATTCTCTATCTGCCCGTCCCTGCAAATATTTTACTGTAATGCGCCTTTCTGAGATCTGGATTCAAAGGATGCTGGATTCGTTCTGGCTCTTCTAGTTACAGCTTGTGTAACATTGAGGAGGTTACAAAACTCCCTGGATATTAGACTCCTCATATGCAAAGTGGATAGGATCCTATTCTAGGATCCTATCATCCTGCATAATGCCATCCCTTATGTCACTTCTCCTAGGGCCTAGAAGATCACGAAGGCCCTTTGATACTTCTAAAGCTTAATAAGATTTTATTGATGTCTAAATTTATCCAGAACTGGCTGAATGGCACATTTAAACAGATTCATGGCAAGACTGAACACACACACACACACAGACATAGACACACACAGACACACACACAAAGACACAGACACACAGACACACACACACACACACACACACACACACACTGAACTACTCATTTCTAACAAATATATTTGATAATGTTCCTGTTTCCCAAAGAGTTTTCTGACAAACACTTTAAAAGCAGATATTGAATCCCTAGATCTTTGCCCATTGGATAGCTCATCCGATTCAATTCAAACAATGCTAGCATTTACCCTTGTTTTCCTTTGGCATAAGACTCCAAAGTTATTGATTGTGTTTGTCTCAGGAAGTCAGTTCAAATTAGGGCTAATTTCCTTAAATAGACTGGTATTCCTGCTGGCCATAAAGACACATTCTCTACATACTTCTGCAGAAAGATAAATGAGGATTGAGGGGGAAAAACCCCTTTGTTTCTTAAAATAGATTGTAGTATCTAAGGAATTGTAGCATATCAGTCTAATGAATGATTCTAATAGCTACTGCACAGTGATTAACCAGTTAGAAAATACTCCTCTTGTACTTATGCTCAAGGGATATTTAGGATAGCTCTTGGAAAACATGGGCTCCATCTAGTGGTACCTCCCCCTGGAACTCAAACTGGAACCAGACAAAAGAAGGCATGATGGGATTTGCAATCTAGTTTTCACCTTGGAAGGTATAACTTCTATTTACCTGCATCAGTTGCTCCCCTCAAAACACCTGTTTTGCAAAGAATGTTACATGAATCATTTCATAGATTTTTCACAGAAATCCAGTGAAGTAGGAGCTACTATTATTTCCATTCCACAGATACAGAAACTGAAGTTCTAACAAGCTAAGTAAGTTGTCCAGGGTCGCATAGTAACTATGAGTGGTAAGATTCCGATCCAGATATTCCAGATGTGAAATATGTTAAAATCAATATTGAGAAATAGAAGCATGTGTAGGATGTTTTACACACATGTATATATTATCTATCTATATATATATATATATATACATCTATGTATATATGTATACACACATACATGTATATATGTATATACACACAAATATATTTGGGCCTAATGGCAGCTGTCTCTGAGGTGAGGGGAGAAGGGAAGAAAAAAGGGT
The DNA here is from genome assembly GCA_028646595.1 of Phalanger gymnotis. NCBI lineage: Eukaryota > Metazoa > Chordata > Mammalia > Diprotodontia > Phalangeridae > Phalanger > Phalanger gymnotis. The sequence continues at coordinate 353,116,587 of CM053623.1, forward strand.
GGGGCAAGAAAGTTACATGATAACTTTATTATACATTTAAAAGTAATAGCAAATCATACACAATATATTTGCAGTTTCATGTACAATCATCTCTTTTCCCTCTATTTTACTATGTAATGGAAATGCTTATTTTATTTAGGTTCAGAATAACATAAATACAGTTTAAAAAATAATGTCAATATTGTTCATTAAGAGGGGTATAATTTCACTGGGAAAGCAACTTAGTCCAGCCCCTACCTCACAGGGTCATTGTGAGGGTCACCTGAGATAACATATGATGTGTAATTTGCAAACTTTAAAGTTCTATGTAAGTGCAAACCATGATCTCACTCCAAAGACAAATTATGTTGATTAACTATCCAAGTCTCTTGGATCCTTTCCCTCCTAAAATCCAGCTCAATATGTCCATTAGTGCCAGCATCTAGAGATATAAGGAAAGATGCCCCATGGGGTAGAGGCAATATAAGGTGTCACCTAGGATTTCATTTCTTCACCCAACTTTCATAGGAGGAGACCCATTTCTCCTCTGGCTCTCCTGAATGCTTCCTAGCTCTGTTTGCCTTTTGAAGGTAGACGGTTCCTGCTGAGCTTTCTTCTTTCCTCCATTAATGTTTAACTAAATAGAACGTTGTATTTTTTTTTTAAGCCAGATGCGGAGTTCCCCATGTTCACTATGCATTCTCCCCCTGGAAGTATTTCTCTATTGTTCACCTTTCTCCTCTTCCCCGACATTGGATGCCCTTCCAAAGCCTACATTCTCATTGTTTTCACTTTGTTCTGGGCTAAGGACTGAGCACTGGAAGTCTAAGGAATATTCAGTTCCCAACTTGAACACAAGTTCCACTTGCTGTTCGTCCCTTTTTTCTTTTCCCCAGGACAATGTAGAGATTTCATTTCTTTCCATGTTGCTCTGTATTTGTAATACTCTATTCATCCTAATGCTATAGTGCTTGGTGCCTGCCTGTAGCACCTAGCCTAGAAATTGCCTGCTGTGACTCTGACTTCCAGACTACCCTGCTTCTTATTTCACTACTTTAAGGGCTTATGAATAGGGGAGAGTGTGCTAGGCTTGGAGTCAGGAAGAAGTCTGAATTCTGCCTTGGACTTGACTACCTCTGTGACCCTAGGCAAGTCACTTAATCTCTTTGAGATTGTCCTCATCTCTAAAATGGCCGTGATAGTAATACAATACCAGTAAGATCTTCCTCACATGGTTGCTGACTGGAAAAAATGAATACATAGTAAATACACAAATATGCACTCATATCTTTCTACATGTGGGTACACATGCACAATACATATACAATATATATTGTGTGCGTATTATAAGTATATTGTATGTATATATACACATTATACATATACACCTATTATATATTACTCATGTATATATGTTTGTGTGCATATACATTCACACATGTATGTGTATGCATATGTATCATGTGCATATATGTATATTTATATCAATTTATATTTTATCATTTTAAATCTCAGTCTAAATAAATATACATACACTTGAATCTGCATATTCATTAGGCTTTGGTATAAGCCCAGATCCACTAAGATGGAGGTACCAATTTGGGAGATACCAGAGACCTGCTTCATCTAGAAGACATCCTGCTTTCCCATATTGTTGTGGTGGTTTGTTTTTCATTCTTGAAGAGAACCACGACATCAGGGAGGTCATGTCATGACATGCAAGCTGTATTTAAGTGAAGCAGGGCTGTGCAAAGTCACCAGCCTCACTTTCTCCTCCAGAGCCATCTAGGTCCAGTGGCCAGGATAACAGGAAATGGCCCTAGATGCAGTGGAGACCTTGGCCCTTTTAAGCTAAGGTTTTAAATAGGTCTATTTGACTAAGGTCTATTTCACTATGGGTGAAAGCAGCCTCTTTCCATCGGCTGAAAACCCAGTACTTTCTGAGTCTTTAAAGCTAACAAACAGGGACAGTCTCTCTTTCCAGTGCCATCTAAAAGTAAAGGTCTCGTTCCTTCATAATAGAAGCGTTGTACAATAATTGGAGGGGGGGCAGGGCCACCTTTCCCCTCCCCCTAGGTCCTATGGCAGCAAGAAATACACTGAGGTTCTGGTCTTTATTCCTTTGTCCTTTTTAGTTCTGTGTACAGGGATTGGATTCCCAAGATCTGGGAGCTGAAGCCATGGCACCTTGAAAGCATGATTCCAGGCCAGATGTTGCTGCCAGGCCAGCAAGGGAGCCTTGAGGAGCCAGGGTCTCAGGACACAGTCCCCACAACAGGTGAGTCTCTGGATTTGAAACTTGACAGGACTAATGATATGCAGAGACATGTCTAAACTGTGAAATCTAATTCACCTTCCCTACCCAGAGACTCTAGCACACAGGGGAGGATTTTGCCTCCCACCCCAACAGGTATTGAGGATAATGGCATTTTGTTTGTTCTTGCTATGTCTTTGAGGTAAAAATTTCCTTGTAAAAGCTAATCTGACTACTCAGTGATTGAACTGGAATTTTGAGGATCCCTGAAATTGGGGGGGGACGACACACTCAATGGGGTCTTGAGGCAATAGCAGAAACTAGATACTGCCAAGCCCGTCTCATTCCCTATAGGGTACCAGGGGATCCTGAAAAAGTAGAATATAATATGCCTAATCTTCAGGCAGTAGAGGACAGAGTTATCCCTGTTATATACATGCATTTATACAAAGATTCATACACATACACAGATACGTGCATTCATACATAGGTACATACACATGCACAGATTTATCTGCATATAGGTGGCACAGTGAGTAGAGTGCTGGGACCTGGAGTCAAGAAGACTCATACTCCTTAGTTCATATCTGACCCTCAAACACTTACTAGCTGGGCAAATCACTTACCCCATTTGCCTCAGTTTCCCTATCTGTATAATGAGCTGGAGAAGGAAATAGCAAATCATTTCAGTATCTTTGCAAAGAGAACTCCAAATGAGGTACCAAAGAGTCAGACATGACTGAAACAACCAAACAACAGCAGCAACAACATACTTATACCTACATATACATGTATTTAAATGCATATATCATTTTGCAAACCATAAAGCATTTTAGAAATCTGAATTGTTTAGCACAGTGTCTTGCACACACTGAGCATTAAATGCATGCTTACTGACAACTGCTCTGGGCCTCAGTTTCTTCATCTGAAACCTGAGAGGATCAGATTAGATGGCCTCTGAGTACCCTCCCAGGTCTATGATCCTATTAGCCATCAGAGGAGGTCCAGAGGGGCAAGGCACTGTGTTCTAACCTTCTCTTTATTCCATGAGTTTCTTCATTCATATAATAGTTGCTAAAGGTCCATAGACAGCAATAAATTCAGTAGGGAAAGTATATATCTGCAACCAAAGATCAGAATTAATTCCAATTTAAAAATTCAGAATAAAAATGGAAATCTTTTTGAGTAGTACTTGATAAGTAAAACCACTAGATGGCGCGGCAGTCCTCTTGTCCTGTACTCAGTACCCAGTAAAACCCCAGAGTACTGGACAGGGTGTTGGTACAGCTTAGTTCAGATTCAGGAGTTGGGTTTACTTTTTCATTATTACTTAATGTATACACCAGAGAACTCTCTTTGAACCTGGTGCACAATCTCACACATGACACCTTGTCATGAGCACAAAAACTTATAAGCTATACTGTTTGACCAAGAATGGAATCCTTTTTATCACACATAAGCAGACATTTAAAAGTAAATTAAACCACTAAATAAAAGTCAATTGTACAATAAAATGAATAAAAATATTAAGCAGATATGACTGTATTTTTTTAATTGTAAAGATAACCACATGACATATTTCAAAGAAGATGAATAGAAAGCTGAGTTCTCAAAGTAACTCCTTTTTTTGAGAATATATAAGCACATTGTGACCTTTTCAGAAATGATTTATTGTTCTGACCAAAATGAATTTTGTGGTCTTCAGAAAGGGAGGGTATGCATACGGATTGTTAATATGTTCCCCTTCACATTTCTTTCCACTTCTCTGTTTATATCGTTTATTTACTGGGCTATTAATCCGTTGTCTCTCCTATTTAGAATAGGCTCCTCCAGGGGCAGGGACTGCTTTTCCCTCCCCTCTTTGCTTCCTCAGAGTTTAGCACAGTGACTGCCACACAGAAAGAGCTTAATAAATGCCTGTTTCCTAACTGCCTGGATGACCAGAAACACCTAGATTCCTCGAATTAAAATACAAAAGAGAATTTTCACAGATTAAGAACAAAATTAATCAGTCCTGACTAAGAAAAGACTTGAAGATTCATTTGGATATTTTGCTAGCCCTAGAGAGAGCCAAGAGAATTGTAACAAAGAATGAGGTAGTATGGCACGTTCAGGAGGATTAGAATGTCTTAGAGCTTTTTTCAGGTCTTCTCATCTACCTTTGGTATCCACCTGGCACTGAACTTTTACCTGTGGATCCAAGAGGCTGTAGACTGTATAGTGGCCATAGCCCAGTAAACCATCTTGGCAGATGGGCTAAACCAGGTTGAGGGGTAACCAACAGGCCTCAAATGCATTGGTGAGTTAGGGGGCTGTCTATCTCAAGCACATGAAGACTTTCCCCCGGTGGAATGAATGAATGAGAACAATCTGTTCCAAAGGCCATAAAGGCAGCTGAAGCAAGTATCGTGGAGCACTTAGAGTTTAGTCAGACCTCGAAGATGCCAAGGCCATCCGCTGCATTCCAGGCCATCACCAGTCATCCTGACTTTTGTCTTGCCAATGGTCTGAAGACTCTGGAAGAGAGAGTGAAGTTCACGACTTTGTGCAACTCTGCCTCACTTAAATACAATATATGTATGAGTCAAGAAATTACCCCATGATGTCACTGGTCCACTTCAAAAAAACAAAAGGACAAAGGACAACAACAGTAAAGCCATTCAAGCCACAATGGTGGTGTTGTGGAAAGATTGATGGATGTACGATCTGTGCACCTGAGTTCAAATCCTGACTTTGTCAAGTGTTAGCTGTGTGACCTGGGATAAGTCATTTGATTTCTGTAGGTCTTAGTTTCCTGTGAAACAAAATGGGGGCATTGAATGACCTCCAAAGTTTCCTTTGTCCTTTAGTCTATGATTCTATGTAATATAAACGGGAACAATGTTAGTGATTAGTTAAATACCTTTTTGCAGATTTGAAAGAGGAAATAAACTTCAATTAACTATTCCAATAGCCTAAAATATTCACTTCTTACAGGAAGCTTTGCTTATCCTATCCTTAAATGAAGGTAAGGAGAAAGTAATAAATTGATTTTAGAAGATTCTTCTAGCATGGTTTCATATAGTGAGGCATTGAGGGGACACTGTAGCTAGAGTGAGGACGACCTACGGTCAAATCCCACCTTGGATGCTTTCTAGTTGGGTGACCTTGGACACTTCATTTGATCTCTCTGCCTCAGTTCCTTCCACTCTAAAATGTGGATAATAATAGCACTTAACCAACCAGAGTTGTTATGAGGAAAGAACGAATGGTATTTTTACAACCCTATGTGAATGCTAGCTATTACTACGGTAGGACCAAGCCAAATTTCCCATTCTCTTTCATGAATTTTTTAAAAAGTGAGATCAAGACAAAACTCACAACTTTTGATTTTCTGTTGACCAAGTGCTTCAGATAGTGCTTTGGTGAGCAGTCTTCATGCTTTTTAGATGACTCTAACTCTAAAGCAGGCGGTGAGGTTGTGCAGTGGATAGAGCACCAGAACTGAAGTAGGGAAGACTCATCTTCCTGAGTCCAAATTGGGCCTCAGACAGATACTTACTAGCTGTGTGACACCGGGCAAATCACTTAACCCTCTTTGGCTCAGTTCCTCATCAAAATGAGCTGGAGAAGGAAATGTTATCAGTATCTCTGCCAAGAAAACCCCAAATGGGGACACAAAGAGTCAGACATGACTAAAAAATGATGAAACAACAAGAACTCTAAAATGCTGAGATTGCCAAATTTTGGAATACAGTACTTCCAGTTTCCTGGGGAGGAAAAGGGTATAAATTGACCTAGAGAATTATAATATTCACTTAAAAATAGCTAATATTTACATAAGATTTTACATTTTTGGATCTTGACAGTGAAGTAGGTATTAAAACAATTCTCATTTTGTAGACGTAGAGCCTGAGGTTTACAGCCAAAGCCACAGAGCTAATGAGCATCAGAGAGAGAATTTAGACAGGTCTTCATGACTCTAGCCTCTACATCACTAAGTCAAAACAGGGACCTGTACGCTGAAACTTCTGCCGTGTAAGCCTTCAGAAATGGAAGTCAGGTTCCTATCATATCCAACGAATGCAAGAATTCTCTTGTGATTGGGGTCTCATGACAACAGAATGACTGGATCATTCAATCAATCCAAGAAACAAAAAGCAACTCAAAAATCAGCCAATTCAATGGAAAAGTCAATTATCAGGCATCTCGTAATCAGAACAGCTGGCAAGTTGATTGATTTTTATTTTCAATTTTTTCAATCCCTTGTTGGAGTAGTATGTAGAAATTACCTATTAGATCAAGCTAATGGTAAAACAGATAATTGATAAAAGGTAGAAAAAGTCCTTGGCAGATGTATGATAATGATAGATTCACTAGGAATATTGAACTTGTCAGAAGAAAGAACAGCCATTTGAATGATCAGGAAGAACCAGAAAGTCCTCCAGCCTCCTCAAAAATATCCTCTTCACTTTCTACCGGTTCAAGATTCAAGACTGAGTTAGCAAAGTCCACTTGTGGAATATCAATGCCCCCTAGTTAGTTGGCACAGTGGATAGACTCCAGGCCTGGAGTCAGGAAAACTCATCTCCTTGAATTCAAATCTAGCCTCAGACACTTGCTAGCTGTGTGACCCTGGGAAAGTCACGTAACCTTGCTTGCCTCAGTTTCCTCATCTGTAAAATGAGCTGGAGAAACAAATGGCAAATGACTCCAGTATCTTTGTTAAGAAAACCCCAAATGGGGTTACATAAAGTCATGCACAGCTGACATGACTGAGCAATACCCCTTGAGTCACAAATAAAACAAAAGCCTCTCATCCCTCCAGGGCTTCTTGCTGCTTCCAAAATACAGACGTTCTTTGGATTATCAGAGTCATGCAAATACATTTGTGCTCTCATCCCTGGATTTTCTACCATCTGGTTAACACACACAAATCAAATAGCAAATCTTAAATCAGGACAGAAAAACAAAGCAAATCACAAGGAGAAATCCTCCCATGTAGGAGGAAATACAATCTCTCCAAGATTGCCATACCACTGACAGGTGGGGGAATTCCCCTGGGACAAATTAGGATCCTGGGGCTACATGACAGCTACATCGTGTCTCTGGTTCAAGCTCCCAGAAACCAACTATTTCTCATGGTTGTTCTTCTCTGCCTTTAGAGCTGTTGCTGGGCTTCTCCTCCTGCCCTGAGATGCTGATGCCAATGGCTCCTGATTCCTTCCTTGCTGAGCTACTGACACTGGATGGATCTAGCTTTGGTCATGAAGTTTCCTTGTCCTTGGTAGAAGTGCTATCACTCTTCTAAGAGAGTATCCAACATTGAAAACTAAATGACGCATTAGAGAAATAAACAGCAGAAGAAATAAACGGAGCCTTCTGGAGCTGTTTAAGGTGGAGGACCAGTCTAAGAGTAAGTTCATCAATCAGACTCGTCTGGTATGAGGGCTCACAGGGTTCCTTCGGACCAAGCAGCCCTGAGGCTGAAAGTTGTTCTGTTTTTTATCATCAGCTCCCTGGGCTTGCGTGACTCATATAGGCTCAGACAATGTTTGATGGCTATAACAACTCAACAGTTCTAGCAGAAAGTTGGAAAAGAATTCAAGCTATTAAAATTTTATATCATATATACATATATATGTACATATACACACATACATCTATACATGCACACATACATATACACACATATATGTATTTACATGCATGCAGACGTATATACATGTATGTGTATGTATGTGTAGTCTACAGCTGTCAATAACAGTTGTACCTACAGAGAAAGATAACTGGCAAAATATGAGGCATGTATACCATACTATCAGTGCTGAAAAGATTAATAGCTAGAGTGGTCCTTGACCTAACAGTAAGTCAGTCCATCAATATTTATTAAGTGCTCACTATACATTAGGCATTATGTTAAGCACTGGGTTTGTGCAAAAGGGTAAAAGACATAGTCCTTGCCTTCAAAAAGCCCACAGTCCAATGGGGGAGATGACATGGCAGAAAATCTCTAAAAACAAGCTATATGCAGGATTAATGAGAAAGAACCTACAGAGGGAAAGCATCAGAATTAAGAGGGGGTAGGGCCAGGCTTCTTGTAATAGGTAGGATTTTAATTGGGGTGCCTAGGAAGGTAGGAAAACCACAAGGTGTAGATGAAGAGGGAGAATTTTCCAGGCATGAGGCTTGGCACAGAAAATGCCTGGCTGGAGAGACCAAGTGTATGATTGAAGGAACAGCAGATGGGCCTGTGCCACTGGATCGAAGAGTATGTGTGTGATGGAGACATGGTGAGTATAAGGTGTAAGAAGACTGGAAAGGTGTGGAAGAGTGCAGGTTATGTTATAAAGTGTGTATATAATGTATAAGAAGACAGGAAAGATGTGGAGGCATGCAGGTTATGAAGGACTTTGAGCACCAAAGAGAGGATTCTCTATCTGATCTTAGAAGTGAGAGAAAGAGACACTGGAATTTATTGAGCAGGGTGACATTGTTGGACTTGCACCTTAGGAAAATCTCTTTGACAGGTGAGTGGAGGATAGACTGGAGGGAGCTGAGAATTGGGGCAGGTAGATCTTTCCCTATTGCCATAGCAGGAGACTATCACAATAGTCTGGATATGAGAGGATAAGGGTACTACCAGAGTGGTGGCAGTTTCAAAGGAAAGAAAGGGACATATGTGAGAGATGTTACAAATTAAAAGTCAACAAATCTTGGCAGCTGATTGGATACAGAAAGTGAGAAAAATGAATAGTCAAGGATAATAAGTAGATTTTGGGCCTGGGGAACTGGGAGAATGGTCATGTACTCAGTAGTAACAGGGAAGTTTGGAAGGGGGAAAGTTTGAGGGAAAGACGAGTTCAGTTTTGGACACATCCAGATTAAGATCTCCATGGGGCAGTGAGTTTGAAATGGCTAGTAAGCAGTAGTAGATGAAGGACTGGAAGCCAGCTGAGAAGTTAGGGCAAGATAAGTAGATTTGCATATCAGCAACATAGAAGACCCATGGAACCTAATGATATCAAGGGGCAGGTAGGTGGCAAAGTGGATAGAGTACTGGTCCTGGAGTCAAAAGGACCTGAGTTCAAATCCAGCCTCAGACACTTCCTAGCTGTGTGACCCTGATAAAGTCATTAATCCTGTTTGCCTTAGTTTCTCATCTGTAAAATGAGCTGGAGAAGGAAATGGCAAACTAATCCAGTATCTTTGCCAAGAAAATCCCAAATAGGGTCATGGAGAGTTGGGCATGACTAAAACAACTCAACAACAGCAAAATCATGTCACCAAGTGAAATAACATAGAAGGAAAAAGAAAGAGGGCCCAGGACAGAGCCCTCTGGGACAGTCATTGTTAGCGAGCATGACTAGGCTGAAGATCAAGCAAAGCAGACTGGGAAAGAGTCATCAGATAGTAGAAGGGCAATCTGGAGAGAGCAGAGTCCTGAAAACCTAGAGACTCAAGAGTGTCAAGGAGAAGAGGCTGATAAATGAGGTCAAAGGCTGCAGAGAAGTCAAAGAGAAGAGGATAAAGAAAAGGCCTTTAGACTTGACATTTAAGACATCACTGGTAGCTTTGGAGGGAGCAGTTACAGTTGAGTAATTAAGTCAGAATTTAGACAATACAATAGTCAAGAAGATAGTGAATGTAAGGGGAATGGAGGTCTCTATCATAGATGACCTTCACAAGGAGTTTATCTATAAAAGGTAGGAAAGTTATAAGGTAATAGCTACAGGGCTGACTGATTTTTTCTACTAAATAATGTATTCAGAAATCTGTTATTTCTGAATTTACGAAAAGTTTAAGTTTCATTTTATTTTTATAGCATTATCATTTATTCTCTTACTGCTTCTCCTCCTCTGATGACTTTAATTTCTTCTCAATTGCCATCATTTCTTCTCAATTAACTGTTCAGTACATCTACTTTAGTCTGTGTAGCTGACATGAAGGCTGCCATGCACAAGGAAGGTCAAGTTCTCTAATTATGTCTAATCTTATTCAGTGAAGAACCTTCTTGGCAGAATATCTTTGTCTGGGCTGTGATGATTTTTGAATGGAGCAAAGCAAGAACATAAGAGATTAAACTCACTTTAAAGGATTTGTGAAAATGACATCAATTTTCTATTTCTACCATCTAAGGTTTAACTTTTCCTACTTACAAAAATGCAGGCACACATTCACAAGATCATTGGATTTAGAACTGAGATTGACCTTAAAGTATTTTAATTCAGCCCCCTCTTTTACAGTTAAGGAAACTAAGGCCCATTGAAATTAAGTCACCTTCCCAGAGTTCAATCAAAGCTAAAATGTTCCTCGGTGGTTCATTGTGCAGAGCACTGGACAGGAAGTCAGGAAGACATGAGTTTGAATCCTACCTCAGACACTCATTAGCTGTGGGACCCTGCCTCAGATTCTTCATCTTTAAGTTGGGAATGACAATAGATCCTCCTCAAAGGGTTGTTATGAGGATCAAATGAGATAGATCTAAAGTACCATTCTGTTAAAAATGGCATCATATAATGGATTCGAAGTCAGGAAAGGTCTGGGATTGTATCCTATCTATGACATAGATTGTGTGATCATCAACAAATCACTTAAACTCTCTGGATCTCAGTTCTCTCATTTGTAAAAAGGGAATGACAATAACACCTTCCTATTAGGATTTGGGGCTTAGATGAAGTAATTTGGTGGGTTTCTTTTGTTGGAGTTCTTCAGGATGAGATTGGATAAAGACTTTCCGGGAATGTTTCACACACACACACACACACACACACACACACACACACACACACACATATGCTTTTGAGTAGAGGTTGAACTAGATGGCATCTGAGGTCTCTGTCAACTCTAAAATTTAATGTGGTTCTGTGAACTTCTATAATGTAATATTTCCATGTTAGTTACATAATGCTATAACTGATGGATGCTAAACAGAAGACATAATCTTCCAGATTTTTTTTTGGTAAAAGTTACCAGACATTTGTATTTTGGTACATGCTATATAGCAATATGATGTAATATACATACATACATACATACGCGCACACACACATACACACACACACACACACACACACACACACACACATATATATATATATATATATATATATACACATGTAATATCTATGGTTGATCTACAATGTTTTGACTCCCGAGTAGTCCTAGACTTAGAAGGATACACTTCTCTATCTAAATTCTTATTTTTCTGTTCTTATTTTACCTACTTTTTTATCAATGAAATCTATTTATAGAAATGAAAGAAGTAGGATATAGGAGAAACAGGAGATAAAGAAAGGTGATATTCATTTGTTCCAGTCATATCCAACTGTTTGTGACTTCTTTTGGGGTTTTCTTGGCAAAAATACTAAAATGATTTGCCATTTCCTTCTCCATAGCATTTTACAGATGAAGAAATTGAGGCAAACATAATTAAATGATTGGTCCAAAATCACATAGGTAGTAGGTATCTAAAGCCAGATTTGAACTCGAGGAGATAAAAAAGATGACAAAGAAAGGGTGACAATTTATTTAGTCTTAGGCTGATCTATGATTCCATCTTCTTTCTGGCTTCAAATTTCAGCAAGATGACTGATTTCCCTGAAAATTATCAAATTTCAGGGACCTAGTCTTTCTTTTATTTTCTCTTAGTAGCAAACTACCAAAAACACACATATGCTACAATTTAGCAAAAAATTAATGCTCATTTGTCTGACAATTTTACTCCATTGTGAGAGAATCTGGGGATAAAATGACCTATATTGGACTTATTACACAGAATTAAATCATTTTTTAAATGCCTACCTTATGTCCAAGGCACTGTTCCAGACTCTGGGACTACATTGATAAAAACCAGGTGGTACTTGCCCTCAGAGAACTTTTGTTCTACTGGGAGAATATAACATATAATGGGAATAATACTGTCATCTTCTAGCAATTTATCTTGGTTAGATTTGTTTAGAATGTTACTGGATTTTCTAGGTCCTTTCATCATTTTGCTTGAAGGACTCTACACAATCTTTTGATGCTTGGAGCTTTTGTCTTTCTGATTATTCTTTGCCACTTCCCTTCTTCAGTACGTGATGGTATTAAGAAGAAATCATGGAAAATCTCGGTGGAAAATTTCAATAATGTTGTACTATCTGAAAAAAGGGAATGAAAGAAACAGACCATAACCATATCAACAGAACAATAAATTTTAAAGCCAAATCCAAAAACAACAAAATTAAAAGAATAATTGAGTTTTCTGCAAGGCAAAGAAATTCCGTGTGCTAACAGATCAAAGTACATAATATGAAAATTATTGGATTGATGAACAACACAATGGAGCAACAAACTTAAGACCACTTTGCAGGAAATTATATAAGAATTTTTTGGGAGTACTAGAGAGAGTGGGAATATATAAATGGATAGAATCCAAAGTATGTCATCAGACAGAAACCTCAGTTTCTAGCTATACAGATATACAGTTAATTCTAGAGTTTCATTAGCCATCGAAAATTTTGAAGGAAGTTAGATGGTTCATATATTAAAGAATACAAAATGTATTTACAGAAGACAAAAGATTAATAGTCATTAATTATTACAGTAATAAATCAAAGAAAATTAGGACATATTGTACTTAAAATCGAAGGAAATAGGCTTGTCCCCTAAATAACTCATCTTCCAAATCTAAGGATATTCCTTAATGACAAAAGCTGGTTTTTCAATATGTTTTTTGTTCTAATGGAGAAGACAGCATACAAAAAGCTAAATGCATATTATAGGCAAATTTATACATATATGTAGACTTAGTGTATGTGTATATACATACGTATATAAATAGACATGTTGTTTGTCCATTTCCTGAAGATGAGCAATGACATCATGGGTGACGTCTTCACTTGTATGAATTGAATTTAAGTGAGAGAGAGCTATGGTAAGTGAAGTCATCAGCCTCACTCTCTCTTCCAGATTCATCAAAGTCCAGTGACAAGACAAAAGTCAAGATAACTGGCAATGGCCCAGGATACAGTGGATGACCCTGGTCTCTCTGATGTCTGGCCAAGATTTAAGCACTCCACATATCTGGCTTATTTCCACCACCTTCATTGCCATTGGAACAAATTGTTCTCATCCATCCATTCCCCCTGGGGTAGTCTTTACCTGCTTGAAGAAGACATTTCCCTAACCTCGGTTACCCTCAACCTCATTTAGTCCATCTGCCAAAATGATTTCTAAGGGTGTGGCCACTGTGCATGTTACAGCTTCTTGTAGCCACAGGTATGTGGAGCCGCATACATGGGTGTATATACATACATACATAAAGACAGATATAAAATGAAAGAGGCAGGTAGGGACAGAGACAAGATATAGAGGAACATAGATAAACTGAAGAAAGACAGAAGTGAGAGGAGAGAAGGAAGTAAGGTGTGGGGAGATGAGAGACTTATGAAGAAGATCTATTTGAGGTGAATCTTGAAGGAAACCAGGGAAGTCAGTATTCAGGAATGAGGAAGGTATGCTGGAGTCAGTTCATGCTAACTTTTGATAGTCAATTGTTAAATTTTTAGTGTAAGCATTTACAACTCATTACAAATCAGGGCTTCTTTATTATTTTATTGATTACCTTGATAAAGTAATTGAGAAATATTAATATTGTATATTGAAGTTGTTAATGTGTCATTTGTACATTTTTTTGAGAGCCAAGTAAGCATTAACCAACACCTCTTGGAACGTCTCACTTTCACCTGTAACTCAGAATAACCAAATTGTAGAAGGTCAAGTCAAGTCAACAAGCATTTATTAAGTACTTACTATGTTCCAGGCACTGTGCCAAGTGCTGGGGATACCAAAAAAGGTAAAACCCATCTCTTTCTTCAAGGCACCCACAGTCTTATGGAGGAGACAACTTTCAAACAACTCATGTACAAGCAAGATCTAAACAAGATAAGTTGGACATAGTTTTGGAGTGGAGGCACTAACATTAAGGAGGATCAGAAAAAGGCATTTCTGGAAAGGAGAATTTTGGCTAAGACATAAAAGTATCCAGGAGATGAAGGTGAATTTGGAGGGAGTCAAGAGTTTGGAGCCTCTATAAGAAACTGGAAGGTAACCAGTCACTGGACTCCCAAATATATGTCGGGGAATGACATTAAAAAAACTGGAAGGGCAGGAAAGGGCCAGACTATGGAGGTCTTTAAAAATCAGTTTTTATTTTAATTTTATTTTTGTCCTGGAGATAATCTGTAAACATTGGCATTTATTGAACAGGGAGAGTGAAATGGTCAGACTTGAATTTTAGGAAGATCGGTTTGACAGATGACTGGAGGTTAGGCCAGAGACGTGAGGCAAGAAGACCAACCAAAAGGGTAGGCATGGCGTGAAAAGAATCTGCACCAGGGTGGTGACAGGCTTGAAGGAAAAGGGAGACATCAATGAGAGAGTCTGTGAAGTTAGAATTGATGGCACTTAGCAGCTGAGTGCATATGGGGGATGAAATGGAGTGAAGAATTGAAAATGACCCCTAGGTGGTGAGCCTGGGTGATTAGGAGGATAGCGATGCCCTCAACAGTAACAGCAAAGGTAGAAAGAAGCGAGGGCTTGCAGGTGGGAGGCAGGCTAAGATAATGAGCTCAATTTTAGATGGCTGGAGTTTAAGATGTCTACAGGAAATCAACTTGAGATGTCTAATAGGCACTTGGAGATATAAGCCTGGAGTTCATCAGAAAGGGTAGACCTGGATAGATGTATCTAGGAATCATCTGCCTGGAGATGCTTAGAATGGGTGGGTTCCTCTGAGCCCGTCCATTTCAAACCTACCTTGGAATAAGAATTCTCTTCATGTCACCTAAGCGCTTTTAAAATAAAGTGCAGTTAAAGTCATGAGGAACTTGTTACCTACTGAAGCAGACAATTTCACTTTGGAGTGAGTGATGCCTTACACCACGAAGTAGACATGAGTGATCCCTCTTCTCTCTTGCCCTCTTGAAGAGAGCAATCACATTCCCTCCCCATCTCACAGTCTTCCCTCTAGGATAAATGCCCTCATTCCTTTAACCTGTCCTCATGTGATGGGCCTTCTAGTTCCCTTACCCTCTGCATTGCCCTCTGCTTCTTGCCCTCAGTCTGTCAGTGCTTTTCCTATAATGTGCCAAATGGAACCAAATTGAAAATTCCTGATATGGTCTGGCCAAGGTAATGCTATAACATAATATTTTCATTTGAGCAAAATAAAAGAGTTGAAGAGAAAAGGTATCATATAGAATAGGAGTGGGGAACCTGCGGCTTCCAGGCCACATGTGGTCTTCTAGGTCCTCATGTGTGGCCTTTTGACTGAGTCCAAGTTTTACAGAAGAAATCCTTTTATTAAGGAGATTTGTTCTGTGAAGTTTAGATTCAGTCAAAGAGCTGCACTTGAGGACATAGAGGGCCACATGTGGCCTTGAGGCCACAGCTTCCCCACCCCCGCATAGACAGTATTGGTTTGCTATGGTCCATGAGGTCATGAGTCAGACATGAGTGAGTGAGCAACAACAACAAACATAGTCAGTAAGTATCTGAGATGACACTGGAGTACTTGGCCTCTCAGACTGCCTGTGTAGCTCTCTACCCACTATGCAACACTGCCTATATGCATAGGAAATGGGCCTAAAAACGTCACAATGAGTGAGATAGGTAGCCGCCATTTTTGTTATCCTGAAATTTCTTCCCTCTGTATCTGTGAAATTTAGGGGTTCATTCATTGATCTTCAATGACCTTTCCAGTTTATAATCTTTCCACTTTACAAGAACATAGAACAGGACAATAACATCACTGACGATAAGCCTCAGAGCCCAGACTGGTGCCCAGGTTTGCTGATGCCACATTTGGGAACAACTACACTATACCCCATGTCACCTTCCCTATACATTATGGCAGTCAAGAAATGGTAGCCTCCCATATCCCAGGATTAAAACTGGAAGGAACCTTGGACATTACCTTCTATGAATGAGGAAAGGGAAGCTCAGTAGGCTGCTTGTTTACATGCAGACAGCAAGTATCTGACCTGGAATTTCAGCCCATAACAAATGATTCCAAATCAAGCACTTTTTCCGGTATGCCGTGAATACACACAAATTTAATTTCCTTCTTTCTAATAGATTCTAGACCTCTTAGGAATTAAATAGAGTTATGATTCCAAAAAATATTTTTACATTTCTCCATGGTATTTTGGCAAATATTCATAAAGCACTTAATGGAATTATGGTAGGTACAGAGCACACAAGGAACATTCTCTTTAGGAGCTTCCATTTTATAAATAGGATAGCGGTTTGTGTATCCAACTATTTTATGCCCAATTTCATCCTTTCCTTTTTGAATACTTGTGTTTACACACTGTCAGCATCATGGTCACTAACAAAAAAGCTCTAACTTTACAGACATCAATATTGAGAGGAGTCAGGCTGGCCCCTCTGTCACAGAATGGTTGAAAAAGACTTGAGTTAGACTCAAGACTGTGGCCTTCACTTTCATTTTAGTTAATCTTTTTAAAGGAGGTACTACTAAGCTCTGTGTTAATTCAGTCCTATTTTAATAGATTAGTGTTTTGGGGCAATGGGGAATTGTCTAAAAGAGACATTTGCTTAATTAAGATGATGGATTTAAAGCCATTGAGTATCATTACATGAATCTTAATTACATGTTGTGAACTTAGCAAGTAACTTAGCTACTATATCATAAACCCTACCAAAATCCCCACAACACACACACATACACACACACACACATACACACACAATGATGGGGAACAGTTTAACTACAGGAATCATGAGTTCACTAATATTATTAAGTTTTAATTTTGTGTTTAGTTTATCACTGAATGGAGTTCAAAGTTACTGTAGTTTTTCCTATACAAGGTATACAGAAAGAAGTAATAAAGCTCCTAGAGTCAATTTTTTTCCAGGACCCTGTTGGTTTCTGGGTCACCTTACTGGAAAGCATTATAATGGAGAGTGGTTATTGATTACCTGATTGTTAAAGTATAGGATAGAAGAAAGGAAAGAAGGAAGGAAGGAAGGAAGGAAGGAAGGAAGGAAGGAAGGAAGGAAGGAAGGAAGGAAGGAAGGAAGGAAGGAAAAATTTATTATAGCAGGAAATATGAGTTAGTTGGTACAAATATTATTGGATGTGGGCATTAGTGAACATACTAAAATGATTATTTTATTATCTTTACTCCCTAAGAGCTTATATGTCATGAGTATTAGGCTAATCTTTTCTAACAACCATATTCCTTCTACTCCCCACCAACAAAGTTGCCTGGAGTTACTTTGAATCTGCTCCACCTTTATAGATATGACTTCCAAGTAGAGTGGAGAGACAGGAGATGCCAAAACCTTCTTCCCTACACACACCCAATCATTGGTTTGAAACAGCTAACAACACATCACAAATCAATTCTTTCTCCTGAAAAGTTTATACTTCATGGATAGAGCTTGGAAGACAGCTGAGCTTATGTAACACAAGCACCATGACATCTCCAGAGTGTGGGGCGTGTGCCAACATGACTTGGTTATGGTTTGTCTCCTCTACATCAGACCAAGGGGGCTTCTCACGTACTCAGAGTATCTAAATGCTGAGTGATGGGAATGTAGGATTTTGGAGCTGGACAAGGGCAGCAAGAAGAGTTCTCATCATGAATGCCTCCTGCAGGGAACATCTTGGAGATATGAATTTTTGAGCCAAAGCCCAGTGAAGTAATTTCCTTTCCAAACCGCCCCCAGATTCAAACTTGCCCAGGTGTGTGTTTTAGTTACAACAGACTCTGGTGTTGAAAGAGTCCTTATGACTTAGTGAGTGGAAAATAAATACTTTAAACTGCCTTCCCAGGAGCAAGCCATTTGGCTATGACAAGATTTAACTGATTTGGATAGAGGAATATGTGTGTCTTGAGGAAAGCCACTTTTATTGTGTTTGTCTTTGGTATCCTTAGCACAGAGCCTTAAACCTAGTAGTCAATTAGAAATATTTTCAGGTTGAGGTTGGGGAGAGACATCATCATAATTATTTAGAACAGGTCATCCTCATAACTCACAAGACAACATTTGGGAAATTTAACTGTAATAACTCAAATTTGTACATCCCTTTTAGGTTTAAAGGAGTCAGAGCTGAAGTTCAAACCCAAGATTTCTGACTTTAATCCCATACTCTTTCTATTGTATCACATTTCCCTGCAAAAAAGGATCATCTAGCTTCTTCTATATTCCAACAGGGACTCTTATTATAGATGCAAATTCTACATGGAATCTTTGAATCTTCCTCACTTCCATCTCTTCCCTCTTCCCACCCAGTCCATCAAACAAACATCTATGTTCTTTAAAGATCAAGATAACCAAAGCTTCTTAGATTTTAGCATGAAGGTGAGGTATCTCAATAACTACTGCAATTAACTCATCTTTCATCTATGAAAGGTGTCTAAAGACTATAAATAGAGAGACGTTTTTATAAGGCATTAGGCAATAATGTAGACTGCTGAAGTATCTTTCAGAGGTAAGATGATTTAAATTAACTATAATAAGAATTAGAACAAAATTGCTCAGAGCCCAAAGCCTA
>CM053623.1:353135868-353160851 GCA_028646595.1 Phalanger gymnotis
GTGGAGGTAATCAAAAACAAACACTTTCCAAAAGGGACAGGGTCAAAGGAGAAAATTCAATAAAGGGGGATAGGTTAGGAAGAAGCAAAATATAGTTAGTCTTTCACAACATGAGCATTGTGGAAGGGTTATACATAATGAAACTCATGTGGCCCATGTTCAATTGTTTGACTTCTTAGGGAGGGTGGGTGGGAAGGCAAGAGGGAAGAGAATTTGGAACTCAAAGTTTTAAAAAATAGATATTCAAAAACAAAAACAAAAAAGTTTTTGCATTCAACTAGAAAATAAGATACACAGGCAATGGGGCATAGAAATTTATTTTACCCTACAAGAAAGGAAGGGAAAAGGGGATGAGAGGGGAGTGGTGTGTCAGATGGGAGGGCAGACTGGGGAACAGGGCAACCAGAATATACGCCATCTTGGAGTGAGAGGGAGGGTAGAAGTGGGGAGAAAATTTGTAATTCAAACTCCTGTGAAAATCAATGCTGAAAAGTAAATACATTAAATTTAAAAAAAACTTAGAGGAAAAGAAGACTACTCAAAACAAGTCAGTCATAAAATGGAGGTTTAAAGAGTGGAATTAGTTATGCTAAGTTGATAATATTATTCCTGCTATCTTATTAATGTACTTCAAAATTTCTCATTAGCTGGCCGACTTCAGGAAAACCTGGAAAGACTTATATGAACTGATGCTGAGTGAAGTGAGAAGAACCAGGAGAACATTAATAGCCACAGTATGTGTGGACTGATTTGGATAGACTTAGCCTTTCTCAGCAATGCAAGAGCCTAAAACTTTTCCAAAGGACTCATGATGGAAAATGCTACCCACATCCAGAGAAAGAACTAGGGAGTCAGAATGCAAAGTGAAGGACTCTTTTCTCTTTTGTTTTGTTTTCTTTCTCATGGTTTCTCCCATTCTTCTATGCAATATGATTAATGTGAAAATGTGTTTAATATGAATGTATATATAGAGCCCATATTGAATTGCATGCCGTCTTGGGGAAGGAGGTGGGAGAGAGGGGGAGAAAATTCAAAAACTTAGGAAGCAAATGTTGAAAACTGAAAATAAAAAATTAAATATTAAAAAAATTCTAGAAGCAAGTACAAATCAGTAGCTAATTTGTTCAATGAGGAGACAGTATATTATGCATTGTACTGAATATGTGAAGTTTAGTTTTGCTTGGTGTCTTATTTTATGTTAAATCTTATCAGCTATATAGTAATATATGTTTCACCTTTCACAGGTACCAAAGTATGGTAGGAACAACATAAGTTCTTTGTAGATTAACATAGTTTTTCAACCTCTACTAAGGTCGCTGCTTTATATGCGAGGCTAATTTTTCTCTAAACAGGCAGTGAAACCATCATGAATATTTCATCGGTCCTGGGAATTGAGTCCAGAACCACTGGCAGCAGTTTTCTGATTGCTGAGGGCATCAAAATCCCAGCTTAGCAGGAGCCTGGGTTTCTCCCTCTTGATGGGGCTCCCTACTGTTTTGTGAGTTACATTAATGACTAGGCATGTCAATGCATGGAGATGAGGAAAACTACATTTGTCTGAAATAATGTTATGCCTTTGCTGAACATTGTTCCCATGTTATTGTTAAATAAACTTCCATCTGTAGAACATTCCGTAGTCTATGAGTGTCTTGTTGCATTCCAGTCTCAAGCCCGAAACATGGAACTGACTTAAATCAAGCCTCATTCCAATGGAAGAAGACAAAACATAAAAGAAAGCTGAAAATGTGCCTGTGCTTCCACAAATGGAAGAATAGCCATCAGAGCTACAGCACACTCTTCCCTGACTACCTATAGTCCCATTCTCCATAGCCCTTACACTAGATGTTTTCAAAAGCCCTTCTCAATTTCAGATCCTAAGTCTTATGGTTCTGTTTTAGGGGAGATGAGAAGTGATAAATGAAGATGCTATCCATGAGAGACAGAACTATCAGAGAAACAAGGAAGTATCCCAGGGAAGATAGCCCCACAGAAAAAGGTCTTTATACGTTTGCCAAAGTTTCATTTATTGTTCATGAATGTGGTTTATTAGCATGTGCTACATGGAATCTATATGAAACTCTTGTGTGTATCTGGTATTTTTCAGAGACTATATTTTTTTAAACTGGGACAAAGAATGTAACCTCCCTCCCCTCTCTTCCCCCACCCTTCTTCCTGTTCCCCTTTTCTTTCCTCTCTTTCCCTTCCCCTTCCCTTTCCCTTTCCTCTCCTCCCCTCCCCCGTTACTTCCCCTCCCTTTTCCTTGCCCTCCTTCCCTTTCCCTCTTACTTCCCCTCCTTTCCTTTCCCTCTTCCTTCTTTTTCTTCCTTCCTTTGCCTCTCCAACCTCTTTTTCCCTTCTTCCCCTCACCCTTACCTTTTCTTCATGTTCTCTTGTCCTCTTCTTCTCTTTATCAGTTGTTTAACACACACACACACATACACACACATACACACACACATTGTTTACTACATTACACCATTGTATCGAATATGTGAAGTTCAGTTTTGCTTGGTGTCTTGTTCTATACTTAAACATTATCCACTAGATAGTAATTGCTGCTTCCCCAGGGTTGTCGTGAGTCTTATATGATATAATATTTGTAAAGATTTTTGTAAGCCTTAAAGTGCCCCCTGAATACTAGACATTGTTACTACTTTTTTTTTCTTCTTTCTTTCCTCTGCCTTTTTCTGTCTCATCTCTGTGTTTATCTTTCTCTTCTGTCTTCTCTGTTTCTGCCTCTATCTGGTTTGATTTTTTTCTCTTGAGAGCACTTCCCGTTTCTAACTACTCACTGCAAAGTGAGGCTGCTAACCCATCTCGCAAGCCCCTGAAAATATCTTGAAGTTTCACGATAATGAGCCTTTCATAGCCCATGAGAACCATAAACGAGTATACTCTGTAACACACTCCTATGTTGGATAGTCTGTCAAGGGAGTTTAGTCACTGAAAAGAATACATCATGATTCCTATGACACATACACTATATATATATATGCATATATATAATATGCAAACACTCATATGCATGTATATATAACAATGTGTATATATGCATGCATATACGTGTGTGTGAGAGAGAGAGAGAGAGTGAAATTTGTGTGTATAAAAGCTGTCCAAGTTCAAGTTCTTTCTTCCCTGACTCTTGATTGTCCTATTGTACAAAAATGACAGCCTCATTTTTCCTTCACTTAGAAAAACCTTTTCTGAGTTTCCTCTGCCTCCTCTTGCCATGTTAGCACATGTCAAATAAGTGGCATATAATGCAGATTTAAAAAAAAATCTTATTAGGTATCAATCCTTTTGTTTTTTTTTTTTTAATTATGAAGGAGAAGCAGTTCACTAGGGAAAGACAGATGAGTAGGGCTTCAAACAGGCAGATCTCATCACTAATTGGCAGCCTGAACTCAATTAATTTCCGATGGGACAGACCAGGTGGTCGGATCTTGGGATAGGTTTCAAAAGAAAGAACACACATTAAATATTATATACCTTCCCATCTGGCAGTCAAGGGAATTGGAGAGAGTTACAAAACAGGTTACTGGCTTATTAGTCTGTTCCAGGGCCCAGCTTTTTAATGGAGTGCGTTAACAAAAGCTGCAGTTGTCTCATTGCAATTGCCTTCAAAGGTCCAACTTGGAGCTTCCCTCGATAATTAAAATGAAATCTCTGATATCTACTTGGAAGCTGGAAGGTGTGTTGCCCAAACAATGGGGAAAATATATTCATGTTCCAACTTCTTTGAAGACTGCATTTTGTTCTTCCATGCGCTGGGAAATGTGATCTAATTTAGCTCCCGAAGGCCTGGGGGATCTAGAAAAAAATACAAGTTCACTTGCATCTTTACTAACCCTGTCTGAGTTGACAGTGAATGAGGAAAGCCAAATGACATCAGGATGGGGGTCAATCCATTGTTGAATGTAGTATTCCTGGGTTGCCTGGAATCATGGCTGGAAACTGATGGTTGGAAAGACTTGGTACTTATTAGATTCATAATCCTGGGCAATCTCTCTCAACCTTAGTTCCCTCATCTGTAAAATGGCGATGGATATACTGGTGGCACTAAATTCATATGGATTCTAGGGTGTGCCCCAAGGCTCTGTCCTGGGACTTCTTTCTGTCCTAGTCTTTTCTTTCTGTCTCTATCTCTCTGTCTCTGTCTCTCTTTCTCTTTGTCTTTGTCTCCATCTCTCTATTATATGTAAAGGTATGTATATATATGTACATATATATATACACATACATATATACATACATATACACATGTATATAATTGTTTATTGGAAATTTCAAACTGAATCCTGAAGTCATTTAAAATTCAATATGTCAGTAAATGAACTCATTTTGTTTTCTCCCAAACTTCCTTTTTTTGCCAAAGGAACCAACATCCTTCCAGTCTCCCAGATTCATAAGTTCAGTGGCTTTTCAGATAGACTCTTCATTCTCCATCACTCCACATATCCAATTATTTGCCAAATCTTACAGTCTCTGCCTCCACAAAATCTTTTCCATCCAAGCCTTTCTCTCCATGCACCCAGCTAACTACCCTACTTCAAACCTTCATCACCTCTCACTTAGATTATTGCAATAGTTTTTTGTTGAAAGTCTCTTTGCCTCAAGACCCTCATCACTCTATTCTATTCTTTTTACCCATGGATATCAAAATGAATTTCCTGGCATATAGATTTAACTATGTGACTCCCCTTCTCAATAAGTTCCAGTCACTTTCTGTTGTCTCCATACAACATATCATTAAGGCAAAATTCATGACCTCAAAGAGGACCGTGAGCATGCCTGAATGGTTTGGAATCACAAAGTATAATGAATTCTGGCCACAACTCATTTGTCCAGCTCTTAGGCATTATGCCCACTCCCACACTCTTCTATACAGCCAAATTGACTTTTTCCTTGTTCCTCACACATGGCATGCCATCTCATGTATCTTGCCCTTTCTATTGACTTTGTCCCATGCTTACAATGTACTCTTCTCACCTCTACTGCATAGAAACTCTCTTGTCCTTCCAGATGCCGCTCAAGTACTGTCTTCTATATAGAGCTTTTTCTATTGTCCTTATCTGCTCATAATCCCCAAAAACCTTGTGATTGAATACTTATTAAAATGTAAGCTTCTTGAGATAAGTTATTTATTTTATTGCCTTTTATCTCCAATGCCTAACACAGTGTCTGACATAGTTTCTGTGACATAGGCACTTAAATACTTACTGATTCATTGGTTGAAATAATGTACATAACGTGCTTTGCAATACCTATAAGCATTAGTTAAATGTTGGAGATCATTGCTATCAATTCCCCAAGTAATATAATTTTCAGCTTTTTTGTTTTCTAGGGAATCAAAGAGAATCTTAGAATACTATAGCTGGAAAGGAGCTTGGAGTTCATCTGGGTCAATCTTGACATATATTAACAAGGTAACTCCATCATCAGGTCTGCCAATTCTTTCAGGCCCTACAGATACAATTCATCTGGGCCAGGTGACTTGAATTCATCAATGGCATTGAGATAATTTCTTATTATATTTTCATCTATCCTGGATATCAATAAGCTATTAATCATTTTTATCTGTCTGTCTCTAATATAAGGGTTATTGGTTTTTGGTGAGACAACAAAACATGAATTCAATGGCTCCTCCTTTCTGTTGACAGTTCTCATTGTCCTATCCGTGCCAAGCCAAGGGTTGATTCCGTCTTTGATCCTCCTTTTTCTCCCACTATAGCTAAAAAATAAACAAACAAGACCCTTTTGATGTTCTTTGTTTCTCTCCCCAGACTCAGCTTCTTCTGATATTTAGTATTATTGAAACAATTTTTACAGGACCCATACCACACTTTGATATTCATCTCTGTTATATGTCCTTGTTTTCATCTTCTGTACATTTGTATTTTAAAAATATTAGCTGGTTTTATGAGCTGGAAAACAAGTAACAGTCCCTGTCTTCAAGGAACTTACATTCTACTCAAAGAAGGAATGGAGGGGGGTACATGTACACTGATAAATCAATAAAAAAGATATTAAAAATACACATTTAAGTAAACAGGGCTAAATGGACTCTGTGGTCACTACTACACAAAACTTATAATTCTATGATCCTATAATTGCTAGAATTATTTTGGTATTCTTTCCAAAGTGCTTATAAAGCTGCAATTTGATGGTCAATGTTCTTGAATGCAACTATATCATTAAGGCAAAATTCATGACCTCAAAGAGGACCGTGAGCATGCCTGAATGGTTTGGAATCACAAAGTATAATGAATTCTCTAGGTAGAAGGCAGAGGAAGTATAACCTTTCTTTAGATTCCGAAGGATCAGACCCAAGGATCAATGCCTCCAGTTCGATATTGTGGCAACAACATTCTAAAATCAATAAGCCCACCTCAATATAGTAAGAAGGAGATTACAACAAAATATTATAACAGCAAGCCAGACTATACTTGTGCTTCCCTTCAATGCTAGGACCCTCCTGTAAGAAGATCACTCAGAAGTCCTAAGTCCCTGCTCAGCACTCTCTCCTGTGGCTCTGCTGACTCCAAGTTCTGAAACTCCCTCTTGTGTTTGGCACTCTCTGCTCTGCACACTGAAGCTAGACCTTGGCTCCTGGATCCTGCTGCTCTCCACTCTACTCTCAGTCCTCAGTTTCTCAGCTTTTCCTTCTAGTCCTCCATTTCTTGGTTTCTGCCCTTTCAAAGTTCTATTCTCTCTTCTTATACAGTCCTTAGATGTCATCTGATTGACCAGAACTCAGGCATATACCATGGGCTCTGGGTCTTAGCAACTCCCCTTAGGGCCCTGAGGGCATCCTGCCTCTCTCAAACTAGTGAACTAGTTTGCCGACTAATTAGTGAAAGGGTGTGGGCCTGTCTCTAATCAGACCTCCCTTTGTTGGCCCCACCTGAAGCCTATTCAATGGGCAGGAAAAATCTTTTCACTTACTGTGTTACCAATCGGCTTTACAGCAACAAAAACCAATGAAACACGTTGGTTCTTTCCCTCTATTATACCATTTCATTTAAACATACTTAGACCCCTGGAATATTGACAAGAACCCTACCTTGAGGAATGTGTCAGGGCCATTAGACTAAAAGGGCAGTTTCTGAAGATCAGAAGATCTTCCTACTTCATTTCATTCCACATCTACTAACAGGCTAAATTCAAGGGCACAACTGAAAACACTAATTGGTTACTCAAATCACTATATTTGTTCCTCGAAATGGAAAGAAAACTGTAGCTGATGAATCAGACTTCTACAGAGAATTCAAGAAAAGTTTCTTCTTAAAAAAGATATTTCATTGAGCTTATCACTTATTATAGCACAGTAGTATTAAATCACAATCATATACCACAACTTGTTTAGCCTAGAGAACATTATATATAGTAACATTAATATTTTTTAAGAATGACTTTGATAAAATGTCATTTTGATTATTATAAATGACCAAATTAAATATAAAGGACTTATGAAGAAAGATACTCTTTTGAGATCTCTTTCAGGAGATGATCATTGACTTCTTTCCATTTTTATTTTACCCTGTGGTTCTAGGATACGAGGGCAGTTTTCCTTTATGGTTTCTTGAAAGATGATGTCTAGGTTCTTATTTTGATCGTGGCTTTCAGCTATTCCAATAATTCTTAAATGATCTCTCCTTGATCTGTTTTCCAGGTCAGTTGCTTTTCCAATGAGTTACTTCACATTTTCTTCTATTTTTCATTCTTTTGATTCCGTTTCATGGTTTTTTAATGCCTCAAGGGGCCATTAGCTTGCACTTGCCCAATTCTACTTTTTAAGGAGTCCTTTTCTTCAGCGAATTTTTGTCCCTCTGTTTTCCATTTGGCAATTATACTTTTTAAGGACTGTTTTTCATTGGATTTTTGTGCTTCTTTTACCATTTGACCTCTTGTTGTTAAAGGTATTATTTTCTTCAGTATTTTAATGCCGTCTTTACCAAACTGTTGACTCTGTTTTTCATCATTTTCTTACATCACTGTCATTTCTTTACCAAATTTTTCCTCTACCTCTCTCTTTTGATTTTTTAAACCCCTTTTTGAACTTTTCCAGAAATTCCTTTGTGGCTTGAGACCAATTAACATTTTTCTTTGAGGCTTTGGATGTAGCTCTTTTGACTTTGTTGTCCTCTTCTGAGCTTGTGTTTTGATCTTACCTGTCACCATAGTAACTTTCTATGGTAAGGTTTTGTTGTTATTGTATGCTCATTTTTCTAGCCTATTCCTTAACTTCTAACTTTTTATTAAAGTTGGACTCTGTTCCCAGAGTGGAGATGGCTCTGTCTCAAGCTTAAGGTTTTTCATGCTGCTCTTTTCATGGCTAGTTCAAGGGGTCTGTAAATTTTCAGTTTTTCTAAGGTGATATGATCTAAGGAGATGTGTAGTCACTTCTCTTCTTGACTGTGCTCTGGCCTGTGAGTGACCATAAACACTCTTTTCTACCCTGCAACTGTGACCAGGGTCCCCACTCCTCTGCAGCCATATACTCTAGTGTACTAGTGCTCTTCCTTGCCCTGGGACTACGACCTGGAATCATTTATGGATAATGAAACAGAGTTCTGCACCCAGTGTTAGCAAAGGGTTCAATGTAGTACCCTTCTGACTAGTTGTCTGACTCCCTTATCCTCTGTGGTCTGAGAGCTCTGGAAGCTACTACTTCTAATTTAGTCATACCCAAGGTTACTGTTGGCTTGTCCAGGAGTGGCCTTTGCCGGACTGCCTTCTACTCTCACCCCAGTAAGACAGATCTTTCTTGCAGATTTTCTAAGCCATCCTGGGCTGGAAAAAAATTTCACCTCATCCTTTTGTTGGTTCTACCATTCCAGAATCGATTTTGAGGCATTACAAAGTTGTTTGAAAGGAAATTTGGGACAACTCAGGTGAATCCCTGCCTTTACTTTGCCATCTTGGCTCTGCTTTTCATGCCCTCCATTATGTATTTTTCTGGCATGATTGGTGTTTCTCCCCCAGGGGCTTTTGTGAAATGTCTAAAGTAAACACAGTCCAAGTTGCTTACTTATGCCCTCTCAATCTGGATGACTTAATGATGGAGAGAGCAGACATTTCATACAGCATCTTTCAACATCTTCAACACTTCCTCCCATTTTCCTTCCCCTTTCTTCCATTCCTCCTTCCTCTTCTTCCTCTTACTTCTCCTCCTCCTCCTTGTCCTCAACCTCCTTCTCCTCCTCCTCCTCTTTCTTCACTTTGTCCAAGAGAAAGAATACTAGATACTGAATAATAAGACATAGATTGGAAGTGCCTTTTCTCTCTTCATTCTGATGTCTTCAGCCAAATCGTGTAACACCTGTAAGCTTCAGTTTTCTGATCTGTAATGTGTGGTTGATATTACTTGTCCAGCTTATGTCACAGTTTTGTGATGATTAACTTAGGTGATGCGTGTAAACTCTTTGTAATAATGAAGTGCTGCGTAATATAAGTTATTACTAACATAAGAGGATACAATAAATATAAATACTGTTGTAATTGTTTCATACATATCCATGGTCAAAAATCTTCTTTAACAACAATCTCTTCCTCCTCAGGCAATTTGATCCTCAGGAGGCAGATGTAGACTTTTGACAGGATAGCTTCTATTAAAAATAGGCCTTCAGATTCCAAAGGATTTCTAGTTATGTGAAATGTACCAGTGATCAAGGTCAAGTTAAAACATCAATCATGAGATTATTAGGTAAGACTGGGCCCAGATGAGTTAGCATGTTCTTTATGCAGAAATGTTTCAGTAGCCACAAATATCTAGTTATCAAAATAATATCTGTAAAATTCATACAATGTTTATTTTATCTTCCTTTTCACTAGGTCTTTTCTCAAAGTATTTTTTTTATATTTTGCTGGGCAATCTTGTTGAACTCAGGGAGAGAGGAAGGAGAGAGGCAGGTAGAGTGGAGGAAAGAGGGAGAGATGAAAAGGGAAAGACACAGAGGTGAAAGAAAGAGTCAGGCAGAGTGGAAGACACTAAAGATAATCTAGTGCAAAGCCTTAATTTTTCAGATAAAGGAACAAAGGCACAGGAGGGATGGCAAACAGTGGCAGAATCCTGGTTCTCTGTCTTCAGATACAATGCTTCTCAATTGCATCATCACAAGGATGGGTAGACAGACCTTCTCAGATGCCAATATTTGAACGTAGCTAATTCAGGGACTTTAGAAATCATCTCATCCAAATCCTTTATTTTGAAAAGACTTGGATCTGGGGGAGGTGAATCCCTTGTCAAAACACTAAACAGTAGAACCATGATCTGACCCTTTGTGCTCCTCCTGTTTTGCTTCCACACACCTCCTTCCCTCCCAAATATACTAGAACCAGCAAAGAATTCTGTTTTAATTTCTGGATATTTTAACAGGTAATGTAATTTCTTTTACACGTGCTAATAAAAGAAAGAGACTTAGGAGGGATAAAATTCTGTCTTGCATCTGATAAACCAGAATTTTTTCCTCATCAAAAATCCAAAAGAAATAGGGTATATCATGATGAAGAAAGTGAATTGTGAAGGCTGATATGGAACAGTGAGTGCCAGAGGTACACATAGAAGTGCGTTCAATCATCTGTTACCCTTTCCCTTCCTTTCTGTTATTACAGAGAACAGCAGGCTATCATAGTTAGCCAAACATACAAAAGAATGTATGAATGAATGAATTAATGAATGAATAAACAGGAAATTATTTTTCTGTAGAAAAGGACTTAATGCATTTAAATAATGATATTTGGATGTAGAAAATGGTCTATAATATTAAATCAACCAACACATTTTATTGTTTTCTTTAGGCAATGGGTTCTTATGATTTTGCATTGTATTCCCTGTTAGAGCAGATGCCATTAGACATATATTTTAGCATAATTAGTACAAAAACAGGAAGCCAAAATCTACTACTCTACAATTCTGTATTACCTGATTCCAAACCAGAAGATCTGGATTCAGATAGGCACTCTTGCAATTACAACCTGAGTAACCACCAGCGAATTGTTTCACTTATCTAAGGGATCAGTTTCCCCATTTGGAAAATGATGGGCTTACACAAAATGATCTGTTAGGTCCCATTCATCTATAAGCCCACAATCCTGCAAGTGCATTGGAAAATAAATGGAGAAACAGACTGAAACAGTGAGATTAAGTAACTTTCTAGATTTAATGTCCCAACCAGTCCCAATGAAGGAACAGAAGAATGATAAAAGCCTACTACTGCCTACTTACTACACACTATTTTATTTCAAAAAAAAAGGTCAAAGTCTGTCAATGAGGTTTAAATATTATGGGAAGAGGGAATAAAATTCCTGCAATTAAAAGCAAACATAAAAAGCATTTTGATTTCAAATAAATTATTACCTTTATTTATGAGATTAGTTTATAAAGATGAATATTTATCGTAAAACTGCCAGGAGGCAACACCTGAGCCAGCTTTTTATGTTTAATTCCCCAGTGCTTCTGAAATAAATGCCCCAGCATCTCCTAAAAGCTTCTTAGATCAATTCTTCTTTTCATCTTATTCACTGGGAATGAAAGAGGGATGGTCGGCAAGCACAGCTTGGGATCTCCTGATGGCCTTTGATCCTTTGTCTTCAGGTTTTTACTTTGGTTCTCTTTACCACCAAGAATGAACTCACCAGGATTGATTCCATCTTTGGATTTTGTTTTGATTAAGAATGAAATAAGCAACTCAGTTTTCATGCAAGAGGACATCAAGCTGCCCCCTCTGCTCTGCCCCTCCTTCTCCAAGCACTCTCAGACTTACAGAGATCTTCAGAGAACCCAGGATCTTGTTAATAGGGGTATTTTCTCAACCAGTGTAGAACCAAACTCATTCAAACCTATTCATCCTGTGAGATGTCCATCCATGCCTTCCATCATTCCTTCACAAATAATCCATATATTTGTCTCTGACTTTTAATTCTTTTGTGAGTACCAACATACCATTTAGACTACCCATCTGTGAGCTCTCATTATGGCACTTAAAGGTTCATAAAGGGCACCTAGATGGCGCAGTGGATAGAGTGCCAGGCCTGAAATCAGGAAGACTCCTCTTCCTAAGTTCAAACCTCGCCTCAGACACTCACTAGCTGTGTGACCCTTGGCAAGTCTCTTAACCCTATTTGCCTCAGTTTCCTCATCTGTAAAGTGAATTAGAGAAGAAAACAGCAAACCACTCTAGTATCTTCAAATGGGATCATGAAGAGTCAAATACGACTGAAATGACTGAACAACAAAAAAGTTTGTAAAGAATTTTACATATGCTATTTCCTCTGACTCACAACAACATTGAGAGATATGTGCTATTATTATCCCAATTTTACAAATAAGGAGATTGGGGCTTCAAGAGTTTCAAAGACTTGTCCAGAGTCACACAGGCAAAAAGTGTTTGAGGAAGGATTCCAACTCAGATCATCCTAACTCTGAGTCCAACACTCTATTCATTGTGCCAGTGAGCTGGCAAGTCTATGTCCATCTCATGGCACATGTGGTCTTAGGACAGGATATAGATGGTATAGATATAGAATGTAGATGATATAGAATGGAGATAGGTAAAGGTAGATGTAGGTAGATGTAAAGGTAGAGGTAGGTAGATGTAGGTGGATGTGGGCGGATGTAGACATAGAGATGGGTAGCGATAGATAGATAGATAGATAGATAGATAGATAGATAGAAACATAGGTGTATGTATATGGGAAGTTAGGTGGCACAGCAGATAGAGTAATGAGCCTAGAGTCAGGAAGACTCATCTTCCTAAGCTCAAATCTGTCCTCAGACATTTACCAGCTCTGTAACCCTGGATGAGTCACTTGACCTCTTTGCCTCAGTTTCTTCACTTGTAAAATGAGCTGGAGAAAGAAATGGCAAATGACTCCAGGATCTTTGCTAAGAAAATCCCAAATGGAGTCACAAAGAGTCAGACAAGACTGAAAAAGTACTGAACAACAGCCACATAAATATACATATAGAGGACATAGATATGTATGTGTATCAATTGCTTATTACACAGTATAAATCCTCATTCATAATGTGATGTGATATTCATAATATGTTCCTGTTTCATAATGTTCTATAAATAATTGTGAAAGAGTAGAGTAAATGATGTCATCAAAGAAGTGAATGAGGAAGTTGGTCTGGTCCAATGATAGTAGCAAGGGACAGCTTGTGAACAGCCCTGGTACACCCCTGAAAAGCAAGAGATGCCTTCAGAATGTTGTGGCAGTCCTTTTTGGTGACCTTATAAGAAGACATTAAAAAGTCACAGAGGATGAAGAGTCATAGCATGTTTGGAAACTGCATTATTGGAAGAAATGTTCACCCCCATGGCACCAAATATCCATGAGAATGTTTCAGAATTATTTATATAATTAGATCTTTACCACACCCATCTGCATGTGACCCTCCATGGAAATCTACCTGTTTAGCCTTGCTGTAGCAGTAGGTGACAATAGGTTCTCAAAGGTTGTGCCAGTGGACCATAAATTCTGAGAGATCCCATGGAATGAAAGGGTTTGAGTTGAGTTCCGACAAAGGGTTGCATTTACTGTCCAATAAACACTTTTTTAAAAAAGCAGGGAAACTGATCAGCAGTATGTGTTTGCTATGCAACCAATTCTTTAGCCACGATGGTGATCTATGAAATTGATTTTTAAAAAGTTTTTTTTAACATTTTGGTTAAAATAATATCTGAAAAAAAATCTTGAATTTCTTGCCTAACCATACTTTTATAGAAAGGGAACACTTACTAATGTTTTTACTAGGAATATTTGATATATAAACACCCAACCCAGAAGACTCTGGTATGTTATCCCACAATTATACATATATTCTGGGGGAAAGTGGACTCAAGCTTAGAGAGGGGATGAATCATTCAATCAATGAAACATTTATTAAGTACTTACAATGAGCAAAGCATTTGCTAAGCTTTGAGGATACAAATAGAAAAGACACTCCCTGCCCTCAAGGATCTCACATATGAAGGGTTCAGCAGCAAGTCAGATGACAAAGTCCTATGGTCATTAGGAGGCAGAAGCGAAGCAGATGATAATGCCTCTTCTCTTCTGTCATATCCATTAAAAAAATCCTAAAAATTCCTGACGTCGAACCATTTGACAGAGCCATGAAGTTTGGTGACAAGACCTTTCTTTCCTGGGTCTCCGGTAGCTGTGGCTCCACAGGGGTTGCTTTCCAGAATAATGGCTGAGAGTATCAGACTGGAAATATCACTATTCATTCACAAGAGTCTTGGGCTCGGTTTCCTGGTTGTCTCCATCAGGGTCTGAGGGAAGATATTTGGTAAGATGGTGGTGGTGTTTGTCCAGGTGTTGAAGGTGCTCCAACTTAGGGCCTACTTAGTTCTGCTTCAATTTTTTGACAAAATAAGGGCCTCAGGAGTCACTGTACATAGGAGGTTTGTTTTGTGCAAACACAAAAAAGCGACATAGCAAGGATAAAGTGATACTTCATTCTTCTGGATATGGCCCCTCTCATTTCCATCTGGAAATGCAGCAGCTCCTATGGTTTCAAGTGTAAAAGGAACCAACTTTACCTGGCTGGAACATTTTATGGCCCCAATCCCAGAAGCCATGTCAGTGAAGTTGCATTGTGAGGAGGAAGTTGGGGAAGCTGTGTCATGAAACCTTGTTATCATGCCTACCTAGCACATGCTGTGTTAGCTGGGCTGACTTGCTTCCCCCATGAGTGGCAGCTGGTTGACTGGTAGTCAGGATGGTTGTCCTCTTCTCCATAGGAGCCACGTCCCTGGATAATGGCTCTGAGAGCTAGGCTGGGAGAAGGACTGGGCGCTGCCATTTTAATTTCCTGTTCCTGCCAGCAGTTATTGCTGATAGTGATAGGGAAGGTGGATTCTTTCTCCACAATGATTCCTGCCCTCAATGATAGTGACAGGGGCTAGGCTGGCATCGGGTCAAATGGTTTGGAGGATATCACTGTTCCCATGGTTTTTCAGTTCACAACCCTGGGATATTTCCATCAGATTCAAAGGAGAGATGGTAGTCAAGGGGTGGGGTGGTGGCAGTAGTGGTTTGACTTGCCTGGCTTATGCTAGTAAAGGTATGTCTTAGGTCCAGATTGGATGGAAGAGCTCTTCTCTCTTTCTCAGATAAGTTCTCCTTGCCTATGTGTAGCTCTCTTCTGGGCTCCAAGGGGCAATGCCCACTGCTGCCTTTCCTTCTTATGCCTGTCTTCTTAGTTCATAATCTAACCACAGATATTAGCCACTACTGTTCTGGAAACAATGCTATCCCAACCCAGTTAAGGGGAAGTCCAAACCTTCTGATATTTCAAAGTTCCTAAGATTGGCCTCTGATCAGGAGCAGGGCAAAGACCAAAAGGGGGACCAGAAACTCTTTCTTTGTTCCCCAACAGAATCCATCTTTGGAGCTTGACTAGAGCTATTCTGCTTTTAGACAATCCTTCTATTAGAATGTTAGATCCTGAACTGGGCTGCCATTTTGCCCAAGCCCCTGAGTGTGTGATTGATTCTGTTCGACCAATCACACAATATCTATTATCTACACCATCTACTTTCATTCAATCCAAACTTCGTTTGCACCTTTTATTGGTTGATTCTTTAATTCAAATATCTCACTTAATTGATTGATTCTGTATCTCAATCAAAGAGTCTTTCTCACCTGGTAAAAGTATCAGGACAGCAAAACATCTTATGCAGCAGTTACATTTATGTGGATTGAGGAGCATGGGGACCCCCTTATATATGTAGATACTGGGTGTGCCAAAAGTCTTAGTGAAGTTTTAAGATATCAAAAGTCAAATAGCTTTACAAGTCTCAATAACTTCTCAAGGAAAGGAGAAGCTTTTCAGCTTACATATGCACTAAGGTTTTTGGACATCCTGTTCACATGTGGATGTACATACATAAATGTGTCTTTATCCTATTCCTCTATAATTTTCATTTCATCAGAGACTATAAAGATGTCACCCCTATAAAAGATTATGTGTAAATGTGTATCTGTTCCTTTTTCTGTTCTCATTGCTTAACGTATACCCATAGATTAATCACCTCCCATCAATCATGAATTGGACATTTAGGAACACTTAGGTGGTGGATAGAACATGGCACTTACGTTCAGAGAGACCCAGAGTCAAATCTGGTCTCAGACACTTAGTAGATGGAACTGGATATGTCTCATATCCTTTCTTGACTTCAATTTCATCATTTATAGAATGGAGATAATACTAGAACCTACATCACAGCTTTGTTATGAGGGTGAACCAAGATTTATTTATATATTTATATACATATTAATCTCTCTGTGTATTCATCTACATCTCTTTTTTTCTATCTCTGTCTCTCTGGTTATCTCTCTGTCTCTCTCCACATGTGTCTGTCTGTGTGTGTAATCTTGGTTGCATGCATATATAAAATATATGAATATAGATTAAATATTATACATAGTATATAGATAAAGATAGACTGACAGAGAGACAGAGAGGTAGAGGAGAAGGGGAATGGAGGAAAGAAGGTTATGATTATTTCCTCCTGAGAATTTTACATTCACAGGCCATTTTCAGAATTAAGGGAATGAGTTTATGTTGGTTGTTTATTCTAGCAATAGATGCTTTTTAAAAACTGATCATGGAGATGCCTAGTAACATTACTTCTGGAATAAAATTTTCCAGACATGAAATTCATATTTATTTAATCACAGTTGAGATGTATTTCATGTGCCAGTACAAGAATAGCATCCAGACAAATGTCAGGAGCAAAGTCAAACACCAGCTAATGTTAGCATTATCCATAATGGTATGGCTAATGTCAATTTGTAACTGGGGGGAGAGGGAGAAGCAAGAACAATCAACCCATTGCGACATTGTTGGAATGGATAGAATTGCTATCTTTCCAGCTGTTAATGACATTGCTATAGTTAGATTTGTTTTCTTGGCAGAGTCTTAGCTTCCTGGCCTGAAAAATTTCTCTTTGCCTTATATCATTAGCCACGACAGGATGTGATAACCAAGTCAACTCTGAAATATCCACCCTCAGATCTTACTTTCACCTTCTTATTGGAAAGGCTACATTCTGTTATTTAACTGCTTTGTGGATATTATCACCATCATCACTTTTTCTTAATCTCATACACAGTCTGGTATTTAGCGAGAACTGGAAAGGAAGTATTGTTTAATCTAAAACATATAGTTGTCCTTTCTCCATAAAGACAGTAAGTTTACAAAGGAAGAGAGAGTCAATATTTATATGCTTGCATTACCATAATGAGCAATGATACAGTCCAGGAATGGGGCAAGGAAGGACTTGGTCAGTAAACATTTATTAAGTTACTACTATGTGCTAAGCTCTGGGGAAACAATGAAAGGCAAACGACAATCCCTGGCCTCAAATAGCTTAAAATCTGTACCTACTTAGTAGTGGAGAAAGACAGGTCTGTTGGTTCTCCTAAGGCAGAATTTTGTAATCGGCTTCCCTGGAAGTTCTGGGAATTTCCAGGATCTCATATACACTCACATTCAAATACAAGCAGACCAAAGCATCTGAATATTGTTTATTTTCTTCTATTTTTTAAATTATTCCTGCTACTACTTAACTTTGATCAAGAAATGACTTGGTTTTCAGCTTTGAAAATAATGATCTCCACCCCCTTGACATATCACCACTCTTGCCTAGATCTCCATTCCTGAGACACCTCAAGCAAGAGGTTTTTCCTGTGGGAAAAAGTAATATCTCTGTGTTAATTTGATGCACCATGAATTCATTCCATAGTGCATTCATTGAACAAAAATTTATTAGGCAGCCATTATGTGCAGGACATTTTGTTAGACACTGGATTCCTCAAGGAGTTTTATTTTATTGTCAGTTTTTGTTAATTTCAACTGACAGGTCAGATTTCTCCTCTTATACTTTCTTTGCTGACTCATTCACCATTGCAATCGCATGAAGCATTTTCCACTCTCAATTTCCCAAACTTGTCTTGGCTATAAGTCTCTCACTAGAAAATGTATCTTTATTGTCTTCTCTGTAATCTCAGAAAAATGACCTGGCTGGGTTAATGAATGAATAAATTAATAAAAATGGATTTATTAAACAATACTACATTGTAGGCACTGTATTAGGAAATGGGAGTGCTAATTGTAAGATTTCCTCCAATCTCATTTCTCCAATTAGTTACAGTTGTCCTAAGTCATTATAGCTGGTATTGATATAGGGCTTTAAAGGTTGCAAGTCCTTTACAAATTTGTCTCATTTGAACATCACCACAACCATGAAATCTGATTACTATTATCATCTCATTTTATACAGGCCAACAGAGATTAAGTGCCTTACCTGTGGTCACATAGTGTGAGCCTGTGGCCAGATTTTAACTCTCTCTCTTTTTTAATATCTGTCCCAGTCAGGATTGATAGATCCAAGAATGTGTTCTGTCTCAAAGAAACAAAATCTTCTACTTGTCCTGGAAAAGTTTATTGAAAGAAATGAGATAGAAGGCTGTAGGTTAGTAGGCAAACTCTAATACCCTACTCCCAATTTGGGAAGGATACTGAAGCTGGCATGTAAGATAATATTGCTCAAAACCATACATCATACTTCTTTGTACAATTTTGCACATGAACTTATTTTCTAGCACAGTGTTGTTTTTGCCAGGTATCTCTCTCCATTTGGCAAGTTAGTCAAAGGTTTGCTCATTAAGACTCTGGGCTCATTTGGCCTCCTTGTTATGGTAATTAATTTATGCTGTTTTCACTTCTGGATGAAATTATTATAATCACTGGTGATGTCATTTCTGTTGTCCATTTCTTATTTCTTTTTTTAATTTTTTAAAAATTTTCAAGAGTTTATTTAAATAATATCGAATTAAATCTTAGTATTTTATGTTATAGTTAGTGGCAATGCCATTTTGGGTGTCCATTTCCCATTTTGAAAAAAAAATCAAGCCCAATTCTGGGCTAAATATTCTTAATTCTTTTACTCACTACTATTTTTATTCTTATTTGCCATAAATTCTGGTTATAGCTCTGATGTGTCAGTGATCTAGCTAACATAAAGGTAACTTCTACATTCACAATATCTTTTCTCATATGCTAAAATTCTACTCAATTTCATTTGTGTGTGTGTGTGTGTGTGTGCATGCGTGATGTTATTGAGTGTTCACTATATCAAGCGCCTACCAAGTCTTTTTTTGGAGAAAGTGCTTGTCATGTAGAAGCACAGGGCTTCTTTGAAATCTACCAGTATTTGACCTTTCTCTTTTCATTTGCCTGAACTGTAATTCCCAAATATTTTTTCCTACATCTTTGCCTTTTTTCCCTTTGAATTGAATTCACCAAGTATCAGAGTGTATACTGATTTGGTTTGGAAAGTCTCATCAAAGTCTTCATAGAATTTCTCGACCACATCATCCTTGGCAACTCATGTTGATAAATAAGGTGAACTTATTTTTGTAGCACTCTTTAAAAAAATACTTATCATTAAAACAGCAGTACCTGGTGATCAAGTGTCCCATGAAATAATGTTTATTGTGGTTTTAGAGCATATAACAAAACCTAGCCTAACTCCCTTCTTTGCCTCTCTGAGTGATACCTGGGAGTCATCTTTCCATTTAGGTGCTGCCTTCTTCTTTTTATTGTTATTTTTAATAGCAAGAAGGCCAAATCGATATTACTTAACTCATCCCTCAGTATGTTCATTTGCTTGTCTTTGAACAAGGATCTCACATATTTCCTGCCAATAGTCAAATCAAAATATGTTGTTAGTATAAAATCTGTGATGTTTCGGTCCCTTTTCCTTCTACTCTTCCACCATCACTTTTGAAGTGGAAAAGGAATGGACAGCAGTGAGGACATTTTCCAATTTCTTATGTGGATTACCACTGATAAAAAATGTTCCATTATATTGTGGCCAGTCCACTGGTGATGAGCTAGGCTGGTTTTAGAATCATATTGGAAGTTTCTTGCAGATAGAACCTGCTACAGATTGTGCTCCATTTTCACAGGCTTCGGGAACCCAGGACCACTCCCATGCGATAAGTGGAGGAGTGAAATCCATAAGCATAAATTAAATAGGAAAATAAAAATTCTCAGTGCCTATTGAAATAGCTAGGAAGGAACAACTTAAAATGGGAATTGAATGGATTGTCTGGAAAACAGGAAAACTTACATGTTCCATAAAGGAGAAATGGAATGGCAGAGAGTATAAAAATCTGTTCTACCAGACCTGCACCATGATCTGAACACCTCTACAATTCCTTGCTCTTGCCCACTCACTCCGTGCCACACTCATATGGCCTGGTCCAACTCCCTAGTTCCTGTCTACTGTTCTTATGTACCTGTCCGCTGTGTGGCATCTTTTAAAACTTCCCATGATGGCTACTCTACTTAAAAAATCAATCTAAGGCCAAGCACAAGATCCCAGGAACTAGGATGTTTATCAGTTCTCTATGACATGATTAAAGCCAAATCCTCTTGAATTAGCTGTCCCAGGACTGGGACACTATCTTACTCTATGTCTTTCCCAACAATTAGCATGGAGTTATTTTCCCAATAGATGTTTGTTGAATTTATAGGTGGAGGTGTTGAATGAATACAAATGTCTCCAACTTTGCCTTCCTATCCTATCCAAGTGTTAAGAAACACTTCATTTGTTTATTAACATAACATGAATAAGACATATTCAGGTCTAAACAAATCACTCAGCAGTACCCTAGAGACAAAAGAATTACTGCCATTTTTGGAAGACCTTGAATTACAAGAAGAAGGTGGCAGCCCCCTGCATGAGAGCTGGCTCTAACTCAATGACACCAATGATAAAAATATTTATTAAACCTAGATTCCATTCCTTGCCCCACCTCTTCAAGAACCTCAAACCATCAAACATTTTACTCTCATGTCTTTTCAACATTTCTTACTCAGAAATAAAACTAGAGTGCATGAGGCAGTTTCTATTTTTTTGCAGGTAATTCATGAGTCAGAGTGTAGCATTTAAGCCAATAGTTAATAACAGTTTTCCTATTTTTATACAAGTTAGAGTTTCAGTCAACTCCCTTGAAGCAACAGTTTGGTTGTTAATTATGATAATGACATTCAAATGCATTTTTCACCTTTCTATTGGGCTTCCTTGACTATATTGATGACCAGAAGTTTTCTGCATCCACATTTTAGAGGTTCTCTCTCATCTAATTTCTTTGTTCTGCACATTTCTTTAATGTGTTTTTTGATTGATGATGAATTCTTTGTTTCGTTCTTTTAATATTTTGACTCTTCGTGTCACCTCTTGGTTTTTTCTTTAAATCGTTGATCAATGTTATCAGGAATTTCTGATTTTTTAAAAATTTTCTAGATTGCTTTCTACATATTTATTATTTCCTTTAACCAAGACACATGCTATTCAAGTTGTGTGTAGCATGTACAGGCTAAATATTGATGTAACCTTCTAACGCCTTCCCTCCAGTCTTCGATAATTTTCTCTAACTCCTTCTACCATGATGGTAGACAACTCATTGGAACAGCAGATAAAGTACCAGACTTGAAGTCAGGAAGATCTAAACTCTAATCCTGACTCATATACATACTATGAGATCCTGGGCAAATTACTTAGCTTTAGGCCCAATTTTCTTACCTGTTAAATAGGCCTGATGATACCTACTTTGTAAGCACATGATTTTTAATGATTTTATATTGAGAAAAATAAAATAAAAAAATATTTTATTTTTTAATAGAAGAGGCAGCAGAAAGGGGTGTTGTCAACAGACCTGATTTAAACATGTAATTTTGGGCAATTCATTCAATCTCAGAGCTTCAGTTTCCTCATCTGTAAAAGACATATGCTGTGGTTTTCAAGGATATATGTGTGTGTATACACACACACAGACATACACACATATATCCTTGAAAATTTTAAAAGGACATATAAATGTTATTAAGAGATTATTATTATTGAGATGGTATAGAGTCAAAATGGGTACATGATTTAGAAATAAAAGGTGACATCATAAGAAAATTAGGAGAACATGGGATGCTTTACCTGTTAGATCAGATCTATGGATAAGGAAAGAATATATGAGAGATAGAGAGATAGAGAACATTATAGAATGTACAATGGATAATTTTAATTGTATTAAATTAAAAACATTTTACACAAACAAAACCAATGCAGCCAAGATTAGGAGGAAATCAGGAAACTGGGGAAAAATTACAAATTTTTTTTTTTTCTGATAAAAGCCTTATTTCTCAAGTATGTAAAGAAGTAAGTTAAATTTGTAAAAATATGAGTCATTCACCAATTGAAAGGTAGTAAAATAATATGAACAGGAAGTTTTCAGAAGAAGAAATAAAAGCTATCTATAGTCATATGGAAAAAGTGCTTAAATCACTATTGATAAGGAAAAAAACAAATTAAAACAATTCTAAGGTACCACCTCACACCCACCAGATTGGCTAATATTACAGAAAAAGAAAATGACAAATGTTGAAATGGATGTAGAAAAATAGGGACACTAATCCACTCTTGGTGGAGTTGTGAACTGATCCAACCATTCTGGAGAGCAATTTGGAACTATGCCTGCAGGGTTATAAAAACTGTGCATAATCTTTGACCCAGCAATACCTCTGGTAGGTTTGTACTCCAAAGAGATTAAAGAACAGGGAAGAGGTTCTATGTGTGCAAAAATATTCATAGAAGCTCTTTTTGTGGTGAAGGAATTGGAAATTGAAGGGATGTCTGTCAATTGGGGAATGGCTGAACAAGACGTGGTACAGGATTGTGATAGAATAGTATTGTGCTATAAGAAATGATGAATAAGATGCTTTCAGAAAAGTCTGGGAAGACATAGGACCTGATGCAAAGTGAAGTGAGCAGAGTCAGGAGATCATTGCAGACAGCAACAGCAATATTGTTTGATGATCAGCTAGAAATGGCCTAGTTATTCTCAGCAATACAACGATACAAGAACATTCTGAAGTATTTGTGATGAAAAATGCCGTCCATCTCCATAGAAAGAACTAATAAAGTCTGAATGCAAATTGAAGCATACTTTTAAAATAACCTTATTTTTATGTTTCTGTTTTTGTTTGGTTTTTTTTGGTCTGTTTTGCAACATGACTAATATGGAAATATTTTCATGACTGTGTATGTATAATTTATGTCAAAGTGTCACGAAGGTGGGAGAGGAGGGAGAGAAAGAATTTGGAACTCATAAATTATTTTTAAAAGAATGTTAAAATCATTTTTAATGATTTCATATTGAGAAAAATAAAATTACAATATTCTAATTTTTTAATAGAAGAGGCAGCACAAAGGAGTGCTGTTAATGGACTTGATTTAAATATGTAACTTTGGGAAATTCACTTAATCTCTGCACTTCAGTTTCCTCATCTGTAAAAGGCAGATGCAGAACTCGATGGAATCTAAAGATGTTTCTAGTTCTACTAGTTACATGGCACAGTGGATAGTGCAATGGACCTGAAATCAGGAAGACCTGGGTTCAAATCTTCCCTGAGGTACTTACTGTGTGACATTACGCAAGTCACTTTATCTGCCTTAGTTCCCTCAATTGTTAAATGAGATAATACTAGCACCTATATCCCAAGGTTTCTATGATTAAATAAGTTTATACAGTATTTTGAACACCTCAATGTACTATAGAAATCCTCATTGTTGTTATTAGCTGTCAAACCTATCATCCTATGGTTTTCGAAGCCTGATTTTAAGAATATTACTAGATAGCTCCACTCTTCTTCCTATGGCCTTTACAATGGCAACAGCCATAGAAATACTATTCACGATGTGTATATGTATGTATATAGGTCACGAAGTGGTTTTACTCTCTCTTATCAACTATTATGATAGATTACATTAGCTCATGATGATTGTAGAAAAGATACTAGCTAATAAAATTACTCTATTTTGGCAAAGTTTATCTGTTAGTTCCATTTGTGTCATCAAACTTGAAAAAGACTTTTAAAAATTCCAATCTAAGTATATCCATTTCCTCTTGTCTAGATAAAGGTATTTATTCATACCCTCCATTTCTTAATTAGGTAGCATAGCTAAAGTTTGTTCTGAGTGTAGATTGTCTTTTTGAGGGTTAAAATAAACCCTGCAAATTTACTGAAACTATTGTCTTCACTAATATCTTTCCTGATTCCCTACTGTATTCCAAGTATCCTTTCATATCATCAGAAAATGAGGATATTTATCTCCTCTAATATTTTTGTGTCTTGTCTTATCTTATTGCTATTGGTAACATTTTTAGAACTATATGAAATAATAGAATGAATATATTGTGTTAATGCCTTGAGGTTCTTCAGGCTTTCCCTCTTCAGGTTCAAGTAATTCATTTATTTCTAGTCTCTTGAGATCTGATTTAAGTTTAGGTATAAAGTGACTTCATACAAGTTCCCTAAATTTAACTTTAATGCATTGTTAGGTAGTCTGGAGATGAAGATATCAATGACAAGAAACAGCATGCAGCTTTTTTCTTAAGCTATTAATATCTGTTTCTAGTCTTGTTATGTCTAATTAAAAACATGTCTATCTTTAGTCCATTTCATGTGCATTGTGGTTTGCCCACTTCCTTGGCCCCCACCATCTGTGCTGAGGCATTTCCAGCACATCTTGGTATTTCTGATTTGTTCTCTTACCACCCTGGTGAAATAACAGAAGACACTCCATTGTCTTCCACATCAGAGTGAGCATCATAACAGTGCCAAATGGCACCAGTCTGACAGCATATGGCGCCCAGTCAATTTTTTTTAAACAGACTATGTGGTTTCATTGATGTCAAGAACTCTGAGTGAGGAACTTCTACCAATGTAGACTTATACTACCTTTCAACTTAGGGTTTTAGAGAAAGTTGCTGTAGTAGGAAGGCCGAATTTATGATCTCAAATATAATCATGTATATGTTTGAATGGTCCGAAATCGCAAGGTATGAGAGATTCTCTAAGGAGAAAACAACAAGAAATTTATTTAGGCCCCACCGCAGCAAAAACT
>CM053623.1:353161351-353176240 GCA_028646595.1 Phalanger gymnotis
AAGGGCAACTAGGAGGCCAAAGAAAAGCAAGAGAGTATTTAGCCAAATCATGTTCACTGGCCTCATGTTCCTGCTCGC
The DNA here is from genome assembly GCA_028646595.1 of Phalanger gymnotis. NCBI lineage: Eukaryota > Metazoa > Chordata > Mammalia > Diprotodontia > Phalangeridae > Phalanger > Phalanger gymnotis. The sequence goes on from CM053623.1 coordinate 353,161,430, forward strand.
ACTCGGGTAAGCCCCGCTTCTGCAGCTTCTGGCCTCCACACCTTCCGCTGCCGCCGCCGCCGCTGAAGTTGTCTCCCGGCTCACCCCTCCTCGCAGCCGAGCTTCCGGCATTCTCAAGCCCCGCCTCAATGACCAGAGACCATTGGTTCCCGAGCTGGCCCCTCCTAAGTCACCAATCCATACCCACACAGGTTTCACACCTGACAGGGCCCTGGGCCTGGGGCTTAGCACTTAACAGCTGAAAGTACTTCCACTCAAAAGAAACAAAAGCCATGCTAATGAGACAATTTTGCTTAACAACACAGCATATTAAGGAAAATTCCATTTAATTTTGTGCTTATTAATGTTTGGAAAATAAAAAGGATGTGGAATTTTGTTTAAAACATTTTAATCTAGTCATATTGTGTGATTTTTATTTATTTTTTTTTGTTAGTGATATAGTCTATTATGTTCAATTGTCCTAATGTTAAATTCATCTTGTATTCCTGGTATGAATCCAACCTTGTTATAAAGGCAGCTAGATCCTAGATCACACAGTAAATAGAGATGGATTTGGATTCAGTAGTACCTGAGATTGAATCCTGACTCAGAGACTTACTAGTTATGTGTCCTCAGGCAAATCACTTAACTTCTCTTTCCGTTTAAATTTGTCATGGCAATAATAATAATAACATGTACGCACAGGCTTGATATGAGTATCAAATGAGATAATCTACGTAAAACATTTTGCTAATCTTAAGGTGGTAAGTAAATGTTGGCTATTATTATTTATTTATTTTTGATATGTTGCAACCTCTTTACCAAGATTTTATTAAATATTTTACAACAATATTTATTAGGAAAATTGGTGTATGGTCTTCTTTATCTACTTTATCTATCCCTAATTTGTTTATCAGGACCATATTTGTCTCAAAACAGGATCTTGGCAATTTGCTATCTATTCCTATTTTTAGAAACAATGTATGTAAAATTGGATTTAATGCTTCTTTAAATATTTGATAGAATTTACTTTTAAATATCTAATCCCTGGGATGTTTTCTTTAGGAGTTCATTTATGGTTTCTTCTTTCTTTTTTTCTGAGATGAGAGTATCAAAATGATCTGTTTCTTCATCTTCTAATCTAAGTAATTTAAGTTTTAGAAGTATTCATCTCTCTATTTAAATAATAAGTATGGGAGGCAAATAATTTGGTAAGCTAGTTTCAATTTTTCCCATCTTTACTCTTCATCTTTTAGGAATCCCCCTTCAATTTTTTTGTTGTAACAATTAGGACAGCTTGTCTATTTTATTATGGTACTTAAAAAAAATCTCTGAACTTTATTATTTTGGGGGTATTTATCTGTTTTATTTTAGAATTTAGATTTTTGCTTTTAGATTTTAAAATGCTAATTTTCTATATTTTTATTTGCATACTATTGATGCATTTTATATTCTCACTCTTTTGTTGATGGAAATGTTTAAGGATATACATTTTCAACTAAGGATTGCTTTGGTAATCACCAAAAAAATTTGGAAAGTTGACCCACTGTGATTTCCTTTCATGATATCATCTGTTGTTTCTATGATTTGTCCTTTGGCCTGCCAATTTATTAGTAGTAAATTATTTAGCCTCTATTTAATCTTAGATCCTTTCTTCAGATGTCTTTTATGGATTATAATTTTTATAGAATTATGGTGAATAAAATATGCCTTTAATATTTTTAATTTCCTGCAATTGTTTGTTGCTACTAATGGCATAGTAAATGATCAATTTTTTTGTTAAATTGTTGCACATAACTTAGAATATGTATTCTTCTTTACATTTCCCATTCCGTAATCACCAAAGATCTATCATGTTTAATGCTTCTGTGATTTTCTTTAGGTCCTTAATTTCTTCATTACTTATCCTTTTATTTGCTCTCTATAGGTCTGAAGGGAGCACATTGAGGCGTCTGATAACTTTAGTATTAATGTTTGTTTCTCCCTGTAATTTGCTTTAAATACCTACGTGATGGATTATTTGCGGTGTGTGCATACATACATACATACATATATGTATATATATATATACATATATATATATATACATAGATGATGTTATTTCATTATCTTTGGTTCCTTTAAACATAATAAATGCATTCGATTGCTTGTTACTTTCAACCATATATATTTTTATTGGTGACCTGTCTGAGATGATGTTTGACACCCCTGCTTTTTCGAGTTTCCCTGAGGCATATTAAATTCTGTGCTGGTCCTTCGTGTTAAATCTGTAAAAATCTTTGGTTTTTTTCCAATTTCAAATGTGTCTCTGCTCAGATCCATTCTAATGATCCATTCTAATTTTCTCCTTCATATTATTGGTGACTTGTTTTCAAGAAATACTTCTAACATATTCTGCATATATGATCCTGGGGCAGTCACTCTCCACAATCATAAGCTATAGAGAACATGGTACCCTGCAATGATTGAGGAAGTTTCCTCACCCAAGAAACTTCCTGTGCCAAGTAAGACGTGTGTGCATTACCTATCTCTACATTTACCCCAACTTTTTTTTTCCATTGTCTATGATACCTTTAGGAACAATGTAAATTCTTTATTTATGTCTCTTGACTTCATCCGTTTTAATCATCTACTCAGATCATAATCACCACACCTGGTTTTTTGGAGATTATTAAAGCATGAAAGATTTTCTTCTATCCTCTCACTTTTACTTGTATGCAACTAATTAATGGATTTGTTTTCTTATCGATTTCTCTATTCTTTTATTCTTTTTACTGGAGAATTTGATGTACATGAATATATATATACTTATGTATACATATACATCTAGAATATATAGTGAAGTACACGTTGTATATATAATGTCCATACATATACATGCAAATATACACATATATGGGGCATATGCATATACACATTCAACAAAAGTTTTAATGTAGTTTAAGCTATTATATATTATATTGCATTACCATTAAGTCATGTATATGCGAATATTATGTATATATAATATTTATGTAGAGGCATATACATGTGTATATTTGCTTTATATATAATATGTATAATATAGGAATATGTGTGTGTAGGCAGAAATGTATATGCACATATATACATATACAGATGCACATATACATATGCCTACATATACATATGTATGTGTATATATACACATACACACATGCACACATACATACATATATACATACACACATAAAGAGTTCATGGTCAGGAAAGCAGCAAGCATTTATTAAGTTCCTATCATGTGTCAAACACTGTGCTAAGCACTTCCAACAACAACCCTTTGAGATAAGTGATATCATTCTTCCCATTTTACAGTTGAGAAAATTGAGGCAACACAGATTCATTGACTTTATAGTTGAGGATATTGAGGCTGTTTAGTGATTTGTCCGTGGGCATTGAGCAAATTAGAATCTAAAGGCAGATTTGAATTCAAGTATTCCTAACTCCAAAGTCACCTAGCTCCCTAAGGCTTCTGTCCTGTCACTACAGCTACATTTAAGGATGGGTCATGAGTATGCCTTAAACAAAAAAGACAACAAGAAGAAAACAAAGGATTTGGTAGAATTAGTTCTAATATACATCTAAAGGCAAAAATAGGCATCATTTCATAGTGTTTCTGGTCATCTTGTATTGAACTATCGCTAATTATTTTCCAAGAAAAAGACTAACGTGGGAATAATTGCGGGTTATGTACCAGTATGAGTTACTGGGGATGAAGAAGTTGAACGGTTCTATGAAAAACTCAATAATACCCTTCCATTTATATCAATACACACACTATTTGATGACTTCGATGGAAAGGTGAGAAAAAGGTGAGGATGGTGAGAAATAGGAGAAAGCATGATAAAGGAGAAATAAATGAGAGTCCAATGGCTTACAGAATACACATAAGCCTCATGTCTTTATTTTGCAAGTGGGTTTTTTGTGACAATGGTTGATAAACACTAGATACGATGAGCACCAAATTATCTCAAAACGTGTAAAAAATAAAGATTTTTAAAAGACAGGAAATTGTGATCTCACATTAGGCACCAATACGAATTGATCAAGTCACTGTGTTGTGTCTCCTATGTCTCACAATCAATTCCAAAGTTCTTCAGAGATGTTGAGTCTCTCTTTGTACAGCTCCTCCTGATCTCTGTGTGAGCACTTGCTTTATGTGCATTCTCTGTAAAGTAGTCTTTCACTCAGATGTACATTTGGCATTTGTACAATGCGGCCAGCCTATCGGAGTTGCACTCTCTGCAGTAGAGTTTGAATGTTTGGCAGTTCGGTTCAAGAAAAGACTCCAGTGTCCAGTGCCTTATCTTGCCAGGTGATCTTCAGAATTTTCCTAAGTCTATTGGAAGTGATTCAGTTTCCTGGCATGGTGCTGGTAGACTGTCGAGGTTTCATAGGCACACGGCAATGAGGTCAGCACAACAGCTCTGACACAGAGACACCTAGCATGGCATGCCTACATCAAAGAAGGCACTGTGCTCTATGAGTAAAGCAGAATTGCAGAAGCTAAAAAAATAAGTAAGATGAGTAAATTTAGAGACATCTCTACTCCAAATATTCATATAGATTATTTGTGCCTTCTGAGCTTGTATTAGTCTGATTAGCCACAGTCAGACACACTTCATCTTGACCCCAACATATTAATATTATTTTGGTCCTCTAAGAACACAAAGGAAAGCTGCCAACCATTGTGTGCATGTGTTTATTCTTAATAATATATTTTTTCAACTACATGTTTTAGCATTTATTTCTGTAAGATTTCGAGTTCAGAATTTCTCTCCCTTCCTTCTTTTTATTCCCCCTCCCCAATACAGCAGCAATCTGACATAGGTTATACATGTACAATCATGTTAAACATATTTCCACATTACTCATGTTGTAAAAGAAGAATCAGAGCAAAAAGGGAAAACCATGAGAAGGAAAAAAGCCAAAGTAAAAATAGTGTGCCTTGATCTTCTTTCTCTGGATGTGGGTAGCATTTTCCATCATGAGCCTTTTGGAACTGTCTTGGATCATTGTATTTCTGAGAAGAACTAAGTCTATCATAGCTGATCCATTGCACTATGTTGCTGTTGCTGTTGCTGTGTGCAATATTGTCCTGGTTCTGCTCACTTCACTCAGCATCGGTTCATGTAAGTCTTTCCCGATTTCTCTGAAATTTACCTGCTCATCATTTCTTGTAGAACAATAGTATTCCATCACAATCCTATACCATATCTTGTTCAGCCATTCTGCAATGTATGGTATCCCCTCAATTCTCTATTCTTTGCCACTGCAAAAAAGACCTGCAATAAATATTTTTGCACATGTGGGTCCTTTTCCCCTTTTTCGTGGTCTCTTTGGGATACAGACCTAATAGTGGTATTAACTGCCAACCATCATGGCAACAGTGAAGGGACTGTGGGCAGAGGAGTAGCAAATCAGCATGGCAGTATCAGGAACATTACTTTGGTAACAGTACAACAAAGGGATTGGAGATGATACACTCCGGAAACAAGAAAAAGATGTTAGGAAGTTGTTACCATAGTTCAGATATGACACAATGCAAATGTTAGTTAACTAAGACAATAGCAGCATGAGTGAAAAAGAAGCAAAAGATGGGAGCAGTTATGCAAGTAGAATATATAAGACTTGGTGATTTCCTCACTGTATGTAAGTGAGGGAGAGGAAAAAAATAAAAGATGCCTCCAATATAAAGGGGCCATGTATCGACAAAGATGGTGGAGTAATCTACAGTAATAGAGAAGTTAGGGGTAAGTGCAAGCATTGGGAGAAACTTGAAGTTATTCTCAAAAGTTAGGTACTTGAGGGCAGAGCCAAGATGATAGATTAGAAGCAGCAATGCAACTGAACTCCCACAAAAAAAATTTTAAAGTAACTCCTCAAGTCAAATTTTGGAGCAGCAGAGCCAACAAAAGGTCAGAGTGATATATTCTTACAATCTGAGCCAAATTAGGAGCTTGGCAGGAGACCTTATGCCATGGGGATGGGCACCGACCCTGAGCACATGATGCAATAGCACCAGTAGTGGGCCCTGGAGGTGACAGCAGCTATAGCAATGATTGCAGCAGCAGTAGGAGCTTGAAAAACTCTCAGCCCAGAGATGGTGGAGGGTCAGATAACTGGTCAGAAAGAGATTACAGGGGCACCTTTGCAGGGACTGGGTGCAGTTGACACTGATTGGCAACTCTATTGCACGTATACAATTCTGGGGTGCATATGTAAGGCAGGGAGAAGTGCTTGTGGTCAGTCATAAGGAAGTGGGGGCCCTGGTTGCAGTTCCAAGGCAGAAACAAGTGCTAATGCTGGTGGCTGCAAGAGATAAAGGAGCTTGATCATGGTTCCAGGGACAGGAGGAGCTATAGCACTTGCATCTGCCCTGATAAAAGACTCAAGAGCAGCAAAAAAATAAAATAAAATAAAATAAAATAAAATAAACATGAAAGAGTAACCTAAAGGACCCAATGGAGTTAAAAATATTTAGATTCCTTTATGGCTTATCCAAGTAAATATTTGTGGAATTGTATATAATTGAAATCTAAGGAATATCTGAAGCAACTCTTTCTTGACCTAAATAATGAAATTAATTTTAGTCTTCATCTGTTTCAGAAAAGGACCCAGGTAACATTCTTTTATTCACAAATGTCTTTGTTGATCTCTGGTTGGTCATAGATTTTTCTGACTCTAGGTGTCTACAAATAAACTTCCTGCCTACTATACTCCAGGGTGGTGATATTGTTTTGGGAGGGTGCTGATCTGAGCTACTAAGTAGATATGCTTCTTACCATGGAATAATTATGGGGACCTGGAGGCTTCAGGCAGCATTTAATAGTTGTAGCTGAAAGAGATGGATGAATTTGCCAAGCTGGTTGGAATCTATAGCCCATTTCTTTCTATCAACATTTCTTTCCATCTTAAAATTATGGAGTGTGCATGAAAGATACCTCTAAGTTCAGACAGAAGCCAAGAGAATATAATGACTTTGGAAATTTAAAACTTGTTTCTATCATGGTACACAGATTTCTATACAATGTGGTCACTCTTTTGGGGCCACATGGTTTTGAAAGCTCAACCTGCTCTTACATGTTAAAATGCAAGACCTCTCATCCTGACTTGGTTTCAGAAACTTTTTCTAAAAGGACTTTTCTGCTCTTTCTAGATAGTGGACATTGGTCCTACCTGAAAGAATATGTTCAATTTTATTTATTCATTCATCCATTTGATAAAATGGCAAACATGGGAATGCCAAATTTTCCTTTCCCAGATACATCGATGGCTGTCTGAAGTCACATAGGGCACAGAACTAAGTATCAGGTTTCAGTTTTGAAGCCTGAAAATGCATAGATAAGCAGAGGATGACATGGCATTCAGTCCTTATGCCAGACACTCTGGTTGTCTAGGACACTGACATCTTCCAGCAAGCCTGTATCTAAGCAGCATGGGAAGAAGAAAATGATGGTCTAAAGCTCCACGGGGTTCTTCTGAAGGCAAGGGTTAAAAGTAGCACATCTTACAGCTGCAGAACACTGGGAAGGCTGAGGATGCAGGTCTGATTACTTTGGAAATAATTTAGCTCCACAAAAATGTGAGGACAAGGCCAAGAACTGGCCCTGTGGGTGCCAGGGAGATTTTGATTTGAAATGGATTATGTTACTAGGCTCAATGTGCAAATTTTTTTTTGAAAGAATGTTGCGTGCCATATTTCCCCATGTGGATTTGAATTGAAATAGCATGTCTTGCCTAGAGAAAAAATTCTCTGAAACCCTGCTGGAGACAGCCTCAGAACAGCCTTCTGTGTTCCATTCACTGTGTGCTTGGGAAATAAAGGAATATCCAAGATACATCATTAAACTCTTTCTTGAATCTATTTTCTGAAATTTTCTGGGTACCTTACTATCTGTGGTTTCTTTCCCCATGGCTGGAATCAGGTTAGTAAATAGCATGTTGGAAACTACTCTCTTCCAAACCTCTGCTTCTTCCCAAACCTACCTTCTCAGCTGGATGTCATTCCAACCTCTTACTTTACTGAGAGAATCGAGGTCATTTCTCATGAGCTTTCTTGTCTTTCCTCCTCCAAACACTTTGAGATCATCTCCCACTCCATCTTCCTTTCCTCCAGCCTCTGATAATGATCATTCTTTCTAGCTATCATCCTAAAATGTCTTCTCCCTTTCTTAAACTCCTAGAAAAATGATGTTTACACTCATTACCTTCAATTCCTCTCTTCTCACTATCTCCTCATGGTTTTGCAATCTAGCTTATAAATTGAAATTGTTCTCTCAAAAGTTGCAAATGACCTCTTAATCACCAAATCTGTTGGTCTTCCTCAGGCATGTGGCTCCTGAGTGTCCTGCTGCATTTAATGTCATTGATTATCTTTCCCCCTGGATACTCCCTCCTTTATGGATTTTAGTGACACTGCTTTCTCTTGGTTCTTTTGATACCTGAATGAATGCTTCTTCTCAGGCTTCCTTGTTGGCTCATTATCTACCGTGTTCCCATCTTTGGTTATTCCTCAAAGTTCTCTCCTAGGACCTGTCCTCTTCTCTCTCCTTGAGTGACCCAACTATCTCCTGTGGATTTACTTTTCATCTCTATTCAAGTGAATTACCGACTTCACCCTCTTTCTTGAATTTCAGTCTCCTGTTAACATCTGGTTCTTGGATGTTTCAAACCGGATTTCTGAGAGAGATCTCAAACTTAGCCTGTCTGCAGCAAAATTCACTGTTTCCCCCCAAAATAATAACTAACTAAATAAAATAAATTTCTTTACCATATTTCCTATATCCATTGAAAGCACCACCATACTTCTAATCTAGTTACTATACATTTTCAATCAATTGCTAAATCTCGATGGATTTTTCCCCATTTAAAAAATATTTATTTTTAACATAATTTTCTTTTTAAATTTTGAGTTCCAAATTCCTTCCTTCCCTCCCACCAACTGCTCCAACCACTGAGAGGGCAAGCAGTACAATATCAGTTATACGTGTGAAGTCACGCAAAACATTTCCATATTAGCCATATCACAAAAAGCAAGAAAAATGAGGAAAGTAAGGAAAATATGCTTTGAATTTGCCCTCAGAATTCATAGGTTCTCTTTATGGAAGTGGATAACTTTTTTGTTCCATCAGGAGTCCTTTGGAATTTTCTTGGATGATCATCATTGCAATATTGCTGTTACTGCGCACGATGACCTCCCAGTTCTCATTTCATTTTGAATCAGTTTATATAGATCTTTCCATGTTTTTTCCCTAAAACCTCCCCCTTGTCATTTCTTATATTAGTATTCCATCATATACATAGGCCACACTTTATTCTACCATTCCCCAGTTGATTAGCAGTTCCCAATTCTTTGATATCACAAAGAGCTGCTATACATATTTTTGTACATATAGGTCCTTTACCTTTGTTCTCTTTGGGAAAGGAAAAGGACCTAGTAGTGTATTGATGGATCAAAGAGTATGCATAGTGTTATAGCCTTATGACCATAGTTTCAAATTGTTCTCCAGAATCATTAGAGGAGTTCACAATTCCACCAAAAGTTTCTTAGTGCCCTTATTTTCTCTTATTTCCTTCCAGCATTTTTCATTTCTGGAGGTTATGATGGTGGTACCTCAGAATTATCTTAGTTTCTCTAATCGATAGTGATTTGGAGACGTTTTTTCAAATGACCATAGATAGCTTTGATTTCTTCTTCCAAAAACTGCCTGTTCATACACTATTTATCAATTGGGGAATGGTTCTTATCTTTATAAATTTGACTCAGTCTACTATATATTTGAGAAATGAGGCCATTATCAGAGAAATTTGCTGTAATTTTTTATATGACTTCCTTGTCAGTGGTACCTTTTAGTAAAATGTAGTATCCCTGATTATCTTTTTAAATTAAATCTGCTTCTGCTTTTGATTTTTTTTGTCTGAGATAATGATGACTACCCTTACCATTTTTTTTGCTTTAGCTGAAGCATTATAGACTCTGCTTCAGCCATTTATTTTAACATTGTGTATGGCTTTCGCTTTCAAGTATGTCTCTAGTAAAGAACACATTGTTGGATTCTGGTTTCTATTCGATTTTGTTGTCTGCTTTTGTTTTTTGAAGTGAATTCATCCTATTGACATTCACAGTTATGACTCCTAACTGTGTATTTCCCTCCATCAGGTTTTTGTCCTGCCTAATTTTTCTCCTTGCTACAATCCATGCTTTGCACAGCTGGCGAAGTAATTTCCCTTAAATGAAGTTCTAACCATGTCATTTCCCTACTCAATGTTCTAGTATAAGCCCATGTTTGGCTTGTAAATCTCTTCACAACCTGGCCTCAATCTTTCCAGGCAACTTCTATATTATCCCTTTTCTAGCACTCCATAATACAACTAACTCAGACCTCTATCCTCCACATATAACACTCAGTTTCCCATCACTGTGATTTTCTACTGGACATCTTTCCACCAGCAATTATGCCCTCTTTCTCCCCACTCACAGACTCCCTCCCTCTCTCCAAAACAAAGCTCAAATACCTCCCTTTCTTATACCCCAATGCCAGTGCCCTTCCTCCCTAATAATTTTTTCTTTACCTAGATTGTACATTTTTGCCTTCATTATATATTCAACATCTAGCAAATTATGAAACCTTTAAACGCTTATTGGTTAATTGGTTGAAATTATTCTGTATATACTTACATTTTATATAGTCTTCCTTAGTAGAAAGTAAGCTCCTTGAGGGCAGATAAAGCTTCAGTTCTGTCTTTCTATCCCCAGCGTCTAGGGCAGCACCTGGAACATATTAGGCATTTTGTAAATGCTTGCTAAAAGAATAATCTTGCATGAATTCATGTCTGAAATCTCTAGTCTGGTTATTTGTTCAGCTGCTAGAGTCTGCCTGACAATGGCACTGGGTTTTGACTGAATGAACATTTCTATAGACAAAGACTTATTTAAGAAAAGAAAAAAGAAAATAAATGACAAGTTGGTAGAACGCTCCTTTGTGTGTGGGAAGAACTTATTAAATCCTCATTAAACACCTATTATTTGCTGGGTACTGTGCTAGGCACTTCACAAATATTATTTCATTTGATCCCTACTTGAGGATAACCCTGAGAGATAGATGCAATTTTTATTCCTGATTTACATTTGAGAAAATGGACATAGATACAAATTTAATCACTTGTCTAGGAACACACAGCTAATGAGTACCTGGAGTCTTCCTGACTCCAGGCCAAGCACCCTATACACTCTGCTGCCTACCTAACTTACATGGGAAACTAAATGGAGACCTGACCATTTTTTCACTTGCATGTTCAATGTTCCACCTGCCTCATTACTCATTCTTTGATTTAATTTTATAATCCTGAGATATAGAGTAACCCAGGAGACAAATTTAGAAAATTGCTTCTTCATTAATAGAATTTCAATCTCTTTCTCATTAGTAGTTAATTAGATTGAGCTCCTATCTGAGTTCATTAAATATTAATTAATGTTTAAGTTAATAATAAACTTGTTGAATTATTTATATTGAATGAACTAGGGAGAAATGATTTCCTGATAGTAATTATGCTAACTTTTCTATATTTACATAAATATTGCCATTATTGAATACATACAATATATCGACAAAGGGTTAATAATAAACATAAAGACATATGTAACTATTAATAGTATTTTTGTTATGAGAAAACCAGATTCCTTTCAAACCCTCAGTATGACAACAGATGATACTTCTTCACTTCTTTGGAAACATAACCTTAAATTATTCAGCTCACTTCAGTTATTATTTAAAGTTTATTAGGAGTCCTTCTTCACATTTCTCCTCAAGATAATGATTAAATCCACTTCTTAGAAAATTTTAGATTTTTTTGGGGGGTTGTCTTCAGTAATTACAATAAAACTATTTTTTTCTAAAATACACTGTACTTTCCATTTCCTCAAACACTCTTCATAGAATTCTCTTTAGCTTCTTTGTAAATTACAACTTATGTTCTGACAATGACATTTCTCCTACCTTTTTCTTCTCTGTCTTCTCGACAGGTTCCTTAGAAAGCCTGATAACTCAAAGGCAAAAGACTCACATTTTCCCTGATTTTATAGAGAGTTCCCTCTGGAACTACCCGCACAAACTGCTTTACTCAACATTTTGTCTCTTAAAGCTACATGTTCCACAGTCCTTGTGAGAAAGACATTTGAAACTGAGATTATAAAAGCAGTAACTGCTCTCTAAGGCATTGGTGGCTGGATGCCAGATAATCATAAATAAAAAATCATTTAAAAGTCATCTATATATGGTTTTGGAACATGCTGAATGATATTTCAATAGACTGACCTTCCAATCTAAGATTTTGAAACTTAGTCTGAATTCCTTGTGTGGCCATCCTGGACAGCAGAGAGAGGTACAGACCAGGGGTGGGGAACCTTTGGTCTCAGTGACCTGAACAAATCCTTTCACTAAGGGGGTTTGTTCTGTGAAGTTTGGATTCGGTCAGAGGGCTACACTTGAGGACTAGAGGCCACATGTACCTTGAGGGTGAAGATTCCCCACCCCTGGTATAGACTAAAGCCATTCTGGAATTTTGAGGAAGATAGAATACAGTTTAAAAACTGGGCTGGGTAATTCTTTCAAGGGAATATATTGCCCATGAATAATTGATAACCTACTTTATATAATTCCCTCAATGATTTTTTGTAATCATCCTTTAAAAGGATATTTTTAAATGCTTATTTCTGTAAAATAGAAATGACACTTTTACTGTCTAGACTTCAAAGGGTTATTCATTGGAAATGTTTCTTGAGAACTACTGTTCCTTGACTTTGTAGCATGAAATTTGGGAGTGGGATGGGAGCTCAGAAACCTTCTAATCCAACTTGCCTCCCATTGTAAGTATCCCTTTTACAATCTCTGTGACAGGTGGTTGGTTGTCCAACCTATGCTTGAACTATTGACCTCAGCAGTCAATCCATTCTTGTGATGAAAAACGAGTTGTGCAGTTGGACAAAACACCTGAATGAAATGAATATTTAAGGATTTTTTTCATTTCTTTAACCACAATCACATATACCTTTTACATGCTAGATGTTATATAATAAGAGAAGAACCAATGGAGGGCAAATCTTTGGAGCATGCACAATATGCTCTGCCTTGTATCAACCCCAACTTTGACAGGTTGGAAGAACCAATAAAGTTTGAGATACTATAGTCTATAACGGTCTTCCAGTGGTGACAGCTGGTGAGCTGGGTGAGGATTCAACATAGCCATCATGAAAGACTCAAATAGTTAGTCCATTAATGAATTGACTGAGTATTTGAGGCAGCATAATCTCCAAGGAAGGGGCTAAATAGAAGAACAGCTATTCTGGAAGGAGAAGTGAACCTTACAGAGGGAATATTTTAAACACTTTAGTTCAGCATCCGCTCCCTCAAAGGTCTGAGGTGGTAGACAAGATTGTGCCCTATTTTGGGGACTTTTTGTTGTTTGGATCTTTTTGTACTTTTTTCAATAAATATCCCTTTCTAAAAGAGAATTGATACTAATTGGTTATCAACAATACTGATGCAGAATCAATGAGTTAACCTATACCAGAGTGTTAATCACTGCTGATGTTATTGGGTGGAACATACCAGGTGAAGATAGCATTATCTTTCCCCCATTATCCCTTCCCCGTGCATGTACATGCAGGTTTCACCTCACACACATACAATCACTTATATCTAACACTTTTTTTGTTTTGAAAAAGAAACTTCTTCTTTGTAGATATAATTATTATTGCCAACTATAATAATCAGCATCTGTATAGTTCTTTAAGTTTTACAAAATGCTTTATACATGTCACCTCATTTGATCTGAATCTATTAACCAGTCATTAATGGAAGTGAGGGGACCAAGATGATAGTACTTGGGTGGGACAGAAGAAAAGTGCTAAGAAATTAAGATTTCTAACACGGACATTAAATATTATGATGCTTTAAATGTTATCATAACTGTTTGCTACATGGAACTACCTCAGTCCCTTTAAATTTAAAATGTTAAAATGAAAATTGAGAGATTGCAGAATTAGATATAGTAATATATGCAATGATTACTTTAACTTACATAGTATTTACTAGGTAGAAATGATTTTAAATATCATTATTATGCATATGTACAATATCTACATTTGCACATATATCATGAATATGCATATTATGTGAATCATTAGTTAATTAATTAATCATGAATCATTAATTTCCAGGATACAATGAAATATACTACTTAATGGTCTACTTAATGGTCAACTTGGTGTCCTGGTGGAGTTCAAGACTTGCAATCAAGAAGACCTGAGTTTCAAACCTGTCTCACAGAATTAATAGCTATATGACCCTGAACAGGTCACTTAACTTTTGGTCTGTTTCCTCATCTATAAAACAAGAACAATAATACTATCTACCTCACAGGGCTGGTGTCTGAAATGAGCTAATGTAGGCAAATTGGTTTTAAATCTTGCTTAGCTATTATTATGCGAAAATCATAGAAATAAAAACAGAAATTTCATTCTGATTCTCTCGCAAGTATATTTGGTCTCATTATTCAGTTGTTTCAGTCATGTCTGATTCTTCATGACCCCATTTGGGATTTTCTTGGTAAAGATACTCTACTGGAGTGGTTTGCCATTTCCTTCTCCAGATCATTTTGCAGTTTGCTTGCCCAGGGTCACACAGCTAGTAAGTGTCTGAGGCCACATTTGAATTCAGGTCTTCCTGACTCCAGGCGTGGTGCTCTATCCACAATGCCACCTACTTGCCCCCATAAGCACATTTATCACCTACTATATGCAAAAAATTGGAA
>CM053623.1:353176340-353188391 GCA_028646595.1 Phalanger gymnotis
TTTCGGAAAAAAGGAAGGAAAAAAATCCCTGAGATCAAGGAGCTCATGTTCTAACGGAGAAGGGGTGGGGCAAGGAGGAACAATATGTTCCCAGACAATTAAATGCAAAATAATGAAGTAAAGAAAAAATGGCACACTTTAAAATGGCTCCCAGTCCCATGTTGCTACTTTCTACTTCCACAGTAATGATAACAGAATACCAGGAAAAGCATAACAAGTGCTAAAAATCACATTTTTACTTGTCTATAAACATTAATATAAGTGCCCTCATTGTGAACTCGTTGCCAAGTCACGAACAGATAACCATACGATCTTAGAGGAACTGAACCATATTGACATCAATATTCTCACAATAAGCCAAAATAGAAAACAAAAGGAATTTGGAAATATTTGGCACAATGGTTAACTCGGTCTCTTCTGGAATAAAGTGGAAAAAAATTCAGAGGGAAGGCTAAAATTAAGGAATATTAGTTAATGTTGGGAATGCATAACCTCCATTGCATATGAAGACACAATGATGTCCTTGAATAACTAGACAAGGTTCTTAATGCTTTGCTGCTTGGCAACTTCAATGTTAGTGCTAGGAGATGGGGAAAGGTATGATGGCAAAGAAGATTCCTTTGGAAAACATGAAAAGGCTTGTAGAATCTTGAAAAGCCTCATGTCTCTATAATATGAATGGTTTATTCCAGAAGAGAATGAGGTAATCTCCAATCAATACCATAAAAGATGAAATTGACTACAGCATTATCTACCTTCCCAGGGAACATTATGCAAATTTACGAGTCTTTTGTGTTCTATGTATTTCTTTTTTTCAAAAACGAAATAAATAGCTATCTTATTCTTAATCTACATTGTCCATTGATTTTTTTATTCTCTGTTTGGAGAGACCCTACATTTGAGCCTAAACTAAGATTTAAGTGATTACTGTATCAGTAAGGCAAGATTCATGATATCTATGGTGACCATGAATATGCCCATACAGTGCAGAATAGCAAAGTATAAAAGACCTTCTGTATAGAAGGCAAAAGAAGTAAAACATTTATTCAGACACCAGAGGATCAGATCCCAGAAACAATAACCCCAATTTGACATAGCAGTAATTGTATTCCAAAACCAGTAAGTTCACCTCAATTTAACAGCAAGAAGATTAAAACACAGCACACAGCAAAGAGCCAAGCCATCCTGTAACATTCCCTTCTGCTAGGACCTTCCCATAAATACTCACTCATGAATCCTAACTGTCAGCTTACCTGTATCCTCTCCTCCTGCAGTTTTGAAAGTTCTTGAAGTTCTCAGAGCCCTTCCAGTTCTCTCTCAGACATTCTTCTCTCTTCTTCTTGCAATTCTGTCTTCTTCTCATCTTCACTCTCTGATGTTCTCTAGTCTCCACAGCTCTCTAGTATGAGCTTAATGGCTACCCACAGGGTATATATACCCTGTGTAGACCTGAGGCTTAGCACCTAAGAGCAAAAGGGTCTGGGCCTGCCTACAAGCAAGCCTATCCTAATTGAGCTTCCCTTAACTAGCTCCACCTGAGGTCTATCGAATGGGCGGGGACAATCTTTGATCACATTAGCACCACAATTCCTCATGTTCCATACCACCACTACGCCCTGCCCTTCTGGGTCGGGGCAGAAGGAACATGGAAAGAGCTTGATCTTTCACTTTAGAAACCAGACTTTCCCCTGTTCCCCAACCTGATCTACAAGAGCCCAGAATTGACTCCACGCAGGCTGGGGTGTAAGTACTCTCATAGCTAGTAAGTGTCTAAGGCTGGATTTGAATTCGGGCCTTCTTGACTCCAGACCTGGCTCTCTATTCACCATGTCACCTACTTGCCCCAACAAATACATTTAGTACCTACTATATGCAAAAAATTAAGAATTTCTGAAAAAGGAAGGAAAACAAATCCATATTAATTAGATAAGGTGAGCGTTGCAGGCCCCTTGGATCAAGTAATTCTGTTGTTACATAGATGTATATTACATATACACATGCATGTTTATCTGTATATGTACATGTATATTATATATGTATATATGTATATATGTGTGTGTATATATATATAGATAGATAGATATAGATAGATATATGTATGATGTGTGTAGTGAGATCGAGATGCAGAGATACTATAAACATTGCAGGCTTACGATACAGTTGGGCCTGGAACGGAAGACAAGAAAGAGAAGGCTAGATGGCATTTGGGAAATTGTGTAATTCTCTTAACAATTGCAAGCTGCTTTCTGGCACAAAGACTGATATATTTTAAAATAATAAATAAATATATTTACATAACATTTCCAAGCTTGTAAACCACTTCAGATATGTTCTATTACTTGCTCCTCAAAAACAAACACAGCAATACACTGATCCAAGAAAACTCTGAAGGACTTGTGATAAAAAGTGCTGGCCATCCCCAGAGAAAGAACTGATAGCGTCTGAATATGGAGGGAAGCAGACTTTTATTTATTTATTTTTCTGAAGGTTTCTTTGTCTATGCTTTCTTTCACAGCATGACTATTATGGATGTGTTCTGCATGACTACACAGGCATAACCTTTATCAAATTGCTTCTCTTCTCAATGAGGAGGAAGTGGGGAGGGAGGAAAGGAGAGAATTTGGAACTCAAAGTTTTAAAAATAAACATGAAAAAATTGTTTTTACATGTAACTGGGGAAAATGAATACTAAATGAAACACACACACACATACATAACGTTGTGATAGTCATCCAATTTTCCAAATGAAGACATTGAGGCTGAGAGAGATAAACCATTTGTGGAAGATCTATGGAAGGAAATGGAATAAACTCATAGAGGGCAAGAATGCATCCTGGACTGTGAGAGGGCATTTCCACATCTAGGAAGCCATAGATTGGGGCAGCTAGGTTTCACAGTGAATAGACCACCAGCCCTGGAGTCAGGAGGATCATGGTTCGAATCTGGCCTCATACACTTACTAGCTGTGTGACCCTGGACAAGTCACTTAACCCTGATCGCCTCCACAAAAACAAACAAACAAAGCCACAGATCCATTGAATCAGTCAAGTAACCTGGCAAGTAGGAGACAGATCTGAGCATTCTGAAAACCACTTTCTTTCAAAATTTGCATTTTATCAACCTGTTCTATGAGGTGGTAACTGACACTCATTTGTGCCTAGGAAGCACAGTGTGTCACTTAATGTATCCTCTCCTACTCTTCCATTGATACAGTTTACTCATAGGATTAGGTGTCTAGATGGTACAGTAGATAGAGCACTGGACCTGGAGTCAGGAAAACCTGAGCTCAAATCCAGCCTCAGACAACTACTAGCTATGTGACTCTGGGCAAGTCACTTAAAACCCTGTTTGCCTCAGTTTCCTCATCTGTAAAATGATCTGGCAAACGAAATAGCAAAGCACTTCATTATTTTTTGTCAAGAAAACCAGGATTGCGGTCATGATCATGAAGATTCAGATATAACTAAAATGACCGAATAATAACTCATAGGACTATAGGGTCATGGATCTAGATAATGAAGAGACTTCAGAAAGACTTTCTAATCCGTCCCTCTCAGATTCGACGCAACGTCAGAAAATGAATGACATAAATAATCAATCATTTCATTCCACTCAAAGTAGTTAATAAAAATATTCTAGCCCCAATAATTTTATCAGATAAGAATATCTCTAATGAATTAATCAATAAAAGTCATTGTAGGGAGCCAGTTTGAGCCTAAGTATCTGACATCTTAGAAAAGACAGCCCATGAAAAGGAATCAATTGATAGTATGTGGGAAGATGTCGCTGTCTCTCCCACTCACATACATATACCTATTCTCTCTCTCTCTCTCTCTCTCTCTCTCTCTCTCTCTCTCTCTCTCTCTCTCTCTCTCTCTCTCTCTTTCTCTCTCCCCTTTACCAGAAGAAACACTTACTCACTTGGGACGTTGGAGGATGGACATTTCTCATCGTCATCCTAGCAGAAGTATTGGGGCAGCAGTGGCTGGTGTCAGTGTCTACATTGAAAATTGAGGAAAACTAGATCCAATAAGGATAAGTACCATGAAGAATCTACAAGGATCTTGGTATAAAGGCCCCCCACAACTAAAGGTAGATTTATGAAGGTGTCATCAAGAGGAGAAAAAGAATTCCAGCAAAAGGATTTCCAGGAGCTGTGCTCTCCTTTCCCAGTGTGTTCTCCAAGCTAGATCTCATATCTCCCTAGATTCCTAATGTACTAGTAGGTGAATGCGTCAGACTTCCAGGGGGAGTGGTAGGGGTGAAGTTTGTACAAAATCTTAATATACCACCTTATCAAGTAGTCCTTTCTAAAATTTAAGTCTGGCTATTAAGTGACTGTTATGGGATAAAGTTCATTAATAAGGGCTTATGAGCTCTAAACTCAGAAAGACACCTCATCCCCTCATAAACATCCCTAAAGTCCTGAGGAGAGATGTGGCAGCTACCCCTTGGGGACTTGACCTGACAGGGGGAGCAGAGTGTTGAGAGTAAATTCAGAGCATTATCCTATATACTGATGAATGCTCTGAAGGCCAGATATGTGAAGTAACCATCAAAAGCCATATATAAGCCCAAGTTCTCTGGATCCAGAACTTTGCCCTATATACTTTTGAGAGCCTTGGTAACTAAATTTTCTAAGCTTGGGAACTAAAAACATCCTCGAAAACCTTGACATTGCTCCTTCTCCCTTCATGTGACTCTCAGGACTATTTCTGAAATGTATCTTTTTCTCACGTGTTTAAAGGTATCCAGGGAAGAAGTACCTCACTATTCATTAAATGTTCCTCTTAAACTATTTTTTCTTTTTTTGGTGTCCATTCTAAAGTGACACATGAATGACGTGTAATAAATATGTTAGTTTGTGTATTTAAACTTCTTAAAAATGGTTCCTACTGCAACACCACACTAGGAGCAAAATAATGAAAATCTTTGTAGTTTTTAGGAGGAAAATGCAGGAAAGCCATGCCCTTGGCCAACAATAATAATAATCTCAATGTGTATAGAACCTCTAAGCCAGCTTTGACAGCATCCAGAAGAGCAGAACTTGGAAAGCAGCATGATGCTATCATGAAAGGGGGGTGGCGCAGCTGGGTATGGTGCCATGAGTGCTGGGGTTAGAGAGCTATTGATATAAATCCACCTCTGGCTCTTAGTCATCATGGGACCATGGACAAGCAGCCCAGCTTCTCTTAAACTCAGCGTCCTCATCTATAAGCAATTATGTAGTAAGTAGTTTTTAGCTTCCAGGGCTACTGTGAGGCTCCAGTTAGATTGTACATGGGTTTTGTATACTATGAAGCTTTATAAAATGTCAATTGCTATAAATCTTTTAGATTTAGAGGCAGAAAATTTGGGTTGGAGACCAGGTGATGCATCATATTAGTTTTCTCCTCCGAACAAGTAATTTAAACTTTCTGAGCACCATTTTACTTAGAAATATGAAGGGGAGAATATTGTCCACATAAAGAGAATTATTTTAAGATGATGGTGATAATGTTAGTCAGTATTTCTATGGCATCTTAGTGTTTGCAAATCATTTTTACACATATTATCTCATTTGATCTCCAGAGCAATCCTGTGGGGGTATGTCCTCTTATGCTCCCATTTTATAGATGAGGAAATTGAAGCTGAGATTGTGACTTGCCCAGGGTCAGTCAACAAGCATTTAAGTACCTACTCTAGGGGCCACTAGGTGGCGCCACATTGGATAGAATGCTGGGGCTGGAGTCAAGAAGTTGTTCGGTTGTGTCCAACTCTTCATGACACCTTGTGTGGGGGGGGGGGTTCTTAGCAAAGATACTGGAGTGATTTGCCATTTCCTTCTCCAAATCATTTGACAGATGAGGAAACTGAGACAACAAAGGTTAAATGACTTGCCTGGGGTCACAGTAAGTGTCTAAGGCCAGATTTGAACTCAAGTCTTTTGACTCCAGGCCCAGGGCACTATCCATTGTACTATCTAGCTACCCATGGAGTCAAGACCTGAGCTAGAATTTGGCCTCAAACACCTGCTACATGTGTGACCTTGGGCAAGTCACTTATCTACTTCTGCATCAGTTCCTCCATCTATAAAATGGTATCTCCCCCCTCCCAGGGTTTTGTGAGGACCAAATGAGACAATAACAGTAAAACACTGAGCATAATGCCTGGTATATAGTAAAGTTATGTTACCTATTATTACATGCTGGGAAGTTTTAAAAGTGCTGGGAACACAAATTAAGGGGAAAAACAACCTAGTAATCTTCTGAGGCAAAATCCAAACTCTTCATCTTGACAATATGTAAAAAGTATTCTATAAGCATTGATTAGCATGTAAACATGAGTCATAACTTTGATTGCTTTTCATTATGTTATACCATTCTGCTAGGGAATAGGGCAGAAGGTGAGACATCATGTAATATACGTAGCTTCTGTCAACAGTGACACTGGTTCAAGTCATTCTTTTCACTTCTGGTTGATGTCCCTACTGGCTGGATACCAAAAGGAAAGGAGGGATTAGGAAACGTGGTGGTAGAATTGCCTGAATTACAAAAACTGATATGTCAGTGGGGGTAGGCATGCTAGGCAAAATGGCTTCATTTAATCATACTTCTGGCATATGGAAAAGTGCTTTCTAATTATCTAGAAATAGGGTAGAGTGGGGAGAGGATGGCAGCATGGCGTAGCAGGAAAAAAGATTGGGTTCAAATTTTCTCTCTCCAACCTACTTGTATCTTGTAGCTTTTGCCACATCACTTCTTTGTGCTTCCTGCTTCCTCTGGGAAATGAAGGTGCGGGGTTTAATTGGTTTCTAAGTTCCCTTCCAGGTATACATCTCATGGACAGAAATCTCTGACACTATGTTCAGTATAAAGAAGACTTTAAAAAAGACCTTTGTACAGTTTGATTTGAAAGCAGAGCAAGATGGACCGCTCAGACATCATATAATTAAAGTGTGGCAGTCAGAAGAAGACAAGTTTCTTGAAGGCTGGGATTATTTTCTTGACTATTTTTATACCCCTAGCACCAAGCATAGTACATTACACAGAGTGGGCACTTAATAATTGCTTATTGGACTGAACTGGCTTAAAGCACTGTGTTTCGTACGTAGTAGACATTTAAAAGATTGCTTCTGAGTTGAATCAAATTACACCATTTCCCTCTGCACTGGCATCATAAAGACAAATGTCGTTAAGAATGCTTTTAGACAATAAAAATCCTTGAAGGTCAGAATTGCCTCTTATCTAAGTCTCATTATATCTCTTCCAATGCCGAGTCTCTGCACACAATAGGGATTTTATGAATGTCTGTTGAGTGAAGTTGGATTAAGAGAATGCCCTGCAAATCTTCACTTAGCCTTTATTTTTTTAAAGTCAGGGATCTTTCCTAATGACCCAAACTCCATCTTGGAGAGTCTTTGTCTGGTGTTTGCAATCTGTCAGACACAAATAGAAATAACTATTTTTTTCCGTCATAAAGTCATTGATTTCTTTTTCACATCCACTCGGCAACTGGATCAGAATGTAACCTTCTGTCTCTTTCTGATTCACCCAAATGCTAGAGACTTTTCAGATTCCCAGGTCTATGGTAATGTTCTCTGTATTTACTGTTTGACTGCCTTAATGCAAAAAGCAGTATGGTTTGTTTTGTTAAAATGTCATGTGGTTAGCTTCATAAGAAGCAGACAGCGAATTGCACACCAGTTGCTTGATTCACTTCTTACCACAGGAAATGGACATGGATTGAAAGTTCCTGTTTAGCATCTAACATCTGCCTGGGATAGTTTTTCCAAAAACCTGACAAAAATGTCATCAGGTAATCTGAGAAGAAAATGATTCTGACAGACTTGTTCCCTTTGGGGCTTCCCTGACTCTCCATTTGCCAACCACAGCTGTCCAAAACTAAGAGTCGACTTTGTTTACCTAGGCCGGCAGTTTCGATAGCTGTCTCAAGGAAAACAACAAATCTGGGCTCAGTAGTAAAGGGAGGCCCTGTGGAAGGTGCCAGAAGACTTACCCTACTGATAAGGGTTAGATTTGAGACACCAATCTCTCCAACTAGCCTCAGAATTGGCAGGTCAGAGAAAGACCCTCCTGGGACGTAGAAACTTTCTTCAGGAAACCTGCCTTCAGAAAACCTCTGAGGAGACGGCTAGGGGAAGGGGGGGAATATATGTATGTGTGTGTGAGTGTGTGTGTATACACACACACATACATATATACACACATATATGTATATGAATGTGAATGTATAGGCATACACATGTATATATACATCTACATATATGTACAATATATTCACACACATTTGAGTGTATGTATGCATGCATGTATATATGCATGTATGCACACATAAATGCAGATAACATTTACATTAGAATTTACATAAACATGTACTATACATATTTACGTCATGTGTTATACTTTTCTATATTTAGATATAAAAATATAAATTTCATGTTAATTCAACAGATATTCATTTTAATGCCTTCTATGTGTTGTGGTTTGTCCTTCATTCTCAAAAAAGACCAATGATATATGAAGCATTATGATGCAAATAGGCAATACTTAGCAATATCTAAGAAAGAACCATGTTGAAGAAAGCTGAAGACATGGGTCTTTGATGCTCCTTAAAAAATGAACCTTGTCAAAGAATGTGTTCTCTTTCTTTCTTTCTGTCCCATGACTTCCTTGGCTTCCTTCAAGTCTCAGCTAAAATGGTCCCTTCTGCAAGAAGCTTTTCCCAGTAGCCCCCTTGATGCAAATGCCTTCGAATTCCCTCTCCTCTGAGATGACCTTCAATTTACACTGCATTTGTCTTCTGTGATCACACAGGTGTTTATATTCTTTTTCCTCCATTAGTTAGTGAGCTCCTTGACACTGGGTTCCACATTTTCCCTTTCTATCTGTCCCTAGCACTTATCACAGAGACTGGAACATAGCAGCTGTTTAATAAACATCTGCTGGCTTGACTTGATTCTCTGGTTGGAACTGGAGCTACCATAGCATGGAGAGTGGACCTGGCAGCCTAAATTCAATAAGGACAATTACCGTACATGTTCCTATCCCCCAATTTTCAATATGTAAGATGAAAAGATCATAGATTTAGAGCTGGAAAGGACTTTAAATGCCACCTAGACCAACTCCCTCATTTGTTTATTAGCCATTTGTGTTTTGTCCTTTCCAATATAGATATTATTCTCCTTTTTAGAGAAAACTAAATAGTAACTGAGTAGCTCTAACTTGTGTCTTACTTCTCTCATTAATGGTAATTCTACCCTATAAGTTACCCTAGTCCTTCGATGCTTCTCTTTTCCCCAATATACCTAAAATTTTCCTTGACCTTCTTGATGCTCTGTCATATTCTTAGTAAACATAAAAAATCTAGCACTTTCAAAATTGAGCATTTAATATTGTTCCACACTTTTATATTCATCTTGCATTACCTACTATGACTTCCATGTTTAGAATTCATCTTTTAAACTCTTAAGTTGATCGATAATTTTCCTGTGTATCCATATTGGTCCCAAATCAATCCACACAATTTCTACCCCGTGGAACTATTTCCCTTGCTCCCTTCAGAATTTAATTCCTGAAAGATTACTACTTCTCAAATGACTACCCCAATATCCAGTGATTTTAGGCTGTGAAATTCTACCTATCCATTCTCTGAATTCTTTCAAATCTGTTCTGCTTAAATCTAGATTACATAACAGATTATGTCCATCTTAATCAATAAAAAAGTATTAATCAAACAGTTGCTATGTGCCAAGCATAGCACTAAGCCCTGGAGATATAAAGACAAATAATGAAAAAGAATCCTTATTCTTAAGAAGCTTACATTTGGAATGGGGTCAACATGTACATAACATTTGTAAGTATATGTGGGAAAAATTAATTATAAGTTTTGTTTATTGTTCAGTCATGGCTGATTCTTTGTGACCTTATTCAGGATTTTCTTGGCAAAGGTACTGGAATAGTTTGCCATATCCTTCTCCAACTCATTTCATAGATGAGGAAACTGAGGCAAACAGGGTTAAGTGACTTGCTCAGGGTCACACAACTAGTAAGTGTCTGAGGGTGGATTTGAACTCATGAAGAGTCTTGCTGACTCCATAGGCCCAGTGTTACAACCGCTGCACCACTGGCTTCATAGCATTTCTGAATATAAGTAGCACATTATTTTACTTGATGTCACTTCTTCTAGTGCATAACTATACAGTGTTTCACTAAGGGGATTGAAAGTACAGATTTTTAGGATAGCAAAAAACAAAACAACAGCAACCACTCCAGATCAATGAGCAGGAAGAAAAAAGGTCCAAGCTTTGTAAAATACTTTGTGTATGTGAAAGGCTTTTCTATAATCTCCTTAAGATTGAGGGCTGAAGATTTCTGTTTTTAATAAGAATCTGTCCTCCATTACACCTAGTGTAATATTCTGTCTACAATAATTAATATATTTTCAATAATTAATTATTAGATTCCTTCACTAAGGGACATGTCTGAAGATGGAAGTACTGAGGTTAGAGATAAAGAATAATTATTGCTAATAACCCTATTAAGACATGTACTGTAAGAGGGCAGAGAATAATTAGAAAATTGTCTGTAGATTCCCAAAGGATTTAGAGCTTGAGGAGACCTTAGAAATTGTTTATTCCAATCTGGTCATTCTACAGATGAGAAAACTGAAATCCTTAGAGGGAGAAATGACTTTGCTAAGGTCACATGGTTAATGAATATGAAATGTAGTGTTAGAATTCCAACACTGAACCTCTCATGTCAAACCCATTACTCCCTGCTTCCACTCTCTTTTCTTAGGTTGTTATGTCCACTCTTGTCAGAATTTGAAAACAATAATTGCAATTTTTGTTCCATTAGACATCTCTAGACATTTTGTGAAGGAAAATTGGGTCATGTGTGTCACATTTTTTTTTTGCTGTGTTTGCTCAATTGCCTCTTGGTTCTTTCCAACATACAGTTAGAGTTAGAGCTGAAGGCCAAGAACCTGGGCGGGAAGATTCCATAGCTCCAGAAAGACTGAAATCTGCTGACCGCAGACTGAGCTCCAAGGTCCCTCCCAGGTCTCTGAAGATTCAATCATGCTTAGTTTCTATGATGCTTTAAAGGAAACCCAGCAAAGCAAGAGCAAATTCACAATCAATAACCAAGTATTCACCATGTTCTGTCCCTGTTTCATAACATGAGACTTCCTTGGGCAAGAACTTCCATTTCGTGTGCATGGGATAGTTATACCACATGAGTCAAAGATGTGTAGACAGGAGTGAAATTTACAGTTACTGATAGAGTGTCACATGAGTCCCTTAGCTGCAGTGGCTGATGTGTTAAATCAAATCATGCGGAATGACCTGACAATTCTCCAAGAGGCTACACATGATATACAGCTGTGGACTCCTCTTCCAAGTTTCCACTTTGTCATTGCTCTTTCCCTCTCTCTCCTTCTGGCCAAATTAACCACGCACGCCATGTAATGCTGATGATTTATCATGTAGCAGAATCCATTAAAGCAAGGCTTCATAATAACAAAAAAGTCTACTTTTTAGTAAACTATATTCTCCTCATCAACCCTTATGAATTTCATCTTTTCTCTAATTTATCTACTTACTGAATACTTGTAGCTTTTTTATCTTATTATTCCAGACTTCACAAACAACAAATAAATGGATATGTCCATGTACAGAAAAAGAGGGCAGTACAGGAAATTGCAAATCTGTATTATTTATAGCTTGCTTTTAAGTATGTAAGTTCAAGCTGTAGTTTTCATAGTTATCCTGCTTGTCTGGAGGGCTTTTTTGCCTTCTTTGTCTTTTCTCTCTGCTTTTAAAGAATATAGCAACAACAATACATATTTATATTGTACTTTAAGGTTTGCAAAACTCTATAAATATTTCATTTCATCCTCACAAATAACCTGAAAGGTAGGTGTTATTACTGATGAGGAAACTGAGGTAGGCATAAGTTAAGTTACTTGCCCAGGTTCTAGTTAGTATCTGAGATGGGTTTTGAACTTATGTCTTCCTGACTCTAGCTCCTGCACTTTTTCTTTTTTTTT